>JAJUPC010000083.1:0-600000 GCA_023614405.1 Avena insularis
TCGGTCTCTTACTCATCATTCCATAACTACTCAACAAAATCGAATCCTTAAGTGTGTCTCCCTACGGTACGAGAATAATGCGTACATGATACATACACTTCTCCGAACAATAACCAATAGAGGAATCTGGAAATTCATATGGCTCCCACATATTTCTACGATTACTTTGCGATCGAATGAACCACTTACATACGATACCAATTTCCCTTTGTCTCACGATAGTTTACTTATCCGAGGTTTTGATCGTCGGTATCTCTGCATACCTAGTTCAACCTCGTTACCGATAAGTACTCTTTTCTCGTTCCCGTGATATGTGATCCCTTGTGAGCCAGTCACATGCTTGCAAGCCAATTGGATGACATTCCACCGAGAGGGCCCAGAGTATATCTATCTGTCATATGGAAGGACAAATCCCACTCTTGATCCATGTGTCTCAACCCATACTTTCCGAACACTCAATGCCACCTTTATAACCACCCAGTTACGGTGTGGTGTTTGATGTCATCAAAGCATCCTTCCGGTGATGGTGATATGCATGATCTCATGGTCGAAGGAATTAGGTTACTATGTATCAGAAAGCTTATAGCAATTGAACTATTAAAATGACTTGATCTTTATGCTACGCTTATCTATAGGAGTATGTCCATCATACCATTCTCCTAACGATATGATCTTTTTGTTAATAACATATCAATGTTCATGATAGGGAAACCACAATCATTTATTAACCAACAAGCTAGTATTACGAAGAGGCTTTTACTAGGGACTCTAATTTAGTTTACAAATCACACAAGTATTAATGTTTCCTTGTTAATACTATTATAGCATGAATGTAAACATTTATCATAAACACAAAGATATAATAATAACTACATTTATTATTTCCTCTAGGGCATGTCTCCAACAGTCTCCCACTTGCACTAGAGTCAACTAATCTAGATTACATGGTAATATACCGAACACGCATGGCAGTTTGGTGTTGGTCATGTTTTGCCCTCGGGAGAGGTTTAGTCAACGGATCCGCCACATTCAGATCTGTGTGTACTTTGAAAATCTTTATGTCACCATCTTGGACATGTTCTCGAATAGCATGAAAACGTAGCTTGATGTGCTTCAGCTTCTGGTGTGACCTTGGTTCTTGCGCATTGGCTATGGCGCCCATGTTATCACAGTAGATAGACATTGGGTCCAGCGCACTTGGAACCACACCGAGCTCTGTAATGAACTCCTTCATCCATATCGCTTCTTGTGAAGCCTCCGAAGAAGCTATGTATTCCGATTCAGTTGAAGATCTCGCCACAACGCTTTTTTTTGCACTCCTCCAGCTAACTGCTGCACCATTCAAAGTAAATATGTATCCAGATTGAGATTTAGAATCATCCGGATTGGTGTTCCAACTAGCATCGGTGTAACCATTAACAACGAGTTGTTCGTCACCTCCATAAGAAAGAACCATATCCTCAGTTCTTCTCAAGTACTTAAGGATGTTTTTGACCGCTGTCCAATGATCCACTCGTGGATCACTTTGATATGTTCTAGTCAAACTAACAGCATATGCAACGTCGGGTCTAGTACATAGCATGGCATACATTAGAGATCCTATGGCTGAGGCATAGGGAGTCTTACTCATCCTTTCTCTATCTTCTGCCATTGCTGGACTTTGAGTTTTACTCAAGGTCGTATTGGGCAACATGGGCAAGAACCCTTTCTTGCTATCTTCCATTCCAAACCTCTTTAGAACTTTGTCCAAATATGTACTTTGTGACAATGATATTAGGCGTCTCGATCTATCTCTATAAATCTTTATGCCTAATATGTAAGCTCCTTCGCCAAGATCTTTCATTGAAAACTATTATTCAAATATTCCTTGACACTATTAAGAAGGTCTACGTCATTCCCAATCAACAATATGTCATCTACATACAGTATTAAGAATGCTACAGAGCTCCCACTCACTTTCTTGTAAATACAAGATTCTCCATAAGTTTGTATCAAACCAAAACTTTTGATTACTTTATCAAAACGTTGATTCCAACTTCGGGATGCTTGATTCAATCCATATATGGACCGTTGAAGTTTGCATACCTTGTTAGCATCTTTAGGATCGACAAAACCTTTGGGTTGCATCATATACAACTCTTCATCAATGTCTCCATTGAGGAATGCTGTTTTGACATCCATCTGCCATATCTCATAATCATAATATGCAGCGATTGCTAACAAAATCCTCATAGACTTTAGCTTCGCTACTGGTGAGAAAGTCTCATCGTAGTCAACTCCTTGAATTTGTCGAAACCCTTTCACGACAAGTCGAGCTTTATAGACAGTAACATTACCATCAGCATCTGTTTTCTTCTTGAAAATCCATTTGTTCTCGACTTCCTTCCATCATCCTAAGTCCACCAAAGTCCATACTTGGTTTTCGTACATGGATCCAATCTCGGATTTCATGGCTTCTTGCCATTTATTGGAATTTGGGCTCATCATCGCTTCCTAATACGTCGCAGGGTCATCGGTGTTGTCCACCAACATGACATTCATAACAGGATCATACCAATCAGGAGTGGTACGAGTTCTGGTTGACCTGTGAGGTTTTGTAGCAACTACAACCAAAGTTGCATGATCATCATCATTAGCTTCCTCTCTTATTGGTGCAGGAACCACAGGAACTTCTTCCGGTGCTGCTCTATTCGCAAGTTCGAGAGAAGGTTCAACAACCTCGTCGAGTTCTACTTTCCTTACAGTCACTTCTTTCGAGAGAAATTCTTTTTCTAGAAAGGATCCATTCTTGGCAACGAAGACTTTTCCTTCGGATCTATGATAGAAGGTATACCCAATAGTTTCCTTCGGGTATCCTATGAAGACGCATTTTTCCGCTTTGGGTTCAAGCTTGTCCGATTGTAACTTCTTTACATAGGCTTCGCAACCCCAAACTTTAAGGAACAACAATTTAGGTTTCTTCCCAAACCATAATTCATATGGTGTCATTTCAACGGATTTAGATGGTGCCCTATTTAAAGTGAATGCGGCTGTTTCTAATGCATAACCCCAAAATGATAGCGGTAAATCTGTAAGTGACATCATAGAACGAACCATATCTAAGAGAGTTTGATTACGACGTTCGGACACACCATTACGCTGTGGTGTTCCCGGCGGTGTCAATTGTGGAAGTATTCCGCATTTTTTCAAATGCTCGCCAAACTCGTAACTTAGATAATCACCTCCACGATCAGAACGTAGAAATTTAATCTTCTTGTTACGTTGATTCTCCACCTCACTTTGAAATTCCTTAAACTTCTCGAAAGTTTCGGACTTATGTTTCATGAAATAGATATACCCATATCTACTCAAGTCATCTATGAAGGTAAGAACATAACGATAACCACCGCGCGATGCTACACTCATTGGACCACACACATCGGTATGTATGATTTCCAATAAGTCCGTAGCTCGCTCCATCATACCAGAAAATGGAGTCTTAGTCATTTTACCCATCAGACATGCTTCACATCTTTCAAGTGATTCGAAATCAAGTGATTCAAGAAGTCCATCGGAATGGAGTTTCTTCATACGCTTCACTCCAATGTGACCAAGATGATAGTGCCACATATAGGTCGAGTTATCGCTCAATTTCAAATGTTTAGCTTCAATGTTATTAATATGTGTATTTCCACTATCGAGATTCAATAAGAATAGACCATGTATCAAAGGTGCATGTGCATAAAACATATTACTCATATAAATCGAACAACCATTATTCTCGGACTTAAACAAGTAACCGTCTCACAATAAACAAGAACCCGATATAATGTTCATGCTTAACGCAGGCACCAAATAACAATTATTTAAGTATAAAACTAATCCCGATGGTAGATGAAGAGGTAGCGTGCCGACCGCGATCACATCAACCTTTGATCCATTTCCTACGCGCATCGTCACCTTGTTCTTCGCTAGCTTCCGTTTATTCTGCAAAGACCTATTTTCGAGTTACAAATATGAGCAACAACCAAGATTAAATACCTGTGCACTACTACGTGTACTAGTGAGATACACATCAATAACATGTATATCGGATATACCTTTCTTCTTGATGTTGCCGTTCTTCAAATCCGCCAAGTACTTTGGGCAATTCCGCTCAAAGGACCTTCTCCTTGCAAGAAAGCACTCACTATCAGGCTTAGGTCCAGCCTTGGTCTTCTTTGTTGGTGTGGTAACTTTCTTACCACCCTTCTTGAAGTGTCCCTTTTGCTTAGACTTGCCTTTCTTGAATTTTGTGGTCTTATTGACCATCAACACTTGGTGCTCTTTCTTGATCTCCACTTCTACAGATTTTAACATGGAGAAGAGTTCTGGCAACTGCTTGTTCATGCTTTGCATATTGTAGTTCATCACAAAGTTCTTGTAACTTGGTGGTAGTTATTGGAGAACACGGTAAATCCCCAAAGCATTAGGAATCACTATACCCAAGCTTTGGAGTTTGTTTGCGTGCCTAGACATCTTAAGCACATGTTCACTGACGGAGCTGCCCTCTTCCATCTTGTAGTTAAAGAACTTTTCAGAAGCCTCATAGCTCTCAACTCCCGCGTGAGTCTCAAATATCAATTTGATTTCACGGACAATATCATGTGGGTCTGAATTCTCAAACCTTTTCTGAAGCTCCGATTCTAAACCATACAAGATAGCACACTGAACTGTGGAGTACTAATTCTTTCGAGTGAGGTAAACATTCTTTACTTCATCGGTAGCAGTAGCTGCAGGCGGGTCACCCAGCGGTGCATCCAGCACATAGGTCAAATTACCAGCATTGAGGACAATCCTCAAATTGCGGAACCAATGCGCGAAGTTGCTTCCATTGTTTTTCAACTTTTCTTTCTCTAGGAACGCATTAAAATTGATGGTAGGGGCCGCCATTGATCTACAACATATTTGCAATAGTTTAGACTAAGTTTATGACAAATTGAGTTATAATTAATAGTTAAATTAATCTAGGTGAACTCCCACTCAAAACAATATCCCTCACATTGTTTTAGTGATCACACGAACCAAATCCACCGCATCAAAACCGATCATCACGAGAGTTGATGTAGCTTCAATGGCGAACAATCGACATGTTCATCATATCTACTATATGATTCATGCTTTACCTTTCGGTGATCCGTGTTCCGAGACCATGTCTGTACATGCTAGGCTCGTCAAGATCAAACCTTAGCTTCCGCATGAGCAAATCTGGCTTGCTCACGTTGTATACACTTGTAGAATCTAACACACCCGATCATCATGTGGTTCTTCGAAACAACAAGCTTTAGCAACGGTGCTTACTAAGGATGAACACTTTAGAACTTGAAATTTATGTGCATGAGGGATCATCTTATAATGCTACCGTCGTTAACTAAGCAATACAAGATGCATAAAGGATTAACATCACATGCAATTCATAATATGTGATATGATATGGCCTTTCTTCTTTGTGCTTCCGATCTCCATCTTCAAGCACGAACATGATCTCCATCATCACCGGCATTGCATCAAGGTCAATGACGCTGCTCCATGATTGTCGTCCACCAGCTTCAACTATTACAACTACTTTGAATAGACACGCGGGTCTTAACAGAAATTAAAGACAACCATATGGCTCCTGCCGGTTGCCAACTTACAATAAGGAACATTGGATACATCAAATATAATCACAATCATTGCCATATCACATCACATCACACCCCTGCAAAACAAAGTTAGACGCCTCTAATTTCTTTGCATATTTTACGTGGTTTGGGGCTTTCAATAAGTGTCGATCTAACTTACGAACAAGAACCACAACGTTGATGTTTGAACTATCAAGTGCCTGTTGTAAATTGGATCTATACTATAATGGGAGAGACAGACACCCGCAAAGCCACTTATGCAATACAAGTTGCATGTTGAGCGTGGAGCAAGTCTCATGAACGATGTCATGTAAGGTTAGCCCGGGCCGCTTCATCCCATCATACCGCAAGATGCAAAGTACACAAGAAGCAATTGATAATAAAAGCACCACCGCCCACAATGACCATTGTGTTCTACTCGTGCAACAGATCTACATATAGACACGGCTCGATACCATCAGAGGGGTTCGTAGCATGGAAAACAAAAATTTCTACCGCATACAAACAAACAAGCCAAGATCTATCTACTAGATTGTAGCAACGAGTCGATAGAATAACTCACCCTCGAAGATTCCAAATTTTTTAACGAGAGCGGATTCTCATGCGTGATGTAGTCAGACTGCCGATCTCAAGGTCGTAGACGATCCTTCCAAGGCCTGCTCCGGCAGCGCTTCCATAGTCGGTCACACGTTCGGTACTCGATGAAGACCTTCCTCTCCCTTGTTCCAGCAGGCAGCGGAGGTTGTAGCACTCTCCTCGCGATTCCGGCAGCACAACGGCGTGGTACCGGAAGTAGAGGGGAGATCTTGCAGGGCTTCGCCTTAAGCCGGAGCGAGTATGGTGGACTATGAGAGAGGCCTTGGCGATCTAGAGTTTAGAGGCACCAATGAGAGAGCCTAGCCAGTGGCTAGGGTTAGGGTTTCACCCCAACTCGGCGAGTTGGTGGTGCCCTAGGCGGCGGCAGCAGGGGGTGGTTGCGCCGGCGGCTTAGGGCTAGGGTTTGGGTGGTGAGAGGTGTAGGCTAGAGGGGCACCCCTGCCCCTCCTTATATAGGTGGGAGGGTGCCGGTTGGGAGGAGGGAGTCCTCCCCCAACTCGGCCTCCTTGGCCGGCGGTGGAGGGAGGAGGACTTCCTCCCCAAGTAGGTTTCCTACACTCCTCCACCAAGCAAACTTGTCGTTTGACTTTTCAAATTGGCGTTTGACTTTTCAAACTAGGATTTGATTTATCCCTTTATTTTGCTCAGCGATGACACCTAGTACATGATGCAACCATTCCAACTTGTTACGACACATTCATGTACCCTTCCCCTCCGGAGTGCCAGACCTTCCGGAACCTTCTAGAACATTCCCAATGAAAACACCGGAATCATTCTCCAACCCCGAAACAGGACTTTCCTTATATGAATCTTATTCTTCGGACCATTCCGGATCTCCTCGTGATATCCCGGATCCCATCCGAGACTCCGAACAACATTCGGTCTCTTACTCATCATTCCATGACTACTCAACAACATCGAATCCTTAAGTGTGTCTCCCTACGGTTCGTGAATTATGCGGACATGATCGAGACACTTCTCCGAACAATAACCAATAGAGGAATCTGGAAATTCATATGGCTCCCACATATTTCTACGATTACTTTGCGATCGAATGAACCACTTACATACGATACCAATTTCCCTTTGTCTCACGATAGTTTACTTATCCGAGGTTTTGATCGTCGGTATCTCTGCATACCTAGTTCAACCTCGTTACCGATAAGTACTCTTTTCTCATTCCCGTGATATGTGATCCCTTGTGAGCCAGTCACATGCTTGCAAGCCAACTGGATGACATTCCACCGAGAGGGCCCAGAGTATATCTATCCGTCATATGGATGGACAAATCCCACTCTTGATCCATGTGTCTCAACCCATACTTCCGAACACTCAATGCCACCTTTATAACCACCCAGTTACGGTGTGGTGTTTGATGTCATCAAAGCATCCTTCCAGTGATGGTGATATGCATGATCTCATGGTCGAAGGAATTAGGTTACTACGTATCAGAAAGCATATAGCAATTGAACTATTAAAATGACTTGATCTTTATGCTACGCTTATCTATAGGAGTATGTCCAATCATACCATACTCCTAACGATATGATCTTGTTGTTAATAACATCTCAATGTTCATGATAGGGAAACCACAATCATTTATTAACCAACAAGCTAGTATTATGAAGAGGCTTTTACTAGTGACTCTAATTTAGTTTACAAATCACACAAGTATTAATGTTTCCTTGTTAATACTATGATAGCATGAATGTAAACATTTATCATAAACACAAAGATATAATAATAACTACATTTATTATTGCCTCTAGGGCATATCTCCAATAGGAACCACTCCATGGATTGAGCCCAAACCGGCCACCTAGCTTCCTCTCGGCATCGCAAGCAACTTCTCCAACTAGAAATTTCATGGTCATTTGGAGAAATCTCGACTTTCTATTATCTGAACACGAAAAACCGGTGTTTTCCCAAAGGAGGTGCAATATTAGGGAGCGCCCATTGCCCGAGGCAATTTCCACACATGCTACACCATGGTGCATGGCCATTCCTGGGAGGTGGGTATTTATCTCGTGGTGCAAGCATATACTGTATTTTTTTGAGTTACGGCCCGGTAAATGCGGTTTCTAACTGTTTGTACCCTATAAGACGCTCTCAATTTTTAGGGAAAAATGGTTTGGGGTGCCCCATGGGGTACCTAGGCTGGATGCATGCCTGGGACCAAGATTGCATCGACCGTCGCGTTGCCACGGCCGCCAGCGAGTTTCGCCATTTTTTGGGCAGTACCAAACAAAATCTAAAAAAAATTTAAAAAAATGAAAACTGCTCCTCAAGTTCTTTCATGTGACCCACTACCCTCATAAAATCATAGGCAAGGCATACCAAGTCCTTTGGCTCCCAAGGCACCACCAGGATGTCTATCGAGTGTGAGTTAACATGCCTTCCAACCCTAGATTCTCCCCCTCACTGCCCAGAACATTGAACCACTCCATGGATTGAGCCCAGACCCAACACCTAGCTCCCTCTTGGCATCACAAGCGACTTCTCCAACTAGATATTTCATGTTGATTTGGAGAAATGTCGACTTCCCATTTTTTGAACCCGAAAAATCGGTGTTTTTCCAAAGGAGGTGCAAGATTAGGGCGCGCCCATGGGCCCGAGGCAATTTCCACGCATGCTACACCATGGTGCATGGCCATTCCTGGGAGGTGGTTATTTATATCGTGGTGCAGGCATATACTATATTGTTTTTGAGTTATGGCTTGGTCAATGTGGTTTCTAACTGTATGTATCCTATAAGACACTCTCAATTTTCAGGGAAAATGGTTTGGGGTGCCCCATGGGGTACCTAGGCTGGATGCATGCCTGGGTCCAAGATAGCACCGCCATCGCGTTGCCACTGTCGTCGGCGGATTTCGTCTTTTTTGGAAGCACCAAAAAAATATAAAAAAATATAAAAATTGTGAAAACAGCTACTCGAGCCCTTGCATGTGACCCCCTGTCCTCATAAAATCATAGGCAAGGCATACCAGGTCCTTTGGACCCCAAGGCACCACCAGGATGTCTATCGAGTGTGAGTTAACATGGCTTCCAATCCTAGATTCCCTCCCTCACTGCCTAGAACATGGAACCACTCCATGGATTGAGCCCAAACCCGACACCTAGCTCCCTCTCGGCATCGCAAGCGACTTCTACAACTAGAGATTTCGTGGTCATTTGGAGAAATCTTGACTTTCCATTTTCAAAATCCAAAAAACCGGTGTTTTCCCAAAGGAGGTGCAAGTTTAGGGCGCGCCCATGGGCCCGAGGCAATTTCCACTCATGCTACACCATGGTGCATGGCCATTCCGGTAAATGTTGTTTCTAACTGTATGTACCCTATAAGACACTCAATTTTCAGGAAAAAAATGGTTTGGGGTGCCCCATGGTGTACCTAGGCTAGGTGCATGCCTGGGTCCAAGATTGCATCGACCGTCGTGATGCCGCGACCACAGTCGGGTTTCGCCGTTTTTTTGGGCAGCACCAAACAAAATCTAAAAAAATAAAAAAAAATGTGAAAACAGCTCCTGGAGTCCTTGCATGTGACCCACTACCCTCATAAACTCATAGGCAAGGCACACCAGGTCCTTTGGCACCCAAGGCACCACCAGGATATCTATCGAGTGTGAGTAACATGCCTTCCAACCCTAGATTCCCCCCTCGCTTCCCAGAACATGGAACCACTCCATGGATTGAGCCCAAGCCGGGCACCTAGCTCCCTCTCGGCATTGTAAGCGACTTCTCCAACTAGAGATTTCGTGGTCATTTAGAGAAATCTCGACTTCCCATTTTCTAAACCCGAAAAACCGGTGTTTTCCCAAAGGAGGTGCAAGATTAGGGCGGGCCCATGGTCCAGAGGCAATTTCCTCGCATGTTACACCATGGTACATGGCCATTCCCGGGAGGTGGGTATTTATCTCGTGGTGCAAGCATATACTTTATTTTTTTTGAGTCACATCCTGGTAAATGTGATTTCTAACTGTATGTACCCTATAAGACCCTCTCAGTTTTCCTGGAAAAATGGATTGCGGTGCCCCATGGGGTCCCTAGGCTGGATGCATGCCTTAGTCCAAGATTGTAGTTACAGTCGCATTGCCGCGGCCGCCGACGGGTTTTGCCGTTTTTTTGGGCAGAACCAAAAAATATAAAAAATATAAAAAATGTGAAAATAGCTCCTAGAGCCCTTGCATGTGACCCACTACCCTCATAAAATCATAGGCAAGGCATACCAGGTCCTTTGGCACCGAAGGCACCACCAGGATGTCTATCGAGTGTGAGTTAACATGGCTTCCAACCCTAGATTCCCCCCTCGCTGCCCAGAACATGGAACCACTCCATGGATTAAACCCAAACCGGGCAACTAGCTCCCTCTCGGCATTGCAAGCGATTTCTCCAACTAGAGATTTCGTGGTCATTTGGAGAAATCTCGACTTTCCATTTTCTAAATCCCAAAAAACCGGTGTTTTCCCAAAGGAGGTGTAAGATTAGTGCGTGCCCATGGGCCCGAGGCAATTTCCACGCATGCTACACCCTGGTGCATGGCCATTTCCAGGAGGTGGGTATTTATCTCGTGGTTCAAGCATATACTATTTTTTTTGAGTTACAACCTGGTAGATGTGGTTTCTAAGTGTATGTACCCTATAAGACACTCTCAATTTCAGGGAAAAATGGGTTGGGATGCCCCATGGGGTACCTAGGCTGGATGCATTCATGGGTCCAAGATTGCACCGACCGTCGCGTTGCCACAGCCGCCGGCGGGTTTCGCCGTTTTTTTGGGCAGCACCATACAAAATCTAAAAAAAAATATGCGAAATTATCTCCCGGAGCCCTTGCATGTGACCCACTACCCTCATAAAATCATAGGCAAGGCATACCAGGTCCTTTGGCACTGAAGGCACCACCAGGATGTCTATCGAGTGTGAGTTAACATGGCTTCCAACCCTAGATTCTCCCCTAGCTGCCCAGAACATGGAACCACTCCTTGGATTGAGCCCAAACCGGGCACCTAGCTCCCTCTCAGCATCGCAAGCGACTTCTCTAACTAGAGATTTCATGGTCATTTGGAGAAATCTTGACTTCCCATTTTCTGAATCGGAAAAAACAGTGTTTTCCCAAAGGAGGTGCAAGATTAGGGCGCGCCCATGGGCCCGGGGCAATTTATACACATGGTGCATGGTCATTCCCGGGAGGTGGGTATTTATCTTGTGGTCCAAGCATATACTGTATTTTTTTGAGTTACGGCCCGGTAAATGCGGTTTCTAAGCGTATGTACCCTATAAGACACTCAATTTTCAGGGAAAAATGGTTTGGGATGCCCCATGGGGTACCTAGGCTGGATGCATGCTTGGGTCCAAAATTGCACCGACCTTCGTGTTGCCACAGCCGCCGGTGGGTTTCACCGTTTTTTTGGATAGCACCAAACAAAATCTAAAAATATGTGAAAACAGCTCCTGGAGCCCTTGCATGTGCCCACTGCCCTCATAAAATCATAGGAAAGGCATACCAGGTCCTTTGGCACCCTAGGCACCACCAGGATGTCTATCGAGCGTGGGTTAACATGGCTTCCAACCCTAGATTCCCCCCTCGCTGCCCAGAACATGGAACCACTCCATGAATTGAGCCCAAACCTGGCACCTAGCTCCCTGTCGGCATCGCAAGCGATTTCTCCAACTAGATATTTCATGGTCCTTTGCAGAAATCTCGACTTCCAATTTCTGAACCCAAAAAACCGGTGTTTTCCCCAAAGGATGTGCAAGATTAGGGCGTGCCCATGGGCCTGAGGCAATTTCGACGCATGCTACACCATGGTGCATGGCCATTACCGGGAGGTGGGTATTTATCTTGTTATGCAAGCATATATTGTATTTTTTGAGTTACGGCCCGCTAAATGCGGTTTCTAACTGTATGTACCATATAAGACACTCTCAATTTTCAGGGAAAAATGGTTTGGGGTGCCCCATGGGGTACCTAGGCTGGATGCATGCCTGGGTCCAAGATTGCACCGACCGTCGCGTTGCTGCGGCCGTCGGCTGGTTTTGCCGTTTTTTGGGCAGCACCAAACAAAATTTAAAAAATATAAACAAAATGTGAAAACAGCTCCTGGAGCCCTTGTATGTGACCCACTCCCGTCATAAAATCATAGGCAAGGCATACCATTTCCTTTGGCACCCAAGGCACCACCAGGATGTCTATCGAGTGAGAGTTAACATGGTTTCCAACCGTAGATTCCCCCGCCCCCCTAACTGCCCAGAACATGGAACCACGCCATGGATTGAGCTCAAACCCGGCACCTAGCTCCCTCTCGGCATCGCAAGCAAATTCTCTAACTAGAGATTTCGTGGTCATTTGGAGAAATCTTGACATACCATTTTCTGAACCCGAAAAACCGGTGTTTTCCCAAAGGAGGTGCAAGATTTGGGCGCTCCCATGGGCCCGAGGCAATTTCATGCATGCTACACCATGGTGCATGGCAATTCCCGGGAGGTGGGTACTTATCTCATGGTGCAAGCATATACTGTATTTTTTTAGTTATGGCCCGGTAAATGCGGTTTCTAACTATATGTACCCTATAAGACACTCTCAATTTTCAGGGAAAACTGGTTTGGGGTGCCCCATGGTGTACCTAGGTTGGATGCATGTCTGGGTCCAAGATTGCACCGACCGTCGGGTTGCCGCGGCCGCCGGTGTGTTTCGCCGTTTTTTTGGGCAGCGCCAAACAAAATCTAGAAAAAAAATGTGAAAACAACTCCTCGATCCCTTGCATGTGACCCACTGCCCTCATAAAATCATAGGAAAGGCATACCAGGTCCTTTGGCACCCAAGGCACCACCAGGATGTCTATCGAGTGTGAGTTAACATGTTTTCCAACCCTAGATCCCCCTCCCCCCCTGTCACTGCGCAGAACATGGAACCACTCCATGGATTGAGCCCAAACCGACACCTAGATCCCTCTCGACATCGCAAGCCACTTCTCCAACTAGAGATTTCGTGGTAATTTGGAGAAATCTCGACTTCCCATTTTCAAAACCCGAAAAACCGATGTTTTCCCAAGGGAGGTGCAAGATTAGGGCGCGCCCATGGGCCCGAGGCAATTTCCACGCATGCTACACCATGGTGTATGGACATTCCAGAGAGGTGGATAGTTTTCTCATGATGCAAACATATACTATATTGTTTTTAGTTATGACCCGGTAAATGCGGTTTCTAACTGTATGTACCCTATAAGACACTCTCAATTTTCAGGGAAAAATTGCTTGGGGTGCCCCATGGTGTACCTAGGATGGATGCATGCCTGGGTACAAAATTGCACTAACCGTTGTGTTGCCCCGTCTGCCGGCGGGTTTCGCCGTTTTTTTGGGCAGCACCAAACAAAATCTAAAAAAATAAAATAAAAATGTGAAAACAGCTCTTAGAGCCCTTGCATTATGACCAACTGCCCTTATAAAATCATAGGGTAGGCATACCAGGTCCTTTGGCACTCAAGGCACCACCAGGATGTCTATCGAGTGTGAGTTAACATGGCTTCCAACCCTATATTCCCCGCGTCGCTTCCTAGAACATGGTACCACTCCATAGATTGAGCCCAAACCCGGCACCAAGCTAAATCTCGGCATCGCAAGCGAATTCTCAAACTAGAGATTTCATGGTCATTTGGAGAAATCTCGACTTTCTGTTTTCTAAACCTAAAAACCGGTGTTTTCCCAAAGGAGGTGCAAGATTAGGGCGCGCCCATGGGCCCGAGGCAATTTCCACGCATGCTACACCATGGTGCATGGCCATTCCCGGGAGGTTGGTATTTATCTCGTGGTGCAAGCATATACTATATATTTTTTATGTTACGGCCCGGTAAATGTGGTTTCTAACTGTATATGTACCCTATTATACACTCTCAATTTTCACGGAAAAATGGTTTGGGGTGCCCCATGGGGTACCTAGGCTGGATGCATGCCTGGGTCCAAGATTTCACCAACCGTCGCGTTGTCGCGGCCGCCGATGGGTTTCGCCATTTTTTGGGCAGGAGCAAACAAAATGTAAAAATAAAAAATGTGAAAATATCTCCTGGAGCCCTTGCATGTGACCCACTGCCCTCATAAAATCATAGGCAAGGCATACCAGGTCCTTTGGCACCCTAGGCACCACCAGGATGTCTATTGAGTGTGGGTTAACATGGCTTCCAGCCGTAGATCCCCCCTCCCCCGCTGACCAAAACATGGAACCACTCCATGAATTGAGCCCAAACCTGGCACCTAGATCCCCGTCGGCATCGAAAGCGACTTCTCCAACTAGAGATTTCGTGGTCATTTGGAGAAATCTCGACCTTTCATTTTCTGAACCCGAAAAACCGGTGTTTTCCACAAAGGAGGTGCAAGATTAGGGCGTGCCCATGGGCCCGAGGCAATTTAGACGCATGCTACACCATGGTGCATGGCCATTCCCGGGAGGTGGGTATTTATCTTGTTGTGCAAGCATAAATTGTATTTTTTGAGTTACAGCCCGCTAAATGCGGTTTCTAACTGTATGTACCATATAAGACACTCTCAATTTTTAGGGAAAAATGGTTTGGGGTGTCCCATGGCGTACCTAGGCTAGATGCATGCCTGGGTCCAAGATTTCACCAACCGTCGTGTTGTCGCGGCCACCGACGGGTTTCGCCTTTTTTTGGGCAGGACCAAACAAAATCTAAAAAAATAAAAAAATGTGAAAACATCTCCTGGAGCCATTGCATGTGACCCACTGCCATCATAAAATCATAGGCAAGGCATACCAGGTCCTTTGGCACCCAAGGAACCACCAGGATGTCTATCGAGTGTGAGTTAACATGGCTTCCAACCCTAGATTCCCCCTCGTTGCGCAGAACATGGAACCACTACATGGATTATGCCCAAACCCGGCACCTAGCTCCCTCTCGGCATCGCAAGCGACTTCTCCAAATAGAGATTTCGTGGTCATTTGGATAAATCTTGACTTTCCATTTTCTTAACCTGAAAAACGGTGTTTTCCCAAAGGAGGTGTAAGATTACGGCGTGCCCATGGGCCCGAGGCAATTTCCACGCATGCTACACCATGGTGCATGGCCATTCCCGGGAGGTGGGTATTTATCTCGTGGTGCAAGCATATATTGTATTTTTTGACTTACGACCCGCTAAATTCGGTTTCTAACTATATGTACCCTATAAGACACTCTCAATTTTCAAGGAAAAATGGTTTGGGGTGCCCCATGGGGTAGCTAGGTTGGATACATGCCTGGCTCCAAGATTGCACCGATCGTCGCGTTGCCGCGGCCGCCGGCGGGTTTCGTCGTTTTTTTGGGCAGCACCAAACAAATAATAAAAAAATAAAAAATATATGAAAAGATCTTGTGGAGCCCGTGCATGTGACCCACTGCCCTCATAAAATCATAGGCATGGAATAACAGGTCCTTTGGCAACCAAGGCACCACCAGGATGTCTATCGAGTGTGAGTTAATATGGCTTCCAGCTATAGAGTCCCCCCCTCGCTATCAAGAACATGGAACCACTCCATGGATTGACCCCAAACCCGGCACCTAGTTCCCTCTCGGCATCGCAAGTGACATATCCAACTAGAGATTTCGTGGTCATTTGGAGAACTATCGACTTTCCATTTTCTGAACCCTAAAAAGCGGTGTTTTCCCAAAGGAGGTGCAAGATTAGGGCGCGCTCATGGGCCCGAGGCAATTTCCACGCATGCTACACCATGGTGCATGGACATTCCCGGGAGGTGGGTATTTATTTCATGGTGCAAGCATATACAGTATTTGTTTGAGTTGCGGCCCGGTAAATGCGGTTTCTAACTGTTTGTACCCTATAAGACACTCTCAATTTTTAGGGAAAAATGGTTTGGGGTGCCCATGGGGTACCTAGGCTGGATGCATGCCTGGGTCCAAGATTGCACCGACCGTCACGTTGTCGCGGCCACCGGCGGGTTTCGACGTTTTTTTGGGCAGCGCCAAACAAAATCTAAATATATAATAAAAATGTGAAAACAGGTCCTAGAGCCCTTGAATGTCACCCACTGCCCTCATAAAATCATACGCAAGGCATACCAGGCCCTTTGGCACCTAAGGCACCACCAGGAAGTCTATCGAGTGTGAGTTAACATGGCTTACAACCCTATATCCCCCCACTCGCTGCCCAAAACCTGGAACCACTCCATGGATTGAGCCCAAACCCGGCACCTAGCTCCGTATCGGCATCGCAAGCGACTTCTCCACCTTGATATTTCATGGTCATTTGGAGAAATCTCGACTTCCCATTTTCTGAACACAAAAAGGTGGTATTTTCCCAAAGGAGGTGCAACATTAGGGCGTGCCCATTGGCCCGAGGCAATTTCCACGCATGCTACACCATGGTGCATGTCCATTCCCGGGATGTGGGTATTCATCTCGTGGTGCAAGCATATACTGTATTTTTCTGAGTTATGGCCCGGTAAATATGGTTTCTAAATGTATGTACCCTATAAGACACTCTCAATTTTCAGGGAAATATGATTTGGGGTGCCCCATGGGGTTCCTAGGCTGGATGCATGCCTGGGTCCAAGATTGCACCGACCGTCGCGTTTCCGCTGCCGCCGGCGGGTTCCGCCATTTTTTTTGGGCAGCACCAAAGAAAATCTAAAAAAATAAAAAAATGTGAAAATAGCTCCTGGAGCCCTTGCATGTGACCCACTGCCCTCATAAAATCATAGGCCAGGCATACCAGGTCCTTTGGCACCTAAGGCACCACCAGGATGTCTATCGAGTGTGAGTTAACATGGCTTCCAACCTTAGATCCCCCCCCCCCCCCCGCTGCCCAGAACGGAACCACTCCATGGATTAAGCCCAAACCCGACACCTAGCTCCCTCTCGGCATCACAAGCGACTTCTCCAACTAGAGATTTCGTGGTCATTTGGAGAAATCTCGTCTTTCCATTTTTTGAACCCGAAAAACCGGCGTTTTCCCAAAGGAGGTGCCAGATTAGGGCGCACCCATGGGCCCGAGGCAATTTCCATGCATGCTACACAATGGTGTATGGTTATTCCTGGGAGGTGGGTATTTATCTCGTGGTGCAAGCATATACTGTGTTTTTTTGAGTTACGGCCCGATAAATGCGGTTTCTAACTATATGTACCCTATAAGACACTCTCAAGTTTCAGGGAAAAATGGTTTAGGATGCCCCGTGGGGTACCTAGGCTGGATGCATCTATGGGTCCAAGATTGCACCGACTGTCATGTTGCCGCGGCAGCCGGCGGGTTTCACCGTTTTTTTGGGCAGCACCAAACAAAATCTTCAAAAATAAAAAAATGTGAAAACATATCGTAGAGCCCTTACATGTGACCCACTTCCCTCATAAAATCATAGGCAAGGCATACCAGATCCTTTGGCACCCAAGGCACCACCAGGATGTCTATCGACTGTGAGTTAACATGGCTTCCAACCCTAGATTCCCCCTCGTTGCCCAGAACATGGACCACTCCATGGATTGAGCCCAAACCCAGCACCTAGATCCCTCACGGAATGGCTAGCGACTTCTCCAACTAGAGATTTCATGGTCATATGGAGAAATCTCGACTTTCTGTTTTCTGAACCTAAAAACGGTGTTTTCCCAAAGGAGGTGCTAGATTAGGGCCCACCCATGGGCCCGAGGCAATTTCCCTCGATGCTACACCATGGTGCATGGCCATTTATGGGAGGTGGGTATTTATCTCGTGGTGCAAGCATATACTATTTTTTTTGAGTTACGGCCTGGTAGATGCGGTTTCTAAGTGTATCTACCCTATAAGACACTCTCAATTTCAGGGAAAAATGGGTTGGGATGCCCCATGGGGTACCTAGGCTGGATGCATGCATGGGTCCAAGATTGCATCGACTGTCGCGTTGCCACGGCCGGCGGCGGGTTTCGCCGTTTTTTTGGGCAGCACCAAACATAATCTCAAAAAATAAAAATAAAACGTGAAAATAGCTCCTGGAGCCCTTGCATGTGACCCACTGCCCTCATAAAATCATAGGCAAGGAATACTAGGTCCTTTGGCACCCAAGGCACCACCAAGATATCTATCGAGTGTGAGTTAACATGGCTTCCAACCCTAGATTCCCCCGTTGCTGTGCCGAACATGGAACCACTCCATGGGTTGAGCCCAAACCCGACACCTAGATCCCTCTCGGCATCGCAAGCGACTTCTCCAACTAGAGATTTCGTGGTCATTTGGAGAAATCTCGACTTTCCATTTTCTGAACCCGAAAAATCTATGTTTTCCCAAAGGGGTGCAAGATTAAGGCGCGCCCATGGGATCGAGGCAATGTCCACGTATGCTTGTGAAATACTTATGATGTTTTGAAATCTGTTCAAACCCAGGATAGACCATGTTAACTAGCTCGTTAACCTTGCAGAAACTATGCCTATTGTTAGGGTCTTCAAGAAGCCCCCCCATGGGGCCAGGTTGATTATGCGTCCCAATTGTTAGGCACCGTTGGATTGCGGAGAATGGACGATAAGGATCATCCTTTGCAATAGTGATCCGTGAGTAGGCATTTCTGCGTCCCTATTGGCCCTCGCAACCACCGGTGGGCCTACCTCCTTTACTTTATAAACGCGATTGTGTGTCCTAAGCTCAAACCCCGTCTGTTCCCTGCAACTCGCGTCAGCACAAGCGTCGAATTCTACCTGAAGAAACGGTACCTCGCCATGGAGAGGCCCCATCTCAGATTACACAAGGCCGAGTTTTTCGCCCACTATGACATACTCGCGCCACCGCTAGCGAGGCTACCGGCCGGTTACGAGCTGATCTACGCCGGGGTGCCCATGGCGCCGCTCTTGTGCGGCATTGCAATGTTGAGGTAGATCAAGGAGTGCCGCCGCCAGCTGCCGGAGCAGAAGATGGCAATGGATCGATATGCGCGCACCAGCGCATACTGGCCAAGGCGCTTCAAGAAGGAACAGGAGGCGTTGCTTTGGCTTTGCAAAGCTCACCGTCCGGAGATCCACCCGGATCTGCGCAACCCCGAAGGGAGGCAGCGCTTCTGGGGAGTGCCTGGGCGTACGCCCTCCACCGTTATCGATGATGCGCGCCATGTAGAACTCATGAAGAGAAACTCCGCCAGGCCCGTCCTAATCGATTCAAACTCGAAAGAGGCAGACGGCGGCACGGAGGACATCGTGCACGACGAAGACAACGGGAGTGGCATAGTCGATTAGGGTCACTTGAGCCTAAATTTAATCTATGTACAGTAGCTTTAATGACCTCTTCGGATAGAATGGCCAAGTTGTAAGAGCGTGTACAACGTTGTTTGAGTCTAGCAAAAATCTTAGACACGAATCTAGTAGAGGGAAACATTCTAAAGCATTTAGACACACTGATTGGCCCCACTGTTAGAATAAAAAATCTATTTAAAAGGGCTCTTTTCCTATTCTTTTCTTATTGTCAAAGCTCTTTTCTTGTACATCGTCGGTTGAGTCTAAAGAAAATCTTAGACACCAGTGTAGCAAAACCAAGTATGCTCCAGCGTTTAGACACACCGGTAGGCCCCTCTACTAGAATAAAAACCTATTTATTAAGACTCTTTTCTTATCCTTTTTTCCTTGCCAAAGCTTTTTTCCTCTTAGAGTATCAATGCCCCTGACGTAGCCGATGCAAGCATCAGACGTCGCTGACAAAGACGAGGCGAGGTTGATGGGACGGTACACTGTCTCTGCTCCCAGCACTTGATGGCACATTCATAATTTTGGAGTGTGTCAGAGGAGAAGGAGACGCGTGTGTCATGTTGTTTGAGATGGGAATACAAGGGAGGTGAGCCTCACCAACTCCATGGCACGGCCATAATTTTGGTCGTTGAACTGTTAAAAATCCATGATTATTGTTGATGGATAATCAGTTTAAAAATTAATGTACTATCTAACAACTTGTAATCTAGTCGACACCACACATCACATACCCGTTACAAGTACAAGATACAAATAAATTTCAATGAAAATTCAAGAAACAACGTTACTGTGCCACCTTCTCTCTATTCCTCTTATTACTGTTCAATCTCGCGCTGCACTAAACAATAGTTGATGAGGACTGAAACAAAAATGATCAAAATGCCAAGTAAAACTAGTTTCAAGCTTACCTTTCGTCCGGAGAATTGTACAAAGACGAAATTGACAGGTATTTATTGTTTCTCCTACAGTTAGCCGAAAGATCCTCAAGAATATCGTCAATCACCCCAGCAACTTCTTCATATTCAAACTCAAATCCATTATTATCGTTTCCCTTCCGCTCCCACTTAACCTTTTGTTTCTTTTCGCCCCTATCCCCGCCGACACGTCGACGTCCTCAACCAATTGCTGCTTACCAATGTTTCCCTCCACATGCGTATCACCGTTTTCCTTCATATGCAGCACTTCCTCCACGTCATCTCGTTGCGCTTCCTCTAGTTCTACCTGAGAAGCCTCATCTTGTGCCTCTGTGATGTGAACGGGGAAAAGGTCAGCATCTCCGAAATCACGTGGAACTAGGATTTTGCATAGCCTCTTGATATGGCCCAACCCTCCACAACGTTTGCACTTCATCTTCCTTGATCCTAGTCTCTATCCTTTTGCGGTGAAGGCTTCGGTCCTTTCCTTTCTAGGCCTCCCAGGTGGCCTCCTAAGAACTGGTGGTTCGAGTTTGAACCCTGGATCGACTATCTCCCAACCATTTTCATCAGCAATAGGTGGTATGTTTTTTGCATAAGTTGCAGCAAACTTGTCCACGGAGAAATAGTTATGAACATAGTTCTCTATTTCAGCACCTCTACCTCTCAACTTTAAGATGAAGTAACCTGCCACTTCCTACATGAACAAGCCTTGTTATCAATGTCTACAGTAAACCTCCATTCAGTTCCATGCTTGTCTTGTGCATAAAGATTAGCCAATGTATTGGAACTTCTAACCATCCTCGTCTTTATCGTTCTTATTTCCCTGGTTCTTGCATTCAGTAATAAAACCACCTTTGGAACTATTTTATGGCCTACAAATTTTCTCGCACAAATTCTCTGCCTAAAATCTATATTCACCATTATATACTGTCTTATTGCATCTAACAAACTAACAATTGCAAGTGACTTCATGCTCCTAATCTTAGCATTAAACCTTTCTCTTAGATTATTGCAAACAAAATCCACTTTGCTTAACTCACCAAACTTAATTCTGGCCCATAACTTGTTATGATGTTCTTCAAGGCATTCTTTCAGCTTTGGCACGGTATACAAGTTCTGCATGTAAATAGCATGTGTGCTTGGGGTGTACGTGTATGTTGATCGACACAGTTGTCTTCAAAGGTCTTTCCTTTGAACTTCTTCGTGAAGCTAGTAGCGAGGTGCCGCATGCATTCCCTATGCTCAACCCTAGGAAGCACGGCATAAACAACATTCTGAAGCCCCTTGCATGCACCAGTGTGTATCTCCAAGCCTTCAAGGTGAACAATTACTGCATGTAGTCTCTGCATGAACCATGTCCAGCTTTCGGCAGACTCACCCTCAAGAATAGCATAGGCTACGGGAAAAGGCCAATTATGTGCGTCCATAGCACAAGCGGTAGTAAGCTGTCCCCTGAACTTCCTTGTTAAAGAAGTTGCCTCTATTTCCAAGTATGGCATATAGCCATCTAGGAATCCCTTCCAGCATGCCTTCAGGCAGACAAAACATCTCCTAAATATACTTGACCCCCCTTTAGACCTTTTCTCTTCCTTTCACAACCTCGTAATATGTGTCAACAACACTACAAGGTGATGTCTTCTCTACCTCAGCTTTGAAACTATACAACATGTGAAAACTGTCAGTCCACTTGCCCTAAATGAAGTCTAGAGCCATCTCCTTCCCATCAAAGACTATATGGTAAGGAATCAGAACGTTAAAATTTTCGCTAAGCTTAGTTCTGAGTTCAGCAAGTCCAATGCTACGATCCTGCCTCACCTAGTCAAGTACCTTAGCAGCAGTCCACTTGGTTGTTACCGGTCTAATTTTATCACTTAAAGAAGTATTAGGGCAGTTGTGTTTCGTCGTGTTTACCTTGATCTGCATTCAATGGGAATAAAAATAAATCAGAGGACTCATCAGCAGAACAAATATGAAAAAGACCGAAACTAAATGTAGCTATTGCAACCTGAAATGGGTGTCCACCCCGCATTGGATATGCATGCAATATCCATTTACACACCTTACTTCCCTACAATGCACCCTAAATCTCTTTTGGTCGCTCTTTTCAATGATAAATTCGAACCCAACTCTTATTGCATATGTAGCAACGGCATATCTGCATTCCTCCATAGTATTAAAGACAGTCCCCTCATCAATTTTATGGTTGTCCCTGTCAAAGTGTATCACTGGCCTATCCTCGTCTTCGTCATCGTATCTGCATCACGTTAACCCATCCTCACATTCCTCTTCCCCATCAGTCCCATAGTCAGGCTCATAGTTCGAATCAACCAAATATTCCCTACTCTCCATCCTTTCAGTGTCAGCAGCCACATCTGGATATGATTTCTCATCATCATCATCATCATCTTCTTCGAGCACAAAATCACCCTGACCGCCACACATTTCGATGTCTTTATGCTCAACGACAGGCTGGTTGGTTGCGCTCGGTATCGAAAACAGAGACTGCTCTGTTTGCATTCCACACGGTCCGGTATCATTCAGGATAGTCTCTTTCCCAGTATCTTTGTTAACGATGTGCACAAACATCAGCACAGTCCTCGGCATCATGGCAAGAGCCTCCTCAGTTCTAATGTTGCAGAAAGTCTACGAATTTGTGTCGTAGTACCTGATTACGAATTCATCATGCTGGCCAATGGGAAACTTGCCAAATTGCATGTGCAAGTCACTTAGAGTTATGTCTTCCGCGTCTACTGTCAGCCGATAATCAAATCCATTGGTAACTGCGATTCTACCGTCGGACAAGGTTTCAGTCCGACACCCATGTCGAATCTTCAAAATAAATATGGATGAAGCAGACGTCCTACGGTCACCAACACAGATCCTCTCCATCAACACGGGACTAGAAACGCTAATTGGGAGATGCAGAGATGGAATTGCAGTTCTTAACCTTAAGGGAGGATGTACGACACGTTCAATGGGCTCTAGAGCACCAAAGCTTTGCACCCCGCATCCTCTTCCCCTGTTTCGTGTTCCTCCATGTTCTCCAGCCTTGAAGGGTCCATCTCCTCGCTCTCCGTCTGGGAAGGACCCATCTCCGTGTTCTCTGGCCATGCAGGATCCATTTCCATGCGGGATCCATATCAAATCCACCGTCGTTGCGCGAGAACCTAGCACCCACCAAATGATTTTCGTCCCCAAACGCGCCTGGGCGGTGATGGAGTCAAGGAGACAGGGCAAGGCAGGGTGGGTAGGGCGGGTCGGGGATGACGGGAGGACGATAGTCCAGGGGGAGGACAAGAGTGTTGTCGGAGGGGACGGAGTGGCGGCGTGTAAGACCAGAGCAGTGGAGCGGATCGGAGCGGAGCGGAGCTGCGAGCGAGCGATAGGATATGGAAAATCACAGAATAATGGGGAGCACTAATCCTCGAACCTGGGATGCACGCCGTCGACGGTCGAGGTTGCAGGGCCCACCAGTCAATAAAACGCCACGTCCTCTTCCCCTGTTTCGGATGGTTTTCCAACAATTCTACGATCGTAGTGGCATAGGAAAAAATTCTGGACACAACTAAGGACACACTCGTAAATATACTCAAAATGGAACCTTGACCTGGTAGATTGCCTGATCCGGTTGCTAGCCACGCATGTATTTTTAATATCTTAACACTCTTATGCTGAGAAGGGAAATAAATATTCAGCAGTTAGTCGAACTAGTTTCGAATAAATAAGATACACTCTTAGGAAGCTTATCTATGGCCCCGCCTAAGCAGAAGCCGCCGCCCCGGCGACCTCCGCCACCGCTGAAGCTTGGCTATTTGGCTCCTCTGAGGTAGACCATGCGGTTGTACTACAAGGCCGGTCTTCCATTTTCATCCGACATGGTTGATTTTGCAGAATGTGCCGCATCTGCAGCTGCGGCGGTGGCAATGGAGAAGTCTACGGCAGCGTCGAGAAGGGCCAACCGAGCATCATGGAGAATGCGCGCAGCGGCATTTTCATGTGTTCTGCACACGATAAAGAAGGTATGTTCCAAAGCGTTCCTGTGATCTTGCCGCCGAGGAAACAAACCCCCGAAAAGGGCGGCGCCAAGGTCAACAAACTCTCGCCTCCATGCCTCGGTGCGGGCGACCTTACCATGGGGCAATCTGGGCGGACGCCGTCAGCGGCAAATATGATCCATCCTACGCACCATCGGCGGACACACTTCGGCGGCATGCATCCATCTACACTCAGCTTGTTGGAGTGTTCGACAGCTGGAGCCAACGACAGGCAACAGCTCAGCGCCGTAATTTAGGTTTAGATTCACAGGGACCTACGATCCCTGCCAAGAGAAGCCGGAGTTCACCTTTGAAGAAATCGTTGCGGCGGTGCGTCTATTCGTACTGTACCGGGACTGGTTCAAGCGCATCAACTAGTGCATGAACATTGCAGATCTCTTGAAGTTTGGCGGGAAGGAAAAAAGATCAGTTGTGGTTAAACGAACCCTGAACTTACATCCTCTCTAGGCAATTGGCTAGCCAACTTTTATGGTAGAGATCTGCAGTTTCTTTAGTGTAGAACAGTTAAGTTCAGACTAACTTTGTAAAATGCCCTTTTTAGAGGCAATAGCCCCCTTTTGTGCAGCTATCCCATACTATAGTATGGAATTAGTTCGGAAGTAACCAAATACTATCATGATGTATCGATTTATTCAATTACTACCGGCCGTTGAATTCAGTTTACTGTCATACTTATCCAAGGTAGACAAGATTCAGACAGCATTTTATGAACTGATCTTGGGTGGTTTATTCATGCAATTTCCATACAGAATCACATAAAAGCTCGAACAAATCTAGGTAAAAGTTGTTCGAGGCATACAAACCAGCAGCATTTCGTGCCTTTCGGATCACTCACCAGTAGCATTTTTCTGGCAATGGTGACATTGATCATTGCTAGCCCACCCTCTTTTTAGGAGGCTAACCTTGGTTATTCACACAAATTCATTAGCCACACATACTACAAATTCATTAGCAACACAAACTACAAATCATTAACCACACATACTACAAATTCAGTAACCACACAAACAACAAATCATTAGCCACACATACTACGAATTAAGTAGCCACATATTACAAATTCAGTAGCCACACATACTACAGCAGTTTAAACTATTACATAAGGCATACTACGTGCTCGACTCTCAGGTCAGCAATCTTTCAGATTCACTAAACCTCTGTCTTCACTCGAGGGAAATCAGAACCACCACCCTGTCCATTCCTGGTCCACCCACCGAAACCGTGCACTCCGTCGCGGAATGGTGGTGGTCCTATTCCATCCATCCTTCCATGCCAACACTATAGGTGACAAGGATGCTTTCTGGCCGCCTCGTCGGGGTCCTAAATGACATGTACCGGATCCAGAAACTCCTGCAGGTGGATGATCACTGGGTGCTTCTAGCAAAGCTATCCTCTTTCCCTGCTTGGAATCTCCACCTCGTACATCTTAGGAACGGTGTCTGGATCTTTCAGTCATGCCTTTACCTCGATGATCCATCTGTCGCTCGGTGGCACAATCTCTACCAGCTCGTCGCCAAGGCTACTGACAACCTGCTTGAGGGCCTCCGGTTCCCAAGCAAGCAAAGGGATGCCATCAAAGCCGAGTTTAGAGAATACACAAAGCTGCCCCAAGCGATTGTACCACCCACAGGCACGATGCCAACGCATGAAGCTCATTTTCTCCCCACAGCACTCAAAAGAACGGGAGGAATGCAGAGCGCGCTCGCTGTCTGAGATGTGGGTTAACCGGACGAAGAAATATAATGGTGGCGCGCATACCTCAATATTGACCACTTTTCATCTGATCCCAAAATGAGACCTGAAAGCCGACAGCAAGTCTGCCGGCGACACGGCGGGACGCGTGCCCAGCATGGTGTCCATGAGAGCGTTGTCGTCAAACTCCTCTGCCAGGTCTACCATTCCTAGGGTGCGTGACAGCACGCAACCGCCCAAGGCCGGTCGCAGGTCCGGATTGCCCGGCCGGACAAGCTCCTCCGTGCGAGAAGGTCTAGGCAGCGGCGAGAGGCTAGGCTGGGGACGCGAAGCTCCAACATGCCGACTAGGAAAAATGAGGCGAGGGCGACGACAGCGGCTTCGATTAACAGCATGGGAGGTTGACCGGCCATGGCAGGGACGCAAGGAGAGCAACGAAAAGCTCCGATCTGGAGACCCGTAGCCAGAGCTAAGCAAGGTAATGGAGAGGGGATTAATAGGGGAGAAGAGTATAGAAGAGAAGAAGATCTAGTCCTCGCAGGGGTAAACTAGTCCACGACCACAAAGGATAACGGGAAATACTGACAGGACGGGGCAAGAAGAGTTGACCTAATGGCGGGATTTGAGTTCAACCATTTTTTGACAGGTTCAAACGATCGTTTGGCCGTTAGATTTGCATTTACCCCCATTTGGCCCCTCTCGAAAATTGGCAAAGTTACTACAGCCCTTCCACGAGATTACACGCAACTCGGACCCCACTTGCCTTGGCGTCTGAACTTTCGGGTCGCATATTAAAATTCTCAAGCAAAGAGTTGTGGCAAAATCTTTAACTGAATCAGAATAAGTAGTTGCTTTGGAGGCTTCACAAGAAGCTATATGGATGAAGGAGTTCATTACCGAGCTTGGTGTGGTTCCTAGTGCGTTGGACCCAATGGCTATTTATTGTGATAACATGGGTGCCATAGCTAATGCACAAGAACCAAGGTCACACAAGAAGCTGAAGCACATCAAACTACGTTTCCATTCGATTCGAGAGTATGTCCAAGAGGGTGACATAAATATTTGCAAAGTACACACATATTTGAATGTGGTAGATCTGTTGACTAAACCTCTCCCTAGAGTAAAGCATGACCAACACCAGAATGCCATGGGTTTTAGGAATGCAGAGTGCAGGTAGGATACTATTGGAGATATTCAATAGTATCTTTGTGTTTATGATAAATGTTTACATCCCATGCTATAATTGTATTAACCGGTAAAATTAATACTTGTGTGTTTTGTAAACATAAAAGAGTCCCTAGTAAGCCTCTTGTTGAAACTAGCTTGTTGATTAATAGATAATCATGGTTTCCTGATCATGGACATTGGATGTTATTAATAACAAGATCATATCATTAGGAGAATGGTGTGAAGGACACACACCCATAGTAAGCATAGCATCAGATCAAGTCATTAAAGTTCGTTTTTCTACAAGCTTTCAGATACATAGTTACCTAATACTTCGACCATGAGATCATGTTAATCACCATCACCGGATGAGTACTTTGATGACATAAAATTCCACTTCCCTAACTAGGTGGTTATAAATGTGGCATTGGGTATTCTGAAAATATGTGTTTATGCGCATGGATCAAGAGTGGGATTTGTCCATCCATATGACGGATAGATATACTCTGGGCCCTCTCGGTGGAATGTCATCCAATTGGCTTCCAATCATGTGACTAGGTCACAAGGGATGTCATATCATGGAACGAGGTTGAACTAGGTACGAAGATACTGACGATCGATCCTTGGATAAGTAAAGTATCACGAGACAAAGGGAATCGGTACCGTATGTGAATGGTTCATTTGATCATGAAGTGATCATTGAATATGTGGGAGCCATTACGGATCTCCAGATCCCGCTATTGGTTATTGACTAGAGAGGTGTCTCGATCATGTCTACATAGTTCGTGAACCGTAGGGTGCCACACTTAAGGTTCAATGTTGTTTAAGTAGATATGGAATATGAGTTGGACACCAAATGTTGTGCGGAGTCTCAGATTGGATCCAAGACATCAAGAGGATATCCAGAATGGTCCAGAGAATAAGATCCATATAAGGAAAGTCAATTTCCAGGGTTCAGAAATGTTTTTGGTGTTTTGACCGGAAGCTTAGAATGTTCTAAAGGGACCACCAGTGGGTCCACCACCCCAGGAGGGGCCACTTGGGTTGTGGCATGTTGTGGGGGCCTAGGGCCAGATGCACCAAGCCCAATGGGGGCCAACCGGCTGCACAAGGAAAAAGGGAAAACCCTAATATGGAAAGGGGAAGAAAACTTGAGGGCAAGTTTTCCCCCTCTCCCTCTTGGCCACCGAGTTGGGGGAGGACTTGGACAGTGTTGGCAACCCTGGCTGCACCCCCCATCTATATAAGGAGGGGTAGGGAGGGCGCACCCCTGCCCCCTTAATTTGACCCTAGCCACCGCCCCTCTCCCTCCCCCACCATCCTTCTCCGGCTTAGGCGAAGCCCTGCAGTTCTTATCCTCCACCACCACCATGTTGTCGTGTTGCTAGGATTCCAAGGGGATTTACTACCTCCACTACCCGCTAGAACGAGGAGAGGAAGGTATTCATCGACTCCGTACGTGTGACCGAGTGTGGAAGCGCTGCCTGAACGCGGCGCCAGAAGGATCGTCTATGCGATCTTGATATCGGCAAGTAATCGACTACATCAACCACGAGATCCGATCACGTTAATGCTTTGGATCTACAAGGGTTAGTTCTCTTCAATCTCGTTGCACTGATCTCGTATATTAGATCTTGGCTTTGCCATAGATTAGATCTTGGTTTTATGTGTTCTTGCGATAGAATTTTTTTGTTTTCGATGCAACGAACCCTACACTATGTCGTGGAAGGTTGTGCTGGATGCTTCTAGGATGGTGAGCAGGATCCACATGGCTTCGAGTAATCTGGCGAACATCAGATTGATGTCGTTGCCACCATCCATGAACACATTGTAGGGTTTCGTAGCATGGAAAACAAAAAAATTCTACCGCATACAAACAAACAAGCCAAGATCTATCTACTAGATTGTAGCAACGAGTCGATAGAATAACTCACCCTCGAAGATTCCAAAGTGTTTAACGAGAGCGGATTCTCGTGGGTGATGTAGTCATACTCTTTCCGATCTCAAGATCGCGTAGACGATCCTTCCGGCGCTGCGTTCCGGCAGCGCTCCCGTAGTCGGTCACACGTTCGGTACTCGACGAAGACCTTCCTCTCCCTTGTTCCAGCAGGCAGCGGAGGTTGTAGCACTTTCCTCGCGATTCCGGCAGCACAACGGCGTGGTACCGGAAGTAGAGGGGAGATCTCGCAGGGCTTCGCCTTAAGCTGGAGCGAGTATGGTGGAGTATGAGAGAGTCCCTCGACGATCTAGGGTTTAGACACGCCGAGGAGGAAGCTTGGCCGGCGGCTAGGGTTTCTAGGCGGCGGCTTGGCCTAGGTCGTCGGCGGCGGCAGTGGAGGTGGCGGCGCGGGCTAGGGGTTTGGAGAGGATCTTGTGTGTCCTAGGAGAGCCCCCCTCCTTATATAGGTGGAGGGGCCGGCCGGCCAAGGGGAGGGAGAGGAGTCCCTCCCCAACTCGGCTTGGGTGGTGTGCCGCCGGTTGGAGGAGGGAACTCCTCCCCAACTCGGTTTCCCACTCCTCCTCTTTTCCTCTTTCCAAATTTAGCCGTTTGACTTTTCAAACTAGCTGTTTGACTTTTCAAACTAGGATTTGAATTAATCCTTTATTTGGTTCAGCGATGACACTTAGTACATGATGCAATCATACCAACTTGATACAACACATTCATGTACCCTTCCCCTCCGGCTTGGGACATTCCGGAACATTCTAGAACATTCCCGATGAAAACACCGGAACCATTCCCCAACTCCGAAACGGGACTTTCCTTATATGAATCTTATTCTCCGGACCATTCCGGATCTCCTCGTGATATCCCGGATCCCATCCGGGACTCCGAACAACATTCGGTCTCTTTCTCATCATTCCATAACTACTCAAAACAACGTCGAATCCTTAAGTGTGTCTCCCTACGGTTCGTGAATTATGCAGACATGATCGAGACACTTCTCCGAACAATAACCAATAGAGGAATCTGGAAATTCATATGGCTCCCACATATTTCTACGATTACTTTGCGATCGAATGAACCACTTACATACGATATCAATTTCCCTTTGTCTCACGATAGTTTACTTATCCGAGGTTATGATCATCGGTATCTCTGCATACCTAGTTCAACCTCGTTACCGATAAGTACTCTTTTCTCATTCCCGTGATATGTGATCCCTTGTGAGCCAGTCACATGCTTGCAAGCTAATTGGATGACATTTCACCGAGAGGGCCCAGAGTATATCTATCCGTCATATGGATGGACAAATCCCACTCTTGATCCATGTGTTTCAACTAATACTTTCCGAACACTCAATGCCACCTTTATAGCCACCCGATTCGGTGTGGTGTTTGATGTCATCAAAGCATCCATCCGGTAAAGGTGATATGCATGATCTCATGGTCGAAGGAATTAGATTACTATGTATCAGAAAGCATATAGCAATTGAACTATTAAAATGACTTGATCTTTATGCTACGCTTATCTATAGGAGTATGTCCATCATATCATTCTCCTAACGATATGATCTTGTTGTTAATAACATCTCAATGTTCATGATAGGGAAACCATAATCATCTATTAACCAACAAGCTAGTATTATATAGAGGTTTTACTAGGGACTTCAAATTAAGTTTACAAATCACACAAGTATCAATGTTTCCTTGTTAATACTATTATAGCATGAATGTAAACATTTATCATAAACACAAAGATATAATAATAACTACATTTATTATTGCCTCTAGGGCATATCTCTAACACACATGACTCATCTCAAATCCACTGATTTATGCCTCAAGCACCATGGCAGAATGGCCTGGGCAAGGTATTTGGCGAGGGTGATCCGATCAGTCGAAGGTGATGCATGCATTCGAGCTGCTGAGGTACTTAGGTATTGCTGGTGGAGAGGTGACGGCCAGGTTTATCTAGCGGGTGATCGTCTTCTGGATCCTGTTGGATGGACGCCCCTTTTGTATCATCATGGTACCCAACAGGTGTGGGTACTGTTCTGCTCCATTGTTCTGGGCCGGCGCAGACGCAGGCTGCACGGGTCCTCTAGGCGGTGGCGGTGGGGCACCATATGCGATGGGACGGAGGGCAGAGCCGAACCCCTAATTCATTGCATCATGCCGCAACTGGGCGTATCCTTCGTGGAGCTTCTGGAACTCCATATAGTCCTTGAGAAGATGGATGGCTTTCTTCTTACCATCATGCTTGTCGATGTAGAAGTGGATGTGCAGGGACCCAACAGCTTTTCGAATGAAGACGGCTCGTCGTCCCGAGTGCGGCGTTGCCACGATTCCGCGGGTTTCCCGCTATTGCGGTAGCCGCTGCTGCGGTTCCAATCTTCATGATGGTTGGCATAGCCAGCCGCGACCATATCGACCTCCTCGTGATCGTCGTAGACGTGCACTCTTATTTTTCCTCGGCAATCATGTTTGCGACTGAGGTCATCTTCGTCATCCGAATGTGTTCGATTGACGGCATCTTCACCATCCGCCCAGCAATTGGCGATGTCCATCAGATGATCGATGCTTTTGGGCTTGACCTAGCCTAGTTCCTCTCTGAGTCCGCGGCACCTTACTCCACCGTTAAAGGCATTGATTGCCCTCTCCTCCAAGATGTCTTCGGCGGAGTTCTTGATGACGGACCAACGCTAGACGTAGGAGCGGATCGACTCGTTGGATCATTGGCAGCAAGCGCGTAGCTCTTCGATGGAGGCCGGCCTCTTTCAGGTGCCCTTGAAGTTGCGGATGAAGATATAGACCACCTCCTCCCAACCGCGGATGGATCCGGGGGGAAGGTTATTGAGACAGGCTCTAGCTGCACCCTGCAGCTACAGCTGAAGGCACTGCATGGATGTATTCTTGCTTCCAGCGTGTAGCTTAACCGATGAGATGTGATCATATAGCCAGATCTTCGGTTCCTATAGGCTGTCGACCTTTGGGTTGTCCAATGGGAGCTTGAAGCCCTTAGGCATCTGAGTCTGCCATATAGCCCTACTAAAGCATCTGGCGCTGTAGAGCTCTGTGTCTTCATCCTCCGATTCCATGTAGCACACACGTTTTGCACGCGATTTATCAATCTTCCGCTGCATGACCTCGTTGTGAGCGTCATAGTTGTGGCTCCTTCGCTGTGGGCTACGGCGTCGCCGTGACAAGTCATGATCACCCTCGTCAGATGAACGCGTACTGCTCCTTCAGAATTTTACCGTGGCCTTTTTCTTCGGCTCCGGGGGTTCTTCCTCGGTTAGTCTGGCTCCAACGAGTCCGAGGCCTGGGATAGCGGACTTGTGGATGGAGGATCGTGGATCCCCGATTGGCGGTTGATTCGCAAGTAGGTACGTAGTAGCTGCTATGACCGCGGCCTGCGGGGTCTTGGGCATCATGTTGCCCTGCGACTCCATCGACATGAAAGACAGGTCGAGCTCCTTGGTGGCCTCGCACCTGGCGTTAGGGTCCATGAGCTCCAGTCAAGAGCGGCCCTTGTAGGCGGCGTGGTCATCATAGTCTTTGGAGGAGGACCCGTCGATGGAGGAGAGCGTGGCTCATCGCATGCTTGATTTGTCGGCTGCCCTCCGTCGTTGCTCAAGATCTTTGTGTTGTGCAACCTATCGGTTGTGCTCCTTCATGAGGAGCCAGTGGTATCCCATCAACATATCATGCGAAGCGTCCATAGGCAGGGGGTTTCCCCGCACGGCCTCTCGGACCCTCTCCCATTCGACCTCGATGAGGTGAATATCCTGTCGAGCCGCATCATTACCATTGGCGGCGTTGGGGTTCGGAGAATTTGGGGGAATCAGAGGGGGAACAGGTACTCCATTTGCAGCATTGGGGGAGCCTGCAGATTTGCTCTATTATCATTGTGAGCGTCAATGATAGCCGCGCACATGAAGTGGTAGGGGAGGTCATTACTCCCGCAGTTCTCAGATCCGGGACCGTGGGTTCCTTCATCCGTAGAAGGGTCGCAGAGATCGGAGTTTCAGCTACTGTTGTCATTCGAATTGTATGCCAGTGAGGGTGCGCGTAGGACACCGATTGGTGGCACCCATGAAGCAGGTGCGATTGCCGGAGGCACCACCCATTCAGGGAGGCGAAGGGTGCCAACCTTGCCCACCAGGAAGCATAGTCTTCCGAACATCACGTTGACTCCGTCTCCTATGAAATCGAAGTCCTTGTGGGTTGCTGGAGAGTGGGGGTGAATTTGATGGCACCGAAGAGAATATGGTTCTCCATCGCAGAAGATTAGAAAATCATAGCGGATGGATCTATCACGACCGCACGATCAGCATCCCCGGTCCCCACAGACGGCACCACGGACGGTGCTAAATGATGGTGGAGTTGATGATCGAGAGGTTGGGGATCGTTGAAGGATGAGGTGGTGTTCTTCTCCTTCTTCAGATCTGATCTACTCTCTTATGGGACTGTTTGTGGTGGCTTTGTTTGTATTTTGTCCCCTCCTTCACAAAAGTTTCTTATATTGGTATAACATAGGCGAATGAGGGTAGTACGGGTGACGAGGGTTCGACTCATCAATGCTCATTGTTATGCATTTGGGTTCTGGAGAAAGAGGGGACGCTGGAGATCGCGGAACGGCTAACACACAAGCAACACGAGGACAAGAGGTTTACCCAGGTTCAGGCCCTCAGAGGGAAAACCCTACTCCTTCTTATCTTCTCTTTTTTAATGGTGATGCCGAAGGTTACAGGGGTGTGCATATTGGATCTGTCGAGGTGTTTGCTAGGTTATGAGGTAGGTCATTCTCGCCGTGCCCTCTTGGCCCTTATATAGATAGGCCAGGTCTCGGGGATAGGCCGAGTCAGTTAAAAGTTAGGGTTTTTTCCTTTAAATTTCTATCTAAAGAAAACGTGTCCTCCAAGGAGTCGAATCCTTCCTGGGATTGGGCCACCCGAAATCCTCCTGGGCTTCTCGATTGAGATCATCCCTCTTCATGGGATTCTTATGAACAGGACCAAGTAGGCTAATATCGGGTACCCATAGGGCATAACCATGTTAACGGGCGAGACATACGGGCGGCCTCCAACTGTACTAGTGGTTGCTAAGGGCACTGGATGCCTCGAATGAAAAAGTCTTCAATTGGGGATTTTCATATTTTGGTGCAATTAGCCTATAAATGCTCTCAGATCTTCCAGAAGTGTTCAATACTCAAAAACTAATACAAGAAAACAAGGTTTCGCTAACTTGCGATGTTAATATTAGTCGAAAGATCAAAATCAATGAAACCCTGTGAAAAACAATGGAAAATACTCGATAAAAAGTGTCAATATTTGGAGCTATCAATCAGCCCTCAGCCCGTGAGGAGTACTCACACATGATTAGATCAAAAATAATAAACATTGTATTGAAATTCTTAAGACAAATGAAAAATAGTTTTACAATATCGCCAATCCTCATGAGATCAAGACTATAAGTAGATGAATATGGTTATGGAGTGGATATGGAGGCGGGAGAGAAGTTGTGGCTATGGTGATAAATATGAGGTCTCCTCTCCTCATATGCAAATGGCTTCAAATGTGTTCTGCAGACTAATGTTCTTGGCGGCTGCAAGCCGATTCTTATATAGCATCCTTCACCAAAGTTGCTAGGTTTGGCTTAGTGAAGCCTCTGGTGCATCATACCGGCGGGCCATATGGGCGGTACCTGTCGTATGAGTGCTTGTTAAAACGTTTGGACACCTCCTCTGAAGCACCATTGACTTAGGAATATTGAAAACTCGAAAATGTCCATTAATTGCTCCAGATTTCGTCACAAAAGTGTCCAATTGTGAAGGGAAAAGATCAAGGAGAAGATTTGCACATCTATGCAATAATTAGTCATTAGTGGCAATGCTATAGAGATATTTTATCAAGTTCTTGACAAATATACAGTTTTAACGCAGAGATACATGGATGTATTTTCAGCCATCAGTAAGCCATTGTGGATATTGGGGAGCATTATCCCTCCACACGACTCCGCCGGAGAGCAACACTTGAAAGGGTGTAAATTTTAGGATACATCATTGTATCCGCGTGTCTCGGTTATCTCAATAATTGAGATATTTATGCATCTATGTTGTAATATCTAGTGTTTGTGTTTGAAGTTATATATCTTGTTATCCCATAGTTGCATATCTTGTTTAGCATAAGTTGTTGGTGCGCATAGTTGAGTCTAGCATATATATGTTTTGTGTTTAATAAATTAAACACTAGTTTTATTCTGAACTTATCCAAGACTTAAATGTACTCCCTCCGATCCATATTAATTTTCACTAGATTGGATGTATCTAGCACTAAAACATATCTAGATACATCCATTTCTGTGACAAGTAATATGGATCAGAGGGAGTAATAGTTTTAAATCGTCTATTAACCCCTCTAGGTGACATCTAGGTCCATTTAGTCCTGTTGTTGGTTGTGATGGTAGTGGCCTTGGTGGACAACGGTGGTGACAAGTATCCCAACATCTCCTGACTTCGACGCAATAGTGGGTTTGTATTTGGTGTCGATGGTTGGGGGATTGGCTTGCTCTGGTTAAAATCTTGTTTCGGCCTAGGTCGATGCCTACAATGATGGCGCCCTCCGACGTTGTTCTAAATCCATGGAGGCATCATTTGGGAGCGCCAACCCCTCCATCATCCCAATTCCATGGGCTTTCGATGTGAAAACCCACATTCTATCTTTCCCATAGCAAGCGTTGTCTTTGTCGCTTCCCCTTGGGGCACCGCCTTTGAGACCTAGCCCCTCGTATTTGTCGTGTTTGTGTTCTCGTGGTAGTTGGTCCCGTCCGTGGGAGCGGTTGATGTAGAGGTAGTGACCTCAATAATTTGGTTTTTTGCTTGTCAGGGCGATAGTCCTAGACTTCAGTCCAGTGATGACTCTAGGACAAGGGGTTGCATCTCAGAATAATGTGGGAGGAAATATTGTGCTACATGGGTGGTGCGATCTATCTGCTCGGTAGATGCAAGCCTTGCAGATTTCCTTGCATGTCAGGATGGCAACCATGGATTTAGCGCGATGGACGAGATCTCCGGGCGAACATTCCTGCATGGTGGGGCTATAGTTTTTCCTATGTCATGTGATGATGTGTCTTGCGTGCGATAATAGGTTGTAGGGTGATGAGTGCAAATATGATGCATACTTAAGTATACAAATTATTCATATTGTTAGTCATTACATGCTATATCTAGCTACAACTATGCCTATTATGTATGATTACTAGTTCTCATTCATTTCCACATGGACTTTGCACAACTAGTAGTTTTATTAGGATTTTATTACCTTTTTACTTTTCTTTGACTTGTGTGTAGGTGCTATGTACAACCATGGACAAAAGAAGCCAAGAGGATGCAATATGGAGGAGTTGTAGGCATCAGACTTGGCCATTTGAGGGGAGGAAAAAGTGTATTTACCCATGAACTCCAGATGAAGATCCAAGGCCATGGTGTTGTATCCCTCATCCATATGAATCCAATGAGCCAAAGAACACCTCAACCGGAGTCCGTATGACGAAATGGCAGCCAAAACACTACAACAATCAAAGGGCATAAGAACCTCTGGTACGGACAGGCCCGCCCATACCGTATGGTCGTACTACCCTCCAACATCTTCGTTTCGTCAACCAGAAAAACATTTCTGAAGGCCCAATGGGCATATTTGGCCTGAGCTCCATCGGTTCGCGAAACCGACCTCTAGAATGCCTATTTAAAGAGGGGAAACCCTAGACGCCAAGGAGAGAGTCCACACGCGCCATAGGGGCGAAGCCCTGTTGCTCCGCCGGCTCCATAGTCGCCGCACACGAGATCTCCACCACCACACCACTCAAGAGGAAGATGATACTTGCATCTTGAAGGGTTACACATAGATTTTCATCATCATATTCATCAACAACATCTCCACTATAGATCCCCTTTGTTGTCATCCTAATTCTATTTTGGATATGCATTTGTATTAAATTGTACCTTCATATATCATCTATACTATTGCCATGATGTTGATCCCCTTCATGTATGAGTAGTTGCCTTGTTCTTGGGGAGATATGGTGAAATCCTAGTATTTTTATGCATTGAAATAAAGATGACCTATTACTTTTGTCCATGATCCATTAATCTATGATAGTGTGTTTGATCTCTCTCTTTAGATGGTATTGTAGTCGGCCACATATCATTTTACATCAAGACTAAAGAGATGGTGAAATCCTTAGGACGTGTATGAGAGTATGTCTAGTGTTACTTTCGTGACTACAAGCATTGGCTTATAACCTGCACAGTCAAAGGGGGAATTAAGAGAGACTCACTAAGATTATTATGATATCCATGGGGAAACCCTTAATTGTGGGTCTGTGTGAGTAATTGCTCGCAGGCATCATAGTGGTTATTTAGAGATGACCTAATTACCCGATTCAATAAAGCGACTGTCCACGAGTCTTGTAGTGAAAATCTTAATTATTGAGCTCTCTCCACACATGTCATGACACGAGAAATAGATTATCCTAATCATTCATAATTCTCCCATGCTAGCGGTGAATCCTACACTCCTTGAGAACCCCTCAATCATACCACAAAACACTTTATAAATACTCGCTTGCTTTAATTTACTTTTGTTATTTACTTTTCTCTTAGTTACCCACTTGTTCATTGCCATTCTAGTAACCTATAGAGTAGACTATTTCCAAACACCATTTTGGGTGCAAATGTTGTCTCATTGAGAACGTGGCTGTAGGGTTGTGCTGTTGCCATTGGCAAAGCTTCCATGGGACAAAGCTACAAGTACTGTAATATCTCTGTTATTGGTTGCAGGAAACCTAGTCATCAAATTAGCGTCGTTGTCGGGGAGAATAGCGTTTGGTTATTACCTACCCACTCGCAAATAGTTTATTTCCTTTTGTTGCTATTTTACTGCTTCTACTCATTTGAAAAGAACAAAAAATTATAAAACCAAAAACCCATAAAAATTATAAAACAAAAACTATAAAAACATTTGCTACTAATCATGTCTTCCGAGATTGCTATTTTTGAACAGATGAAGCTCGCAATAGAGGAAAAGAAAGTTGGAACTTTTGGATATTATGTTACGAGGCAAGAGACATTAGAAGAGTGGTTAAAATGGTTGAATGATTATTCCTCCATATTATGTGCCTCATACAAAAAAAATTGTGAAAATTTTGGATCCATAGATCATATTAATTATCCATATGAGTGTAGCATTGATACCACATTAGCATCTTATAATAAAATTAATGAAGGCTTTGTTGACTTGGAGGTTTTAGAATATTTGCTTTTTACTGGTTGTTATGAGTTGCTAGCTCGCATGAGAAATATAATTGAAGAAGATACAGCACTAGATAGAATCTGTGGAGTAGTACATCATAATACTCATTGTTTTGACAACTTCAGTAGTGATGCTTTATTGACCACTTATGTTGTGGAAGAGACTAACCTTTTGCAGGACTCACAGAAGAAAGAAGAAAAGGATGTACACTGTAGTGAACATGCTACTGCCGCTGGTATGGGTTTGTTTAACTTGTATGAACTGCCAGATGGTTGTACAAAATCATTTTTTAATTCATATCATGAGATTTGTGTTAAATGTATGGCAATTGGCCACCTTAGTTTTAAATGTCCCATTACACTTAAAGAATCCCTAGTATCTTACACTAGAGTTGAAGTCTTAGAGTATTTGGTTTATAAAGGTGTCAATGATCTACTCTCAAAAGATTCAATCATAAGAAATATTAGTGATAGTATGTGATACATTGCAAACATATCTATAATTTTTTATGCTCCATGCTTGTTTTGCACCGATTATCTTATATTTTAGTCTGCACTTTGTGGCATTTTTATGAATTTTTTGGAACTAACATATTGACAAGTGTCGCAAAGCCAGTTCCTTGTTTTCTGCTGTTTTTGGATTCAGAAAAACTAGTAAAGAAATATTTTCAGAATTGGACGAAACAAAAGTCGAAGTTCCTATTTTTGCCGACACTACATGGAGCTCGAAGGAGAGGGGGAGACGCACCCCAAGGCGTCCACACCTAGGCCAGGCGCGTCCAGGGGGGCGCGTCGTCCTAGGATGTGGGCCCCCTGGCGCTCCACCGATCTTGCCCCTTTGCCTATATAAACCCCTGAGACGAAAACCCTAAAGACAAGATCAGAATTCCACGAAAAAGTTTGTAGTTGCCGCCACCGTCGTCCCTAGATCGGGAGGGATCTGAAGCTCTTCCCGGCACCCTGCCGAAGAGAGGAGATCATCCCGGAGGCCTTCTTCATCACCATGCCAGCCTCCAGAGTGATGTGTGAGTAGTTCATCCTTAGACTATGGGTCCATAGCAGTAGCTAGATGGTTGTATCTCCTATTTGTGCCACCATGTTTAGATCTTGTGAGCTGCCTATCATGATCAAGATCATCTTATTGTAATGCTACATGTTGTGTTTGCGGGGATCCGATGGATATTGAGTATTATGTCAGATTGATTATTGGTCTATCATGTCTATGTTATTTTTGATCTTGCATGCTCTCCGTTGCTAGTAGTTACTCTGGCGAAGTATTTGCTTGTGACTCCAAGAGGGAGTATTTATGCTTGATAGTAGGTTCATGCCTCTAGTAATCTGGGAGAGTGATAGAAACTTCTAAGATTGTAGATGTGATGTTGCTACTAGGGATAAAACAACAATCCTTTGTCCAAGGGCAATTGTATTGTTTACATTACACACTTTTCTTAATGCAATTATATGTTGCTTGCAACTTAATACCCGAGGTTGTTCGGATGATATCCCGGAGGTGGATTATTAGTCATAGATGCAGTTGGATTATGGTTTATGTATCATGTTGTAATGCCCAAGTGAATCTCATAGTGATCATCATGTCATGTACATGCATTGTTATGCATTCTCTATTTATCAATTGCCCCGATGTAATTTGTTCACCCAGCATGTTATTTATCTTATGGAGAAAACACCTCTAGTGAACTATGGACCCTGGTCCATTCCTTCCCATTGATATTACATCTACTGTTTACTTTCTACAATTACCACAAGCAATTACTTTCTTCCATACTATATGTTTAATCCTTTGTTTTCAGCAAAACCAGTGGGCTTGACAACCTCACTGATAATTTGGGTCAAAATATTTTGGTTGTGATGTGTACAGGTTCCACGTTTCTAGCAACACCTTCGGAAGTGGTTTATTTATCCTACTGGTTCGATAAACTTGGTTCTATAACTGAGGGAAAACTTGTTGTTGTTCTCACCATACCTTGCTCTTGGGGTTCCCAACAGGCTCTACATCAACTGAGCCATCATCAAGCTTTTTTTGGTGCCGTTGCCGGGGAGAAAGAAGATTTATACAAGGGGAGTCTCTCACTACCAATCTCTTTACTTTGTTTTTGTTTTGCTTAGTTTCTTTTGCTTTGTTTGGTTTGCTTCTTTTTATCAAAAACACAAAAAAATTACTTCCTACTTTAGTTGCTATTTTTGTTGGCTTGCTTTAATCTTGCAAAAATGACTACTCCTGAAAACACTAAGTTGTGTGACTACACTAGAACAAACAACAATGACTTCATTTGCACACCTATTGATCCATTGTTCCTGAAGCTACTTTCTATGAAATTAAACCTGCTTTGCTGAATCTTGTTATGAAAGAGCAACTTTCTGGTGTTAGTACTGATGATGCTGCTGCTCACCTTAATAATTTTGTTGAACTTTGTGAGATGCAAAAATATAAGGATGTAGATGGAGATATTATTAAGCTTAAATTTTTTCCTTTCTCTTAAAGAGGAACAGCGAAAGATTGGTTGCTATCTTTGCCTAAAAATAGTATTGATTCTTGGATTAAATGCAAAGATGCTTTCATTAGAAAATATTATCCGCCTACTAATATTATATCCATGAGAAGTGACATAATGAAATTTAAACAATTTGATAATGAACATGTTGCTCAAGCTTGGGAAAGAATGAAATCTTTAGTGAAGAATTGCCCCACTCATGGACGAACTACTTGGATGATTATCCAAACCTTTTATGCAGGATTGAATTTTTCCTCAAGAAATTTGTTGGATTCGACAGTTGGAGGTACCTTTATGTCCATCACTTTGGGTGCTAAAATAAAACTCCTAGATAATATGTTGATTAATTATTCTGAATGGCACACTGAGAGAGCTCTAGAAGGTAAGAAGGTAAATTCTATTGAAGAAACATCCTCCTTGAGTGATAAGATTAATACTATTATGTCTATGCTTGTTAGTGGAAAAGCTCATATTGATCCAAATAATGTTCCTTTAGCCTCTTTGGTTTCTCAAGAAGAGCAAGTTGATGTGAACTTCATTAGAAGTAATAATTTTAGCAACAATGCTTATAGGAATAATTTGGTAATAATAATTATAAGCCATATCCTCCTAATAATAGCAATAGTTATCATGGTAAATCTGGAATACCTAGTGAAGAAAAGATGTTGGAAGTTGAAAGATCCACTAAAAACTTCATGCAAATGCAATATGACCAGAATAAATTATTCACTAAAACCATGGAGGAACAATCTGCTATTTTGAAAAATATTAGTTGTCAACTTGAGAATTTAAATAGGGAAATTCCTGGTTTGCAAGCCAAAATTTCAAATGCTGAAAATAATATTTCATCTTTGTCTAAAGCACAATCTTCTTTGATTAATAAAATGGCTGCTAAACCTGAAACTATGGATAATCTCTTTGCTGCTACTAATGCCATTCAAGTTAGAATTGATGAAAATGTTAGGATGTTAGCTGAATTGCATGCTAGGTGGGAAAGAGAAGATCAAATTGCTAGAAATAATAGTATGACTAAAATTTGTACCATTACCACCACTAGTGATGCTGAAGTTTCAAATTCTAGCAAACCTCCTACTATTAATGGTAAAATAATTAGTGTAGACAAAGTCCCCATTCCTTTTGCAACATTGCGTAAACCCACTTGAACTTTTTCCAATAAAAATGCTGAATTTTTTCGAAACATGGGAAACAAAAGTTCTACTACCTTGAATGATAATTTTGATTTTGATCTTGATGGTTTAAATATTTCTAAATTAATTATGTTCTTGCAAAAGTTTGATAGAAGTCCTAATGCTAGTGCTATGAATATGGCTTTTACAAAACATATTGCAAATGCTCTCATGAAAATTAAAAAAGAAAAATTGAAACATGAAGTTTCTATTCCTAGGAAATTAGAAGATGGGTGGGAGCCCATAATTAATACGAAAGTGAATGATTTTGATTTCAAAGCTTCATGTGATCTTTGTACTAGTGTCTCTATTATGCCTAGAAAAATTTATGATATGCTTGATTTACCACCATTGCAATATTGTTATTTGGATGGCCATCTTAGTGATAATGCTAAAAACAAACCTATGGGGAGAATTAATGATGTTCTTATTATGGTTAACAATACCTTTTTCCCCGTTGATTTCTATGTTTTGGATGTTGAATTCAATGCTTCTTGTCCTATTATTTTGGGAAGACCTTTTCTTAGAACTGTTGGTGCCATTATTGATATGAAGGAAGGCACCATTAGGTATCAATTCCCACTCAAGAAAGAACAATTCCCTCGAAAAATAAAGAAGATATCTTTTGACTCTCTTATTAGAACAAATTTTGATGTTGATGCTTCTTCATTCAAAAATACTTGATTCTTGCTTTCTATGCCTAGATGAAAGGCGTTAAAGAAAAGCACTCTTGGGAGATAACCCAATTTTTATTTTAGTAAGTTTTTCTTTTGTTGAGTCTTGGAAGTTATTGCCTCTGTAATAACCTCTCCTTATCCTTTTTGTTTGGTTTTTGTGCCAAGAATAGCCTCTAATGAGAGGGAAGTAAGATTTGGGGAAGTTGCTACCGCGAAACAGATTTCTATGCTTCTTTGTAAAGAATCTTGAAAAATCCCAGAACATCGAATTGATCTGAAACTTTTTTGTGCGCATGCCCCTGTTATTTACCCAACTTTCGGTAGTTTTGCACTTTTATATTTGAGCAACAGAAGATTTTCGAAAAAATCGGTCTTTAGCTGCAGGTCTGTTTTGACATATTTCTGCCATTATTTGCATTTGCCTCTTAAATCGATTTATTTTGAGTTCTATTGATCACTTGATATTTTAAAAGGAATTGCTACAGTAGCTTATGTTTTAATGGATGATTTACTTAAGTTTAAACTGAACCCAAAGGCTTAATATCTTGAATACACTAATGTTGCTAATGAAGATGTGTGAAGTTTTGTATGAAGGAAGTTTTCAAGTGTAGGGAGAGAATGACGTGATGAGATGAAGTATGGACAAAAGCTCAAGCTTGGGGATGCCACCCATGTCACCCCAATAAATATTCAAGAGGTACAAGCCTCAAAGCTTGGGGATTCCTTGGGCATCCCCTTCTTCATCAACAAAAATCTCAGGTCTTCTTTCATTATACTACATTTTTTTGCTTCATGCACCATGTGTTGTTGTTGGAGCATCTTTGTTTTTATTTTTAGTTTTATTCTATTTTGTTTGCTGCAATAATTTGGTTGGATCCCATCATTCTTCTTTTTGAGAAGCCACATCCCCCGTTGTTCATTGCCTAGAACACTCTAGTTTTCACTCTTATTGTTCTGCGAGTGTTCTCTTTTGCTAGCACCGTGTTTAGCTTTAGTTTTCTTCTTCTTTTTACTTAGAACTTTTTAGTTCTTCTTTGTAGTTAGGTGAGACAAGCTCTATGGTCTTTATTGAATATTATCTTTGTGAGTTGTTTCAAATAAGTTGATTGGTGTTGGAAAAGAGTAGAATGTTTCATGCTTATGGTGGTATAAAAAGAAGCTTGTTTTGACTATGACTTAGACTTTATCATGTCATGTTAGATGTTTCTTTGACCATATGCTTAGTGATTATTGTTGTATCATGACATGTTTCAAACAATTGAGATTTCTTAATGTGCCATGAAAGAATCATGCGTTGTTTTAGCATAGAAAAGCATAATATTGCGGTATTCTCCTTTGATGCTTTATTTGGGTTGACTTGGCACATGCTTACACCATGTTATTACTATGAACCAGTCACCTTAGCCTCTATGATCATTTAGTTTTTGACTTGTGATATCAATTTATGCTTTGATTAATAATGTTTTGTCGCTCTGCATGATTATGGCCATTATTGCTCTCTTAGTTGGTCGCTCCCAGTCATTTGCTAGCCTCCACCTGTACTGAGTATGAGATCTACTCATGCATCCAACTTCCAAGAAACCGAGTTATTACAAAGAGTCCACTATAAATTCCTATGCATAGTGTGTTACACCATTCCAAGTATATTCATGTTTTTATATATCTTCCAAATTAAATTTTTGTTATGTGAAAATTAGTGATTAAAGCTCTCACGAACTTGAAGGCACATTTTATTTCTTGCACTTAATAAACCTGGACCATTGTGACTATCTTATGATGCTTATATGCTTGCAAATTATAAGTTGGGAGTTAGCAAAACCATGTTATTATGGGGCTCACTTTCAACATTGCACTTATTCTATTCAGTTGATATCGTGTTCTTTAGTTTATGGATGCCGTCGGTGTGAAATAAAATGGGAGCTTGCAGGTCCATGGAGTTTGTATATGTGTTAGAGAAACGCCTGGGCGGCTAGCCTAAGCCATGCCTAATCATGGTGGAAACTTGCAGCAAAACCATAGTGGCATTCTAAGAAACATCCTCAATAAAAACTATGCAAATAGGAAATAAAAAGATCGCTAAGATGCCCACTGTCTATTGCCTCGTCATTTTGATATGGGATAGCTCATGTGTCATGGGGAAAGGGGTACCCCGTTGGTGGTTCTCTATGATACACATATACTTACAATGACAAGAACTTTCTTGGGACCAAAGTTGAGTAGCATGAGGTCTCGGTACTCGTATTCAAGGGGAATGACATTTTCAACTTGTGATTTATCAAGCATATAACTCAAATTTTCCCTCACTTTAACCTTAATCACTTCAAGATGCTTATGATAGGGGCAATGAGAACTCAAAGCTAATAAGTACCATAATTTTTGGAAGCTTTATAAAACCATTTAATCCCTACTTCCCTCTAAGAAGGGCCTTTCTTTTTACTTTTTGTTGAGTCTCCATCTTCTATCTTTATGCACCAGCTAAGAGAGCATAGTTGTCATTCTAAGTTCAATGTGCATTGTCCCAAAACTTGTTGATTGATTCATAATTATGGTATTGCTTGTTGTTAAATTATTTATATCTAGTCACCCTTATGAACTTTAAAGGTGTCCTATGAACTTATGTTTTTATATTCCATGAAGGACAAGCTGAATACCACTCTTTCTATGTTTTCTATATGTGAAACAAACAAATGTCTTTCAAAGAATTATTCATGATCTTTTGTTTGTGTAACCTTTCATGTTGCAACATAGATGCTATGTCTTATGGTTAGAAATATATCTTTCATGCTTATGTTTAGAGTACTTTGATTCCAGATATCAATGCTTTGCAATACCTTGATCAAGATTGTGATGGTGCATGTCACCTCAAAAATTATTCTTTTTATCACTTACCTACTCGAGGACGAGCACGAGTTAAGCTTGGGGGTGCTGATACATTACAAACGTATCTATAATTTTTGATGCTCCATTCTTGTTTTGCACCGATTATCTTATGTTTTAGTCTACACTTTTGTGGCATTTTTATGAATTTCTTGGAACTAACATATTGGCGAGTGCCGCAGAGCCAGTTCCCTGTTTTCTGCTGTTTTTGAGGTTTCAGAAAAACTAGTAAAGAAATATTCATGAAATTGGACAAAACAAAAGCTGAAGTTCCTATTTTTTCTGACACGACATGAAGACCTAAGTAGAGGGGGAGACGCACCCTAGGGCATCCACACCTTGGCCAGGCATGGCCAGGGGGCGCCGCCCTAGGGTGTGGGCCCCCTGGCGCTCCACTGACCTTGCCCCTTCGCCTATATAAACCCCCGAGATGAAAACCCTAAAGAAAAGATTAGAATTCCATGAAAAAGTCTATAGCCGCCACCGTCGTCCCTAGATCGGGAGGGATCTGAAGCTCTTCCCGGCACCCTGCCGGAGAGGGAGATCATCCCAGAGACCTTCTTCATCACCATGCCAGGCTCCGGAGTGATGTATGAGTAGTTCATCCTTGGACTATGGGTCCATAGCAGTAGCTAGATGGTTGTTTCTCCTATTTTTGCCACCATGTTTAGATCTTTTAAGCTACCTATCACGATCAAGATCATCTTATTGTAATGCTACATGTTGTGTTTGCAGGGATCCGATGGATATTGAGTATTATGTCAGATTGATTATTGTTCTATCATGTCTATGTTATTTGTGATCTTGCATGCTCTCCGTTGCTATTACTCTGGCCAAGTATTTGCTTGTGACTCCAAGAGGGAGTATTTATGCTCGATAGTAGGTTCATGCCTCTAGTAATGTGGGAGAGTGACATAAACTTCTAAGATTGTAGATGTGTTGTTGCTACTAGGAAGAAAACAACAATCTTTTGTGAAGGAAATATGCCCTAGAGGCAATCATAGAGATGATTATATTTCTTATGTATCCATGAGTTATTGTAATGTTCCTTGAATATCCATATCAGGCAACTTGTATTGATTGGCAATTATGTGAATTGTTTGTGAAACTCTATACTTGTATGATTATCTAATAGTTGTCCCTAGTCAGAGTTCATGTGAGGACACACGTGAATATTAGACTAGCACATCGATTGATTGATGACTATGTTTCGCAAGTCATAGACATGGAGATGTCAAACTAATAATGTGGACACATGTTATGAACATGGGGTTGGACTGACCCAACTTGAGACTGGCAATTAGACTTGCAGCTCTCTCTACACATCGTGTATGTTTTGTCCTTAGACCTGAGATTGTCGCATGTACTTGAGATTTGGATCGACCTACTTTGGGGCTATCAGACGCTACTCCATAACTGGGTAGTTATAAAGGTAGATTTCGGGTTTGTCATGGAGCATGCTGCAAGGCATGGTCAATCAAGAAGAGATTTGACCCTCTAGATATCTCTGGGCCCCTCGAGTGATCGGATCTAGAAATGCATGGTCGTGCTACATATGGTTAAGAGTTAACCTAGTAAAGGGATTCCGAATCACAGTATCGAGAAAGGGAGGTCATCTTGGAGCTAGACCAAAAATCATGAGGCAAAGGGAAAGACATGTACTAAACCTTGTGATGGTTCGTCCGATATGATCTTTGTATGCGTTTAGGAGTTGGCATGTCTTGCTAGAGGCCGCTACCAACTATTGACAGAATAAGTGTATTCGTGTCACGTCTATACGTATATGAACCTATAGGGTCACACACTTAAGGGGCTGGAAGCCTAATGAGGATTAGATCTGAATTAGACCAGGCTTAGGCTACTAATGGGCTGCTAATGTAGAATCTCACTAGGGACGCCTATATAAGTGAGGGTGGGGCGAGTTGATCAGGGTTAGAGGATTCCACCTAGCCGCCACTTCTCAGTCCGGCGTTTGACGCTTCCACCCTGTACGTGTGGATACCTCGGAGGTGCTACATCTGTAGCACTTGGACGAGCCGCGTAAGGGGAGCTGCTCGTGGGACGAGGACAAGGAGGAGACGTGGAACGTCTACACTGCCTCGACGTGCTTCATCAAGTTCCACAATTGCATGTCTAGTGGTAATCCCGAGATCTGTAACAACAGTAATCCTGGTTTACGTGGTAGAAAATTTTGATAGGCGCTAGTGTAGCCTACCCGTTTCCCTACACTTTGTTCAAGGGCAATTGTACTGTTTATATTACACACTTTTCTTAATGCAATTATCTGTTGCTTGCAACTTAGTACCCGAGGGTTGTTCGAATGATACCCCGAAGGTGGATTATTAGTCATAGATGCAGTTGGATTACGGTCTATGTATCATGTTGTAATGCCCAAGTGAATCTCATAGTGATCATCATGTCATGTACATGCATTGTTATGCATTCTCTATTTATCAATTGCCCCGCTGTAATTTGTTCACCCAGCATGTTAGTTATCTTATGGAGAAAACACCTCTAGTGAACTGTGGACCCTAATCCATTCCTTCCCATTGATATTCCATCTACTATTTATTGTTTACTTTCTGCAATTACCACAAGAAATTACTTTCTTTCACACTATACGTTTAATCCTTTGTTTTTAGCAAAACCAGTGAGCTTGACAGCCTCACTGATAAGTTGGGACAAAGTATTTTGGTTGTGTTGTGTGCAGGTCCACGTTGCTAGCAACACCTTTGGAAGTGGTTTCTTTCTCCTACTGGTTCAATAACCTTGGTTATATAACTGAGGGAAAACTTGTCGCTGTGCTCATCATACCTTGCTCTTGGGGTTCTCAACAGGCTCTACATCAACTGAGCCATCATCAGTATGCTTCATATGAAAATTGGCAACTTGTTACCAATGTTACAGTCTTATTGCTAAGAACGTCTTAGTGATAATCCACTTATGGTAGAGAGTAAGGTATAGTCTATTGTGCCCGAAAATAACCATTTGCTGAAACCACAAGATAAAGAGGAGGAACAACAAAAAGGTGAGATTGCCAAAGATTGACACACTACAAATACTACATTTATTTATGATGCCTCTCTCTCTAGTAATTATTCTTATAATGCTAAAACTGATTATGATTTATCTGCGGAGGCCTTCTGCCTAGACACTCATGAGGAGAGCATTACCAACGATGAACTAGAGATAGAACCTTGCTATGAATCTTTCGATGTTAATATGCAGGGGCCTGATTTACTCCCTGTTGCAAAGGAAGAATACTATGAAGTGTTCCCCTACAATGGTAACCAAGATAAAAGTTTAATAATTATATTTCAACCTCTAGTCCTTTCATTGAAGCTGCATAAGAGCCATTCTCACCACACTTGGTGCATCCACGCTCACTTGGAAGTGAGAACTTATTCATCTATAATACGTAGATGCACCGCAAGAGGGTACGACTTCGACTGTACTTTATGATGAGATGATCCAACCCTTTGCTGGAGATAATTACCATTACACCTTGAATTGATATCCCCTGGGATCCAGGTGGATGATTTAATGGAGCATATAAGCCTGGCTTTATGGCTTTAAAGAAAACTCTTCCTGGGAGGTAACCCAGAAGTTTTTAGGTGCCTTTCTTGATTTTGTGTCTTGAGTTTAGTTGCATTCATGTTTCATTGGCACTTGTATATATATATGATTTCCTATTAGAGTTGGCTTGGGACTATTTTCAAAAGGTATAATCGTTTGTTGCTATAATCATGTGTTGTGTATCTTGGTTAAATTTTCTCAACAAAAATATACATTTGCTTTGTTTGGATGTTGGACTAGTGTTTCAGGTCTATAATAAAAAAATTGGAAAAAATAACTTGTTCCCGAGCTTATAGTGATCTTAACAAGCAGTAGTACGGGCGGACCTGTCTGTACCGTGCGCCCTACTGCTCATGTGACACATCGAAAGAAGCAGAAAATTTTCCAAAAAAGTTACTACAAGCTTAATGAGCATTGGTATGGTGGAACACTTCCATATCACCCGCCCGTACCGACCTTGTTACCAAGCGAAGAAAACATGAAGTATTTCCAAAGGCCGTAATAACCACCCGTACGGGTGCAATCTGTATGTACCACCCGGTCGTACCAACTTCAATGGGAGCCTTCAAAAAAAAGGAGAAGACTAGGTGCAGTATGGGTGGAGCCCATCTGTACAACGCGTCCGTACCAAGGATCGGCACCGCAGCAAGGACAGGGATGAGTAAAAAAGGTTATGAAACTCCTCCAATATTTTTATTTGACATCCTCAGGTTAGTGGGTTTCCTTCAACATGTTCCATTGTACTTCATTTTCTTTTACGTACCTTCGAAACTCCCAATCCTATAATTCTCTGTAGTGTTTCATGATTCTTTTATTTTTCTTTTCATGGTTGGATGAATAAACTCTGTTCGTACACCGAATCGTTTTATTTTACTTTGTTTGTTATTTTCGCAGGGACTTAAACCTTGTGTGATGACGTGCCAACCATGCAAATACTTATATAAGACATTTGGTTGTTTCAACTCAAAGCTTGAACAAGGAAGTATTCACTGAAGAAAAGGTCCATGTCCAACAAAAGTGAGGTTATTCATACCTCAACAGTAAAGTGTGTCCCTCTTGCTTTGTTTAAGCTTGGGGATATAACCACTTCTCATACTCTCATTTGACAACTGCATTTTCTCTTTTCTTGTGGTAATCTATTTAAGTTTTGTTCTTGCAAAAGTTCTAGCTTGAGAAAGTTACTTATGCATGTTTAGAGTCTTGTGCAATGTTCTTATTCAATGAACTTTTGTGCAATCATGCATCCTGCTGATTTCGAATGCTTGCTTAGGTAATATATGCTTCGTAATTATATAAGGGATGCACTTGTTTTTTAGGATTCATAAGAGTTGAGTTAGAGCTTTGATGCACTATATTAAAATCGTTATCTAGCTTGAGAAGAACTTTGTGATCCTCTAAAATACATTGCGATGATCTCTACACTTAAAATGAATAAAATTATAATGATGAAGCCTCTAAATAATTTCTCGAGTGATGTTTCATTGTATTAAGAGTATAGCCTTATAGATACTCAACCCCATGGATTTATTGATAGACTTGATGACACTCTTGAAATGAGTTGTTTGATAGAGATTAAGTCTAGCGGTATTGGCGATTCATGCCAAAGCTAACCTCGTGGATCAAATTGTGATACTATTTTAAAAAAGAGTTATGTTTTTTATGCACACCTTTGGATGCCAATAACTCCGCTAGCCTACGAATGATCAATGGTATGACCCCTGATTTTGGCTACGAGTTAACGACATGGGTGGAACTTGTCACTATAATGGGAAAAAGTATTGGTACTCTTGAAGGTTGCGCAAACCATTGTTTAAAAGAATCACTCAATGTTCCTTGTTGATAATTACCCTTAAAAAATTAAGATCCAAACAACAAGTCTTTGGCATGGTCTCATTACCGCTACATGAATTTTCTTGAAAGACAACGAATGTAATAGTAGTGTTTGATAGTCTTAATTTATTGATGTGGGCGTTCTAATGAGACACTTTAATTATAAGATTATTAAGACATGAGCTCTCACTCTTAATTTCTAAGACATTACTTTACAAAAGTGAGGATATAAAACATAAAAGGAGCAATAGGAGGATCACAAGTTTGCTTTTAAAGCTAGATTTATTTTTGACATGGAGCATGGAAGTTTCAATTGATCTTTTATGGATTGACATAACTAAGCTTGTGTTGCCTTGTATGAATATGTTCTATCTTACTTTGAGCTTGTAGGTAAAATAAGGATACAAGGCATCGATCTTCTATAGTAATCTAGATGATAGCATGTGTTTTTATAAACTCTCTTGCTCGAGGACGAGCAACGTTTATCTTGAGGAAGTTAATGTGTGCAAATATGATGCATATTGAAGTATACAAATTATTCATATTGTCACTCATTATATGCTATATATAGCTACAACTATGCCTATTATGTATGATTACTAGTTCTCATTTATTTTCACATGAACTTTGCACAACTAGTAGTTTTATTAGGATTTTATTACTTTTTCCTTGTCTTTGACTTGTGTGTAGGTGCTATGGACAACCATGGACAAAAGGAGCTAAGAGGATGCAATATGGAGGAGTTGCAGGCATCAGACTTAGCCATTTGAGGGGAGGAAAAGTGGATTTTTCCATCAAATCCAAATGAAGATCCAAGACCATGTTGTATCCCTCGTCCATACGAATCGAACGAGTCAAAGAACACCTCAATCGGAGTCCGTATGAAGAAATGGTGATCAAAACACTACAACAATCAAGAGGCGTAATAACCTGCGGTACGGGCAGGCCTACCCGCACCGTACGATCGTACCGCCCTTCGACGACTTTGTTTCGTCAACCGAAACAACATTTTTGAAGGCCCAATGGGCATATTCAGGCCCGAGCTCTGTCGGTTCACGAAACCGACCTCTAGAATGCTTATTTAAAGAGGGGAAACCCTAGACGCCAGGGAGAGAGTCCACACATGCCATAGGGGCGGAGCCCTGTCGCTCCGCCGCCTCCATAGTTGCCGCACACGAGATCTCCACCACCACACCACTCAAGAGGAAGAGGAGACTTGCATCTTGAATAGATACACATCAATCTTCATCATCAACATCTCCAACATCGATCCCCTTTGTTTACTTTGTTGTGATCCTAATTCTATTATGGATTTGCACTTGTATTCAATTATACCTTCATATATCATCCATACTATTGCCATGATGTTGATCCCATTCACATATGAGTAGTTGCCTTGTTCTTGGAGAAATATGGTGAAACCCTAGTATTATTATGCATTGAAATAAAGATGATCTATTACTTTTGTCCATGATCCATTTATTTATGATATTGTGTTTGATCTCTCTCTCTTTAGATGGTACGTGTACTCGACCACATATCATTTGCCGCCGGGACTAAAGAGAGGGTGAAATCTTTTAGGATGTGTATGGGAGTATGTCCAGTGTTACTTTCGTGACTACAGACATTGGCTTATAACCTCCATGGTCAAAGGGGAAATTAAGAGAGACTCACTAATGTTATTACGATATCCATGGGGAACCCTTAATTGTGGGTCTATATGAGTGATTGCATGGAGTCATCACAGTGGTTATTTAGAGATGACCTCATTACCTGATTCAATAAAGCGACTGCCTAGAAGTCTTGTAGTGAACATCTTAATTATGGAGCTCTCTCCATACATGTCATGATGCAAGAAATAGATTATCCTAATTATTCATAATTCTTTCATGCTAGCGGTGAATCCTACACTCCTTGAGAACCCCTCAACCATATCACACAACACTTTATAAATACTCTCTCGCTTTAGTTTACTTTTGTTATTTACTTTGCTATTAGTTACTCACTTGTTCATTGCCACTCTAGTAATCTATAGAGTAGACTATTTTTAAATACCATTTTGGGTGCGAGCATGGCCTCATTGACAACGTGGCTGCGGGGTTATGTTGTTGCCATTTGCAAAGATTTCAAGGGACAAACTTTATAAATAATAGTTTCTGCTACAAGTACTGCAATAACCCTATTATTGATCGCAGGAAACCCAGTCATCATCGGGGCAGCGACCCCGAAGGGTAGTGTTGGTGGTATGCGCAAGCCAGATTAGTTGGCTGGATGTCGAGGTGGTGCCCCAGGAGGAGGTGGTCATTGACTTGCCGGCTGTTGTAGACATCGCGACTTCTTGCATCACTCTACCTACACCTCCGATAGATGGAGGATGCAACATTGCTCCACCAAAAGTGTTCGGCTTCTCTCCCCTTCATCATGAGGTGTTGATTTTTTTTTGTGGTGGTTTGTTTGTTTATGGTTTTCGTTGCTTCATCGATCAGTGGAGATACTCGTGTCCTATTTGGGTTCCATCCGGTTTTCCTTAATAAACTTGGTAATTTCATTCTTTTTTACTGTGCGGTTTCGTGAATAAAATACTATTGAAGTCACCACGAAGTATAATGTTTATAAATTGTTCTGGCCAACTTAGCTTTCTCAAGTACTCGTGAAAACTAGAGCTTGAAGTGATGATGGTACGCATGAGTTTATTTTGGGGCCTCTAACGATGCTACCTAGTATCATTTGAGTATGAATAGAATGGTATTTACTTGAAAAAAGGTCGTATCTGCCTCCAAGGAACAATAGGCATGTAAAACCCACATGAGCAAAAGCTCATTGAAGCCGCCAACCAACCTGTGGTTGTGTAGCTGGAAGGATGGTTGTATACCTAGCCCATACGAGTTCAAACCCTAGGTTTGACACTCATAGACGGATCCAGTATGGGGCATGGGTGTACAGATGTACACCTAAAATTTTCAAACCAAAACTCTTATATAGTTGTTCAGCGGGTATATACAATACTACTAGCATGTTTTCTCTAACATATGTAATATTTTCCCCCAACCATAAACTAAGTGAAAATAATATAGTTTACTATTTCCGCCGTTCGGAGATAAGTGTCATAAATTTGTCTAGATATTCATGTATTTAGACGTGTTTTAACATGTAGTTACATGTGTATGTGAACCAAATCCGTGACACTTATTTCAGAACAAAAAAATACAACATAAGTTGCAAGCATCCCATTCGGCAATAGCCATTGTACATATTTTTCAAAAAACATTTCTACCATAATAAATTTGTGTAATGATGTTGTGATATTTATTACTTGTGTGTTTAAAATAAAAAAAATTATAGGCTCAGTTATCACATTATTTTTTTTCGAGGAAATGATGATCCACACATTGGGCTGACGAAACCACATAGGATGGGGTGGCATCGAAGTGGTGAAATTGATAGAACTCTTTTTTTTCTTATGTTTTGTAGTCCTTGTCACCTTTTAAGATATTTTAAAAAAAACTTTTAATATACCGTCCTACAATACATAAATTATGCTTTTACCTATGTTACCATTTGATCTTTATATTTTGTGTTAGTTAAAATTTGTACACCCAAAGCTGAAATCTTGGATCCGTCCCTGTTGACATTATGTATTGTATAAAATGAGAAATATTTTTTCAGTGGGCGTCTATAACATCCCAATTTCAGCAACCCTGATCTTTTGTTAAAAAGGCAAAAATTAGAGGGAACAAAAACTTTTCTTATTAAGTGTTGCAATGTTTGCTTACTTGTCTGCTTGTGTTCATGCGACTGATTGTGTATTAGATGATATACTCCTTACCTCAAACCCAGTTGACAAAAACTATTTTACAAAAGAGATGTCTTGGCTCATCTGTAATATTCTCAAATGTTCTAAAAATTCAAACTTGAGCCATGGTAACTTTATAGAAAACCAAATATTTCACTAGTTCCATTAACAAAACTATGGAGACCTATATATTATCTCCTTATGTTTTCAAGATAGAACTTCAACTACTCTTACCCCTAGGTTTTTCCAAAACCCTTCCTAAAACCTTTTCACTCCAATCTTGGTAGAAATACCAAGAGGTACTTACCTTACTTCAAAGCACAACCTCTTCAAAATACCCATCCTTACCTCAAGTTAGACTTGATGGTAACTTCAGTAGTAACTGATTTTCTAGCTAGATGAATTGTGTTGATCTGCTGTTTGATGAATTTCTATGATCTGATAGTGTGATGAGTTGTTTGTCTAGGAAGTAGCATGAGCCACCATAGGAGCTCATATTTTAGGATCAGATCAATGCTTGAGATATCCAAATCTTAAACCAAGCCATCTAAGCTGGATCTATCCTTAGTGACCCTCTCATCCCTTACTCAGATCAATCAAAGGATAATCCCTTTTGATAATTTCGAAACTCCATGAAGACCAAGTCTAAGCATGGATCCTCTCTAATCAATCAACCAATCAACATCATCTACTTGATCATTAGTTTGGAGACTAGCATCACCTCAAAATCCTTTCCACTTGATACTCTAGTCAAAATCCACAAATCTGCCAAATTTGGCTAAGTCTGGAATGCTTATCTATATTCAATATTTGGAGCTCTACCTATTCCAACCTATGTGCATTCTTGAGAATGTACTTGAACCATTTTTAGTACATCATTAATACTACCAAAGCCCACTCTTGCCCTTGGCTAAACCATTCTTGAACCCACTCATCCATGATGGTTTTATAGTCAAGATACTAATCTTTTCTACAAATCTTACCATCTTGCCTACTTCGACAGAAGCTCTCATCCTTATGCTACCACCCCTTGACCAACTATTTACATGGTTATGGTCTACTAACCATGGTATATCAAAACCTACTTCACTTGTTTCCATTGGAACCATGTGCTTCTTAAACCCTCATGGTTTATTAGGCATCATGATGTAGGGTTCGCAGCATAGAAAACAAAAAAATTCCTACGATGGGAACAACTATGTACCAAGATCTATCTACTAGATACAAACAACGGGCAGATGTATATCCATAGAAAACATACCCTTGAAGACCGACAAAGCTTAATGAGTTAAACTCGTGGTTGATGTAGACGATCTCTTGTCGATCTCAAGATCGAGAGGAAGTCCTAGCGTCGCAAATTAGCAGCGCATCCGTGCTCGCACACATGTCCGAGGCACCGAGCAACCTCCACCTCCTCGCTCCAGCGATGCAGCGGAAGCACAACTCTTTCTTTCCTAATAGCCACCGGGAACATGTATCTCGCTAGTCTGAGACCATGGGGAATAAATTCTAGAGGGGGAGAGACATCCTTCACGAGGAGGTGTGAGTGAGAGAGAGGAGAGGGGTGCCTTTTATAGGACAGGAGGGACCCCAAGGGGGTGGCCGACGCATGGGGCTTCCCCCTTGCCCTCCCCTCATTCATGTGGGTGGACACTCCACTCACAAAATTCTTTTAAATTCCCTTCACTCAAAATCCCACTCAAAATTGCTATTAAATTTCCACCAAATTTAATGCAAACTCTCATTAAATAAAACTCCTTTTATTTATTCAGGATTTTGTCAATTACTTTAATGACAAACATTCACATATAACTCCTTGCTAGAATTCCATTTCACATGCAAAAACACTTTCTGCAATTTCACCCGAAAACCTGTTTCGGTATCTAGTGAAATAAATTCATGCACATGTTATTCTTTTCGGCATGAAACTTTTGCTCCAATTGGATGTAGGTGTCTCTTAAGTGTGTCACCCTACGGTTCGCGAATAATGCGGACATGATCGATACCCCTCTCGGATCAATAATCAGAAGCGGGATCTCGAGACCCATACTGACTCCCACACATTCAACGATGACTTTCTTGTGATCGTCGGAACCTTTTACGCTAGTATCTTAATCCCTTTGTTTCGCGATATATTACATGTCTGAGATTCGATCTTCGGTATCTCCATACCTAGTTTGATCTCGTTACTGACATGCACTCTTTTCTCGTTCCCGTGATATAACATTCTAGTGATCAAATCACTTGCTTGCAAGCTAACCAATATGATATCACCGAGAGGGCCCAGAGTATATCTATCCGTCATCGGGATGAACAAATTCCACTCTTGATCCATGGGCCTCAACATAACACTTTATTAGTTCTAAACCCATCTTTATAATCACCCTGTTACGGTGTGACGTTTGATGTTATCAATAAACTCTTCTGGTGTTAGTGATTGACATGATCTCATGGTCTAAGGATTAGGATCACTTCATAAGTTGTTATAGCAATATAAACTCAATGACTTTGATAGTAATGCTATACTTCGGATGAATGTTCATCACACCATTACACTAATGTTGTGATCCCGTTATTAACAACATCCAATGTCCATGATCAGGAAACCTTGATCATCTTGTTAATCAACGAGCTAGTTTATGAGAGAAGCATAACTAGGAACTTTCTGTTTGTTTATTAAACACACATGTATTAATGTTTCTGTAATAATACAATTATAGCATTAAAAATAAACATTTATCATATACTTGGAATACACATAATAAACACTTTATTATTGCCTCTCAGGGCATATTCCCTTCAGTCTCCCACTTGCACTAGAGACAATAATCTAGTTACATAGTGATGAATCTAACACCCATGGAGTTCTGGTGTTGACCATGTTTTTCTCTAGGGAGAGTTTTAGTCAATGGATCTGCTACATTGAGATCCGTGTGTACATTACAAATCTTTATATCTCCATCCTTGACATGCTCGAGGATGGAGTGAAAACGGCGCTTAATATGCTTGGAATTCTTGTGAGACCTTGGTTCTTTGGCATTGGCAATGGCACCATTGTTGTCACAATAGATCACCATTTTCTCCAACGCGCTTGCAACCACACCTAGTTCGGATATGAACTCCTTCATCCAAACTGCTTCCTGAGCCGCTTCCAAAGCAGCAACATATTCAGACTCCATTGTTGATCCCGCCACCACAGGTTGTTTGGAACTCCTCCAACTAACCGCTCTGCCATTCATGAGAAATACGTATCCGGATTGATACTTAGAGTCATCCGGATCGGTGTCAAAGCTTGCGTCAACATAACACTTAGCGCCGAGCTCTTCTTCACCTCCGTGCACAAGAAACATATCTTTGTTCTTCGCAAGTACTTAAGGATATTCTTGACCGCTATCCAGTGTTCCGAACCTGGATTCGATTGGTACCTACTAGTCAAACTAATAGCATGTGCCACATCCGGTCTTGTACATAGCATGGCGTACATTATAGAGCCTATGCCTGAAGCATACAGGACTTTGTCCATTATCTCTCTTTCTTCCGCCGTAGCCGGACTTTGAGTCTTACTCAATGTCTTGCCTTGCAACATAGGTAAGAACCCCTTCTTACTTCCGTCCATTTTAAACTTCTTTAAAATCTTATCAAGGTATGTACTTTGCGATAGCCCTATTAGGCGCCTAGATCTATCTCTATAGATCTTTATGTCTAATATGTATGATGCTTCACCTAGGTCCTTTATTGAAAATTTGTTGTTTAGATAACTTTTAACACTGTTTAAAAGATCTATATCATTTCCGATCAATAATATGTCATCCACATATAATATCAAAAATTCCACATTGCTCCCACTCACTTTCTTGTAAATACAAGCCTCTCCATAAGTTTGGACAAATCCAAACTCTTTGATCACCTCATCAACGCGGAGATTCCAACTCCGTGATGCTTGCTTAAGTCCATAGATGGATCGATGAAGCTTGCACACCTTGTTAGCATCCTTAGGATCGACAAAACCCTTTGGTTGTATCATATACAACTCTTCTTCAATATTACCATTGAGGAACGCGGTTTTGACATCCATCTGTCATATCTCATAATCGAAATATGCAGCAATTGCTAACATAATCCTAACTGACTTTAGCATCGCTACGGGAGAGAATGTCTCGTCGTAGTCAACTCCTTGAATTTGTCTAAACCCCTTTACGACAAGTCGAGCTTTATAGACGGTCACATTACCATCAGCATCAGTTTTCCTTTTGAAAATCCATTTGTTCTCCACGGCCTTTCGGTCGTGAGGTAAGTCCACCAAGTTCCAAACTTGATTTTCATACATGATTCCATCTCGGATTTAATGGCTTCTAACCATTTGCTGGAATCCGGGATCATCATCGCTTCTTCATACGTCACAGGGTCATAAATTTCATCAACCATGAAATTCATCACAGGGTTTCCGTACAGCTCGGGAGCTGCACGCGTCCTGCTAGACCTGCGAGGTTCGATAGTACTCTCTTTCAGAGTTTCATGATCATTATCATTAGTTCCCTCTTCAATTGGTGAAGCCAACTCCGGATTGACTTCCGGTGCTACACTACTCGCCATACTTTGAAGATAAGGTTCAATAACCTCTTCGAGTTCTACCTTCCAACTACTCACACCTTTTGCGAGAAACTCTTTCTCTAGAAAGGATCCATTCTTGGCAACAAAAACCTTGCCTTCGGATCTGTGATAGAAGGAATACCCAATAGTTTCCTTAGGGTATCCTATGAAGACGCATTTTTCCGCTTTGGGTTCGAGTTTATCCGGTTGAAGTTTCTTCACATAAACATCGCATCCCCAAACTTTAAGAAATGACAACTTAGGTTTGTTTCCAAACCACAATTCATACGGTGTCTTTTCAACAGATTTAGATAGTGCTCGATTTAAAGTGAATGCAGCAGTTTCTAGTGCATAACCCCAAAATGACAATGGCAAGTCCGTCAGAGACATCATAGATCGAACCATATCCAATAAAGTACGATTACGATGTTTCGACACACCATTTCACTGTGGTGTTCCGGCAGGTGTGAGTTGTGAAACAATTCCACACTCTTTCATGTGAGTGCTAAACTCGTAACTTAGATACTCACCTCCACGGTCGGACCGTATAAATTTGATCTTTCTATTATGATGATTTTCCACTTCATTCTGAAATTCCTTGAACTTTTCAAAGGTTTCAGACTTGTGTTTCATCAAGTAGATATAACCGTATCTACTCAAATCATCCGTGAAAGTAACAAAATAACGATATCCACCTCGGCGAAGGCACGCATTGGACCACATACATCGAATGTATGATTTCCAATAAATCATGCCCGTTCCATTGAACCGGAAAACGGCGTTCTAGTCATCTTGCCCATAAGGCATGGCTCACATGTATCAAATGATTCAAAATCAAGTGATTCCAAAAGTCCATCCGAATGGAGCTTCTTCATGCATTTAACGCCAATATGACCTAGACGGCAGTGCCACATATATGCGGATATATCATCATTATGTTTAATCCTTTTAGCATCAACATTATGAATATGTGTAACATTATTATCGAGATCCAATAGAAATAAACCATTCTACATCGGTTCATGACCATAAAAGATTTCATTCATATAAATAGAATAACCATTGTTCTCGGATTTAAATGAATACGCACTTCGCATCAAACACGATCCAGATACAATGTTCATGCTCAGTGCTGGCACCAGATAACAATTATTCAAGTTTATTACTAATCCTGATGGCAAGTGGAGAGGTAGCATTCCGACGGCGATCACATCAACACTTGATCCATTGCCAACATGCATCTTGACCTCACCCCTTGCTAGCGGTCGCTTGTTCCGCAGCCCCTGATTCGAGTTACAAATATTAGCAACTGAATCGGTATCAAATACCCAGGTGCTACTGCAAGCACTAGTAAAGTACACATCAATAACATGTATATCATATATACCTTTGTTTGCCTTGCCGGCCTTCTTGTCTGCCAAATATTTGGGGCGATTTAAGCTTCGATGGCGATCCCTTTACAATAGTAGCACTCGGTATCAGACTTAGGGACAACTCGGGGTTTCTTTTCAGGCATGGCAACTGGCTTGCCGCCCTTACTTCCCTTCCGTTTCCCTTTCTTGTCTTTCTTGAAACCAGTGTTCTTATTGATCATCAACACTTGATGTTCCTTCTTGATCTCCACTTCTGTAGTTTTAAGCATTGACAGAAGCTCGGGGAGAGACTTCTTCATTCCTTGCATATTATAGTTCATCACAAATCTCTTATAGCTAGGTGGCAGAGACTGCAGAACACGATGGATGCCTAAGTCAATGGGAATCGATATTCCCAAGGACACAAGCTTATCGGCGTAACCCGACATATTGAGTACATACTCACTAACGGAGCTGTGCTCTTCCATCATGCAGCTAAAGAACTTTTCTGAAGCATTGTAGCTCTCTACAGCAGCATGTGTGTCGAAAATCATTTTCAACTCACCCATTGTATAAAATGCATTGCCGTTTTCGAAACGCTTTCGAAGTTCTGGCTCTAGCCCATACAATATGCCGCAATGAACTAAGTTGTGGTCCTCCTGACGAGTCTGATAGACATTCTTCTCCACGTCAGGGGCATCCTCAAAAGGTGGGGGGCCTAGCGGCGCTTATACCACATATTTCTTTTGTGCGGTAGAGATGAGAATCCTCAAATTCATGGCCAATTCGGTAAAGTTGCTATCGTTCGTTGCAAGTTTCTCTTTCTCCATGAACACATTGAAATTAAAAGCAGGTGGTGCCATCTACAACAGAATTTGTAAAGTTTAGACTAAGTTTATGATAGATTGAGTTCAACTAATCCGCATTACGAATGAACTCCCTGTCAACACTCGGATTTTTAATCCCAGGTGCCTGTTATGCCATACATCGCAATCCCAGGATTACCATTTTTGCGAGACATAACAGATTTGGATACCACAGTACATCATCCATTACAAACCATACATAAGGTCTTACACAAATAAGGATCTCGTGATCCAGTTCTTAATACAACTCAAACAGCGGAAATACGTAATAATAACGGTAGCATAGGCGAAGCTCCATCTTTGGGGTCACAGGCAATGCTGACGATGGGAGATGATCCTAGTTGTCGTAACCTTCCTGGGGTCCATCCTCCAAGTACTCTTCTCCATAGTCTGGCCACGGGAATAGCCAGGGACAAAGCCATGAGTACTCTTTAAGTACTCGCAAACTAATACTAACAAGTGAAGGGGGTTTTTGTAGTAGGACACTAAGCTCTAGGGTTGTTTTGCAAAAAGCCAGATTTACCTCTACTAAGTTCAGAAGCAAGAAAAGCTAGTTGAAATTTTATAACACCTAAGAGGGAACTTGTAATTCATATCACAACTCTGTTGTGGTCAAGTCAACTTCTCAATCCATTTCACAAGTAATTTTGAAAACATCTGATGGGGGAACAGTATGGCCACTCCAACTGTCCATAACCGTGGACGCGGCTATTCGAATAGTTTGACACTCTGCAGAGATTGTACACTTTCACCACAACATTTAATACATCCATCAGGAACAAATCCTGAATTCACCATACTCAGTATGCGGATAATCAATCCTAACCTTTCAATTACACGCCCTAGTATAAGCACCTCTCCTGTGAGTTTGGCCTCCCAACCATGACCAACTGTCATCTTGGGTACTGCACATGTGGACAATCTTCACAAGGTAGCCTCAGCTCAGACCTTGGCCGTGAGGGAACCAATACTAAGGTATATAAATTTCCAGTCAAGCCCTACCCAATCTTCGGGTATTGTGGTTGTACGATAAAATTGGAATGGTATCGCATCCAGACAACCATCAGTTTTATAAAGGGCTAAGGCTCATGCCTTAACATTTTCATCACCAAAATCATCTGGTGTTCGGAAACACATGTCACAACATCTCAATAGAATGATCCATCATTCCAAGGTTTTCATAACCATTTTCCACCAAGTATTCCCATCTAAGTTGATCAAGTTTTATGCTTAGCACTAGCATCTATAAGTGGGGGTAAGTACTAATGAGGGGTGGTAAACTAGTGGAGTTTAACTAAGTTCAATCTCATGCCTTAGGATGACATCAAGATTATCTAGCTTAGGCCAAATTTAATGCTCTTTATGCAACCTTCAATTATCTTTCTAGTATCTACAATTTACTCAAGTAAACTCTAAGTAATGGCTTTGATAAAGAAATAAAGTAGAAAGCTTGTAAGTAAAACTAGGATTGGGTTATCAAGTGAGTATGATCACATATGCTTAAGGCATATGGTTGGCATGGTAACAAGCAAGTAGTAGCTTACATAAGTAGGGTATCTTGCAAGTGTTCACTTGCACATTCAACCAGTAGTATTAGGCTTGCATCAGTATCAGTATAAGCTTGCTAAAGTAGAGTATCTTGCAAGTGTTAGCTTGCACATTCAACCAGTAGTATTAGGCTTGCATCAGTATCAGTATAAGCTTGCTAAAGTAGAGTATCTTGCAAGTGTTAGCTTGCAAGTAAAACTAGGATTGGGTATCATCAAATATGTTTAACCAAGCATGCTTAGTGCATTGCATAGGTTATATAACTTTTATAATTGCAAGTGTTAGCTTTCTCAATCAACTAGTACTATTTAGCTTGCATCAGTATCAGTATAAGCTTGCCTTGTGCAGAGCAGTGGTTGAAGTTCTCCTCGGCTTCTTCTTCGTAGTATCCTCCTTCCTCCTCGTATCCTTGGTCGGTACTAGCGTCTATGAATAAATACGAGGTACACAATCACCAAACAATACTTAACTACTTTCAATCATCACACAAAAGGGTTCTATAGATGATCTAGCATCATCACTAACATCACAAGAATAAAGCATTTATCTTATTTATTTACTTTTAGAAAAGTAATTTCTACTCATTGAAAAACTACTTAAGATTTAATATTCTCCAAACCAAACATGGGATCATGTTGAGACATGTCATCACCACATATTTCAGTACATGGGAATGTGATTTAAATGGTGACACAATTAAGATTTAACCTTTTATTTCAAATAAAAATAAATGACTAGAAATGCCTATGTGGCATTCTTTTATTACTTGAACATTATTTCTGTAAGTAAACCCATATATTTTTATATATTCTGAAAGGTATGATCAATTATGATTTTTGAGAGTTGGAATCAACTCAAAAGGTATTATGGTTTAAATTTGAAAAATGTTTGAATGCAGAAAATCTTCTGACTTGTTATTTTTACCAAGGTTGATCTACAGATCCAAATGATTTGAATCCAACGGGCTTGGATTAAGCATTTCAATACCTTTCTAACAAAATTGGTTTCATTAAATTTGGTTCAATAATCGAGCTGGGTTGATTTTTGAAACTAGGTACAGAACTATGTTTGAACTTAAAAAGGAAAAGTTAAATTCAAATGAGTGGGCTGCGCGGGAAGGGGTAATGGGCCGGCCCAGTGTCACTCCATGGCACGCAACAACGAGGGGTCTTGGTCGTGACTCTTTAAGCGCTGATGCAGGCGATGTGGTGCGTTGGATTAGAATTAAGATCGGCGGCTGAGGGTCGTCGTCGATGATGAACAGATCACCGGTGAGCTCGAACCCTAGCGGCTCAGTGGGGGTGCATAGGGGGCATACCGAGGCTCTAGTGACGACGGCGAGGCGAGAAAACGACGAAGTCGACGACGGCGAACTCAGGGGTAGTCGCGGCAGCTCCTGGGGTGGACGAAATCAACGCCTCCCTTCTTCTCCAGAGGCGGCCTGCTCCGGCGCAATTCCGGTGATGCGCTGCTCGCCTTGCTCCAGCTAAGGGGTGGAACGATCAGTGAGGTGAGGGGAGTGAGATGGTGTGCTTCAATCGGCTGGGGGTGGCCTCCTTTTATAGGCTCGACGGCGAGCCCGAGAGGGATGGGCAGGCGACGGTGGCGACACGGCTACGGGCTGCTAGAGGCATGGCCGAGGGTGGCGATCGATCGATGGTCTCCTGGCGATGCTCTAAGGTTTAAATGTGTTTGTAGGGGCGGTGGAAAATGGTGGGGAACGCGCGGTGCTCTGCGAGGCAGAGGCGGCGAACTCTGCGGCGAGCGGTGGCTGTGGGGTACGGGCGGTGAAATGGGCATGTCTGGCGGTCTCCTGGGACGGTGGGGTGCATGCTGGCGGGCGGCGAGAGCTCGAGGTGGTCGGTCTGCATGGGAACGGCGCGTCCTCTGCGGTGCGTGTCGGCATGGTCGATGGCGGTGAGGCACAGCGTTCTGGCGGTTCAGTTCTTTCTGGCGTCTGAGGGGCTGGTCAGAGGCGGTGAGGCATGGGATACCTCCCAAACAAGGTTGGCACGGCTAGTTCCTCTCCTAGCTTGCTGTCCACACTGGGGTGACATGGGTGCTCTCGGGTTGTTCACCATTGATGACTTTGGCGAGTTTACAGTGGGGCTAGAGCTTAGTTAAGTTTGCTAGATGATCTACTGAGGCTAGTGTAACCAGAGAGGGAACAAGTTAGTCCCAAAACACTGCTCAACATAGTGTTTTGATTTTGTTTGATTTGCATCTGCAACCTATTTGATGAAATGGCCGCATGAACTTAAGTTTTGACTTTTTAAAAGATTTTTGGTGGGTGTGCTAGGCATGTGCTGGTGATACTGTGGATTCTTGGGTTTTGAGAATTGAGCTTGTTTGAGTGGTTTTTGAAAAAGTGGGATCTTCTCATATGAAATAGATTCAATTTTAAACCGTCATTTAAACTACGCATTCAAATGTTTTTTGATGATCACAAAGTGGGCCTTAGTACCTTGTTATGAGTACTATCAAGGGGTGCAAAGATCCATACATGTTCTGTTAAGTTCTGAAAGTTAGAGATAGCCAAAGTAGGCATGGGAGTTAAATTGGCCAAAGTGACCATTCACTTAATTTGTTTGTTTTGATTTGTTTGTCTTTGGGAAAAGTTTGGGATTTGTTTAGATGATGTTTATTTCACCTAACAATCATTTCACAAGCAAAGAAACACATAATCATGGCAATTCAAAAGAATCCAAATTTTGATACATACACATATGAATGCTTTCATATTTTAATTGGAAAAGTTTTTGTTAACCCTAATTTTGATGATTAGAGTTTGATGATTCTAGTTTAATATTTTTGGGATGTTACAAACCTTCCCCCCTTAAACAAAATCTCGTCCCGAGATTTGAAAAAGGACGGAAAAGATTACCTAGGATTTGTAGAGATCGGGAAACTCCGTCCTGATGTGATCTTCGCGCTCCCAGGTAGCTTCCTCTTCTGTGTGGTTGCTCCACTGAATCTTGAGAAACTTGATGCTTTGGGTTCTGGTAGTTCTAAAAGCTTCTTCCAAAATACGGATGGGTACTTCGGTATAGGTCAGGTCATTGTTGTTTTCTATGGTCCGGTGATCAATATTCTTGAACACTTTAGTCTTCTCCGGAACTTCGAGGCACTTGCGAAGTAATGAGATATGGAACACATTGTGCACGGCTGACATCTTCAGGTAGTTCCAATTGATACGACACTTATCCTTGATGGTTCATAATCTTGAAGGGTCCGATATATCTGGGGGCTAACTTTCCTTTCAATTGGAAACGATGCATTCCCTTCAATGGCGACACTTTCAGATACACAAAATCTCCTATGTTGAAGGCGAGGTCTCCACGTCTCTTGTCGGTGTAACTCTTCTGTCTTGACTGGGCTGTTTTGAGGTGCTCATGAATCTTGTGAACCTTCTCTTCTGCTTCTCGTAGGATGTCGGGTTCGAAAATCTCACTCTCTCCTACTTCCGACCAGTTCAAGGGGGTGCGACACTTTCTTCCATACATGAATTCAAATGGGGCCATTTGCAAACTAGCTTGATAACTATTGTTATATGCAAATTCTGCAAACGGCAGACAACATTCCCACTTAGATCCATATTCTAACACACATGCTCTCAACATATCTTCGAGTATTTGGTTTACTCTCTCCGTTTGTCCAACAGTCTGAGGGTGATACGTGGTGCTGAAATCTAGGCGGGTTCCTAAACCTTCTTGGACTTTCTTCCAGAATCTTGAGGTAAATTGAGTTCCTTGATCCGATACGATGTTCTTGGGGACTCCATGCAAACTGATGATTCTAGCGATGTATAACTCCGCTAGCTTCGAACTCTGATATGTGGTCTTGACGGGTAAGAAATGGGCGACTTTGGACAATCTGTCCACTATGACCCAGATAGAGTCATTTCCCCTACTAGAAGTAGGCAATCCGGTGATAAAGTCAATTCCAACGGAATCCCATTTCCATTCTAGAATCTGCAATGGTTGCAACAATCCAGCGGGTCTTTGATGTCCTGCCTTGACTCGCTGACATATATCACACTTGGCGATATAGCTTCCGATTTCTCTCTTCATCTTATGCCACCAAAATTGCTCTTTCAAATCTTGATACATCTTCGTTCCTCCGGAGTGGATAGAATAAAGAGTATCATGAGCTTCCTTCAGAATAACTTCTTTCAACTCAGAATCTGCTGGTACACAAAGGCGTCCTTTGTACCACAGAACTCCCTCTTCATCTTCGATGAATCCGGGTACCTTGCCTATACCGATACGACGCTTGATTCCGTCGATACTAGCATTTCCTTTCTGCGCCTCTTTGATCTGACTGATCAAAGTGGGTTGAAGTTCTATGCTAGCCAAAAATCCTTCACTCACTAATTCCATTCGAAAATCTTCCATCTCTTTGTGCAAGCTTGGTTGCTCCTTCAAAATCATAGAGTTCAAGCGGCACGGCAATCTGCTAAGGGCATCCGCTACCACGTTGGCTTTACCGGGGTGATAGTGAATGTCCAGATCGTAATCCTTGATTAGCTCAATCCATCTTCTCTGTCTCATATTCAGCTCCTTCTGAGTGAATATATACTTCAGACTCTTGTGATCCGAATAGATTTCACAACAATTTCCCATCAGGTAATGCCTCCATGTCTTCAGGGCTAGAACTACGGCTGCGAGTTCGAGGTCATGGGTTGGGTAATTTTGCTCATGTTGTTTCAGTTGTCGAGATAGATAAGATATAACTTTGCCTTCTTGCATTAGCACACATTCGAGACCGATCTTGGATGCATCACAATACACGTCAAAAGGCTTCGTGATATCCGACATGATTAAGATTGGGGCTGAAATCAATCTTCTCTTGAGTTCTTGAAAACTCGCTTCACATTTGTCGGTCCATTCAAACTTCTTGTCCTTCTTCAGCAATTGGGTCATGGGTCCGGCGATACTCGAGAATCCTTCTACGAACTTGCGGTAATATCCCGCCAATCCGAGAAATGCACGAACTTGGGTTTGGGTGGTTGGGGCTTGCCAATCTTCGACATCTTTCACTTTTGCAGGGTCAACGGCAATTCCTCCGGCTGATACAATGTGGCCGAGGAATCCTACCTCCAGTAACCAGAATTCACATTTGCAAAACTTGGCATACAACTGATGCTCTCTATGGGTTCCAAGAATGGTCCTTAGGTGTAGCTCATGTTCTTCTTCCGATTTGGAATAAATCAGAATGTCATCGATGAAAAAACCGACTAACTTATCCAGGAACTCCTTAAAAATCTTATTCATGAGATTCATGAAATAAGCAGGGGCATTGGTTAATCCAAAAGACATGACGGTATACTCGTATAATCCATATCTGGTGGTAAAGGCAGTCTTTGGAATATCCTCTACACGAATCTTGAGTTGATGATAGCCTGTTCTAAGATCAATCTTAGAAAACACTTTGGCACTGGTCAACTGATCAAACAAATCTTCTATCTTGGGCAATGGGTACTTGTTCTTGATAGTGACATCATTCAACTTCCGATAATCCGTACACAAACGATTACCTCCATCCTTCTTGTCCACGAATAATACAGGTGATCTCCATGGTGACGCACTTGGCTGAATCAATCCAATTTCCTACATGGAATCCAGTTGCTTTTTCAGTTCTGCTAGTTCAGATGGGTTCATACTATATGGTCTCTGGGCTATGGGTCCTGTTCCGGGGATTAGTTCAATGATAAACTCGATATCCCGATCTGGGGGCATACCGGGCAAAACATCTGGAAATACATCGAGGTATTCACAGACTATCCGGACTTGGTCAATGGTAGGTTGGGATATACTCTTGTTGCACTTGAATTGATGAGGTAAGGTTTTAGATATATGCTCGACTGATATTCCGGCTGTACTGGTCATGGTTATGGCTTTCTTGGCATAGTCAATCAATCCTTTATGTTTGGACATCCAATCCATTCCTAGTACTACTTCCAAACCTTTAGTTCCGAGTACTATCAGATTAGCATAAAAATCTATGCCATGGATTCGGATAGGGACGGCTTTACAAATTTGCCTAGCTTTGGTGGTTGAACCGGGGATTTGAACAATCATAACATGCTTTAGTTTTATTGGTTGAATCTTACTAGTGCATGCAAATTCTTCGGTGACAAATGAATGCGATGCACCAGAATCAAACAACACTCGAGCAACTACTGGATTAACAGAAAACATACCCAGCACGACGTCTGGCGCTTCCTAGGCTTCTTCAGCATGCATGAGAAAAAGACAGCCGTTGCGGTTGAGCGAATTCCCTGGGGAAAATCTTCTTCCAGGCTGAACACGACGCTGCTGCTGAGCTGGGGCATTTGCATTGGGGCTGCGGCATTCTTCTTGGGGCACTCATTGGAGTAGTGACCCTTATTTCCACAGTCATAACAAGTCACTTGCGACTTGTCCTTTGCTGCAACAGGCACAGCGTTGCTTCCAGTCCTCGGGGCAGTGTTAGTGTTGGCGGCAGCATTATTGTTGTTGAACTTGGGTGGGGCACGGTTGAAATTGCTAGAGTTGCCGGGGTTATTGTTATTTCCTCCGGGTCTAGGGTTTTCACGGTTGGGGTAGGTGGGACGGTTCATCGGGGGTCTGTGGGTTCTCGAGGCAAATCCGGGAGATGGGTTAGGGCGATACTTTGGGGTCTGATGGGTTCCTGGCTGATGCATCATGCGACGCTTGCGGTTCTCATTGGCTTGGTTGATCTTTCCTTCCATCTGGATGGCAGAGTCGACAAGGACTTCAATATCAGCAAAGGGGATATTGACCAACACAGTTTGCATCTCATCGTGCAGACCATTCAAGAATCTCTCTTTCTTCTTGGCTTCGGTGTCGATCTCATCCGGGCATACCTAGCTAACGACAAAAATTTGTCACGGTATTCCACTACGGTCATCCTTCCTTGCTTCAGTTCTCTGAACTCATCTCTCATTCTCTTGATCAAACCCGGTGGCACATAGGTTCTGTTGAACTTGACCTTGAATTCCTCCCAGGTCATCATCTGTCCTCCGTTCATTGCACGAACGATGTTCCACCATGCTCTTGCATCTCCGTATAGATAATGGGTGGCGAACAGAACTTTCTCGTTAGCTTCCACTCCGGCGACTTCTAGGTTATTTTCCATGGTTTGCAGCCAATCATCGGTGTCAAAGGGCTCTTCTGACTTAGTGAAAACCGGCGGGTTGGTGTTCTGGATATTCTTAAGCTTAGATCCATGGTTGTCCTGATTTCCTTGGCCTTGGTTGTTGTGGCCTAGCTGGGCTATCTGCTGAAGGGTAGCTAAATTGGCTTGACGTTCGGTCCTTTCAGCTTCGCGGTCAGAAACCAACATTTGTAGTATCTGCAACATCGGGTCCGGGGATGAACCACTTCCTCCGTGTGGCATCTGAATATTGAGATAGATCATGATAAAAGAGGGAAATTTCTAAGGTTTCGGGACTTTGAAAGTTTTTAAAGTTTGGCTCAGATTTTCTAGCAACATGCTTTTCATTCATTCACTCATAGCACACGATACAACACACACCACAACAAAGGTAAGCAGATGGTTTTAAGAACCATTCTGGAAACTACGATACAGTGGGACCGAATACAACTCACTACGCTAGTGCTCAAGTGCTACTACTCCTCGGAGTCGGTGTAGTTGTCATCCTCATCATCATTGTCGTCATTGATGAAGGCCAAATCATCCTCATCAGTGAAGAAATCCCAAGCCTGATCCTCCAGAAAGTCATCATCATCGCTGAGATAGGAGTAGGGGTCTCCACGAAGATCCTCTCCGGCATTCTCCCTTTCCTCCAACTGCATGTCTCTCTCATGGATGGTCTCCTCCAAATCCGAGATACGGTGGCGAAGACGGGCAATGATGTACTCCTTCTTGTCGAGCTGACGGCAGCGAGACTTGCGATCCTTCGCTAGCATGGCGATGGTCTGATCCTTCGTCTTGATGATGGCGGACTTGTGGTTGGAGTAGTCACGGCAATTATCCAATTCCTGCTGACGATCGTACATCATGAAGCTAAGGTGGTCCAACTAAGTCTTCATCTCGTGGTGGTATGGGGCTTCTAGTGGCTGTCCCATAGCATCACGCCTTGGACAAAACTCAAAGCGGGTACCCTTGATCTGGTTGATACTCTGCCCACACAGACGGGCAACAGCTTCCTGCATGGCCCTGGCGAGTCCATCGATCCAGTTATTTTCTTGTAAGGTGAACTGAATTCCCTCGGCAGTGGGAGGTTCAATCTTTCCTCGGAGACTTGCAACAATTAGCCACTGCAGATCTTCTCCTCCTTGATCATTGAGCTGAGCTCCGAAGAACTCGGGGTGCGGATTCTCCAGAAGTTCCGAAAACTGGTCCAAATCCCGCTCAAAGATAAGGTCTCCTCCATTCCCCAACTGATAAAACTTGATGTACTTCACGTCCATCTAAAAGAATATAGGATGAGTAAGTTAGTAGAGTGATCAAGTTAGTAGAGTTTTTAATTCAAACGTCCAGTCTAACTAGGGTCTCCTATGGTCAGGATGGCTCTGATACCAACTTGTCAACACCCGGATTTTTAATCCCAGGTGCCTGTTATGCCATACATCGCAATCCCAGGATTACCATTTTTGCGAGACATAACAGATTTGGATACCACAGTACATCATCCATTACAAACCATACATAAGGTCTTACAAAAATAAGGATCTCATGATCCAGTTCTTAATACAACTCAAGCAGCGGAAATACGTAATAATAACGGTAGCGTAGGCGAAGCTCCATCTTCGGGGTCACAGGCAATGCTGACGATGGGAGATGATCCTAGTTGTCGTAACCTTCCTGGGGTCCATCCTCCAAGTACTCTTCTTCATAGTCTGGCCATAGGAATAGCCAGGCACAAAGCCATGAGTACTCTTTAAGTACTCGCAAACTAATACTAACAAGTGAAGGGGGTTTTTGTAGTAGGACACTAAGCTCTAGGGTTGTTTTGCAAAAAGCCAGATTTACCTCTACTAAGTTCAGAAGCAAAAAAAGCTAGTTGAAATTTTATAACACCTAAGAGGGAACTTGTATTTCATATCACAACTCTGTTGTGGTCAAGTCAACTTCTCAATCCATTTCACAAGTAATTTTGAAAACATCTGACGGGGGAACAGTATGGCCACTCCAACTGTCCATAACATGACGGCTATTCAATAGTTTGACACTCGCAGAGATTGTACACTTTCACCACAACATTCAATACATCCGTCGAGAACAAATCCTGAATTCACCATACTCGATGCGGATAATCAATCCTAACCTTTCAATTACACGCCCTAGTATAAGCACCTCTCCTGTGAGTTTGGCCTCCCAACCATGACCAACTGTCATCTTGGGTACTGCACATGTGGACAATCTTCACAAGGTAGCCTCAGCTCAGACCTTGGCCGTGAGGGAACCAATACTAAGGTATATAAATTTCCAGTCAAGCCCTACCCAATCTTCGGGTATTGTGGTTGTACGATAAAATTGGAATGGTATCGCATCCAGACAACCATCAGTTTTATAAAGGGCTAAGGCTCATGCCTTAACATTTTCATCACCAAAATCATCTGGTGTTCGGAAACACATGTCACAACATCTCAATAGAATGATCCATCATTCCAAGGTTTTCATAACCATTTTCCACCAAGTATTCCCATCTAAGTTGATCAAGTTTTATGGTTAGCACTAGCATCTACAAGTGGGGGTAAGTACTAATGAGGGGTGGTAAACTAGTGGAGTTTAACTAAGTTCAATCGCATGCCTTAGGATGACATCAAGATTATCTAGCTTAGGCCAAATTTAATGCTCTTTATGCAACCTTCAATTATATTTCTAGTATCTACAATTTACTCAAGTAAACTCTAAGTAATGGCTTTGATAAAGAAATAAAGTAGAAAGCTTGCAAGTAAAACTAGGATTGGGTTATCAAGTGAGTATGATCACATATGCTTAAGGCATATGGTTGGCATGGTAATAAGCAAGTAGTAGCTTGCATAAGTAGGGTATCTTGCAAGTGTTAGCTTGCACATTCAACCAGTAGTATTAGGCTTGCATCAGTATCAGTATAAGCTTTCTAAAGTAGAGTATCTTGCAAGTGTTAGCTTGCACATTCAACCAGTAGTATTAGGCTTGCATCAGTATCAGTATAAGCTTGCTAAAGTAGAGTAACTTGCAAGTGTTAGCTTGCAAGTAAAACTAGGATTGGGTATCATCAAATATGTCTAACCAAGCATGCTTAGTGCATTGCATAGGTTATATAACTTTCATAATTGCAAGTGTTAGCTTGCTCAATCAACTATTAGTATTTGGCTTGCATCAGTATCAGTATAAGCTTGCCTTGTGCAGAGCAGTGGTTGAAGTTCTCATCGTCTTCTTCTTCGTAGTATCCTCCTTCCTCCTCGTATCCTTGGTCGGTACTAGCGTCTATGAATAAATACGAGGTACACAATCACCAAACAATACTTAACTACTTTCAATCATCACACAAAATGGTTCTATAGATGATCTAGCATCATCACTAACATCACAAGAATAAAGCATTTATCTTATTTATTTATTTTTAGAAAAGTAATTTCTACTCATTGAAAAACTACTTAAGATTTAATATTCTCCAAACCAAACATGGGATCATGTTGACACATGTCATCACCACTATTTCAGTACATGGGAATGTGATTTAAAGTGGTGCCACAATTTAATAAGATTTAACCTTTTATTTCAAATAAAAATAAATGACTAGAAATCCCTATGTGGCATTCTTTTATTACTTGAACATTCTTTCTGTAAGTAAACCCATATATTTTTATATATTATGAAAGGTATGATCAATTATGATTTTTGAGAGTTGGAATCAACTCAAAAGCTATTATAGTTTAAATTTGAAAAATGTTTGAATGCAGAAAAGCTTCTGATTTGTTATTTTTACCAAGGTTGATCTACAGATCCAAATGATTTGAATCCAACGGGCTTGGATTAAGAATTTCAATACCTTTCTAATAAAATTGGTTTCATTCAATTTGGTTCAATGAATCGAGCTGGGTTGATTTTTGAAACTAGGTACAGAACTATGTTTGAACTTAAAAACGAAAAGTTAAATTCAAATGAGTGGGCTGCGCGGGAAGGGGTAATGGGCCGGCCCAGTGTCACTCCGCAGGGCAGGGCGCAACTGACAGGGGGGTCTACTGGTCAGTGACTCTTTAAACGCGAAGCGGTATGGGGTGATGTGGTGCGTTGGATTAGAATGAAGATTGACGGCTGAGGGTCGTCGTCGACGATGAACAGATCACCGGCGAGCTCGAAACCTAGCAGCTCAATGGGGGTGCATAGGGGGCATACCGGGGCTCTAGTGACAACGGCGAGGCGGGAAAACGATGAAGTCGACGACGGCAAACTCAGGGGTGGTCGCGGCAGCTCCTGGGGTGGACGAAATCAACGGCTGCCTTCTTCTCCAGAGGCGGCCTGCTCCGGCGTAATTCTGGCGATGCGCTGCTCGCCTTGCTCCGGCTAAGGGGTGGAACGATCAGTGAGGTGAGGGGAGTGAGATGGTGTGCTTCAATCGGCTGGGGGTGGCCCCCTTTTATAGGCTCGACGGCGAGACCGAGAGGGATGGGCAGGCGACGGTGGCGACACGTCTACGGGCTGCTAGAGGCATGGCCGAGGGTGGCGATCGATCGGTGGTCTCCTGGCGATGCTCTAAGGTTTAAATGTGATTGTAGGGGCGGTGGAAAATGGTTGGGAACACGCGGTGCTCTGCGAGGCAGAGGCGGCGAACTCTGCGGCGAGCGGTGGCTGCGGAGTACGGGCGGTGAAATGAGCATGTCTAGCGGTCTCCACGGGATGGGTGCATCTTTGGGCGGCGAGCTCGAGGTGGTCGGGCTGCATGGGAGCGCATGCTTTCTGCGTCTCGGCATGGTCGGCAATGGCGTGGCTCGAGAGGAGGGAGGGTGAGGCATGGGATACCTCCCAAACAAGGTTGGCACGGCTAGTTCCTCTCCTAGCTTGTTGTCCACACTGGGGTGACATGGGTGCTCTCGGGTTGTTCACCATTGATGACTTTGGCGAGTTTACAGTGGGGTTAGAGCTTAGTTAAGTTTGCTAGATGATCTACTGAGGCTAGTGTAACCAGAGAGGGAACAAGTTAGGCCCAAAACACTGCTCAACATAGTGTTTTGATTTTGTTTCATTTGCATCTGCAACCTGTTTGATGAAATGGCCGCATGAACTTAAGTTTTGAATTTTGAAAAGATTTTTGGTGGGTGTGCTAGGCATGTGCTGGTGATACTGTGGATGCTTGGGTTTTGAGAATTGAGCTTGTTTGAGTGGTTTTTGAAAAAGTGGGATCTTCTCATATGAAATAGACTCAATTTTAAATTGTCATTTAAACTATGCATTCAAATGATTTTGGATGATCACAAAGTGGGCCTTGGTACCTTGTTATGAGTACTATCAAGGGGTGCAAAGATCCATACATGTTTCTGTTAAGTTCTGAAAGTTAGAGATAGCGAAAGTAGGCATGGGAGTTAAATTGGCCAAAGTGACCATTCACTTAATTTGTTTGTTTTGATTTGTTTGTCATTGGGAAAAGTTTGGGATTTGTTTAGATGATGTTTATTTCACCTAAGAATCATTTCACAAGCAAAGAAACACATAATTATGGCAATTCAAAAGAATCCAAATTTTGATACATACACATATGAATGCTTTCATATTTTAATTGGAAAAGTTTTTGTTAACCCTAATTTTGATGATTAGAGTTTGATGATTGTAGTTTAATATTTTTGGGATGTTACACTCCCACTCAAAAACGACATCCCTCTTGTCTTTTTGGTGATTACATGAACCAAATCCACTACATCAAGTCCGCTCATCACGTGAGTCGGTGTAGCTTCAAAGGCGAGCATCAAATGGGCATCATATCTACTATATGACTCATGCTTAACCTTTAGGTCCGTGTTCCGAGGCCATGTCTGTACATGCTAGGCTCGCCAAGTAAGAACCTTAGTATTCGCGTGTATAACTGTCTTACACCCGAAATATGATCATGGATCCAAGAACACCCGATCATCACGTGATGTCTTGGAGCGGTGAAAACATAATCGGTGCATACTAAAGGAAGAACACATTCTTACCTTGATATTTAAATGAGGGATCATCTTATTATGCTAATAAAACGCCAAACAAGCAATATAAGATGCTATCAAACATCACATGTTTATTATTGAAATGATATGGTTCCCGTATATGATCTCTATCATGTGCATCGTGGTATGACCACTATCATACCTTTATGTGTAAGTCCAAGGTCCATGGAACTTACACGTTATGTGTGTTGTAAGAGTATCATCTCATACTTCTACTTACAACATCACCATACCATAACACTAGCCCAGCAACAATCTAAACTAGACGTCTCTAATTTATCCATTGCAAGTTTTACGTGGCTTAGGGCTTTAGAAGATAGAACCGTTCATACCTACGAACATGAACCATAACAAGGATAACCAAATTGTTGACAACTCCTTGCAAAATAGATATTGACTATAGTAGGAGAGACAAACAGCCGCTAGCCACTTATGCAAACTAGTTGCATGTCAAGCGTGGAACAGGTCTCATGTGCGAGGACATGTAAAGTTTGTCCGGGCCGCTTAATCCCACTATGCCACCAATATCCAAAATTACAACTAACAAGCAACAACATGATCATCATCGCCCGCATACTCATATGTGTACTACCCGTATAAAGCATCTACGCATAGATCCAGCTCTAATACCACTATAGGGTTCGTAGCATAGAAAACAAAATTTTCCTATGATGGGAACAACTATGTACCAAGATATATCTACTAGATACAAACAACGGGCGGATGTATATCCGTAGAGAACATACCCTTGAAGACCGACAAATCTTAACGAGTTAAACTCGTGGTTGATGTAGATGATATCTTGCCGATCTCAAGATCGAGAGGAAGTCCTAGCGCCGCAAATCAGCAGCGTATTCGTGCTCGCACAGACATCCGAGGCACCGAGAAACCTCCGCCTCCTCGCTCCAGCGATGCAGCGGAAGCACAACTCTTTCTTGTCGAATAGCCATCGGGAACATGTATCTCACTAGTCCGAGACCATGGGGGTAAATTCTAGAGGGGGAGAGAGATCCTTCACGAGGAGGTGTGAGTGAGAGAGAGGAGAGGGGTTCCTTTTATAGGAGAGGGAGGGACCCCAAGGGGGTGGCCGGCGCATGGGGATGCCCCCTTGCCCTCCCCTCATTCATGTGGGTGGACACTCCACTCACAAAATTGTTGGAGATATGCCCTAGAGGCAATAATAAATATAGTTATTATTATATCTTTGTGTTTATGATAAATGTTTGCATTCATGCTATAACAGTATTAAAAGGAAACATTAATACTTGTGTTATTTGTAAACTAAAATAGAGTCCCTAGTAAAGCCTCTTCATAATACTAGCTTGTTGGTTAATAGATGATTGTGGTTTCCCTATCATGAACATTGAGATGTTGTTAACAACAAGATCATATCATTAGGAGAATGGTATGATGGACATACTCCTATAGATAAGCGTAGCATAAAGATCAAGTCATTTTAATAGTTCAATTTCTATAAGCTTTCTGATACATAGTAACCTAATTCCTTCGACCATGAGACCATGCTAATCACCATCACCGGAAGGATGCTTTGATGACATCAAACACCACACCGTAACTGGGTGGCTCTAAAGGTGGCATTGAGTGTTCGGAAAGTATGGGTTGAGGCACATGGATCAAGAGTGGGATTTGTCCATCCATATGACGGATAGATATACTCTGGGCCTCTTGGTGGAATGTCATACAATTGGCTTGCAAGCATGTGACTGGCTCATAAGGGATCACATACCATGGGAACGAGAAAAGAGTACTTATCAGTAACGAGGTTGAACTTGGTATGCAGAGATACCCACGATCAAAACCTCGAATAAGTAAACTATCGTGAGACAAAGGGAAATTGGTATCGTATGTAAGTGGTTCATTCGATCGCAAAGTAATCATAGAAATACGTGGGAGCCATATGAATTTCCATCTTCCTCTATTGGTTATTGATCGGAGAAGTGTCTCGGTCATGTCCACATAATTCACGAACTGTAGGGAGACACACTTAAGGATTTGATGTTGTTGAGTAGTTATGGAATGATGAGTAAGAGACCAAATGTTGTTCGGAGTCTCGGATGGGATCTGGGATATCACGAGGAGATCCGGAATGGTCCGGAGAATAAGATTCATATAAGGAAAGTCCTGTTTTGGAGTTGGGGAATGATTCCTGTGTTTTCAGCAGGAATGTTCTAGAAGGGTCCGGAAGGTCCGGCACTCCGGAGGGAAAGGTACATGAATGTGTCATGACAATATGGAATGGTTGCATCATGTACTAGGTCACTTGGCTGGGCAAAATAAAGAGAGAAATCAAATCCAAGTTTGAAAGTCAAACACCAATTTGAAAAGTCAAACGGCAAATTTGCTTGGTGGAGGGAGAGTAGGAAACCTACTTGGGAAGGAAGTCCCCTCCCTCCACCCGCCGGCCAAGGAGGCCGATTTGGGGGAGGACTCCCTCCTCCCAACCGGCCACCCTCCACCTATATAAGGAGGGGTAGGGCGCCCCTACCCCTCACACCCAAAACCCTAGCCTCCAAACCGCCGGCGCCACCACCTCCTTGTGCCGCCGCCTAGGGCACCTCCAAGTCGGCGACTTGGGGTTTCCCCAAACCCTAGCCACCGGCCAAGCCCTCCCCTTGGTACCCTCTAAACCCTAGATCACCAAGGCCTCTCTCATACTCCACCATACTCGCACCGGATTAAGGCGAAGCCCTGCGGGATCTCCCCTCTACTTCCGACACCACGTCGTCGTGCTGCCGGAATCGGGAGGAGAGTGCTACAACCTCTGCTGCCTACTGGAACAAGGGAGAGGAAGGTCTTCATCGAGTACCTAACGTGTGACCGACTGCGGAAGCGCTGCCGGAACGCAGCGCCCGAAGGATCGTCTACACAATCTTGAGATCGGCAAGAGTACGACTACATCACCCACGAGAATCTGCTCTCGTTAACCGCTTTGGAATCTTCGAGGGTGAGTTCCTCTATCGACTCGTTGCTACAATCTAGTAGATAGATCTTGGCTTGTTTGTTTGCATGCGATAGGAATTTTTTGTTTTCCATGCTACGAACCCCTACAATGGTATCAGAGCCGTGTCTATATGTAGATCTGTTGCACGAGTAGAACACAATGGTCATTGTGGGCGGTGGTGCTTTTATTATCAATTGCTTTTTGTGTACTTTGCATCTTGCGGTATGATGGGATGAAGCGTCCCGGGCTAACCTTACATGACATCGTTCATGAGACTTGCTCCACGCTCAACGTGCAACTTGTATTGCATAAGTGGCTTTGCAGGTTTCTGTCTCTCCCATCATAGTATAGATTCAATTTACAATGGGCACTTGATAGTTCAAACATCAACGTTGTGGTTCTTGTTCGTAAGTTAGAACGACACTTATTGAAAGCCCCAAACCACGTAAAATATGCAAAGAAAATTAGAGGCGTCTAACTTTGTTTTGCAGGGGTGTGTTGTGATGTGATATGGCCATGATTGTGATTATATTTGATGTATGCAATGTTCCTTATTGTAAGTTGGCAAAAGCGAGCCATATGGTTGTCTTTAAATTCCTTTAAGACCCGCGTGTCTATTCAAAGTAGTTGTAATAGTTGAAGCTGGTGGACGACAACCATGAAACGGCGCCATTGACCTTGACGCCATACTGGTGATGATGGAGATCATGTTCATCCTTGAAGATGGAGATCGAAAGAACAAAGAAGAAAGGCCATATCATATCACATATTATGAATTACATGTGATGTTAATCCTTTATGCATCTTGTATTGCTTAGTTAACGACGGTAGCATTATAAGATGATCCCTCAAGCACACAAATTTCAAGTTTTAAAGTGTTCATCCTTAGTAAGCACCGTTGCTAAAGCTCGTTGTTTCGAAGCACCACGTGATGATCGAGTGTGTTAGATTCTGCGGGTGTATACAACGTGAGCAAGCCAGATTTGCTCATGCGGAAGCTAAGGTTTGATCTTGACGAGCCTAGCATGTACAGACATGGTCTCGGAACACGGATCACCGAAAGGTAAAGCATGAGTCATATAGTAGATATGATGAACATGTTGATTTTTCACCATTGAAGCTACATCAACTCTCGTGATGATCGGTTTTGATGTGGTGGATTTGGTTCGTGTGATCACTAAAACAATGTGAGGGATATTGTTTTGAGTGGGAGTTCACCTAGATTAATTTAACTATTAATTAGAACTCAATTTGTCATAAACTTAGTCTAAAATATTGCAAATATGTTGTAGATCAATGGCGGCCCCTACCATCAATTTTAATGCGTTCCTAGAGAAAGAAAAGTTGAAAAACAATGGAAGCACCTTCGCGGATTGGTTCTGCAATTTGAGGATTGTCCTCAATGCTAGTAATTTGACATATGTGCTGGATGCACCTCTGGGTGACCCGCCTGCAGCTACTGCTACGGATGAAGTAAAGAATGTTTACCTCACTCGGAAGAATCAGTACTCCATAGTTCAGTGTGCTATCTTGTATGGTTTTGAATCGGAGCTTCAGAAAAGGTTTGAGAACCATGACCCACATGATATTGTCTGTGAACTCAAAATGATATTTGAGGCTCACGCGGCAGTTGAGAGTTATGAGGCTTCTGAAAAGTTCTTTAACTACAAGATGGAAGAGGGCAGCTCCGTCAGTGAGCATGTGCTTAAGATGTGCAGACGCAAACAAACTCCAAAGTTTGGGTATAGTGATTCCTAATTCTTTGGGGATTCACCGTGTCCTCCAATCACTACCACCAAGTTACAAGAACTTTGTGATGAACTACAATATGCAAAACATGGACAAGACGTTGCTAGAACTCTTCTCCATGTTAAAATCTATAGAAGTGGAGATCAAGAAAGAGTTGTTGGTCAATAAGACCACCAAATTCAAGAAAGGCAAGTCTAAGCAAAAGGGAAACTTCAAGAAGGGCGGTAAGAGGGTTGTCGCGCCGGCGAAGAAAACCAAGGCTGGGCCTAAGCCTGATACTGAGTGCTTTTACTGCAAGGGAGAAGGTCACTGGAAGCGGAATTGCCCAAAGTACTTGGTGGATTTGAAGAACGGCAACATCAAGAAGAAAGGTATATCCGATATACATGTTATTGATGTGTATCTCACTAGTACTCGTAGTAGTGCATGGGTATTTGATACTGGTTTGGTTGCTCATATTTGTAACTCGAAATAGGTGTTGCAGAATAAACGGAAGCTAGTGAAGAACGAGGTGACGATGCGCGTTGGAAATGGATCAAAGGTTGATGTGATCGCGGTCGGCACGCTACCTCTTCATCTACCATCGGGATTAGTTTTATACTTAAATAATTGTTATTTGGTGCCTGCGTTGAGCATGAACATTATATCGGGATCTTGTTAATTGCGAGACGGTTACTTGTTTAAGTCCGAGAATAATGGTTGTTCGATTTATATGAGTAATATGTTTTATGCACATGCACCTTTGATAGATGGTCTATTCTTATTGAATCTCGATAGTGGAAATACACATATTAATAACATTGAAGCTAAACGTTTGAAATTGAGCGATAACTCGACCTATATGTGGCACTATCGTCTTGGTCATATTGGAGTGAAGCGTATGAAGAAACTCCATTCCGATGGACTTCTTGAATCACTTGATTTCGAATCACTTGAAAGATGCGAAGGATGTCTGATGGGTAAAATGACTAAGACTCTATTTTCTGGGATGATGGAGCGAGCTACGGACTTATTGGAAATCATACATACCGATGTGTGTGGCCCAATGAGTGTAGCATCGCGCGGTGGTTATCGTTATGTTCTTACCTTCACTGATGACTTGAGTAGATATGGGTATATCTATTTCATGAAACATAAGACCGAAACTTTCGAGAAGTTTAAAGAATTTCAAAGTGAGGTTGAGAATCAACGTAACAAGAAGATTAAATTTCTACGATCTGATCGTGGAGGTGAATATCTAAGTTACGAGTTTGGCGAGCATTTAAAGAAATGCAGAATACTTTCACAATTGACACCACCGGGAACACCACAGTGTAATGGTGTGTCCGAACGTCGTAATCGAACTCTTTTAGATATGGTTCGTTCTATGATGTCACTTACAGATTTACCGCTATCGTTTTGGGGTTATGCATTAAAAACAGCCGCATTCACTTTAAATAGGGCACCATCTAAATCCGTTGAAACGACACCGTATGAATTATGGTTTGGGAAGAAACCAAAATTGTCGTTCCTTAAAGTTTGGGGTTGCGAAGCTTATGTAAAGAAGTTACAGCCGGACAAACTTGAACCCAAAGCGGAAAAATGCATCTTCATAGGATACCCGAAGGAAACTATTGGGTATACCTTCTATCATAGATCCGAGGGCAAAATCTTCCTTGCTAAGAATGGATCCTTTCTAGCGAAGGAATTTCTCTCGAAAGAAGTGACTGGAAGGAAAGTAGAACTCGACGAGGTTGTTGAACCTTCTCTCGAACTTGCGAGTAGCGCAGCACCGAGAGTAGTTCCTGTGGCGCCTACACCAATAAGAGAGGAAGCTAATGATGATGATCATGAAACTTCGGTTGAAGTTGCTACAGAACCTCGCAGGTCAACGAGAACTCGCACCACTCCTGATTGGTATGATCCCGTTATGAGTGTCATGTTGGTAGACAACATCGATGACCCTGTGACATATGAGGAAGCGATGATGAGCCTAGATTCCAATAAATGGCAAGATGCCATGAAATCCGAGATTGGATCCATGTACGAAAACCAAGTATGGACTTTGGTGTCCGGAAGGCTGTCGAGAACAAATGGATTTTCAACAAGAAAACAGATGCTGATGGTAATGTTACTATCTATAAAGCTCGACTTGTCGCAAAAGGGTTTCGACAAATTCAAGGAGTTGACTATGATGAGACTTTCTCACCGATAGTGAAGCTAAAGTCTGTGAGGATTTTATTGGCAATCGCTGCATATTATGATTATGAGATATGGCAGATGGATGTCAAAATGGCGTTCCTCAATGGAGACATTGATGAAGAGTTGTATATGATGCAACCCAAAGGTTTTGTTGATCCTAAAGATGCTAACAAGGTATGCAAACTTCAACGGTCCATATATGGATTGAAGCAAGCATCCCAAAGTTGGAATCAACGTTTTGATAAGGTAATCAAAAGCTTTGGTTTTATACAAACTTATGGAGAAGCTTGTATTTACAAGAAAGTGAGTGAGAGCTTTGTAGCATCTTAATACTATATGTAGATGACATATTGTTGATTGGGAATGATGTAGACCTTCTTAATAGTGTCAAGGATTATTTGAATAATAGTTTTTCAATAAAAGATCTTGGCAAAGCAGCTTACATATTAGGCATAAAGATTTATAGAGATAGATCGAGACGCCTAATATCATTGTCACAAAGTACATATTTGGACAAAGTTCTAAAGAGGTTTGGAATGGAAGATAGCAAGAAAGGGTTCTTGCCCATGTTGCCCAATATGACCTTGAGTAAAACTCAAAGTCCTGCAACGGCAAAAGATAGAGAAAGGATGAGTAAGACTCCCTATGCCTCAGCCATAGGATCTCTAATCTATGCCATGCTATGTACTAGACCCGACATTGCATATGTTGTTCGTTTGACTAGCAGATATCAAAGTGATCCAGGAGTGGATCATTGGACAGCGGTCAAAAACATCCTTAAGTACTTGAGAAGAACTAAGGATATGGTTCCTTCTTATGGAGGTGATGAACAGCTCGTTGTTAATGGCTACACCGATGCTAGTTGGAACACCGATCCGGATGATTCTAAATCTCAATCTGGATATGTATTTACTTTGAATGGTGCAGCAGTTAGCTAGAGGAGTGCAAAGCAAAGCGTTGTGGCGAGATCTTCAACTGTATCGGAATACATAACTGCTTCGGAGGCTTCACAAGAAGCGATATGGATGAAGGAGTTCATTACAGAGCTCGGTGTGGTTCCAAGTGCGCTGGACCCAATGTCTATCTACTGTGATAACATGGGCACCATAGCTAATGCGCAAGAACCAAGGTCACACAAGAAGCTGGAGCACATCAAGCTACGTTTTCACGCTATTCGAGAACATGTCCAAGATGGTGACATAAAGATTTGCAAAGTACACACAGATCAGAATGTGGCGGATCCGTTGACTAAACCTCTCCCGAGGGAAAAACATGACTAACACCAAACTGCCATGGGTGTTCGGTATATTACCATGTAATCCAGATTAGTTGACTCTAGTGCAAGTGGGAGACTATTGGAGATATGCCCTAGAGGCAATAATAAATATAGTTATTATTATATCTTTGTGTTTATGATAAATGTTTGCATTCATGCTATAACAGTATTAAAAGGAAACATTAATACTTGTGTGATTTGTAAACTAAATTAGAGTCCCTAGTAAAGCCTCTTCATAATACTAGCTTGTTGGTTAATAGATGATTGTGGTTTCCCTATCATGAACATTGAGATGTTGTTAACAACAAGATCATATCATTAGGAGAATGGTATGATGGACATACTCCTGTAGATAAGCGTAGCATAAAGATCAAGTCATTTTAATAGTTCAATTGCTATAAGCTTTCTGATACATAGTAACCTAATTCCTTCGACCATGAGATCATGCTAATCACCATCACCGGAAGGATGCTTTGATGACATCAAATACCACACCGTAATTGGGTGGCTACAAAGGTGGCATTGAGTGTTCGGAAAGTATGGGTTGAGGCACATGGATCAAGAGTGGGATTTGTCCATCCATATGACGGATAGATATACTCTGGGCCCTCTCGGTGGAATGTCATCCAATTGGCTTGCAAGAATGTGACTGGCTCACAAGGGATCACATACCAGGGAGAAGAAAAGAGTACTTATCAAGATGTGAGGTTGAACTAGGTATGCAGAGATACCGACGATCAAAACCTCGGATAAGTAAACTATCGTGAGACAAAGGGAAATTGGTATCGTATGTAAGTGGTTCATTCGATCGCAAAGTAATCGTAGAAATATGTGGGAGCCATATGAATTTCCAGATTCCTCTATTGGTTATTGATCGGAGAAGTGTCTCGGTCATGTCCGCATAATTCACGAACCATAGGGAGACACACTTAAGGATTCGATGTTGTTGAGTAGTTATGGAATGATGAGTAAGAGACCGAATGTTGTTCGGAGTCTCGGATGGGATCTGGGATATCACGAGGAGATCCGGGATGGTCCGGAGAATAAGATTCATATAAGGAAAGTCCTGTTTCGGAGTTGGGGAATGATTCCGGTGTTTTCACCAGGAATGTTCTAGAAGGGTCCGGAAGGTCTGGCACTCCGGAGGGGAAAGGTACATGAATGTGTCATGACAATATGGAATGGTTGCATCATGTACTAGGTCACTTGGCTGGGCAAAATAAAGAGAGAAATCAAATCCATGTTTGAAAGTCAAACGCCAATTTGAAAAGTCAAACGGCAAATTTGCTTGGTGGAGGGAGAGTAGGAAACCTACTTGGGGAGGAAGTCCCCTCCCTCCACCCGCCGGCCAAGGAGGCCGAGTTGGGGGAGGACTCCCTCCTCCCAACCGGCCACCCTCCACCTATATAAGGAGGGGTAGGGCGCCCCCTACCCGTCACACCCAAAACCCTAGCCTCCAAGCCGCCGGCGCCACCACCTCCTTGTGCCGCCGCCTAGGGCACCTCCAAGTCGGCGACTTGGGGTTTCCCCAAACCCTAGCCGCCGTCCAAGCCCTCCCCTTGGTTCCCTCTAAACCCTAGATCACCAAGGCCTCTCTCATACTCCACCATATTCGCACCGGCTTAAGGCGAAGCCCTGCGGGATCTCCCCTCTACTTCCGACACCACGTCGTCGTGCTGCCGGAATCGCGAGGAGAGTGCTACAACCTCCGCTGCCTGCTGGAACAAGGGAGAGGAAGGTCTTCATCGAGTATCGAATGTGTGACCGACTGCGGAAGCACTATCGGAACGCAGCGCCGGAAGGATCGTCTACGCGATCTTGAGATCGGCAAGAGTACGGCTACATCACCCACGAGAATCTGCTCTCGTTAACCGTTTTGGAATCTTCGAGGGTGAGTTCCTCTATCGACTCGTTGCTACCATCTAGTAGATAGATCTTGGCTTGTTTGTTTGCATGCGATAGAAAATTTTTGTTTTCCATGCTACGAACCCCTACAAAAATTCCTTTAAATTCCCTCCACTCAAAATCCCACTCAAAATTGCTATTAAATTTTCAACAAAGTTTGCCATCACTTCTAGATCACCTCAAATACAACCAGGCCAAAAAATATCTATCATGATCATATATATAACTTGGTCCATCCATATATCCCTTTGTAACATCCCAAAAATACTAAACTTGGATCATCAAACTCTAATCATCAAATTTAGGGTTAACAAAAACTTTGTTAAATAAAATTATTAAAGCATGCATATGTGTATGCATTTCATTTTTGAATTGTTTTGAACCACCTTGTTTATGTGTTCCATTGCTTGTAAATGGATGCTTAGGTGAAATAAACATCATCTAAACATTTCCCACACTTTTCCTAAAGACAAGTAAATCAAAACAAATAAAATAAAGGAATGGTCATTTTGACCAATTTAACTCCCATGCCTACTTTGGCTGCCTCAAACTTTCAGAACCTAACAGAAACTTTTCTGGATCTTTGCACCCCTTGAATGTACTCATAACAAAGTATCAAGGCCCACTTTGTGATCATCCAGAAACTTTCAAATGCATAGTTTAAATGACAATTCAAAATTGAATCTATATCATATAGGAAGATCCCACTTTTTCAAAAACCACTCAAACAAGCTAAACTTTCAAAACCCAAGCATCTGCAGACTCACCAGCACCAACCTAGCACACCCACCAAAAATGTTTTCAAAATTCAAAACTTGAATTCTTGCGGCCATTTCATCAGACACCTTGCAGACACAAATCATACAAAATCTAAACACTATAGTGAGCAGTGATTGAAGCCTAACTTGTTCCCTCTTTAGCTCACAACCATCTCAGTAGATCATCTAGCAAGTTAAACCAAGCACTAGCCTCACTGTGAGCTTGCCAAAACCATCAATGGTGAACAGCCGAAGCTAACCATGCCACCCCAGTGGAGACAGCAAGCTAGGAGAAGATTTAGCCGTGCCAACCTTGTCTAGGAGGCAGCCCACCATCCAACGCCACTCCATGTCCCAGCCGCGAGCGTTGCCAAACCCTGGACCACACGCACGGACCGCGCCCAGACCGCCAGCGACCATGCCGAGCATGCGCCAGAGCGCCACGCTCGACCGATGCCCACAGACCGCGCGCCGCCCTCGCCGCGTGCATACACGATCACCACCGACCCAGGACACCGCCAGACATCCCCGTTCGCGCCCCGTGACGCACAGCCACCGGTCGCCATCAAAGACGACGCCTCTGCCGCGCAGAGCATCGCGTGTTCCAGACCAAGCCGCACCGCCCCATGCCTCGAAACCATGTTGTTGAGCATCGCCAGGGAACACCGCACCGTCCCCTACCGTCGCCCATGCCGATAGCCGTCTGTACCACCGCCCCCGACGAGCTCACCGTGCCCCCCGTCGGTCCCCTCGCTCGACTATAAATAGAGGACACCCCCGCTCGAATTCTTCACACCATTCTACTCCCCTCTCATCAATGATCGTGCCACACCGTTCCCGGAGCAAGGCGAGCACCACCTCGTCGGAATTTCACCGGAGCCCGCCGCCTCTGGTGAAGAAGGGCGCCATCGATTTTGTCCACCCCAGGAGCTGCCGCGACCACCCCTGAGTTCGCCGTCGTCCACTTCGTCGTTCGCCCACCTCGCCGACCCTCGCCAGCACCCCGGTGAGCCCCCAACAACCCCCACTGACCGCGCTAGGTTTCTTTCTCGCCGGCGTTGCTCAACGTCGACGATGACTCCCAGCCGTTGGATTAGAATCAGATCAAACGTCCCACGTTGCCCCGTACCGCTTCGCACCCCTGTCTCACTGACGAGTGGGGACACCCACTTAAACAGCCCGCGGAAGCGCTGCGCATAGCAGGCCGGCCCAGTATCGTTTCCCGTGCAGCCCAGTTATTTGAATTAAACCTTTTCTATTTTATTTCAAACTCACTTCTGTACCCAACTTCAAAAATCAACCCAGATCGACTCAGTGCACCAATTTGAATGAAACCAATTTTGTTAGAAAGGTCTGGGAATGCTGAATCCAAGCCCGTTGGATTCAAGTCATTTGGATCTATAGATCACCCATGGTAAAAATAACACGGCAGAAGCTTTTCTGCATTCAAACAATTTTTAGTTTAAACCATAATAGCTTTTGAATTGATTCCAACTCTCAAAAATCACATTTAACCATACCTTTCAGAATATATAAAAATATATAGGTTTACTTGTAGAAATAATGTTCAAGTAATAAAAGAATGCCCCATAGGCATTTCTAGTCACTTTATTTAATTAAAATAAAAGGGTAAAACCTTATTAAATTGTGACACCACTTTAAATCACATTCCCATGGACTAAAATATGTGGTGCTGACATGTGTCAACATGAACCCATGTTTGGTTTGGAGAATATTAAATCTTAAGTAGTTTTTCAATGAGTAGAAATTACTTTTCTAAAATTAAAAAGAATTAAACCAAGCCTTAACCTTGTAATGTTAGAGATGATGTTAGATCATCTATAGGACCCTTGTGTGTGATGATTGCAAGTAGTTAAGTATTGTTTGGTGATTGTGTACATCGTATTTATTTATAGACGCTAGTACCGACCAAGGATACGAGGAGGAAGGAGGATACTACGAAGAAGAAGCCGAGGAGAACTTCAACCACTGCTCTGCACAAGGCAAGCTTATACTGATATTGATGCAAGCGGATACTATACCTATGCAAGCCAATACTTGCAAGCTTTATTAACTAAGTGGACCAATGCAAGCTAACCCTTGCAAGATACCCTACTGATGCCACAAACCACTACTTGTTACTATGCCTACTATATGCCTTAAGCATATGTGATCATACCCACTTGATAAACCAATCCTAGTTTTCCTTGAAAGCTTCTTACTTTATTTCTTTATCAAAGCTCTTACTTAGAGTTTACTTAAGAGATTGGTAGATACTAGAAAGATATGTGAAGGTTGCATAAGGAGCATAAAATTTGGCCTAAGTTAGAAACCTTGATATCAGCCTAAGACATAAGGTTGTACTTAGTTGAAACTCCACTAGTCTACCACCCCTCATTAGTGCTTACCCCCACCTATAGATGCTAGTGCTAAGCATAAAACTTGATCAACTTTAGATGGGAGTTGTCGTGGGAATGACCACGGCAGATGCTGCAATCGGCAGCGAGTACTAGAACATGGGGCAAGGGCGGCCAGCCATCTGCGGTGCGAAATGAGGGCGGAGACACAGGGTTTTACCCAGGTTTGGCCCCCTAGAGGGTAAAGACCTACTCCTGCTAGATTGCATTATGATGGAAGTACAATGGGGCGAGCTCGACGGCTAGGCGGCGAGTCGCTTGGGTGGATGATGGAACATATCCTCTACACGCCCTGTAGGGAGGTTTATATAGACTCACCCCCCTAGGGTTTACATATCTCAACCGAATCAGTTAAGGTTTCGGCACTCGTTTAACCTAATCCGACTGGGCCTATCTACTCTCCTGGGCCTTCAGCTTCCAGTCGCTTGGATCCACACCAGGTCTTGATCCAGTCGCCGTCCTGAGCCCACTCGCCGCTTCTGGGCGATCGGAAACGTCCTGCTGGGTATACCCCGGTAGGCATATCCCCATCAGTAGTCCCCGAGGCCATCTTTGATTGGTCGCAGGTGTTCGTTGGCAGTCGGAGTATGCGGGTCCAATGCGGACGCCCAGTCGAATCGGTGGCGGGCTCCTGAATAAAGGAAAAAACTAATTATTCTGGTCGCAATGACAGTGGTTAATCGGGTCGCAGCTCGGCGAATGGGTCGGCGAAATATTTAGTCACTGTTGTAGTGATTGGGTCGGCGAGTCGAATGGATGAAGTTGGACCGTCAGACGCAGTCAAAACTAGCCGTTGGGGTAATCCAACGGTAACTTTGGCGTAATCACCTCGTAGCGACGGCTCCCGGAATTGGCGGGTAACAACCGCTATATAAAGGAAATGGTAGGCGATCGGGGAACCACTCCTTCGTCATTTCCTACGATTTCGCCCATCTTCGTTTTCCTCCGCATCGCGATCCACTCAATCCAAAATCCTCCGACCTCCACGAACCTTTCCGCCAATGGCCCCCTCCACCGAACCATGGGGCAGGTCCAAGTGCACAAGAGCGCTACTGGCATCCTTCGAGGAGGCCGGGATCCTGCGCCAGTGGAGCGTATCCCCCATGTCAAGAGGTGACTCCGGATCCGCGCGAGGGAGAATTTGTTTGCTTCACCAGCCATCTGGAACAGGGGCTGGGGTTCCCCATGTCTCTCTTCTTCTGGCGCTTTTGCGCTTTCTACGGGATCCAGCCGTCGGACCTGGGCCCACACAGCATCGAGCAGCTCGCCATTTTCGTGGCGTTCTGGGAGTGCTATCTGGGGTGCAGGCCCTACTTCCCCCTATGGCAAGATCTGTTCCACGGGAGGATCAGTCGCGAAGAATCAGGCGGCCCAATGCTTACTGCGGGTGGCCTGACATTTCAGCTGAAGTCGAAGGCCTCCTTCTTCGACCTGATGCTGCCTGCCAAGGCGGCGAGCGAGTGGAAGAAGTCCTGGTTTTACGTCACCGAGGCGACTCCAGACGGTGAGGTAGCGATCCCCAAGTACTCCGCCAACCGGCCCGAACCGTGCCGACTTCAGGTCGGCAAGCTCCCAGTGGACCAGAGGATGGTCGTGGACGAGATGCTTCAAACCATCCGCGGCCTGAAGAAGAAGGGCCTTCAAACCATCAATCTTTACAATTGTTGGCTCGGACGGCGACTCGTTCCCCTGGCCCGCCGCGAGCACTACATGTATGAGTACACGGGCAGGGAGGACTCGACGAAATCCTGCCTCGCCGAGTGGAAACTCGAAGACTATGTCCTGGCGCTGAAGAAGCTCACCCAGCAGCGTGCACGGGCCAAGGCTGGGTCGCTTCTACCGCGAAGCATCCAGCCCCGACGGTAAGTCACTGTCTACCATTCGCAGTCGCAGTTGATGTTGTCGCGGTTATATTGATATTGTCTCGTGCCTACTGCAGTTATTTCAAGTGGTGGAAGGGTGGCTTCCACCCGCGGACGACGAGAACTCGAGCTCGTCCGTCCAGGACGGGGGCGAGTCGCCTCCTGCCAAGGGCGGCGTCGGGAGCGACACGAGTGATGACGACGACGATGACGATGAGCCCAGGGAAGAAGCCGCCCCAATGGTTCGCAAAACTCGCGGTCAACATCAGCGCGAGCTCGAGGCGAGTAGAAGCCTCGAACGTCACGACGATGACGACGACGAGCTTCCCGAGCACACCTCGCGTCGTGAGGCTACACCGTCAAAGAAGAAGAAGAAGAAAGCGAAGGCCCCACCAAAGAGGAAGACGAAGCCGGTGAAACAGGCATCTCCGCCTCGTTCGGCGAGTAGTTCTGACGCCACCAGCCTGGCCAGGGATGAAGTGCCGCAGACGACAGCAGCACCGGATGCCACTGCCGTCCTGAGTGAGGTACCTCTAGCCTCGCTTCCCCCCCCCCATTCACCCTAGTCTCTGGGTTGGGGGCTGCTCCCAGCGGCGGCTCGCCTCCCAGACCTCCTACGAGTTGTTTGAGGCTCTGCCGGCCTCGTCGTCGAAGAGGCCTTCCGTGTCTTGGGCGCATGATGTTTTGGAGATGGGCCTCAGTCGGAAACTGGGCCCCGAACTGGAGAAGCCGGCCAGCATCCGCACGGGGCTGTGGTTCATACCAGTCGCCAAGTGAGTTTTGTTCATCTGCCTTGCCTTTCGTTGCACTCGAACCATTTTGCTCATGTAATCAATTCGCAGGACCGGAGTTAAAAAGATAGGCCACCCATCCGTAGCCAAAGTGCCGCCAGTCATCACCGAGGAGGACCCCTCTCGGAAGAGGAAGGCTGACGAGGTCGCTGCCCCCATGAGGTGCCAAGAAGGCCAAGGCGGCGATGTAAATGCCACGGTGTCTGGCGACCACGGCCGGTTGCTCCGAGTGGTCCTGCGACGGAGGCGGCCTTGAAGACCAAGGAGGGTGCTTCCTCGCCTGGGGTGGCCGAGCCGGCTTCTCTTGGTGTTGGATCATCCACTGCGACCTTCCCCCGCTTCATGGCTAGAGCGGCTATGGCGAGTGGTACCACTCCATCGAGCCACGTACCTGGGGTCGACGAAACGGAGATCGAGCAGCGTCGCGGGCACACTCCGACTCTTCTCGCATCTGTGGACGCGCTGCAGCTCCATGGCATGCTTGGCGCAGCCATCCAGGTATGCCCAGTCCTCAAGGATCGGGCCACTGAATTTCAGTGGTCAGATTCTTTTGGTGTTTTGTTTTTATTTCTAGCACCCAGTCCCCGAGTGCGCAATCGCTGAATTTCAGCGGGTGGGCACTTAGGATTTTTGATCTCCAGTCCCCGAGTGTCCAGTCGCTGAATTTCAGTGGGTGGGCACTTAGGATTTTTGATCTCCAGTCCCCGAGTGTCTAGTCGCTGAATTTCAGCAGGTGGGCACTTAGGATTCTGTTGTTGTTAACTGTTTCACTTGTGCACAGGGCTTGCAGCGTGAGTCAGCCGACCGGCTTGCTGCGAAGTGTCGCGCGGAGAAGGAACTTGTTGCCGTCCAAGAGGCGAACAAGGGACTCCAGGCGATTGCTGCGAAGGCAGAGGAGGTCCGCCAGGGCCTTGTCCCGTCGAGTAAACTGACGGCGGCTCAATCTGCGTTGAGTTCGGCTGAGAAGCGGATCACCGACCTTGAGCACGAGCTTAAGGAAGCAAAGGAGGAGGCGAGTTCAGCGGATAGGCGAGCCAAGGCTGCTGTTACGGCCGCCACTGAAGAGCGTAAGGTCTCTGATGCCCTCGTTGCTGGGCTGCAAGACGACTACTCCTCTCTTCAAAGCTTCATCACGGGTCTCTTCCATCCTTTGATTGGTAAGTGTGCCTGCCTCTGCCTGTAGTAGCTGCATTGCGTGATCTTTGTTGTACTCACTGCCACCCTCTGTCCACAGGTCGGATTATCGACAACTCGGAAGAGGCTCAGTCGTACGACGCGCGGCAGTGTGTGGCCACTCTGGTCGACTCGGCCACGTTGTCCGCGGCTTGCATTCGGGCGTATCTTCAAGAGATGTCGCCTACGGAAGTGATTCCCAGCGACCTCGTCGAAGTGTGGCGTTATCTGGAGAAGGCGCCGTCAGTAGTCGAGTTCATGACGCGGTCAGCGTTCCGGCGCAGGGCGGCGACGACGCTTAGCCTTGGGCTCGCCCACTTCCCGGAGGATTTCGATCTGGACGACGTGACAAGTGGCTACCCCTCATCGACGGGCTCGGTGGAGATTGCCGAGGTGCTGAAGCTGACGGACCGTGTCGCGGTATACTCCGATCGTGTCTGGGCGATGGGCGACCTCCTTCCTTATCAGGAGACGACCGTTGCGCCCAACGATCCTGATCCGCCGCACCGGGACTTCAAGATCGAGCAGCCCTTCCGTGCGGCGATGGCGGGTGAGCTGATGACGTACCCGTCGAACCCGTACACTCCCTTCATTCGCAACCGCAAGGGTGGCGGCGAGTCGACATCGAAGCCTGCGGAATAAAACATTGTGCCATGGGGCGTTAGTAGCAGTTCGTCCATTGGGTGCAACTTGTATTTTGTAACAACTTTGGTCTGGTATAATGGGATTTCGCGTTATTTTGTGAGTTGTCTTGCGATTGTGATTGATGATTGAACGAGTCCCCGAGCGCGTCCGCCCTTTTTATGGGGTTTACCTCGTTTGTTATGTGTTTGTGGTTTCGAGCGTTTTGTCGGTTGTTTTGTTATTGAGGTCGACTTCGAAGCTTGGAAAGCCATCGAGACTCCCATGAGTGCTCTTTATCGCACCGTTTTCCCTTGCGCGAATGAGGTCGGGTAGCCGAGTCCCGGCGTGGTACTTGGTGGTTCTAGTCGGCTCTAGGGTGGGTGAGGACTGGTAGCGTCGGTGAGCGCATCACTCTGCTGGCCTGTCGGGTCGATCGCATGGCGAGTCTGAGCGCTCTCGTACTTGGCATTTTCCCTAAGCTCGTGCATAATCGGTCGTCGGTCCCGGCGTGGTACTTGGCGTTCGAGTCGGTGTCGAGGATGCGGAGGATCGTGGTCGCTGTGAGGAGCGGCGGTTGTCTTGGCTCGTTAAGCCGCTTGAGCTAAGCGACTCAATGGGAGCTCCGGGTGGCGTTGTGGACGTGGCGAGTCCTGGGGTAACTCAGTTCCCTCGTAACGCACTACTTGGACGTGTCGGTCGCTAAACCAGAGGTTGACTTCTGCAGTTAGCTTGACACTTGTTATTACGAGTGCGAGTGGCAAAAGACACGGAGAGTAGACGCAATTTGCGGTAACCGATGTATTTTATTTCATAGCTAGTGGAGGGTACATGTATGGAGTTCTAGGAGTGGAACTTCCGTAGGAGGTTTACATTCCACGGTCGCTTGACGTCGAGTTTCCCGTCTCCGCGGACGTCGGTGAGGTAGTAGGCGTCGTTGCCGAGTACTCGCCCGATGGCGAATGGTCCCTCCCACGGGGGGGAGAGCTTGTGCATGACCTTCTTATCCTGGATGAGGCATAGCACCAGGTCGCCTTCCTGGAAGGTGCGAGTCCGCACCCGCCGGCTATGGTAGCGGCGGAGTCCTTGCTGGTAGATGGCAGTGCGGGAGCGAGCTAGGTCGCGTGCCTTGTCGAGTTGATCGACTCCATCACAGCGTCTTGAAGTTCGTTCGCAGCCTCCGTGTAGTGGACGACCCTTAGCGAGTCGTGCTCTAGGTCGGTGGGCATGACTGCCTCGGCGCCATACACCATGAAGAAGGGGCTGAACCTTGTCGACCTGTTGACCGAGGTGCGGATACCCTAGATGACGGAGGGTAGCTCCTCGACCCAGCACCCGGCGGTGCGCTCGAGTGGTACTTGGAGCCGTGGCTTCAGGCCGTGGAGGATGCTCTGGTTGGCCCGTTCCGCCTGGCCGTTGGACTCCGGGTGGGCGACTGAGGCAAGGTCGAGTCGGATGTGATGTTCCTCGCAGAACTCGGCCATGGCTCCTTTGGCGAAGTTGGTTCCATTGTCCGTTATGATGCTGTTCGGGAACCCGTAGCGATATATGAGCTCGCGTAGGAACTTGGTGGCGGTCTTCCCGTCACATTTCCGGACTGGCTTGGCCTCCACCCACTTTGTGAATTTGTTGATCGCGACCAGGAGGTGGGTGAAGCCGGAGGGGGCCTTTTTGAAAGGGCCTACCATGTCCATACCCCACACGGCGAACGGCCAGGTGATGGGGGTTGTCTTGAGCGCTGAGCTCGGCACGTGTGTCTGGTTGTCATACTTCTGGCACCCGGTGCACCGCTGGACAATGTCGACGGCGTCTGCGTGTGCGGTGGGCCAGTAGAAGCAGTGCCACATAGCCTTTGCGACCAGAGAGTGGGCGCCAGCATGGTGGCCGCAGTCGCCGGAGTGGATGTCGTGGAGGATTTTGCGTCCTTCGACGGGTTGGACGCAGCGTTGGAAAACGCCGGTCACGCTGCGCTTGTGGAGCTCGCCGTCGATGATGACGAAGGATTTGCAGCGGTGTGCTATCATCCGGGCATCTGTTTCGTCTGCCAGCAAGGTGCCTCCCTCCAGGTAGGCGATGTATGGCGTGGTCCAGTCTTTTGGCTCGGCGATGAGTGCGACCAGGGCTGCCTCTGGTTGCAGCGGGACTCCGATGTCGATCTCCCTTGGGGGAGAGACGGAAGGCTTGGTGATGGTGTCGAGGAAGACGCCGGCGGGTGGTGCGAGTCGAGCCGAGCCGATACGAGAGAGTGCGTCGGCCTCCTCGTTCTTCCGCCTGTCGATCCACTCGACGGAATAGCCTGCGAAGTGTCCGCCCAGCTTGTCCACTGCTTGGCGGTATGCCGCCATGGTGGGGGAGACGGCGTCGCAGGTACTCGCGACGAGTCTGCCCCGCCCGTAGTCTCCATAGCGTAAGCGGTTGACATTCATCTCCTTGGCTCGCATGCCATGGAGTAGTGTCTCGTGCTCGGCCATGTTGTTGGTGCGGGGGTGAAGTCGGCGGAAGGGGCGTGAGCTTGTCGCCCGGGAAGTCGGGGCGATCCACTGCTCTGCGTCGTCGCATTCTTGGAGCCATCGGGCGTGCTCCAATAGTGGAAAGTCGACGGCTTTTCCGGCCGGGCCTCTTCCCGATCGGTGATGAAGTCGCGAGCCTGTGACTTGATCGCTGCGTGGCTCATACTTGATGTTGTGGACCCGATTTGACGGCCCACTTGGCAACTCGGTCGCCTCACGGTTGCGGATGATGTCCTGAACGGTCTTGAGAGACGACCGTGATCGGGTGCTCCTGGAAGTAGTGCGGCAGTCGCCGCTGTGCTCTAAAGACCGCGTATACCAGTTTCTGGTATTGCGGGTATCGCTGGCGCGACTCGATGAGGACCTCGTTGATATAGTACACCGGTCGCTGTACTGGGCGTTCCTTTCCTTCCTCTGGCCGCTCGACGACCATGACGGTGTTGACGACGCGCTCGGAAGCCGCGACGTAGACCAGCATGGGTTCTTTGTCGACGGGGGCGGCGAGTAGTGGTGCTGTGAGTAGCACATCCTTGAGGTCGCGGAGCGCGTCGTCCGCCTCCTTGTCCCACTGGAAGGTGGGGTTCTTGTGCATCAGGCGGTATAGGGGCATCGCCTTTTCGCCCAATCAGGGGATGAAGCGACTGAGAGCCGCGACTTGCCCGGCCAGCTTCTGGACGTTGCGCAGGCACTCGGGTTTGCCGAGTTGAGCGATCGTGTCAATCTTGGTGGGGTTTGCCTCGATCCCGCGCTTGGAGACGACGTAGCCCAGTAGTTGCCCTGCTAGTACACCGAAGGTGCATTTGCCTGGGTTTATCTTTATCTTGTATTTCCTCAGGTTGGCGAATGTTTCCGCCAGGTCAGCGAGTAGGTCGCTCTGGCGAGCGGACTTCACTACCACGTCGTCGATGTAAACATGGATATTGCGGCCAATTTGGCTCGCAAGGCATTCCTGCATGCACCGCTGGTAGGTCGCCCCAGCGTTCTTGAGGCCGAATGTCATGGCGGTGTAGCAGAAGGCTCTGAATGGCATGATGAATGCCGTCTTTTCCTCGTCCTCGACAGCCATTTTGATCTGGTTGTACCTAGAGTAGGCGTCGAGGAAACACAGCGACTCCGAGCCCGCGGTGGAATCGATTATTTGGTCGATCCGCGGGAGGACGAATTGCTCCTTCGGGCAGGCGCTGTTTAAGTTTGTGTAGTCGATACACATCCTCCAGGTCCCATTTTTCTTCTCGACCAGGACTGGGTTTGCCAGCCACTTGGAGTATTTGATTGGCCGGATGAAGCCTGCAGCGAGTAGACGTTGCACCTCCTCGGCAATGGCTCGGCGGCGCTCTTCATTGAAGGGTCGTAGCGACTGCTTGACAGGTCGCACTTTGGGGTCGGCGTTGAGTTTGTGCTCAGCAAGTTCCCTAGGGACACCAGGCATGTCAGAGGCCTTCCATGCAAATATGTCCCTATTCTCACAGAAGAACTTGATGAGCGCGCCTTCCTATGCTCGGCTCATGCCCGTCCCGATCGTCACCGTTTGGCTGGAGTCGCCTGGGACCAGCTCGACGGTGCGGGTGTGCGTCGTTGCCTCAAAGGCTGAGGTGTTGCCGCCCTCCAAATTGGGCTTCTTGAATATGGTGGGGTCATCGTTGTTGACCCCGCTCGCGTACTTGGCGAGCTCGTCGGCGTGGTTGGCCTCTGCCGCGATGACGGCGTCGGCGAAGTTGCTCCTTTAACCGCTTTTCGGCGGCCATGTCGGGGTCGCCGTGTATGGTGATGATGCCACGCGGTCCGGGGAGCTTCATCGCGTTGTACGCGTAGTGGGGCGCCGCCATGAACTTGGCGAACGCCTGGAGCCCGGGGCGATGGTAGGCTGTCGAAGGGCACCAGCTCGAAGACGATCCGCTCGGTGCGGAAGTTTGCTGGTGTGCCAAAGGTGACTGGAAGCGTGACCTTGCCGATCGGGTACACCTTCCGACCAGGGACGATGCCGTGGAACGTGGTGTAGGTCGTCTCGACCATCGACTGCGGAGCCGCGATCGCTGAAAATGTCAGTGCAGGATGTTGATGGAGCTGCCGCCGCCCATCAATGTCTTGGGGAGCCATTAGTCTCCCACCTTGGACTTGACCACCAGGGCGACTCGGCCTGGGTACTCGATGCGTGGCGAGTGGTCCTGGCGGCTCCAGGTGATGGGTTGCTCCGACCAGTTGAGGAACTGGGGAACGTCCACCTAGGCCACCGCGTTGACGGCGACGGCGCGGGCGATGACCTTCTTCTCGCGCTTCGTGTTGAAGCCTGTGAAGGTGTGGAGCGAGCCGGCCACGCTGCCGAATTTTCCGCTGTTTGGCGGGTTGTTGTCGGGGTCCTCCCGCGCTCACCGTGCCTTCTCGATCTCCTTGAGAGAGTGGCAGTCGGCTGTCGTGTGCGTGGCGGGCTTCCCTTCCCTGTTGTGAAACGCACAAGGTTGGTTAAGGAGGGCCGCGGGGTTGAACCTTGGTTTCGCCTTGTAGTTGCCGCTGTCGCGGCGAAAGCTCTTAGGCTCGCGCTGCGCGTGCCCAGTGTTGGCGACGAAGTCGACTCGCCCGTCACTGCGGCGCTTGCCAGTGAGGCGAGTGTTGCTGTAGCGTAGGTCGGACCGTCGTCCGTTATGCTCGTTGCCGTCAGGCGGCGTTGACCTCCCGACTCGTCGTCGGTTTCCTGGTTTGGGTCTTCCTCCGCGTATCTTTTGGCGATCTCAAGGAGGTCCGGTATGTTGTCGAGTGTGCGGTATGCATGTTTGAGCTTGGCGACCAAGGGCTCGTAGCGGCACGAGGTCTTGAAGTAGTGGATCGCGGTGTCCGGGTGGATGCCGACCGCGTTGTACCATAGTTCTTGCCACCGTTGGACCCAGCTGCGGGTCGACTCGCGGGGTCCCTGGACGCATCGTTCCAGGTCTTCGATGGTGGTCGCGCGGGTGTAGGAACCCTCGAAGTGCCTGACGAAGGCATCGCGCATCTCTTCCCGGGATTCGATGCTATCCGGGGGGAGAGTGTTGATCCATCGCTGCGCTCCCTCCATCATCGGGGAGGTAGCGGGCGGCTAACGGGCGATCCCCATCGCCATGAGGTAGGTGTCCAGCCACGGAGGGTCGTCTGAAGGTCGTACTTCTCTATTTCCTTCGGCGCTTTGAAGTTCGCAGGGTATTTTTCGCCTTGGATCATCGGTCCGAAGCATCGGGGCCCGAGTCGGCTTAGCGACCCCATCGGCTCGCCGTCGCGGCGATTGGTTAGGGTGTGCCACAGGTCGTCGGGCTGGCGTGCGCGCCAGCTCTGGTTGTTGATGATGTGGGTGCGGGCGTCGACGGGCTGACCGTTGGCGGCGACGAAGTTGGTCGCTGGCTTGGGGTCGTTGGTGGAGAGTTCCGCGTTCGTGGGTCGGTGTTGGAGTTGCAATGGTTCGGGTGGCGGGCAGTTGAGGGTGTTTGCCGCCAATGGACGGCCGCTTGAGGCCGCTCTGCTGCCTGATGAACGCGAGTACATCCGGCCCTGTGGGTCGACGCCTGCATTTTGTTGCTCGACCGCCTTTGCGAGCAGGGCCTTGACGTACTGGATCTGGAGGACGCCGTCATCGGTGGCCGTGATGTTGTCGGCTGCTGCTCGGCCTGCCACAAGGTTGTCCATCGGGGTGGAGAACAGTGGTAGGCCGTTCGCGTCTCGCTCCCGTGAGGAGACCACGATCCGCGGCTGGTCCCTAGGGGGTGCGCGGTTGGGTGGAGGTGGGGCGCCGTTCGCCGTCGACCCTGGTGGGGGCCGGGCGCTTCCTCCGGGTGGCGCGTTCTCGCAGATCGGGCGCTCGGCCATGCAGGCCGGGTCATTCTCGTCGTCGAAGTTCAGGGCGCGCCCCTGGACGATGGGGTTCAAGCGTGACCTGATTCGCTGCTGGTGGTAACGCGACAGCTCCTGCGCCGTCACCTGCTCGAGACGAAATTTTTCGCGCTCGGCTTGCTCCTTGCAGACTCCCTCCGCCAGCTTCAGGCGGAGTTCCTCGACCTCCGTTGTCGTGGCGTTAGGAGGGATCGGGGTGGAGAAGGGGTCCTCCGGCGGGTCGGTGCCAGTCGCCATGTAGGTCGCGGCGTGGCGACCGGTCCCGTCGCGGAGATCGGCGGAGTTTTCCGATTCGGAGTCGAAGTCGAAGATCCCAAGGATGGAGGGATCCTCGAAGTCTCCGACATTGCAGACCTGGGTGATGGAGCCCGCGGGCGAAGCCGTGATGATGGATCCGGCGAGTGACGCTGGGGTCACTGAGTCGGCGTCATCGTTGAGGGCCGCGTCTTCCGCGGCTGCGGTGGTTTCGACCCGTCGCAGGGCGAGTTGTACTTTCGGGCGGCGGTGGATCGTGCGGACCTGGCTCTCGGAGAGCCGGTCGCGTGGCGGCGACTCGCGGATGCGAGCCGAATCCTCCGAGACGATGATGTCGGTGAGGCCGACGAAGAGGCTGATCGTGCCGACTAGCAAAATCATGCTATGCGTGACGGGTCGCGCCGCCGGGACGTAGCTGCTCGGTAAGATCTGGAGCATCTCGCCGATCGCTATCATGCGGCCGGTGGCGACCGACTCATTGATGGGCAGATTGGATCTCGCCGCAGAACACCGGCCAGACCGGTCAGGCCCCACGGTGGGCGCCACTGTCATGGGAATGACCACGGCAGATGCTGCAATCGGCAGCGAGTAGTAGAACATAGGGCAAGGGCGACCAGCCATCTGCGGTGCGAGATGAGGGCGGAGACACGGGGTTTTACCCAGGTTCGGCCCCCCGGAGGGTAAAGACCTACTCCTGCTAGATTGTATTATGATGGAAGTACAATGGGGAGAGCTCGACGGCTAGGCGGCGAGTCGCTTGGGTGGATGATGGAACGTATCCTCTACACGCCCTGTAGGGAGGTTTATATAGACTCACCCCCTAGGGTTTACATATCTTAACCGAATCAGTTAAGGTTCCGGCACTCGTTTAACCTAATCCGACCGGGCCTATCTACTCTCCTGGGCCTTTAGCTTCCAGACACTTGGATCCATGCTAGGTCTTGATCTAGTCGTCGTCCTGCAGGCCCACTCGCCAGTTCCTGGGCCAGTCGGAAACGTCCTGCTGGGTATACCCCGGTAGGCATATCCCCATCAGGAATACTTGGTGGAAAAATGGTTATGAAAACCTTGGAATGATGGATCATTCTATTGAAATGTTTTGGACATGTGTTTCTGAACACCTGATGATTTTGGTGATGAAAATGTTGAGGCATGAGCCTTAGCCCTTTATAACACTGATGGTTGTCTGGATTTGATACCATTCCAATTTTATCGTACAACCACAATACCCGAAGATTGGGTAGGGCTTGACTGGAAACTTATGTACCTTAGTATTAGTTCCCTCACGGCCAAGGTCTGAGCTAAGGCTACCTTGTGAAGATTGTCCACCTGTGCAGTACCCAAGATGACAGTTGGTCATGGTTGGGAGGCAAAACTCACAGGAGAGATGCTTATACTAGGGCGTGTAATTGAAAGGTTAGGATTGATTATCCGCATACTGAGTATGGTGAATTCAGGATTTGTTCCTGACGGATGTATCGAATGTTGTGGTGAAAGTGTACAATCTCTGCAGAGTGTCAAACTATTCGAATAGACGCGTCCATGGTTATGGATAGTTTGAGTGGCCATACTGTTCCCCCGTCAGACTTTTCAAAATGACTTGTGAAATGAAGTGAGACTTTGACTTGACCACAATAGGGTTGTGACATGATTTACAAGATCCCACTTAGGAGTTATAAAATTGTGACTAGCTTTGGAACTTTGTAGAGATAAATATGGCTTTTGCAAAACAACCCTAGAGCCTAGTGTCCTATTATCCAAAAACCCCTTTACCTGTTAGTATTAGTTTGCGAGTACTTAACGCGTACTCATGGCTTTGTCCCTGGCTATTCCCATGGCCAGACTATGAAGAGTACACGGAGGATGGACCCCGAAGGTTCGACAACTAGGATCATCTCCATCGTCGGCATTGCCTGTGACCCGAAGATGGAGCTTACCCTCGCTACCGTTATTATTACGTATTCCTCTGCTTGAAGTTGTATTAAGAACTGGATCATGAGATCCCTATTTGTGTAAGAACTTATGTACCGTTTGTAATGGATGATGTACTATGGTATCCAATTCTGTTATGTCTCGCAAAAATGGTAATCTTGGGATTGCGATGTATGGTATAACAGGCATTTGGGATTAAAAATCCGGGTGTTGACAAGTTGGTATCAGAGCCATCCTGACCATAGGAGACCCTAGTTAGATTGGACGTTGAATCAAAAACTTAGTTTCCAAAACCAAAGAAAACAAATATTTACAAAAACTTATTCTCATTCTTATCCCTTTGATTCTTTCATGAAAATTCATATTCCTCAAAAACTCTTGTGAATACATAAAATTTTGACACACTTGATCACTCTGCTAACCTACTCATCCTCTATTCTTATAGATGGACGTGAAGTACAGCAAGTTTTATCAGTTGGGGAATGGAGGAGACCTTATCTTTGAGAGGGATTTGGACCAGCTTTCGGAACTTCTGGAGCGTCCGCACCCCGAGTTCTTCGGAGCTCAGCTCAATGATCAAGGAGGAGAAGATCTGCAGTGGCTGATTGTTGCAAGTCTCAGAGGAAAGATTGAACCTCCCATTGCGGAAGGAGTTCAGTTTACCTTAAGAGAGAACAATTGGCTCGATGGACTTGCCAGGGCCATGCAGGAAGCTCTTTACCGTCTGTGTGGGCAGAGCATCAATCAGATCAAGGGTACTCGCTTTGAATTTTGCCCAAGGCGTGATGCAAATGGACAACCCCTGGAAGCCCCATACCACCCCGAACTAAAGACTCAATTGGACCACCTTAGCTTCATGATGTACGATCGTCAGCAGGAGTTGGACAACTGTCGTGACTACTGCAACAACAAGTCTGCCATCATCAAGACGAAGGATCAGACCATCGCCATGCTGGCAAAGGATCGCAAGTCTCGCCGCCGTCAGCTCGACAAGAAGGAGCGCATTATTGCCCGTCTTCGCCACCGCATCTCATCTTTGGAGGAGACCATCCACGAGAGAGACATGCAATTGGAGGAAAGGGAGAATGCCGGAGAGGATCTTCGTGGAGACCCCTACTCCTATCTCAGCGATGACGATGAATTTCTGGAGGATCAGGCCATGGACTTCTTCACCGATGAGGATGATTTCGCCTTCATCGATGATGATGAATATGATGAAGCCATGGATTCCGAGGAGTATTAGCACTTGAGCACTAGCGTAGTGAGTAGTATTCGGTCCCACTGTATCGTAGTTTTCAGAATGGTTCTTAATACCATCTATTTTTCTTGTTTTGTGGTGTGTGTTGTATCGTGTGAAGGAATGAATGAAAAAGAAAGTTGCTAGAAAATCTGAGTCAAACTTTAAAAACTTTTCAAAGTCCCCGAAACCTAGAAATTTCCCTCTTTTCTCATGATCTACCTCAATCTTCAGATGCCACGTGGAGGAAGTGGTTCATCCCCGGACCCGATGTTGCAGATTCTGCAAATGTTGACCTCTGACCACGAAGCTGAAAGAGCGGAATGTCAAGCCAACCTAGCCACCCTTCAGCAGATAGCCCAGCTGGCCCATAACAACCAAGGCCACGGAAATCAGGACAACCATGGATCTAAGATCAAGAATTTCCAGAATACCAACCCACCTGTTTTCACTAAGTCAGAAGAGCCCCTAGACGTCGATGATTGGCTGCAAACCATGGAAAATAACTTAGAAGTCGCCGGAGTGGAAGCCAACGAGAAAGTTCTGTTTGCCACCCACTACCTAGCCGGAGATGCCAGGGCCTGGTGGAACAGTGTTCGTGCAATGACCGGAGGACAGATGATGACCTGGGAGGAATTCAAGGTCAAGTTCAGCAGAACCCATGTGCCACCGGGTTTAATCAAGAGGATGAGAGACGAGTTCAGAGAACTGAAGCAAGGAAGGATGACTGTAGTGGAATACCGTGACAAATTTTTGTCATTAGCTAGGTATGCCCCAGATGAGATCGACACGGAAGCCAAGAAGAAAGAGAGATTCCTGAATGGTCTGCATGACGAGATGCAGACAGTGTTAGTCAATATCCCCTTTGCGGATATTGAAGCCCTTGTCGACTTTGCTATCCAGATGGAAGGAAAGATCAACCAAGCCAATGAGAACCGCAAGCGTCGTATGATGCATCAGCCAGGAACCCATCAGACCCCAAAGTATCGCCCCAACCCATCTCCAGGATTTGCCCCAAGAACCAACAGACCCCCGATGAACCGTCCGACCTATCCCAACCGTGGAAACCCTAGAGCCGGAGGAAATCACAACAACCCCGGCAACGCTAGCAATTTCAATCGTGCCCCACCCAAGTTCAACACCAACAATGCTACCGCCAACACCAACACTGCCCCGAGGACTAGAAGCAATGTTGTGCCTGTCGCAGCCAAGGACAAGTCGTAAGTGACCTGTTATGACTGTGGAAATAAAGGCCACTATTCCAACGAGTGCCCCAACAAGAAGAATGCTACAACCCCCAATGCCAATGTCCCAGCTCAGCAGCAGCGTCGTGTTTAGCTAGGAAGAAGATTTGCCCCAGGGAATTCACTCAACCGCAATGGCCGTCTTTTTCTCATGCATGTTGAAGAAGCTCAGGAAGCGCCAGACGTCGTGCTGGGTATGTTTTCTGTTAATTCAGTACTTGCAAGAGTGTTGTTTGATTCTGGTGCATCGCATTCATTTGTCACCAAAGAATTTGCATGCACTAGTAAAATTCAACCAACCAAATTGAAGCATGTAATGATTGTTCAAATTCCCGGATCAACCACCAAGGCTAGGCAAATTTGCAAAGTCGTCCCTATCCGAATCCATGGCATAGATTTTTATGCTAATTTGATAGTGCTTGGAACTAAAGGTTTGGAAGTAGTACTAGGAATGGATTGGATGTCCAAACATAAAGGATTGATTGTTTGTGCCAAGAAAGCCATCACCATGACCAGTACAGCCGGAATATCAGTCGAACATATATCTGAAACCTTACCTCGTCAATTCAAGTGCAACAAGAGTATAGCCAAACCTACCATTGACCAAGTCCGGATAGTCTGTGAATACCCCGATGTATTTCCAGATGTTTTGCCCGGTATGCCCCCAGACCAGGATATCGAGTTCATCATCGAACTAATCCCCAGAACAGGACCCATAGCCCAGAGACCCTATAGTATGAACCCGTCAGAGCTCGCAGAACTGAAGAAGCAACTAGATTCCATGCTGGAAATTGGATTGATTCAACCAAGTGCGTAACCATGGAGATCACCTGTCTTGTTTGTGGACAAGAAGGATGGAGGTAACCGTTTATGTACGGATTATCGGAAATTGAATGATGTCACTATCAAGAACAAGTACCCCTTGCCCAAGATAGAAGATTTGTTTGATCAGTTGACCGGTGCCAAGGTGTTTTCTAAGATTGATCTTAGAACTGGTTATCATCAACTCAAAATTCATGTAGAGGATATTCCAAAGACTGCCTTTACCACTAGATATGGATTGTATGAGTATACAGTCATGTCTTTCGGACTAACCAATGCCCCCGCTTATTTCATGAATCTCATGAATAAGATTTTTATGGACTTCCTGGATAAGGTTGTCGTCGTTTTCATCGATGACATTCTGATTTACTCCAAATCGGAAGAAGAACATGAGCTACACCTAAGGACCATTCTTGGAACCCTTAGAGAGCATCAGTTGTATGCCAAGTTTAGCAAATGTGAATTCTGGTTACAGGAGGTAGGATTCCTCGGTCACATTGTATCAGCCGAAGGAATTGCTGTTGACCCTGCAAAAGTGAAAGATGTAGAAGATTGGCAAGCCCCAACCACTCAAACCCAAGTCCGTGCTTTTCTCGGATTGGCGGGATATTACCGCAAATTCGTAGAAGGATTCTTGAGTATCGCCAGACCCATGACCCAATTGCTGAAGAAGGACAAGAAGTTTGAATGGACCGACAAGTGTGAAGCAAGTTTTCAAGAACTCAAGAGGAGATTGATTTCAGCCCCAATCTTAATCATGCCGGATATCACGAAGCCCTTCGATGTATATTGTGACGCATCCAAGATCGGTCTCGGATGTGTGCTAATGCAAGAAGGCAAAGTTATATCTTATCTATCTCGACAATTGAAGCAACATGAGCAAAACTACCCAACCCATGACCTCGAACTTGCAGCCGTAGTTCTAGCCCTGAAAACATGGAGACCTTACCTGATGGGAAACCGTTGTGAGATTTATTCGGATCACAAGAGCCTAAAGTATATATTCACTCAGAAGGAGCTGAATATGAGGCAGAGAAGACGGATAGAGCTAATCAAGGATTACGACCTGGACATTCACTATCACCCTGGTAAAGCCAACGTGTAAGCTGATGCCCTTAGCAGATTGCCGTGCCGCTTGAACTCCATGATCTTGAAGGAGCAACCAAGTTTGCACAAGGAGATGGAAGATTTTCGAATAGAATTAGTAAGTGAAGGATTTTTGGCTAGTATAGAACTTCAGCCCACTTTGATCAGCCAGATCAAAGAGGCGCAGAAGGGAAATGCTAGTATTGACGGAATCAAGCGTCAGATGCGAGCAAAGTACCCGGATTCACCGAAGACGAAGGAGTTCTGTGGTACAAAGGACGCCTTTGTGTACCAGCAGATTCGGAGTTGAAAGAAGTTATTCTGAAGGAAGCTCATGATACTCTTTATTCTATCCATCCCGGAGGAACTAAGATGTATCAAGATTTGAAAGAGCAATTTTGGTGGCATAAGATGAATAGAGAAATCGGAAGCTATATTGCCAAGTGTGATATTTGTCAGCGAGTCAAGGCAGGACATCAAAGACCCGCTGGATTGTTGCAACCCTTGCAGATTCCGGAATGGAAATGGGATTCTGTAGGAATGGACTTTATCACTCGACTGCCTACTTCTAGTAGGGGAAATGACCCTATCTGGGTCATAGTGGACAGATTGTCCAAAGTCGCCCATTCCTTGCCCGTCAAAACCACGTATAAGAGTTCGAAGCTAGCGGAGTTGTACATCGCTAGAATCGTTAGTTTGCATGGAGTCCCCAAGAACATCGTATCAGATCGAGGAACTCAGTCTACCTTGAGATTCTGGAAGAAAGTCCAAGAAGGTTTAGGAACCCGCCTAGATTTCAGCACCGCGTATCACCCTCAGACCGATGGACAAACGGAGCGAGTAAATCAAAGACTCGAAGATATGCTGAGAGCATGTGTGTTAGAATATGGATCCAAGTGGGAAGAGTGTCTGCCATTTGCAGAATTTTCATAAAACAATAGTTATCAAGCCAGTTTGCAAATGGCCCCATTTGAATTCATGTACGGAAGAAAGTGTCGCACCCCTTTGAACTGGTCGGAAGTAGGAGAGAGTCAGATTTTCGGACCCGACATCCTGCGAGAAGCAGAAGAGAAGGTTCACAAGATTCGTGAGCACCTCAAGACCGCCCAATCCAGACAGAAGTGTTACGCCGACAAGAGACGTAGAGACCTCGCCTTCAACATAGGAGATTTTGTTTATCTGAAAGTGTCGCCATTGAAGGGAATGCAGCGTTTCCAACTCAAAGGAAAGTTAGCCCCCAGATATATTGGACCTTTCAAGATTCTGAACCGTCGAGGACAAGTATCGTATCAACTGGAACTGCCCGAAGAGATGTCAGCCATGCACAATGTGTTCCATATCTCATTACTTCGCAAGTGTCTCGAAGTCCCTGAGAAGACTGAAGTGTTCAAGAATATCGACCATCGGACCATAGAGATCAACGATGACCTGACCTATCCCGAAGTACCCATCCATATTTTGGAAGAAGCTTTTCGAACTACCCAAACCCGAAGCATCAAGTTTCTCAAGATTCAGTGGAGCAACCACACAGAAGAGGAAGCTACACAGGAGCGAAGATCACATCAGGACGGAGTTTCCCGATCTCTTCAAATCCTAGGTAATCTTTTTCGTCCTTTCTCAAATCTCGGGACGAGATTTTGTTTAAGGGGGGAAGGTTTGTAACATCCCAAAAATACTAAACTTGGATCATCAAACTCTAATCATCAAATTTAGGGTTAACAAAAACTTTGTTAAATAAAATTATGAAAGCATGCATATGTGTATGCATTTCATTTTTGAATTCTTTTGGACCACCTTGTTTATGTGTTCCATTGCTTGTAAATGGATGCTTAGGTGAAATAAACATCATCTAAACATTCCCCACAATTTTCCTAAAGACAAGTAAATCAAAACAAATAAAATAAATGAATGGTCATTTTGACCAATTTAACTCCCATGCCTACTTTGGCTGCCTCAAACTTTCAGAACCTAACATAAACTTTTTTGGATCTTTGCACCCCTTGAATGTACTCATAACAAAGTATCAAGGCCCACTTTGTGATCATCCAGAAACTTTCAAATGCATAGTTTAAATGATAATTCAAAATTAAATCTATATCATATGGGAAGATCCCACTCTTTCAAAAACCACTCAAACAAGCTCAACTTTCAAAACCCAAGCATCTGCAGACTCACCAGCACCAACCTAGCACACCCACCAAAAATATTTTCAAAATTCAAAACTTGAATTCTTGCGGCCATTTTATCAAACACCTTGCAGACACAAATCATACAAAATCTAAACACTATAGTGAGCAGTGATTGAAGCCTAAATTGTTCCCTCTTTAGCTCACAACCATCTCAGTAGATCATCTAGCAAGTTAAACCAAGCACTAGCCTCACTATGAGCTTGCCAAAACCATCAATGGTGAACAGCCAAAGCTAACCATGCCACCCCAGTGGAGACAGCAAGCTAGGAGAAGATTTAGCCGTGCCAACCTTGTCTAGGAGGCAGCCCACCGTCCACCGCCATTCCCTGTCCCAGCATGCGAAGGCTAAACCCTGGACCACACACACACGCGCCTTGCATGCCAGCGACCATGCCGAGCATGCGCCAGAGTGCCACGCTCGACCAATGCCCACAGACCGCGCGCCGCCCTCGCCGCGTGCATACACGATCACCACCGACGCAGGAGACCGCCAGACATCCCGTCACGCCGTGCGACGACAGCCACCGCCGTCAAAGACGCCGCCTCTGCCGTGCAGAGCATCGCGTGTTCCAGACCAAGCCGCACCGCCCCATGCCTCGAAACCATGTCGTTGAGCATCGCCAGGGAACACCGCACCGTCCCCTACCATCGCCCATGCCGATAGCCGTCTGTACCACCGCCCCCGACGAGCTCACCGTGCCCCCCGTCGGTCCCCTCGCTCGACTATAAATAGAGGCCACCCCCGCTCGAATTCTTCACACCATTCTACTCCCCTCTCATCACTGATCGTGCCACACCGTTCTCGGAGCAAGGCGAGCACCACCTCGTCGGAATTTCACCGGAGCCCGCCGCCTCTGGAGAAGAAGGGCGCCATCGATTTCGTCCACCCCAGGAGCTGCCGCGACCACCCCTGAGTTCGTCGTCGTCCACTTCGTCGTTCGCCCGCCTCGCCAACCCTCGCCAGCCCCCGGTGAGCCCCCAGCAACCCCCACTGGCCGCGCTAGGTTTCTTTCTCGCCGGCGTTGCTCAACGTCGACGATGACTCCCATCCGTTGGATTAGAATCAGATCGAACGTCCCACGTTGCCCCGTAACGCTTTGCACCCCTGTCTCACTTACGAGTGGGGACACCCACTTAAACAGCCCACGGAAGCGCTGCGCATAGCAGGCCGCCCAAGATCGCTTCCTTCAAGAGCCAGTTATTTGAATTAAACCTTTTCTATTTTATTTCAAACTCACTTCTGTACCGAACTTCAAAAATCAACCCAGATCGACTCAGTGCACCAATTTGAATGAAACCAATTTTGTTAGAAAGGTCTGGAAATGCTGAATCCAAGCCCGTTGGATTCAAGTCATTTGGATCTATAGATCACCCATGGTAAAAATAACACAGCAGAAGCTTTTCTGCATTCAAACATTTTTTAAATTTAAACCATAATAGCTTTTGAATTGATTCCAACTCTCAAAAATCACATTTAACCATACCTTTCAGAATATATAAAAATATATAGGTTTACTTGCAGAAATAATGTTCAAGTAATAAAAGAATGCCCCATAGGCATTTCTAGTCACTTTATTTAATTAAAATAAAAGGGTAAAAACTTATTAAATTGTGACACCACTTTAAATCACATTCCCATGGACTAAAAATATGTGGTGATGACATGTGTCAACATGATCCCATGTTTGGTTTGGAGAATATTAAATCTTAAGTAGTTTTTCAATGAGTAGAAATTACTTTTCTAAAATTAAAAAGAATTAAACCAAGCCTTAACCTTGTAATGTTAGAGATGATGTTAGATCATCTATAGGACCCTTGTGTGTGATGATTGCAAGTAGTTAAGTATTGTTTGGTGATTGTGTACATCGTATTTATTTATAGACGCTAGTACCGACCAAGGATACGAGGAGGAAGGAGGATACTATGAAGAAGAAGCCGATAAGAACTTCAACCACTGCTCTGCACAAGGCAAGCTTATACTGATATTGATGCAAGCTGATACTATACCTATGCAAGCCAATACTTGCAAGCTTTATTAACTAAGTGGACCAATGCAAGCTAACCCTTGCAAGATACCCTACTGATGCCACAAACCACTACTTGTTACTATGCCTACTATATGCCTTAAGCATATGTGATCATACCCACTTGATCAACCAATCCTAGTTTTCCTTGCAAGCTTCTTACTTTATTTCTTTATCAAAGCTCTTACTTAGAGTTTACTTAAGAGATTGGTAGATACTAGAAAGATATGTGAAGGTTGCATAAAGAGCATAAAATTTGGCCTAAGTTAGAAACCTTGATATCAGCCTAAGACATAAGGTTGTACTTAGTTGAAACTCCACTAGTCTACCACCCATCATTAGTGCTTACCCCCACCTGTAGATGCTAGTGCTAAGCATAAAACTTGATCAACTTTAGATGGGAATACTTGGTGGAAAAATGGTTATGAAAACCTTGGAATGATGGATCATTCTATTAAAATGTTTTGGACATGTGTTTCTGAACACCTGATGATTTTGGTGATGAAAATGTTGAGGCATGAGCCTTAGCCCTTTATAACAATGATGGTTGTCTGGATTTGATACCATTCCAATTTTATCGTACAACCACAATACCCGAAGATTGGGTAGGGCTTGATTGGAAACTTATGTACCTTAGTATTAGTTCCCTCACGGCCAAGGTCTGAGCTGAGGCTACCCTGTGAAGATTGTCCACTGCAAGCACCCAAGATGACAGTTGGTCATGGTTGGGAGGCCAAACTCAGGAGAGGTGCTTATACTAGGGCATGTAATTGAAAGGTTAGGATTGATTATCCGCATCGAGTATGGTGAATTCAGGATTTGTTCTGGCGGATGTATCGAATGTTGTGGTGAAAGTGTACAATCTCTGAGTGTCAAACTATTGAATAGCCGTCATGATTATGGACAGTTTGAGTGGCCATACTGTTCCCCGTCAGACTTTTCAAAATGACTTGTGAAATGAAGTGAGACTTTGACGACCACAACAGGGTTGTGACATGATTTACAAGATCCCACTTAGGAGTTATAAAATTGTGACTAGCTTTGGAACTTTGTAGAGATAAATCTGGCTTTTGCAAAACAACCCTAGAGCCTAGTGTCCTATTATCCAAAAACCCCTTTACCTGTTAGTATTAGTTTGCGAGTACTTAACGCGTACTCATGGCTTTGTCCCTGGCTATTCCCATGGCCAGACTATGAAGAGGAGTACCTGGAGGATGGACCCCAGGAAGGTTACGACAACTAGGATCACCTCCCATCGTCAGCATTGCCTGTGACCCCGAAGATGGAGCTTCGCCTACGCTACCGTTATTATTACGTATTCCGCTGCTTGAAGTTGTATTAAGAACTGGATCATGAGATCCCTATTTGTGTAAGAACTTATGTACCGTTTGTAATGCATGATGTACTATGGTATCCAATTCTGTTATGTCTCGCAAAAATGGTAATCCTGGGATTGCGATGTATGGCATAACAGGCATCTGGGATTAAAAATCCGGGCGTTGACACCCTTGTACCAAGGTGAGCTTTGAGCTCCCTAACCCAACCATGTTTAGGTGGCATAAAAATATCAAAACCTAAGGTTCCCCAAAAATCTAGCTTCCTCCAATTTCACCAAATTTCTTCAAGACTCCAGTTGATAATGATGTATAAATCAAGTTTACATCATCTACCTTGGTTATGATAATCCCCCAAATAATTCCCATAATTATTTGGATCCTCAAACTATTTAAATTCCATACTTGGCAAAATCCTAGAATCTTTGTCTATAAAGGCAAGTTTGCTTTTCTCTAAACCACTTTGCCAACTAAATGCACATTTAAGTTCTATACATCATACCCCACCTTTCTGTCTCAAAAATAAATATTTTTGATATTATTAATTATTTCTTTCTGCCTTTTTTCTTAAAATGGCAGAAACAAGAAATAATTGCTTAAAAATACTTTTCTATAAAAATAAATTCCAATAAAATTATCCAATGTGTATTATGGTATTTAGGACCATATCACATAAAAAACGAACCTTGCCAATGTAAAAATATCAAAGGAGCTTCTAGAAACCATTTCTGCACTTTTTGAATAAATGATTTTAAGTGTACCAAAAATCCTCTGAAAAATCTCAAATAATTCCAGGAGAAGAATCTTAACCATATCTATCGAACAACACCCTTGTTCCACATTGCAAAGACAGAATCATTAGACTTGCCTCATAATCATCTTTTTGGCAAATTTTTGAAATCATTCAAACACACCCCCATCAAACCTCCACCATCCACCACCCCATATCTCACTCCACTGGTCGAGCACCAGGACCCACATGCCTACCCTCACCTACCCTCTCCACCAATGAGGCAGCCCTAGCCTCTACCCTCCTCCATTTATTTTCTTGGTCAAACAAGGAGGGAGGGAAATGCTTGCAACACACCGCATCCCCACCTCTCTCTTCCCTCCTATGGCCCTACCCCAACCACCACCGCCCTCCTTGGCCAATCCCTGTCTTGGTAACCCTCCCCTTTCTCACATGAACTATATTCACCATGAACCCCTCCCTCTCGGGTTAAATAGGCCAGAGGCCACCCAACGCCTCCTTTCAACCCCATTTGCCCCCTGTGCCCTTAACTTACCTCCCCCGAAGCCCACTCCCTCTCCTAGCTCTGCCTGGCCCTAAGGAAGAAGGAGAGAAAGCTCTCGATCTCCTTGAAGAATCGAGCGTAGCCCCTCCTACCGTGCTCCCCTGGCCCTGCATGTCACCCTCCCGCCCTCCCCTAAACCTAAACCTACCTTTATTTTTCCCCAGGATCCCCTCCATCGGCGCCACCATGAAGCTCTGGCAAGCACTGCTCAGGCATTATCGCGCGAGCAAGGTCTAGTTGAGGAACCTGGCCATGCCGCCCCTCGCCGAGGTAGTCATCGTGCGCCCCGTTGCTCCATCTCCTCCCGTCGTCCCTTCCGCACCCAGGTGAGCTCCCCGCTGCCGACAGACCTCTCCTAGGGTTTCCCCTTGATGCTGCCGCCAGGGAGGAAGAAGACGGCCCCACGCAGAGCCGCCGATACCTCTTTGCTCCTTTGCCCTTGCCGACATGTGGGCCCCGCCCGTCGGCAGTTTGAACCGTGCTCCCGCGTGAGCCACCGCCCGGGTGGGCTGTATCTCCCCTATGCATCCCATTTTCCCCAGAATCCCAGCCCACGGTTCCTGTTTTATTCATTTTATCCAGATCTAGTTATTTAACTGTTTGGTTTAAATCCCAAAGAAAATTGAAAATGAATCTAAAAGCCTAGATCTAATTTTTCTAGGGTATTATAGTGTCTTCCCTAACTTGTAGTGCAAAAGGTGGACCGAAATAATTTTTCAATTAACTACAATAAATCACTCACTCGGAAGTATCATTCCTACTAATAAAATCCTTATGTGATATTTACAAATCAAACTGAACCAAATCCTTTTGGTACTGCAAGTTATCAGTAATACCTTGCATGCCACTTTGGCCTCACCATCTTGTGCTTCCTATTTTGCCCTTGGTAAAAATAACAAAAACAGGCCATTTCTGACTTTAGAAAATTCCCTAGGCAAAACCAGAGATGGTTTTGACCTAATTCCAACTCCCTGCACACATATATATCAACATATTTCAAACCCCAGTAGTTCATAATTTTATAATGCCCCCTTGGATTATGGTGAATTAAACTGTTCTTTGCATGGTTTATTTACCAATAAATTCACCAAGATATTTCTATAAATCCAAAATGAGTGATTCCAACTTCTACATAAAGGTATTTCAAATACCTAACATGTGTATTTGGAATCACATCAAAGCCCTTATATATTTAATCTGGTGAAAAAGACAAATAACATCCAGTACTGTCTTTGGGAATTTCCCTAGGGCATTCTAGTAACTATTTTAAGTTGATTCCAACTCCTCTTGAATCCATCAAATCCTACTTAATCACCCAAGGAAATAATTTTTGGAGCTCCAGAACTATTCTGGTGAATTATTTCCTAAAACTAGAGTTTTATTCACTATAAAAATCATTATAAATCAATGGAAATTGATAAAATAGTGAAACCACTTTTGTTGGCTTCATTTTATCAATACCTTTTTGAGGGTATCATTTTTGCACTTTGATCTCATACAGAAGTTGACCTTGTTCTAAAACCCCTTATCTAGGTAGTTTTGGACTATAAATCTTAAATCTACAAATGCAACCAAAGCATTTCCATTGTATCCACAACCAAATCCTCAACACCTACTGGTTATTAAACTTGTATTGTCCTTGCTTGATGTATGTATTGATGCTTGTATGCCTTGTATTGATTGTGGTATTGTTTGCTTGCTTGTATGCTCGATAATGGTGATAGTTGCGATTGTGTGACACCGAGAAGAAGGAAACATTGGGTTAATCTTAGTATTATGGTTATCGGTATTCTGGTTTTCTAACAAAGTCACGGGACATATTGCTGGTCACAGGCAAGCCACCTACACACTCATGAGACTTGACCCATATCTTACTTTATGCATTATCTCGTTTGAACTATTTTTACAAATGCATTGTTATACCTCTATATATGTCTCTATGCAAGTATTGGTTTGGCTCCTCCAAACCCGTACCTGAAGTACAGTAGTAGACCCTTGGGATACACCTATCTAACCTAGTAGATATAGGTGGCGGTTATGCCATAACCCTGTTGGAAACCCTCTTCTAGCCTATATAAAACTCTAGGTTGGGAACCCAGAAAGAAAAAAGGTTTTGATAAAAACCTTGACAAGTGGGACATGTCGGGAGAATCTTACAAAGGAAAAAGGCTTTTGTTTTTCAAAATGGCTACATAAGGAAAGGAGAAGGAGGAAAAATCGTGTTTGAAAATGCACCGGGCTATGTAGTTTTGCCCGAACAACTTACCAGTGTAACCACATTACTCCTAAATGGGAAGGGGCTAGGTCTGAAGGTTGTCCGCTCTGATATAAGTGGCCTCACAACTACTACAGGGGACCTCGGTCCTTGGAGGCTGGGCCTTCTCCTGTAAAGGCCCATGTGGGACATCGACCTGGAGAACGAACGAACTGTCTAAGGACAGCCAGGCGTTACTATGAGCCCCTCATTGAAAGCGTCCACTTTGTGTAGTGTAAAATGCGGTCCGGTTGGTCCTCGGTACCCGACGTCCCGGTCTTGAGGGGCTAGCATATCATAGGGTAGGCGCTTGTATTAGAGTAGACCTCATAAGGGGCTTGTTTGATTATTCGAACCCCACATACTTGTGTCTGACGATCCATGACTGTTCGCGGCAGATGTATCAAATTTTGTGGGTAAAATGTACTACCTCTGCAGAGTATAAATCTATTCGAATAACCGTGTCCGCGGTCATGGACGGTTGTGGTTTTGTTTTATAAAATGTTTCTTGAAATATGTTTTGACCATGGGATGGTCGGAAGGCATACACATGTGACCATGGGATGGTCTGTAGTGAAGATGGTGTTGGTCATGTGATGACCGAAAAGAAAAGCATATGGGTGACCCATCCCTAGTAATTTCTAAAACTTTTCAAAAAGGTTTCTAAATGTTTTATATAAGTTTTTTAACAAAAATATAGAGATATGCTATATCTACAAGAGAAACTAATTTATAAAAGAACCTCTTATGGAGCCATCCTACCACAGCCATATTGCATATTCCTTATTTTTTGTTCTTTTAAGGTGGTCTATGAGTATATTCAAAGTACTCATTGGCATTGTCCCTGGCTATTTACTTGGCCAGACTTTCAAAAGCAAGAGGAGCGATGGAGATTGCTGACGTCTATGCGAGCTAGGCCGTAAGGGATGGCATGGGCTCTATGCTTGGAGACTTCCGCTATTGATGTTGTATCGCCATAATGGCAACAATATAAGTTTTTGTATTCGTTACTTTCTTGATGTTGTAATGATACTCGTCGGTTATGCTCACGGCTCACTGATCATGGGAACATGAATTGCACATATAACGGGGATTTTTGTACCGTAAATTCGGGATCCGATAGTGGCGACGTTTCTGTTAATAGTGAGACGTCTGTGATGACTTTGTTAATTTTAAAACACGATCTGTCCGCTCAGGGAGATGCTTATATGGACACGAGGTGCGTGCGATTTGTAGGGAAGCGTCTTAATATTGTATGTTTTTCTTAAAAAAAAGCTCATTGAAGTCCAACGGAAAATTAAATAAAAATAACCTAAAGTCATAACAAATTCAAAGATTAACCCTATTCGAAAAGAAATTCAAACTCAATAATCCTTTTCTGCCACTCCCTTGTGGCAGCGCAATATACATGCGGCGCCAGCTCGGGCGCCGCCGCTTACCACTGGCGGCGGCTAGCGCCCAGCCGCGCCGGCCCGGCTTGCGTGTCTGGCCACCAAGCATGGCGCCGCACGCGCTGCGTCTTTGCGCGCAGCACGCCCTGCCACGCTGGCTCCGCGGGCCCCAGCACCTTAAGTGCGGCGCCAGGCGGGGTGGCGCCGCACCCACCTGTGCCGCGCCGTGCTGGCTGGCGCCGCACGCCTGGAGCCCTTAAGCGCGTGCGGCCTCCCTCTCCCCCAACCCTAGCCTCATTCTTCCCAGTTTCCAGCACGAGGCGGCGGCGGCGGCTGCACTCACTCCCCCTCTCCAATCATCTCCAAAACGGCAAGATCTCCATTGGTTTCTTAGGGGATTTCATCCCCAATCCATTCTCAAAGGTACTATCCCTCACATCCCTCTAGTTCATCCGAAAATTCCATTGTATTTGTTTGTAATTGCAAAATTCGTCCAAACCCTAAATCCCATAGGATTAGTTGATGTGTAGTCATGTTTGGTTGATGTCTAGAGTTAGCAATGGCAATGACATGGTGAAACCCTAAATCCCATTGAGATTCTATGGAGCAATGTCATGTTTGTATAGTATTTGGTCATATACATGTTAGTTCTAATTTGTTGTTCATAGCTATTGGAACCTTGGTCACATAGAGATGCCTTCATAGAAACTAGGGTTTGTAAAATTAGGTCACAAAGAGATGCCCATATAGAAACAATGGTTTATAATTTTTCTCACATAGAGATGCCACATTGGAATAATGGTTTGAAAAAATGTAGATGCCTACATTGCTCACATAGAGGTGCCCACATAATTTGGCTCACATAGAAATTTATTCGTATTAGTAGTTGGTTTATAATATGCTCACATATATAGTTCTACTTTTTTAATTAACTAGGATGTCGGAATCGGAATCGGAAGAAGCCCGTACACCACCCCATGTACAACCCGGGTTCGTAGAAGGCATGTCGCTTCTTGAGCCGTCGTATGACAAGGTTCACCGTGGCCGCATTCTTGCCGAGGGGATCAAGGTAAGAAAAAAAACCTCGAAATCATTATATGTTTCTCAAGTTGGATGGACATGTTATAACCGAGCTTCTATGTGTGCAGCCTCTTGTTCCCCTACGACTTAGGTATCACGGGCATTTCCAAGAGATGATGCGGTACGATGATCGGTACATGGTGCACATCAAAGCGCTAGGATTGCTCCCATTCATCCATATGGTCAATCGTGGTTCACCGCACATGAACCGTCGCTATCACCGCTACGTCGACCGATGGAGGCCGAGACGATAGTTTTCACCTCCGCACGGTGAGATGACCGTCACTGCAGACATGTCCATGATCCTTGCACTCCCTATCCAGGGGATCCTCTGTATTAACACAGCTCACGGCCGGGCGTGGCGGATGTGTGGCCTTACCGGTGGTAAGTGTCCCGTGACACTATAAACTCAAAGGGGAGAAATTAAGAGTCACGGTGCTACTTTCAAGTGGATAGCACAAAACTTTAGTACATGTCCCGAGAATGCTAGCGAGGATGAGATTACTATATATGCCCGTGTATGTGTGGTATGTCATCACGAAGACTATATTTGATGGTAAGGGCAACATGGCTCACCGGCCTGGTGAAGGCCTTAACTGTGATGGATAAAAAATGGAGCTGGGGTTCGGCGGCATTAGCCTTCTTGTACCGGCAGGTAATGGGGTGTTTCTATTTTTCCCCTCTTTACATATGTTCTTCGAACTTATGCATGACTAAGTTTGTTTGCTTTCTTGTGTAGCTGGACGAGGCTTGTCGAAGGACTGGGGCTGAGGCTTATATCGGTGGTCCGTTGCTACTCCTCTCGGTGTGGATGTGGGAACGCTTTCCAGTTGGTAGGCCAAAACATATGCCTTCCAAACCCTATAGTGATGGCGGGGAAAGGTTGAAGTGGCCCACATGGGCTTACAATTGGGACGTGGTCTCAAAGCCTCCAACCGACCTACAAAACGCTGCACGAGATACACCAATGAGTTTGATAACCTTCTCCCGGAGCAAGTAAGAATTTCTGAACATACACCGTTTAGCATTCCTTTCAAGTGCTCTTCTCATTAAACTATCTTGTTTGCGATTAAGGTTGTATGGGAGGTATATGGTCCTAGGGACAATTTTGGTTGTGAGGAGTTCCGTCTTAACCCACAGTGCGACGCGGAACGCAATCTATGGTATATGGAGTGCCCATGATATGCATGTGGGTTGTTGAGCATTATATGCCATAGCGGGTTATGAGATAGTTTGGTCTCTATCAGGCTACACCTCCGGATGACCAGGACACCGACGAAGCTCTTCATCGGTAAGAATTGGTTCTATACATGTTTTTGAAGACAATGTATGATAGTTGTGTGTGCTTCAAAAGTTGCTCTTTATTCACATACAGGTTGGACAGGCTCAAGAGCAAGAAGACTGACTGGGGCAAGATTCACCAGAAACACGTAGCTAGATTTCTTTTATGTGTGAGAGAAGCTAAGAAATCGAAAAGAATGGCTGCAAAACCCTATTGTGAGGACGCTTTCAGCGAGTACCTCCATTGGTTTCTAGAGAACACTCGTGTGAAGCTCCTACCGGATGCATATCCGGAAGATATATTGGAAGAGCCGCTGCCTGCGTGGGACGAGCTGAGGAACCTTGAGTACAACCAAGATTTTAGAGAAGGGCGGCAAACCTCCTTTGCCCCCGTGATGAACTTTGTGGTAAGTCGGTAGTTCATGTTCCCGTTACTATCTTAGTCGGATTTGTGTAATGTGTCATTGATTTGCTTGCAATGCAGCGCACGAAGGTCCAGAAGCATGCGGATGAGTTGGAGGCCGCTTTGGAGTTCCCGAGGGATGAGGAGGGCAATAACAAGTTAAGGGGTTTCATTAGGAAGCAGGCACAAAAGCTACGACGCTTCGCGAACTTGCTTGGTTGTCGGGATCCCGAGGTTGTTGCGACGTCGTCCAAGGAACCGGCAAAGTCCACTTCACGAGAGGAAAGCAGCCCCGACGATGAGCAATCTTCCACGGTAAGAGATAAACTTTCACCGATGACATCGTTCTTGAATTTCCATGTATCACTCTAATGAGATCATTGCTCTTATTGTAAAGGCCGAAGACGAAGAGGTGCCGGACGACATGTCATTGGAGAAGTATCAACGGAAGGTACGGTCCGCAATCAAGCTAAGGCCAAGAAATCGTCCTATTGTCGAGTCTGATCTAGAGGACGAGCCGCGGCAGAAGAAGATTGCTCCGAGGAGAGGAGGCAAGAGCAAGCGTGCTAGAAAGTAGTTGCTAGAAGAAGATTGCTCCGAGGAGAGGAGAGGACTATGTTGTTTCAGTGTTGTGTGAGACTATGTTGGTTCAATGTTGTGTGAGACTATGTTGGTTCAATGTTTGAGGTACTGTGATGTTAATCCTATGACAATGTTCTATGTTTGAGACAATGTTAGAGATGCTTGAGTCAAACATGTTATAAATGTTAGAAAGTTAGAAATGCTTGAGTCACGTCTGGAGTCATGTTAGAAAGTTAGAAATGTTTGTGTCATGTTAGAAAGTTAGAAATGCATGCTAGAAAGAAGGAAACTGTGCACCTCCAGGCCTGCGGCGCCAGGTCAGGAGGCGCAGCAAGAGTGCATGCGGCGCCGTGCGATCTGGCGCCGCACCCTCCCAGGCCTGCCGCGCCTGGCGCCGCACTATCCCAGGCCTGCCGCGACCCATTCCCAGGCCTGCGGCGCCGTGGCATCTGGCGCCGCACCCTCCCAGGCCTGCCGCGCTGGGCGCCGCACCCTCCCAGGCCTGCGGCGCCGTGGCACCTGGCGCCGCACTCTTAAAGGTTGTCGCGCCCGGCCGTGTGGCCGCACCCTCCCAGGCCTCCTCCTGTCGAATTGACAGGAGGTTTTCCTGCCGCGCCACGAGAGCCTCCTGGCGCCGCATATGGGCCTGCGTCGTCGTGGCACCTGGCGCCGCACGCTTAAAGGGTGCCGCACCAGCTGGAATGGCGCCGCACCCCTCCCAGGCCTCCTCCTGTCGAATTGACAGGAGGTTTTCCTGCCGCGCCATGAGAGCCTCCTGGCGCCGTATATGGGTCTGCGGCGTCGTGGCACCTGGCGCCGCACGCTTAAAGGGTGCCGCGCCAGCCGGCATGGCGCCGCACCCCTCCCAGGCCTCCTCCTGTCGAATTGACAGGAGGTTTTCCTGCCGCGCCACGAGAGCCTCCTGGCGCCGCATATGGGCCTGCGGCGCCGTGGCACCTGGCGCCGCACACTTAAAGGGTGCCGCACTAAGTTCACACATCTAAAGGGTGTCGAATATCACACAAATCATACATAGTTCAAATATCACACTAAGTTCAAACATCACAAATCATACATAGTTCACACATCACCATTTAACTTGTCAAATGTGTATCGAACTATTGCTGTGACGGGCAATGCACGGACACCTTTAAGGACCTTGTTGAAGGCCTCTGCCATGTTGCTTGTCATTTGACCATACCTCCGGCCATCCTCATCATAAGCCCGTGCCCACTTGTCACGGAGCTGAATGTGCTTATTGAGAAACTCTTGACCCTTGGAATCGAGTTTTTTGTTGCTCCACAATCTGAGATATAGATTTGTGAAATGTCGGTCCGTGAAAGCAAGACAACAATCTTGAAGATCATCAGCCAACTCCTTGCTCTTACATGCCCTATAGAAGTTGGAACAAAAATGTCTCATGCACCATCGGTGGTGTAAAGTAGGATGCCCGGGAATGTCAATCGTCACCGCGTTGAGAATTCCTTGATGGCGATCCGAGATGACACATATTTCCCTATCAAGAGGTAAAACCTTCGTTCTCAAAAGACGGAAGAACCACTCCCAATTAACATTGTTCTACACCTCTACCAAAGCAAAAGCCAAGGGAAGCAACCGGTTGTTTGCATCATTTGCTATTGCAATCAAGAGAGTGCCACGGAACTGCCCCGTCAAGAAGGTGCCATCCACAGAGATTACCGGCCTACAATGTTCGAAGCCCCTCACACATTGCTCGAATGACCAAAAAGCACGCCCAAATATTCGAACATTTCTTTCATTACGAACCATCGTTTCGGTGCCATATGGCTCAACCACATGAACCATGCCCGGGTTAGCATTGGCCATTGCTAGCAACAACCTAGGGATTCGGCTGTATGATTCTTCCCAACCACCGTACAACATCCTGAATGCGGCCTGCTTCGTCTTCCATGCCTTTCCATACTTCACCTCATAGTGAAAGATTGCTTCCACGAACTCCATGACCATCTTGATGGTCATTGTCGGAAGTGAAGAAATTTGGTTTGAAAGCCTAAAGGCGAGAAACTCAGAGGTCAGTTGTCGGTGCTCGTGCTTCACATCTTTGCCATCCACCCTTTTTCCATGGCACATGTGCGTTGACACGCAGCTTGAAATGCGCCAATCAGTCCCCCCCTTGTATGGTCTTGCCCGCACTATCCAAGGACAACCATCATCTTCGCATTTAACCGTGTAACGCTTCTTCACGTCCAAGTGAACCACCGTGAAAGGGCGATGATACCTAATAGAGAAGTCCTTGATCCATTGCTTAAGTTCCAACAATGTGGCAAACCTCTGTCCTTTTGAAATCCCATTCTTCTCGTGACTAACATCCCGATAGGAAGTTGGCCTTGGTCCAAGCACTACACCCTTGCCGCCATCAACCGTGGCTTCATCCTCTAGACTAAGATCATGAAACAAGGGTACCCGATGATCCCTGCCCAATACCTTCTCATGCACTTCGGCCTCATCCTTAGTGAACCCCTCCTCATCAACTTCTTCATCGGGACCATCCTCATCCGAGTCGGATACATACATTCGAGAAAACGGGATGTCATGATCCATGTTCTCTTGTGTATGATATAAGTCTAAATTTCCAATATTATTGTCAAAGAGCTCAACCTCCCTCTCACTATCCTCATACTCATCATTCTCCTCTTCCAATGCTTCAGCTTGATTCTTTGAAATGGGGCTCAGAGATGTCCTCAATTCATCTTGCTGTGTCAAAGGAGGCTCAGTCAATTCCTCTTGGTTCATGGGTGGAGGACTCCGAGCTTCATATGGGGAGGCAACCGGTATGATACTCCTTTGCATATTATCATCAACCTTTTTCGTGACAAATAACTCAAGAGCTTTGTCTTGTGATTCGGCCACCACTTCCTTGTATGCAAACCAACGTTGCTCCGAGCTGATACGCATTGTCTTCCAACGGTTGTGCATCCCAAATCCCACATTGTGCCTACCCTCCAACTCAACAACATCACTAGGATCCATCCAATTCAAATCTACCCGAATTTGTTGCAACACCTCCGCATAGTATGGACTACGATCAAACACCAAGTCAATCTCATCCGGGTCTGGCTCAATATTGCCTCTCAAGAAAGTTTCCTTGTCCATATGATGAACATAGACAATTCTAGCCATCCCTAAAAAGAATATAAGAACATAACGGTGCATAAATTAAATAAGTATCTATGCCGAAATTTACACTAACAACAAGCTCATACAACCATACCCTAACCATAACTCTAACCCTAACCCTAACTCTAACCCTAACCCTAACCCTAACAATCTTATCTATATACATGAAGGTTTAATATAACAATTCTAACTCTATATATCAATCAAAGACCTCATTCCTCCATACAAATTTACATATCCAATTGGTGGCCTAGCATTTGGAGGAATTTCTCAATTTAGGGACAAATAACTTAAAATTTGCGGATGAAATTGAGGGGAGAAGAGGAAAATACCTTGGTGAGGCTATTGGGGAAGAAATCCCCTAAGTTTTTCTTCAAATCTTGGAGTTTTGAGTGGAGATTGGGGAGGAGTGAGCCCTAGCCGCCACCGTTCTAAGTGATGAGGGGAAAGGAAAGAGGGGAAAAGGAGAAGAGGGTCGGGCTGGGCCGACCAGCCTATGGGCTCTAGGCGTCTTGGCCATCGACCTGGCCAAGACAAAGGGCTTGGCGCCACCCTTTGGCCGCACTTAAGGTGCTGGGACCATGGAGCGTGGCAGGGTGTCTTTGTGCCAGCCCGAGGCGCAGCACGTAGGCGTCGACTCCATGCTCGGTGGCGCACACGTGAGCCAACAGCGGTTGTCTGGTCAGCCCCACCAACAATGGCGTGGCAAGCGCGGCGCCTTCCGCTGGCGCTGCTGAGGCAGAGGTTGGCCCGCTGGCGGGAGTGGCAGAAAAAGGTTATTGAGTTTGATTTTTTTTTCGAATAGGGTTAATCTTTGAATTTGTTACGACTTTAGGTTATTTTTATTTAATTTGCCAACTCCAACTTTGTAAAGCTCATTGAAGCACAACCTTGTAAGAGCAACCGATAAAACCCCAAACCCGCCACGAACGAGCGGATAAGCCCGGCGCACCAGCACACAACCGACGCCTCTTCGCGGCTTCTCCCTCTCCATGGCCTCTACTACCACCGCCACCACTCTCCACACACAATTCCGGCCACCGTCGCGCCCGCGCACACCCCGCCGGATACATAAGTATCCCTCCTCCTGCTGCTTCTCCGTCCGCGCGGCTGCGGCGTCTGCGTCAGCTCCGGCCCAGCGTGAGGCCGCCGCGGGTGTCCCGTGGGGCTGCGAGATCGAGTCCCTTGAGAGTGCGGCGTCGCTGGAGCGGTGGCTCACAAATTCTGGACTCCCCGAGCAGAGGCTGGCCCTCGAGAAGGTGGACGTCGGCGAGCGCGGCCTCGTTGCCCTCAAGAACGTCCGCAATGGAGAGAAGCTGCTCTTCGTGCCCCCGTCCCTCGTCATCACCGCCGATTCGGTAAAAAATATCCTAGCCTCTTTCCTCTCACCAGTCACCACCCCATTAATATCATTAGTTGTGCCATGTGCTGCAGTGTTGTGCCAATTTTCACAATTGGTGTTTTTTTTTTCTTGTGTGTTCGTGTGTAGGAATGGAGCAACCGTGAGGTGGGGGAGGTGATGAAGAGGTACTCTGTGCCGGACTGGCCGCTTCTCGCTACCTATCTTATAAGCGAAGCCAGTTTGGAGGGTTCGTCGAGGTGGAGCAGCTACATCGATGCATTGCCTAGGCAGCCTTACTCGCTTCTGTACTGGTATAGCCCGAAGGTTACTGTTGGCATGACGCCCAAGTGATCAGATGAGTGATTTTTGAGATAACATTCTCAATCTTGTACAGCCTTTGTCTGTCATTGCAGGACTCGTACAGAGATAGATGCTTACTTGGTGGCTTCTCCAATCAGGGAACGGGCAATTTCAAGGATCAGTGATGTCATTGGGACGTAAGTTTATTTATCTGTTCCTGTACTGGAGTAATTTATCATATTGAGTTTCATCCTCTGTTGATGGTTTTGCCAGATACAACGACCTTCGAGACCGAATATTTTCTAAACATTCAGATTTATTCCCTGAGGAGGTACGATTCACAAACATTGCTATATTATTTGTTCAAACTTCAAACTCAAATTGACAAGAGTCACAAGACAAGAGGGGGTTTGGGCGACTATTCTTATTAGAGATATTGGGCATTCACATTTTAAGTTAAACCAAAAAATACACTGCCACCAACCAATTTTGTCAGAAGTTTGTCGCAACACCGTTCGGTCTTATTTCTATACACATGGCATAAATTCGGTTATTTAAACTTTTGGATAAGGTATGACGAAAGGATGTTAATGGTATTTAACTATTTAACTTCAGTAGTAATACAAAGCAGCGAATGTGGCTACTATAACAAATATATGGTCTTATGACATCAAATATGTGAATTATTATCATTATCTAATTCTTGATTTTGGTGCTGCTACTTTCTTATTTTAGGTATATAACATGGAGACTTTTAAATGGTCCTTCGGCATTCTCTTCTCACGTCTGGTAAGAGAGTCTTATGAAGCTACTATATACGATGCGAACCTTGCTTTACTTCATTTTCTTATCTACTAGTCCTTTCTTTATCGTAAAAAATCTACCAGTCCTTCTCATTACGCATATGAACGCTTTTGCTTGCTTTTACTGTTATTTTCCACTAATATGAATGTGCACACTACATTGGACTATTTTGCAGGTTCGCTTAGAATCAATGGACGGAAGGGTTGCACTAGTTCCTTGGGCAGATATGCTTAACCACAGCCCTGAGGTATTGGATTCTGTATTTTGTAAAATCCTCATCAGTATTGTACTTAATTCTATAAGCAGTGGAAGTCCCACAGTTCACATTATAAAGAATCATTCGACATTGGACCGAATTCCTTACGTACCACATGTCCCACGGTTTTCCCAGTTTTTCATCATTTCCTAAGTCTTCCTGAAGTGCAAATGTTATTCTTTTTCTTAGCAAAATCATCTTTCCAGGTAGATGCATTCTTGGATTATGATAAGTCGTCGCAAGGAATAGTCTTCACTACTGACCGTTCATATCAACCAGGTGAGCAGGTAACATTTTTATTTGTGCTTTAACCCTGATATGTGTTTTCTCCATACTGAATTAATTATCTAGGGGCCATTAGTCCTTTTCTTTTATTCATAATTGTCACGTCCATGAGATTAAGGGTGATCAAAATCTGTACCAATCCTAGTTTTCAGAAGGCCATGTTGCGTATTCTTCTGGTGTTAGAGACCTGGGAATTTTAGTTGAAATCTAACTTCATCTAGCATGTTGGATCGTCTCGAGTCTTGTACACGCTCTGACCAGTGACCACTAGAGCTTTGCATCCGTACACTTTATCCATTTTCTCATTACATACATAACTTACTTGATTTCAGATGGGACACTATACTTCTTTATTTGGAAGTGTAGTCAGATGAGATATGTTTATCATGGCCTAACCATTTTCTGCATGTGTTAGTCCTGGTGCCAATTAGTCTTTCCATGCAATATATAATTTTAGCTGTGTTTCTTATGAGCAATTTTTATCAATTAACTTCTAAATCTTCATTTAACCTCTTCAGGTTTTTATATCCTATGGGAAGAAATCCAGTGGTGAACTATTGCTTTCATATGGTTTTGTCCCAAAAGAGGGAACAAACCCAAATGATTCGGTTGAGTTCTTAGTGTCTCTTAACAAGTCTGATGAGTGCTACAAAGAGAAATTACAAGCACTAAAGAGACATGGTTTGTCAGAGTAAGTGCTCTCATCCTTATAGTCTGTTACTCGTAGAGCAGACAAAACATTTACCTTGTTATGTTTCTAACTTCTGTCAAGGCTAGAGAAGTTTTCTTACTGTTCCATCCTTATTGCCATCACTAAAACGTGAACGTATTTTTCTGGGACATTTCCTGGCGTCGTATGAAGAATAAGATACAATATATAGCATTTTGTTTGTTTATTGGGTTTGTAACACATTTTATTGAGAGAAAACTTTTTAATCACTTTTCACCGAAAAAAGGTTCGAGGTACTATATCTAGTGTTGGTGGTGCTGTTTCCTTGGGGGATTTTGGTGTTTGCATCCATGTTGGTTCGGTGTTCCATTATCTAAATTCCCTGCTCATGTCTCGAAAAAATTGATTTGTATATGTACATCCAGTGGTAGAATTTGACATGGTTCACTGTTTTGGATTAATGGCATAGAAAACTCTCCTAGTTTCTGCATCGGTAGATTTTTTTTTTTTTGAAAAGGGGAAAGCCCTGGCCTCTGCATCATGAGATGCACATAGTCATTGTATTTAGTACAGATTTTGTGCCAAAAGGCCAAAAAAAATGTTCGCAGGAACTGAGAAATTGGTGAAGTATTACATAGCCTGTTATGCAAATGGAACCTGAACCGGAACATGAATCCCATGACAATCAATTTCAACTCTTGTTCATTGTTAGTTTCACCTTTTAATCTGTGAGAGGACCTTGAAGTTGTATGTTCTGTGAGAAAATACCACAAGTTCAGTATTATGTGCACCAATGTTTTCATTTTATTACCTTGTTTTGCATATTTTCTGGTATCTATTAAAGTTATTATATACTTGGTATTGACTAAAGAGGACCTTATCACCATTATCAGGTCCGAAAGTTTCCCCTTGAGGGTCACAGGTTGGCCGGTTGAGCTGATGGCTTATGCCTTCCTCGTGGTCAGCCCTCCTGAGATGATTCAACGCTTTGATGAGGTTAGTGCTGTTATTTTTGCACCAATCAGTGGAACTTTGTAGATAGAGCTAGGACAAAGGTGGTCAACATAACGTGCTTATGTCACCTATCACTGCAGATGGCTGTTGCCGCGTCCAACAAAGGTTCGTCCAAGCCTGCAGTTAATTATCCTGAGCTGGACGAGGAGGCTCTTCAGTTTATCTTGGACTGTTGTGAATCGAGTATAAAAAGATATACAAAATATTTAGAGGTGAGATCGTCTCTATGGAATATCTTGCATAACTCACCAGTGCATTTCCAATGTGATTTAAAGACGGCCCCATTCCTATTTGTTTTGTGATGAAAGCTTTATCAGGATATACAAACCATGCTCATTTGACTCCGATGCTTCTTGTGCTAAAAAACAATAACAGTTTAATTCAACCAATAATGTTTCAGGGCGCCAAGGGTTCTGCGGAAGTTTCCATCAATTCAAAGCAAGCCAACAGGACCTTGCTTCTAAAACAGCTAGCAAGAGATCTGTGCATCAGTGAACGGAGAATCCTGTATCGTTCACAATATGTAAGTCCGCAGAGCTCTCACAGCTGCTTGCTTCTCTCTGCGCGTCATGTCGTCATCCGTTGGCGTCTCACGGTTCCTCCCTTTGATCTGGTGCAGATATTGCGTAGGAGATTGAGGGACATGAGGGCCGGTGGCGAACTTAAAGCTCTGTCACTATTCAATGGGCTTAGAAATCTCTTCAAGTAAATGGACGGACCATATGTTCTGCCGCCTGAACATTCCCGAGAGCAATGCCTGGTTTCTGTAGTGACTTGGTAAATTCTCAATCTGTCCTCATTTTCAGTCACCTTCTTTGGCGAATGCTGTATTGCTCACTGAACGCCACATGCTGCAGTTCCAGCTCCACCTCCTGTTATTGGTGAGCGTAAGTGTTCGCCTGCCAAACGCATACTGCAATATCAGTCTACAATCTTCTTCGGAGTTGCAACTGAATAGTAGAAAAGCCAACAAAAGGGTTGCAAGGCAACCAAAAATAGTTGTGAGTTGCGATTGATTTGAGCATCCCAGAGCTTGGCATACAAAAAATGTAATCTAGCTGTGTTTTTGTTGGACATCTCGAATTCTTTATCCATGCAACAAGATGATAGTGTACCACCCACAGTTATACACTACTCTCTCCGTATCTTAACAAATGTATTTAGACTTTTTTTTAGTATGTAGGTTTGTTTAGAGTGAATCTGTACACTAAAACAAATCTAGATACATTTTCTTCACAAACCTAAAACATCTTATACTTTGAAACGGAGGAAGTACGAGTGACTCAAGCATTTCGGTCGGTGCTATTTCCTCCGTCTAAAAATAATTGATTTAAATTTATCTAAATTTAAATATATCTTGACGAATTTTAGTGTATATACCATCGAAGGGATGCGAGCCTCGAGCGTGCAAGGTGTAGACCATGCGCCAGAGGACGTACCAACCGTTCGTGCTTCTCGGTGGCGGCAAGAGCACGAACAATGGTAGCGGACATAATGGTGCGCGGGACACGCTCAGAAACATCAATTTGTTTGATACCGTCAGAAAATCGAGCAATTTATGAGGAACGCATCGTCATCATAAAAGTTTTTATTTTAAGTTGACAACACACGCAAAGTTGTCTTGCATTAAGAAACATTAACTCTGCTTAAATTTAAGTAAACTAATACTCTCTTCTCTTCGGACCGAGTTAGCTTTTCTCTGATGGAGGGAATAGTATTTTTATGTCTAAATCTAATTTAAAAGACTAACTTCAGTTTTGTAAATTTGTACTTCCATGAATCGTTTTCCTCTTTCGATGGTGGAGGCAGTCCCTCCCGCGTGCTTCTGTAGTGTTGGCCCTCGCCGAAGTCCCCTCCTTTCTGTCTGTCCGGTCTCAGCATCGTGGGTCACGGTGAGATGACGGGGGTGGCTGCTCGTCCGTGTTGGCGCGTGCTGGTGGACGGCGCGAGTGATGGAGCAATCTGAAGCATCCGGGAATGTGGTTTTTTTTAAGGGTCGGGAGAAATCCTTGTTGTTTTGACACTGACACGGTAACGCCTGCGGGTGTTGCCGTCCTTCCTTAAGGGCGTCGGGTGTACCTCTTCTCCACCTCCCGCCGCGTTTCAGGGAAAACCCTAGGATTTGTCCGGGCAGCAGCATCGGTGTCGTCGCTTTCCTTCTTGAAGGTGTTGCTTGATTCGCGTCGTTTTGAAGCGCTAGGTTAGTGGTGGGCATTCTCCGGAGGGCGCAGCGATGGCAGGCCAACCTTGTTTTCGTCGAGCCGCTGTTATCGGCCTTGTTTTCTCTTCTTTTCTTTTTTTGTTTTCTCTTCTTTTTCTCTTTGTTTTTTTGGGCGTTGTGCTGTCTGGCCCATCAGCGGTCTCATGGTTGGTTGTTATATTAATATAGCTGGCGGCTTTGTTTTAGAATTGTTTTCCTCTTCGAGAAAGCGGGACCACCTTCATCGGACTCGTCTAAAATTGATGGGTCCCTGCCTCCTCTGCTTGCCGCTCAGCTGGCAGGAGGGGGTGGAGACCTCAAATCTACGCTTAGCGTTGTAGTAAGGTTTCTAAGGCCATGTACTATGTGACGCCGGTTCAAAGAAAAAGAAGACAGAGATATGAACCGCTTTGCATTTGCTACTATGTAAGAAGTGTTTCTTGTCAGGAGACATGCAAGGTGCATGCAACATGCAAAGTTATTTTAATTTACTATGTTCTCATTCTTTCTCCTTGTTTTTCTTCATGGAAAGTGGACCTGGTGTACCCGCTCCTGACACAAGGATTCCTTTGAGCCGCATCAACTTGTTGGTTCGCTTTTTTACCTGACACAATGAGTCGATTCACTACTACGTATCGAACCAGTTTCAAAAGGGCTTTGAATCGTTTTAGGTATACATAGTGGATGGTCTAAGGTTCGATTTTGGTCAATCAACATTGACACTATGGTATGTCGGCTTTGTGCGGGATAAGAATAAGATATACATGTTGTATCATCCACCTCACCGCTGACGATCTCACAAATGACGTTGAGGAGGGCGGGGATTCTTCCGATGACTGCTTTCATGGAGCAGTGGATCTTGTTCAGTCTACATGTGTGTTGCAAGTTTGCTGTTAAAAAATTCAAATCAATTCAAGAGTTCAATGGCAACAACTTTGGCTCTGGAGCGCTGGTCCTTAGGGGCACGTCGCGCACGAAGATTTCCCGGCTGTTATCAACAACATCAGTTCGACAGGTCTGATACGATAGGGGAGCGGCGATAGTGGCGCATAGGCAACTCACTTTAGCGGCAATAATAGTTGTTAGGTGGTTTAAGGACCTCAATGTAATTTTTATTATGTTTGAGTGTTTTGTGCTTCTTGTGAATTTATGGAATAGACCTAGATATTTGAGAACCAATAATGTGGTTGGATGGATAGAAGCATGGTTATATCCCTAGTCCATCAGAGTTCAAACCCCAGATTTAACACAGTCTGTCCCGTCAAAACATCATATTCTTTCAGTGGGAGACGACGTTCCCATCAATAGTGAGGTGTCTGTAGTGACTTGGGACGTGTTTGGTTGCCCACGAAGGCGTTTCCCGCACCTGTCCGGAAGAAATAAGCCTGTTTGAAGTGTCGTGACGTTCCACGGACTTGACTTGCACGGGTCTTAAAGCACCCCAAATCATGGCTCTGTAGGAACGTTGAAATCGACATTTCCACGGGGACATGACATGGCAAGTGCACGGGAAGGCAACACAAAGATGGCTGGAGGCGAAAATATTGCATCACTGTATGACGCAAAAAGTAGGCTCACCTCCCTCTTAGGTTGTCACCACCCGCGGGAAGACAAATCCATTCCCATATTTCTAGGGACACGACTTGGTGGCAGAGGTGACGACAATTTGGATATGTCGTCTTCTCCGGCACCGGCTGCTACGGTCTTGTAGATCCGTTGCACTAGCTTGTCTTGTCCGTCACCGTTTCCTCCGGCAGCAGCAACTCCTAGCCGTCTTCAACCATGGATGTAAGCACCGACCCTTGCCCCCTCGTCCCTAACTTTAGCTACATACCTAGTTTGCTAGACATTAAAGCCCATTTGTTAGGTACTTACGCACCGTCGTTTTGATTAGGTCCAATGGTTCAATATTTCATCCAAGCAGCTGCCTTGGTGACTGTGATATAGGACTAGATGCTTTCGATCTAAAGAAGAGCGACTGCTAGGAATAACATACCGATTGTGAAATATGCTCCCTTAGTACATCGGGACAGAGAGAGGATAGCAAATCTAAACTACATCTACTACAACAATGATGTAGAAGCTATTACCATGCTCCGGATGAAAAGACACCCTTTTAACCAACTTGTGCAAACATTAAGGGGTTGGGGTTTGCTTACATACAACATCCACTACTATATCTAAGAGCAAGTGATATTGTTCCTCCATGTTCTAGGACATAACCCGAGATTTCGAGTGATTCACAACACATGGAGGAGATCTACGGATACAATATCCTAGTATTTCGATCAAGTGTTGTATGCTATTGGAGAGCTCATAGGAGATATGATCAAGCCACCATCAACTCAAACTCTAATAAAGATACAAAATAGCTACTGATGGTTCCCATTTTTCAAGGTGAAAGCAACTCCTGAATGTACTCAGTGGGAGGAATATTCTGCACTCAAGACTAAAATTTTCTTCATTTCAGGATTGTATTTGTTGGAGATATGCCCTAGAGGCAATAATAAATGTAGTTATTATTATATCTTTGTGTTTATGATAAATGTTTACATTCATGCTATAATAGTATTAACAAGGAAACATTAATACTTGTGTGATTTGTAAATTAATTAGAGTCCCTAGTAAAGCCTCTTTATAATACTAGCTTGTTGGTTAATAAATGATTATGTTTTCCCTATCATGAACATTGAGATGTTATTAACAACAAGATCATATCGTTAGGAGAATGGTATGATGGACATACTCCTATAGATAAGCGTAGCATAAAGATCAAGTCATTTTAAACAGTTCAATTGCTATATGCTTTCTGATACATGGTAACCTAATTCCTTCGACCATGAGATCATGCATATCACCATCACCGGAAGGATGCTTTGATGACATCAAACACCACGCCGTAACTGGGTGGCTATAAAGGTGGCATTGAGTGTTCGGAAAGTATTGGTTGAGACACATGTATCAAGAGTGGGATTTGTCCATCCATATGACGGATAGATATACTCTGGGCCCTCTCGGTGGAATGTCATCCAATTGGCTTGCAAGCATGTGACTAGCTCACAAGGGATCACATATCATGGGAACGAGAAAAGAGTACTTATCGATGTGAGGTTGAACTAGGTATGCAGAGATACCGACGATCAAAACCTCGGATAAGTAAACTATCGTGAGACAAAGGGAAATTGGTATCGTATGTAAGTGGTTCATTCGATCGCAAAGTAATCGTAGAAATATGTGGGAGCCATATGAATTTCCAGATTCCTCTATTGGTTATTGTTCGGAGAAGTGTCTCGATCATGTCCGCATAATTCACGAACCGTAGGGAGACACACTTAAGGATTCGACGTTGTTGAGTAGTTATGTAATGATGAGTAAGAGACCGAATGTTGTTCGGAGTCTCGGATGGGAACCGGGATATCACTAGGAGATCCGGAATGGTCCGGAGAATAAGATTCATATAAGGAAAGTCCTATTTCGGGGTTGGAGAATGGTTCCGGTGTTTTCATCGGGAATGTTCTAGAAGGTTCCGAAATGTCCGGCACTCCGGAGGGGAAGGGTACATGAATGTGTCATAACAAGTTGGAATGGTTGCATCATGTACTAGGTGTCATCGCTGAACAAAATAAAGGGATAAATCAAATCCTAGTTTGAAAAGTCAAACGCCAATTTGAAAAGTCAAACGGCTATTTTGTTTGGTGGAGGGAGAGTAGGAAACCTACTTGGGAAGGAAGTCCCTCTCCCTCCACCACCGGCCAAGGAGGCCAAGTTGGGGAGGGACTCCCCTCCCCTTGGCCGCACCCTCCCACCTATATAAGGAGGGGCAGGGCTGCCCCTCCAGGTACACAACTTGCACCCTGCAAACCCTAGCCCCAAGCCGCCGGCGCCGCCACCTCCTGCCGCCGCCTAGGGCTAAACCCTAGCCGCCGAGTTGGGGCATCCCCTTGCCCTAGCCGCCGGCCTAGCCTCTCCTCCTTGGTGTGTCTAAACCCTAGATCACCGAGGGCTTCTCTCATAGTCCACCATACTCGCTCCGGCTTAAGGCGAAGCCCTGCGAGATCTCCCCTCTACTTCCGGTACCACGCCGTCGTGCTGCCGGAATCACGAGGAGAGTCCTACAACCTCCACGCCTCTTTGGAACAAGGGAGAGGAAGGTCTTCGTCGATTACGAGCGTGTGACCCATTTTGCGTAGGAGCAGCGCCTTGGAAGGATCGTCTACACGATCTTGAGATCAGGAAGAGTACGACTACATCACCCACGAGAATCCGCTCTCGTTAAATACTTTGGAATCTTCGAGGGTGAGTTATTCTATCGACTCGTTGCTACAATCTAGTAGATAGATCTTGGCTTGTTTGTTTGTATGCGGTAGAAATTTTTTATTTTCCATGCTACGAACCCCTACAGTGGTATCAGAGTCGTGTCTATATGTAGATCTGTTGCACGAGTAGAACACAATGGTCATTGTGGACGGTGGTGCTTTTATTATCAATTGCTTCTTGTGTACTTTGCATCTTGCGACATGATGGGATGAAGCGGCCCGGGCTAACCTTACATGACATCGTTCATGAGACTTGCTCCATGCTCAACATGCAACTTGTATTGCATAAGTGGCTTTGCGGGTGTCTGTCTCTCCCATCATAGTATAGATCCAATTTACAATGGGCACTTGATAGTTCAAACATCAATGTTGTGGTTCTTGTTCGTAAGTTAGATCGACACTTATTGAAAGCCCCAAACCACGTAAAATATGCAAAGAAATTAGAGGCGTCTAACTTTGTTTTGCAGGGGTGTGCTGTGATGTGATATGGCCATGATTGTGATTATATTTGATGTATGCAATGTTCCTTATTGTAAGTTGGCAACGGCAGGAATATATGGTTGTTTCTTTAAATTCTGTTAAGACCCGCGTGTCTATTCAAAGTAGTTGTAATAGTTGAAGCTGGTGGACGACAACCATGGAGCAGCGTCATTGACCTTGATGCAATGTCGGTGATGATGGAGATCATGTTCGTGCTTGAAGATGGAGATCGGAAGCACAAAGAAGAAAGGCCATATCATATCACATATTATGAATTCCATGTGATGTTAATCCTTTATGCATCTTGTATTTCTTAGTTAACGATGGTAGCATTATAAGATGATCCCTCATGCACATAAATTTCAAGTTCTAAAGTGTTCATCCTTAGTAAGCACCGTTTCTAAAGCTTGTTGTTTCGAAGCACCACGTGATGATCGGGTGTGTTAGATTCTGCAAGTGTATACAACGTGAGCAAGCCAGATTTGCTCATGCGGAAGCTAAGGTTTGATCTTGACGAGCCTAGCATGTATAGACATGGTCTCGGAACACGGATCACCGAAAGGTAAAGCATGAATCATATAGTAGATATGATGAACATGTCGATTGTTCGCCATTGAAGCTACATCAACTCTCGTGATGACCGGTTTTGATGTGGTGGATTTGGTTCGTGTGATCACTAAAACAATGTGAGGGATATTGTTTTGAGTGGGAGTTCACCTAGATTAATTTAACTATTAAATAGAACTCAATTTGTCATAAACTTAGTCTAAAATATTGCAAATATGTTGTAGATCAATGGCGGGCCCTACCATCAATTTTAATGCGTTCCTAAAGAAATAAAAGTTGAAAAACAATGGAAGCAACTTCGCGGATTGGTTCCGCAATTTGAGGATTGTCCTCAATGCTGGTAATTTGACCTATGTGCTGGATGCACATTTGGGTGACCACTGCGGTGATGCTACCGATGAAGTAAAGAATGTTTACCTCGCTCGAAGAATCGGTACTCCACAGTTCGATGTGCTATCTTGTATGGTTTGGAATCAGACTTGAGAAAAGGTTTGAGAATTCAGACCCACATGATATTGTCCGTGAACTCAAATTGATTTTTGAGACTCACGGCAGTTGAGAGCTATGAGGCTTCGAAAAGTTCTTTAAGCGCAAGATGGAAGAGGGCAGCTCGTCGGTGAGCATGTGCTTAAGATGTCTGACGCATAAACAAACTTCAAAGCTTGGGTATAGTGATTCCTAATGCTTTGGGATTTACCGTGTCCTCCAATCACTACCACCAAGTTACAAGAACTTTGTGATGAACTACAATATGCAAAGCATGAACAAGCGATTGCGAACTCTTCTCCATGTTAAAATCTGCAAGTGGAGATCAAGAAAGAGCACCAAGTGTTGATGGTCAATAAGACCACCAAATTCAAGAAAGGCAAGTCTAAGCAAAGGGACACTTAAAAAGGGTGGTAAGAAAGTTACCGCACCCGAAGAAGACCAAGGCTGGACCCAAGCACGTCTGAGTGCTTTTCTTGCAAGGGAGAAGGTCCTTTGGAGCGGAATTGCCCAAAGTACTTGGCGGATTTGAAGCGGCAACATCAAGAAGAAAGGTATATCCGATATACATGTTATTGATGTATCTCACTAGTACTTTCGTAGTAGTGCACAGGTATTTGATCTTGGTTCGGTTGCTCATATTTGTAACTCGAAGCAGTCTTTGCCAGAATAAGCTAGCGAAGAACGAGGTGACGATCTGCGTAGGAAATGGATCAAAGGTTGATGTGATCGTGATTACGCTACCTCTTCATCTACCATCGGGATTAGTTTTATACTTAAATAATTGTTATTTGGTGCTGCGTTAAGCATGAACATTATATCGGGATCTTGTTTATTGCGAGACGGTTACTTGTTTAAGTCCGAGAATAATGGTTGTTCGATTTATATGAGTAATATGTTTTATGCACATGCACCTTTGATAGATGGTCTATTCTTATTGAATCTCGATAGTGGAAATACACATATTAATAACATTGAAGCTAAACGTTTGAAATCGAGCGATAACTTGACCTATATGTGGCATTGTCGTCTTGGTCACATTGGAGTGAAGCGTATGAAGAAACTCCATTCCGATGGACTTCTTGAATCACTTGATTTCGAATCACTTGAAAGATGTGAAGCATGTCTGATGGGTAAAATGACTAAGACTCCATTTTCTGGTATGATGGAGCGAGCTACGGACTTATTGGAAATCATACATACCGATGTGTGTGGTCCAATGAGTGTAGCATCGCGCGGTGGTTATCGTTATGTTCTTACCTTCACGGATGACTTGAGTAGATATGGGTATATCTATTTCATGAAACATAAGTCCAAAACTTTCGAGAAGTTTAAGGAATTTCAAAGTGAGGTGGAGAATCAACGTAACAAGAAGATTAAATTTCTACGTTGTGATCGTGGAGGTGAATATCTAAGTTACGAGTTTGGCGAGCATTTGAAGAAATGCGGAATACTTTCACAATTAACACCGCCGGGAACATCACAGCGTAATGGTGTGTCCAAACGTCGTAATCGAACTCTCTTAGATATGGTTCGTTCTATGATGTCACTTACAGATTTACCGCTATCATTTTGGGGTTATGCATTAGAAACAGCCGCATTCACTTTAAATAGGGCACCATCTAAATCCGTTGAAACGACACCGTATGAATTATGGTTTGGTAAGAAACCTAAATTATCGTTCCTTAAAGTTTGGGGTTGCGAAGCCTATGTAAAGAAGTTATAGCCGGACAAGCTTGAACCCAAAGCGGAAAAATGTGTCTTCATAGGATACCCAAAGGAAACTATTGGGTATACCTTCTATCATAGATTCGAAGGCAAAATCTTTGTTGCCAAGAATGGATCCTTTCTAGAGAAGAAATTTCTCTCAAAAGAAGTGACTGGAAGGAAAGTAGAACTCGACGAGGTTGTCGAACCTTCTCTTGAACTTGCGAGTAGCGCAGCACCGGAAGAAGTTCCTGTGGTGCCTACACCAATAAGAGAGGAAGCTAATGATGATGATCATGAAACTTCGGTTGTAGTTGCTATAGAACCTCGCAGGTCAACGAGAACTCGTACCACTCCTGATTGGTATGATCCCGTTATGAGTGTCATGTTGGTGGATAACACCGATGACCCTGCGACATATGAGGAAGCGATGATGAGCCCAGATTCCAATAAATGGCAAGAAGCCATGAAATCCGAGATTGGATCCATGTACGAAAACCAAGTATGGACTTTGGTGGACTTACCGGATGGTAGGAAGGCATCGAGAACAAATGGATTTTCAAGAAGAAAACAGATCTTTGATGGTAATGTTCGTTTATAAAGCTCGACTTGTCGCAAAAGGGTTTCAAAATTCAAGGAGTTGACTACGATGAGACTTTCTCACCAAATGCGAAGCTAAAGTCTGTGAGGATTATGTTAGCAATCGCTGCATATTACGATTATGAGATATGGCAGATGGATGTCAAAACAGCGTTCCTCAATGGAGACATTGATGAAGAGTTGTATATGATGCAACCCAAAGGTTTTGTCAATCCTAAAGATGCTAACAAGGTATGCAAACTTCAACGGTCCATTTATGGATTGAAGCAAGCATCCCGAAGTTGGAATCAACGTTTTGATAAGGTAATCAAAAGTTTTGGTTTTATACAAACTTATGGAGAAGCTTGTATTTACAAGAAAGTGAGTGGGAGCTCTATAGCATTCTTAATACTATATGTAGATGATATATTGTTGATTGGGAATGATGTAGACCTTCTTAATAGTGTCAAGGAATATTTGAATAATAGTTTTTCAATGAAAGATCTTGGCAAAGCAGCTTACATATTGGGCATAAAGATTTATAGAGATAGATCGAGACGTCTAATATCATTGTCACAAAGTACATATTTGGACAAAGTTCTAAAGAGGTTTGGAATGGAAGATAGCAAGAAAGGGTTCTTGCCCATGTTGCCCAATACGACGTTGAGTAAAACTCAAAGTCCAACAACGGCAGAAGATAGAGAAAGGATAAGTAAAACTCCCTATGCCTCAGCCATAGGATCTCTAATGTATATCATGCTATGTACTAGACCCAACATTGCATATGCTGTTAGTTTGACTAGCAGATATCAAAGTGATCTAGGAGTGGATCAATGGACAACGGTCAAAAATATCCTTAAGTACTTGAGAAGAACTAAGGATATGGTTCTTTCTTATGGAGGTGATGAACAACTCGTTGTTAATGGTTACACCGATGCTAGTTGGAACACCGATCCGGATGATTCTAAATCACAATCTAGATACGTATTTACTTTGAATGGTGCAGCAGTTAGCTGGAGGAGTGCAAAGCAAAGCGTTGTGGCGAGATCTTCAACTGAATCGTAATACATGGCTGCTTCGGAGGCTTCACAAGAAGCGATATGGATGAAAGAGTTCATTACAGAGCTCGGTGTGGTTCCAAGTGCGCTGGACCCAATGTCTATCTATTGTGATAACATGGGCGCCATAGCCAATGCGCAAGAACCAAGGTCACACAAGAAGCTGAAGCACATCAAGCTACGTTTCCACGCTATTCGAGAACATGTCCAAGATGGTGACATAAAGATTTACAAAGTACGCACAGATCTGAATGTGGCGGATCTGTTGACTCAACCTCTCCCGAGGGCAAAACATGACCAACACCAAACTGCCATGGGTGTTCGGTATATTACCATGTAATCTAGATTAGTTGACTCTAGTGCAAGTGGGAGACTGTTGGAGATATGCCCTAGAGGCAATAATAAATGTAGTTATTATTATATCTTTGTGTTTATGATAAATGTTTACATTCATGCTATAATAGTATTAACAAGGAAACATTAATACTTGTGTGATTTGTAAACTAAATTAGAGTCCCTAGTAAAGCCTCTTTATAATACTAGCTTGTTGGTTAATAAATGATTGTGGTTTCCCTATCATGAACATTGAGATGTTATTAACAACAAGATCATATCGTTAGGAGAATGGTATGATGGACATACTCCTATAGATAAGCGTAGCATAAAGATCAAGTCATTTTAAATAGTTCAATTCCTATATGCTTTCTGATACATAGTAACCTAATTCCTTCGACCACGAGATCATGCATATCACCATCACCGGAAGGATGCTTTGATGACATCAAACACCACACCGTAACTGGGTGGCTATAAAGGTGGCATTGAGTGTTCGGAAAGTATTGGTTGAGACACATGGATCAAGAGTGGGATTTGTCCATCCATATGACGGATAGATATACTCTGGGCCCTCTCGGTGGAATGTCATCCAATTGGCTTGCAAGCATGTGACTGGCTCACAAGGGATCACATATCACGGAGCGAGAAAGAGTACTTATCGATGCTGAGGTTGAACTAGGTATGCGAGAGATCTGAAGCGATCAAAACCTCGGATAAGTAAACTATCGTGAGACAAAGGGAAATTGGTATCGTATGTAAGTGGTTCATTAGATCGCAAAGTAATCGTAGAAATATGTGGGAGCCATATGAATTTCCAGATTCCTCTATTGGTTATTGTTCGGAGAAGTGTCTCGATCATGTCCGCATAATTCACGAACCGTAGGGAGACACACTTAAGGATTCGACGTTGTTGAGTAGTTATGGAATGATGAGTAAGAGACCGAATGTTGTTCGGAGTCTCGGATGGGATCCGGGATATCACGAGGAGATCCGGAATGGTCCGGAGAATAAGATTCATATAAGGAAAGTCCTATTTCGGGGTTGGAGAATGGTTCCGGTGTTTTCATGGGGAATGTTCTAGAAGGTTCCGGAATGTCTGGCACTCCGGAGGGGAAGGGTACATGGATGTGTCATAACAAGTTGGAATGGTTGCATCATGTACTAGGTGTCATCGCTGAACAAAATAAAGGGATAAATCAAATCCTAGTTTGAAAAGTCAAACGCCAATTTGAAAAGTCAAACGGCTATTTTGTTTGGTGGAGGGAGAGTAGGAAACCTACTTGGGAAGGAAGTCCCTCTCCCTCCACCGCCGGCCAAGGAGGCCGAGTTGGGGAGGGACTCGCCTCCCCTTGGCCGCACCCTCCCACCTATATAAGGAGGGGCAGGGCTGCCCCTCCAGGTACACAACTTGCACCCTGCAAACCCTAGCCCCAAGCCGCCAATGCCGCCACCTCCTGCTGCCGCTGCCTAGGGCTAAACCCTAGCCGCCGAGTTGGGGCATCCCCTTGCCCTAGCCGCCGGCCTAGCCTCTCCTCCTTGGTGTGTCTAAACCCTAGATCACCGAGGGCTTCTCTCATAGTCCACCATACTCGCTCCGGCTTAAGGCGAAGCCCTGCGAGATCTCCCCTCTACTTCCGGTACCACGTTGTCGTCTTGGAATCACGAGAGAGTCCTACAACCTCCGCTGCCTTTGGAACAAGGGAGAGGAAGGTCTTCGTCAATCTGAGCGTGTGATCGATCTTGCGTGCTGGTTAACGCAGCGCCGGAAGGATCGTCTACACGATCTTGAGATCGGGAAGAGTACGACTACATCACCCACGAGAATCCGCTCTCGTTAAACACTTTGGAATCTTCGAGGGTGATTTATTCTATCGACTCGTTGCTACAATCTAGTAGATAGATCTTGGCTTGTTTGTTTGTATGCGGTAGAATTTTTTTGTTTTCCATGCTACGAACCCCTGCAGTATTGGAGCAATTTATGGTACTTGTAACTAATAGAGTGTTGAAATCCTAAGCATCTGTGAAAGAGCATTTCCTATCCCTAGTGATTTTGGTGTTTTATAACAACACACATATCGGACTAGTTATTTGCCAAGTGTATCGTAGGTGCATTGAAAAAAGGTTTTGCAATGGTTAAACAAAGGTCCAGAACTTTCTGCCTGGCGTGGTACCAAAAAGCGGTAGTACCGCTTTTTGCTACCGGACGCGGCAGTAGTTTTTGATCAGTTGTCAAAAAGCCACTGCCAGGCTAGGTACTAAAAAGCGGTAGTACCGCATTTTAGTACCTAGCGCGACAATATCTTTTTGACCACTTGTCAAAGCTCTTGCCGCTCATACTAAAATCTTGATAGTACGCAGTTTAGTACCTAGCGTGGCAGAGACTTTTTCGAACCTATAAAAGGCCATAGCTCACCCCGGTACTACCGCATTTTAGTACCTAGCGTGGCAGTAGCCTTTTGTAAGTTGGAAAAAGCCACTGGCCGCCTAGGTAGCAAAATGCGGTAGTATCGCATTTTGCTACCTTACGTGACAGAAAGTTTTTCGACCAGGTTGCAGATTCCATTGCCCGTCCGGTAGTACCGGTTCCCATAAGCGGTACTACCGCTTTACGGTAGCATCACATTGTGATACCGCTGTGTCCAGGGGATATGAACTTTGCAGGTTGTTCTTCTGGTACCAGGTCCGGTAGTACCAGAGTTTTCCGGTAGTACCGCTTAAACTTCTGGTACTACCGCTGCATTAAAGGATCCAACGGACAGATTTCTTGGAGGGGTATAAATACCCCTCCATCTACCTTGGGACAAAGTGCTCATCCACATTAAAGTCAAGACCACCATTGGAGCCACCAATTCTTCAAGATCTCCTCAATCCACCACCCAAAGTCTTTGATCTTTGGGGAATCGAAGGAGGAGGACCCGATCTACTACTTCACCAAAAAAGATCTTCATTTCCCCCTCATTTCATTGAGGGCCCCTTTGCTCTAGTGTTTTCTTGGAAACCCTAGTTCTTGTTTTGGTTCTTACAAGCTTGTCTTTGATTGCTTTGACAGCTTGCTTGTATTTGGGAGCCTCCGATAAAGTTGTGTATGTGTGCCCCAAACTTTTAAAGGTGCCGGCTTCCACCTTGAAGGTTGTCGATATAGTGGAAGGTGAATCGATCCCGTTGGGGTGAGATTCATCGGAGAACAAGGAAGGCCTCTCGTGGCGTTGGTGGTTTGAAACCACCCCCTCTCCAAACATAGATGTACTTCCCCTCAAAAGGAAGGAACTACGGGAAACAAATCCTTGTGTCTCCGCGTCCACCACTTTGGTTACTTCTATCCTTTACCACACTTTACTTACTTGCTCTTACTTAGTTGTGCATTATCTTGTTCATGTTTATCATATAGGTAAATTCACCTTAGTTGCATTATCTAGAGAATTTACCTTATTGTCAAACCCTAATTTGAAAAAGAAGAAAATTTTAAGTAGCACCTATTCACCCCCCCTCTAGGTGCCCATACGATCCTTTCAATGTGTATCAGAGCCTCGACTCTTTATTTGGGCTTTACCGCCTAAGAGAATATGGGTAGCCACGAAGGGAATGGTGGTGGTGAGCCGACCACGGTGACCATGGAAGATCTCAGAAACTTGGAAACAAGATTGAGCTCTTCCTTGGTCAACGAAGTCAAGAAGATGCTAGAGCAACTTCTTAAAGACAAAGATGGCTCATCACCCCCATCTCCTCAAGAGGATCCACCATCCGTTGTACCTAAAGGGAATACTTCGGTATCCCCCGAGGGTATGATGGTGGGGGGTAAACAAGACAATTCTAATTCCTCCACACACAATGATAGTGGGAAGGGTGAGCACCATGATTCATGGTACTCTCCCGACCCTCCAATCCCTCACCCTCATGTGTACAATAGAGGTGACCCACCTAAGCTTGAAGAATCTGCTACTTTTGCTCAATGGCAATCAATAATGAGAACTCATGTGCATAGCTCTTGCATTGAACTATGGAACATCATCGAGCATGGACTCTTTATTGGGGATCCAAACAACTTGACAAGAAGAGAGGTTGTCAATAGTCAACTCAATGCCACTGCTTTGCATATGATTCAACAAGGATTGGGGACAAAGAATTATACACACATTGAGCACTTTAGCATTGCCAAGGAAGCTTGGGATGCCCTCACTGTATTGTTTGTTGGAAATGAGAGTATGAGGAGGAACCGATATGATGCTCTAAGCAATGAAGCCGAAGGCTTCTACATGAAAGAAGGTGAAGATCACGAAGACATGTACCGAAGGCTCAAGACCACCACCACCGCTTTTCGAAATGTGGGTGCCTCACATGTGGATGATGCATGGATAAAAAGGAAATATGTGAGTGCACTCATTCCCTTTGAGCCCACGTACTTGAAGAGCTTACAAGGAAGACATAACTACCATCTCATGAACTCCAATGAAGTTATGCAAGAGATGGCCGCTTTCAAGGTTGCCGCCAAGAATGCCAAAGATGCCCGTGCTCGTGCCCTTGGTATGAGCAATATTGTCAATGTTGCTTTGAAGGCCAAAGTTGTGGATCATGGGGATGAAGATGATAGTGATGAAGGACTGTCCATGGACCATCCTGATGAAGTCAAGATTGCTCATAGTCAATATATGGCCTTCTATGCAAAAAACTTTTGGAAAAACCCCGCCAAGGCCAAGATGGAAATGCAACGTAGAAGCAATCCAAATGGGAAAAGAGAAAACAATACTAGATTGAGAACTTGCTTCAATTGTGGTGACCGCTATCACTTTGTGGCTAGTTGCCCTTATGAGAAAAGAGAAGATCACGGGGGTAAGCTTGTGTTGAAGAAGACTCTCAAGGCACCTTACAAGAAACCTTTCATCAAGAAGAATCCCATCAACAAGAAGTCGGGAGAAATTGTCTTGATCACTCATGAAGAATACTCCTCCGACAATGAAGATGATGAAGATGAGGAAGAGGAAACTTCTAATGGTGTGGCTGCTTTAGCCACCACTTCTACTCCGACATTCTCACTCTTCGATTCTCCAAATGAGAACTCTCCCACCAAGAACGTCACTTGCCTTATGGCAAGAGGAACAAAGACATATGCTTCCGGGGGTTCAAAGTGGGTGCTTGATAGTGGTTGCACAAGTCATATGACCGGAAGCTCGTCTATTGTCAAGGACTTAAAGCCAAATGATGATCAAATCACCATGACATATGCCGACAAATCAAAGTCTAAGGTAATGGGTTTCGGCAAGGTAGTGGTTTCTCACGACATTACACTCGTGAACGTCATGCTTGTTGAGACCCTTGGATACAATTTACTTTCAGTCCTTGCTCTTGGAAAGATGGGCTTTACCGTCTTTATTGATGTTGATATTGTGGTCCTCTTGTGGAGCAATTCTCTCAAGGTCGCTTTCGTTGGGTACGTCGAACATGACTTGTATGTGGTGGACTTTTCGGAGCAAGCCACTACAGGTCCGATGTGCTTATTCGGAAAGGCCGATGTGGGTTGGCTATGGCATCGCCGACTAGCCCATGTCAATATGAGAACTTTGCAAAGTCTCCATAAGGAGGGCCATATTGTTGGACTAAAAGAAAATGTTTCCTTTGCCAAAGATCGTGTTTGCAGGGCATGTGTTCTAGGGAAGATGCATGATGCTCCTCACAAGCCTAAGAACCGTATCAAGTCTACCAAGATCTTGGAACTCCTCCATGTGGATCTCTTTGGTCCTCCATCTCATGCAAGTCTTGGTGGGAAGAAATATTGTTTGGTGATCATTGATGACTTTTCAAGATACTCATGGGTATACTTCTTCAAGTTGAAGAGTGAGACCCATAAGACCTTCATCGACTTCATCAACATGGTCCAATGGCAATACAATCTTCCCGTGTTAATCATAAGAAGTGACAACGGCACCGAGTTCAAGAACTACACCTTGAATGATTTTCTTAGTGATGAGGGGATAAAACATCAATATTCCGCTGCATACACCCCTCAACAAAATGGTGTGGCCGAAAGGAAGAATCAGACTCTTATTGAGATGGCTAGGACCATGTTGGCGGAGTTTAAATCTCCATACAACTTTTGGGCCAAAGCCATCTCCACCGCTTGCCATGCTTCAAACCGGATCTACCTCCGCAAAGAAATCAACAAGACTCCATATGAAATACTTACCGGTAACAAGCCCAACATATCCTACTTTCGGGTGTTCGGTTGTAAGTGTTTCTATCTCATAAAAGGTGTTCGGTTGTCCAAATTCGAGTCTAAAGCATTAGAGGGTATTTTTGTTGGCTATGGTCTCGAATCTCACACTTGTAGAATCTATGATAAGCTCTCCGAAGCCGTCATAGAATCTTGTAGTGTGACCTTCGAAGAATATGATGGTCCCCAAGGGGGGCGTGTTGATGCTTGTGATGCAGATGATGAATGCCTCAGGATGCCATAGGAAGAATGGGTGTGGGATATATCCGCCCTGTTGAGGAACCCCTTATGGCGGATCGAGAAGAACTATGCTCCACTCAAGTGGAGCCCTCATCTTCACAACCTCAACATGCTCCATCCACCGAAGAGGACATTGACTCAAGCCAAAGACAAGATGTGGACCCTCAACATGGCGATCAAAGTGACAACTCTAGTCAAGGGGAGCTTGATTCATTCGCCAGGATGTCAAGTGGTGCCAAGACAATTACTCAAGGAACATCCATACAAACTGCTTTGAGACAAGCTCAAATTGATGCTAGAAGAGCACTTGATCAAGACCAAGGTCAATCCTTGCCTCCCAATGTAGAGGATGATTCCAATGATGATCAAGGTCAAGATGATGGTCAAGACGAGGATCAAAATGATGAAGAGGGTCCCCCAAGAAACAACACGAAGATCCACGCTCGTCGCGAAGCTAGAAAGGAAAGAATGTTGGAATTAAGAGACCACACTCTACAAAATGTTGTTGGTGACCTAAGGAAAGGCATTTCCACAAGAGCACAATTGAAGAGGTTCAGTGAACATCAAGCTCACATCTCCATGATTGAACCTAAGAAAGTGTGGGAGGCTCTTGAAGATTCGGATTGGTTGGAAGCTATGCACAAAGAGCTCAACAACTTTGAGAGAAACAAAGTATGGAAGTTAGTTGAGAAGCCAAAGGATTGCCGCAATGTTATTGGAACAAAGTGGATATTCAAGAACAAGCAAGATGAGATGGAATTATAGTAAGGAACAAGGCTAGATTGGTTTCCCAAGGGTATTCTCAAATTGAAGGCATTGACTATGGAGAGACTTATGCACCCGTGGCTCGCCTTGAGTCCATCTGTATCCTTCTTGCTTATGCGGCACATCATAACTTCAAGTTGCAACAAATGGATGTAGAAAGTGCATTTCTTTATGGCCCATTAAATGAATTAGTATATGTTAAGAAACCCCCGGGATTTTAGGACCCCAACTTTCCAAACCATGTCTACAAACTTGATAAGGCGCTCTATGGGCTCAAGCAAGCCCCACGCACGTGGTATGAGCACCTTAGAGAATTATTGTTTGACCGTGGATTTGAGGTTGGGAAAATCGATCCCACTCTTTTTACTAAGACGGTCAATGGGGAGCTTTTTGTATGCCAAATATATGTTGATGATATTATCTTTGGCTCATCTAACAAAGCCTTTAATGATGAATTCTCAAAGCTTATGACTAGTAGGTTCCGGATGTCTTTGATGGGAGAGTTGAGAGTATTTCTTGGCTTTGAGATCAAGAAAGTTAGAGGAGGGACATTCTTCAATCAAGCCAAGTATACTCAAGATATTCTCAAGAGATTCAAAATGCAAGATCTAAATGGAGCTCCTACTCCCATGGCTACAAAGACTCATCTAGAACAAAATCCAAATGGTAAAGATGTGGATCAAAAGGTATACCGGTCCATGATTGGTTCTTTGCTTTACCTTTGTGCATCTAGATCCGATATTGTGTTGCGTGAAGGCGTGTGTGCAAGATATCAAGCAGCTCCTAAAGAAAGCCATTTGATGGCGGTCAAGAGAATCTTTCGATATTTAGTTCATACCCCATTTTATGGTCTTTGGTATCCTCGAGGCTCAACATTTGCCCTTTGTGGATACACGAATTCGGATTGGGCGGGTGATAAGGATGATAGAAAATCAATATCCCGGGCTTGCCAATTTCTTGGTAGGTCCTTGGTATGTTGGTCTTCTAAGAAGCAAAATTGTATATCTCTCTCTACCGCCGAAGCCGAGTATGTCGCTGCCGCTAGTGCTTGCACTCAATTGCTATGGATGAGGCAAACTTTAAAGGAATACGGTGTCCATAGTGACAAAGTGCCTCTTCTATGTGACAATGAAAGTGCCATCAAGATTGCATACAACCCGGTGGATCACACAAGGACAAATCATATTGATATTCGTCATCACTTCATTAGAGATCATGTTGCTCGAGGTGATATTGATCTATCCTATGTGTCAACCAAAGATCAACTTGTCGATATCTTCACGAAGCCACTTGATGAAGCAAGGTTTTGCTACTTGAGGAATGAACTAAATATCGTAGATTCAAGGAGCTTGACTTGATTATCTTGCACTCTCACCTAATATTCGACCCATATTTGGTTTAGGTGTAGGCATGGACATAGGGGGAGTGCGGTCCTAATTGATTGGACCATCCCTCCCCCATTATGCGCAAAGTAAACAAAATCATTCCTATTAATATCATTTTGTGATATGTGAGCTTAATGATGAGTTTCGATAATGGACCCAAGATATATCTTCGTGGTGCCAAGCCGAGTATACTCAAACATGGTGGCCTAGGCCACCGCCTCCTCTCAATCGAGAGGTTGATGTTCTTACTCGTGTTTGTCACTTTTGAATTGGTTGTTACTCATGTTTGTCATCTTTTGAGTTGTTTTCATTGATATTAGTCTCATGCACTCTAGTTTGGTTCGTGACATCCTTTTCTCGATTTTTAGAGTGCATGTGCTTCCCAGTACAATTATCTAAACCCAAGCCATTCTTATCCTTCAACAAAACTCATCTATTCTGCACAAGAACCTTCCACTTTATGTATCCTGGCTCTCTGTTTTGGTGGTTACGGTACTACCGGTGCTCACTAGCGGTACTACCGCCAAATGGTACTACCGTAAAAGGCTAGCGGTACTACCACTTCTGGATCAGTTTCCAGGGTCCTGTTTGGAAACTTCCCAGGTGCGGTACTACCGGTAGTTGTCTACGGTACTACCGCTCATGGCCCCGATACTACCGCTCGTGCGTTTCGGTTAAGATTGGAGATGTGGGAGAGGCACCTCTCAGTGCCTCATTAGTCCCCTATCTCCACTACTCACTACCGCCGCCGCCGGAGCAGGAGAACACCGCTAGAGCCCCGCCCTCCTTCTCCTTTTCCCGGATCCACACCGGATCCGGCCTCCTCGCGGGCTCCTCCTCATTCTCCACCGCCATGGACACCGGTACTACCGCCCTCCTCTTCTCCTCACTTGTTTTCTCCATTGAATCTAGGGTGACTTTGATTCTTGGCTAAAACACGTATTCTTGAGGTTGTACCGTGTGCTATCTACAAGATCTACCACTTAGACCGATGGAATTCCTGTTTTACATCAAGTTTACTGCCCGTACATGGATTTATGTCTCAGATATGCACTGTGGTCGCTGGCCGGTAGTACCAGGAATCTTTTTCCGGTACTACCGCTTATCTATGCAGATCGTACTACCATACATCTTGTGACATTTTTAAAACCAAGTGTTCCATCATCTGTTTGTCTCGGGTTCTTGTGCCCTTAACCCTATGCTATCTCCCTCGTTCTTTCACAGGTGCAGGGGGTTCCCGGGGATCTCGCAAATGCTCCAAAGCTCACCATGAGATTGAGGACTATGAGTCAGAGTCAGAGACTGAGTCAGAAGAGGAGATCATGCCTCAACCTAGCAACCATCTGAAACTGCAAACAACTCGTGGTCGTCGGGGTGGGGGGGGGTCAAGCAAAGTGCTGGTCGTGGTAAGGCTCCTCCACCTCCTCCTCCTTCCTCCGGTCCTCGCAAGAGCCACAGTTCAGGGCCATCTGGGCCAAAGCTGCTATCTTGTCTGAGACCGAATTTCATGAATTGCGGACTATCAATCCATATGTGGCTGCTCAATATCAAGCTCGGTGAGGTAGCCTTTTCTATACGGATTTCCAGGAGCGGGTGTTCCATGAGATACCCATGAAATATGACAAACTTGTGGTCCCTCAAAAGTGGATCGAGATGAATCATGTGAGGAAGAATCTGCAATACTTTGGTGAAGCTCTTGACATTTGCACCAACATTGGCTTGCTTCCTATTATGGAGTTCCGGTGCAACTATGAACCAATGCTCATTACTCAGTTCTATGCAACCGTTAACTTTGCCAAGAATCAGACTCGGACACTCACCTGGATGACCGAGGGTGTTGTCAAGCAAGCAACCTTGGCTGAGTTCGCGGCTATTCTTGGGTACGAAGACCGTGGCAGGGACACTCCCGTTGGCTTTCGGTGCCACAACAATGATCGCCCCATGAAGAAGGATGCTCTTGCACCACTGTACATCCCGGGGCGCGACATCCCTGGAAAGATCAAAGGGCTTCTACCTGCATATGACATCTTGCATCACATTTTCTGTGAGACTGTCGCCCCCTGAGCTGGGAATGTTGATGAGATACATGCCTTCATGGTGGATATCATGCTCGCCACCTTTCACCACCGTGACTCCGGCCAACCTATGGATGTGAGATGTTATTTGGAATGAAATGGTCTGTGCCACTTTTCAAAGGAGGGTGCCTCCTTTTGCTCCGTATATCATGGCTCTCATTATTAGCAAGTGCCCCGTGATTGCCCGTGACATATCTTCTCTTCGCCTTGTCACTCACCGCCATAAGAATCTGTTGATCAAGACCCATCTCAAACCACGCAATGCCAATGGTTAGATTGTTGATGAGGATGGGAACCCTGTTGTGGAGGGATCCGGTGATGCTGATGATGCCCAGAAGGATGCTGACTTTGTGGTCTCACGTCGCAAGCCTGCTCAGCCATCTTGGGCCAAGAGGATTGAGGCCAAACTCAAGAAGGTATTCTGCTTCCAAGTGAACAATCAGAAACACATGTACGAGGCCCATGTCTATGCCAAGAAGTCATGTGCTCGTCAGAAGGAAATGATGGAGGCTCAAGGTTTGACCGTCTCCAAGGGCTCCGAGAACAACATTACCCCAGAAGACCAATGGATCTCCAAGCACAGCCACTAGGATGATGATGCCACCTCCTTCTTCCGTGCCCCGCCAACTGATGATGATGCATGGGATGCATATCATGATGATGATTATGAGTGATCTCCGGGACGTTAGTGTTGCTCTTGTCCCTTTTTGGCGTCTTGATGCCAAAGGGGGAGAAGTTGCACATTAGGTATGCGGGATTTGCGAGGGAAAAGTCACAAGCTCGTTCTTGCCATTGATTTTTATTCGCTTGTGAACTTTATTTGCTTGCCTCTTATTTGGTGCGACTTATTATGTGTGAACTAACTATTTGTGCTATGTATGGTGAGACTATGTGGTTATCGTATGGATCCATCTTGTGTGTAATATGGCTATTCTCATTTGGATCCATCTTATGTGGTGTATGTGACGACCTTCCCCATTCCTAATCAATATTGGTCATCACATGTTATTTAGCAAAGTTATGTGCTCTAAGTGCGGCTTCTACTCCACTACTAGGAAAAGGCCCATCAGTGGCGCACCATTTTGGGACTTCTGTGGCGCATATGGGATACGCCACTGTTATCTTGCCACTAAAGTTCAGTTCTGTGGCGCATATTGAAATCTTGAAATTGAAAAACTTCGCATGATATGGCCAAAATGCGCCACGAAGTCCCAACCAGATCTTAAACTTACGTGGCGCATTTGGCCAACATGCGCCATGAAGTTTTTTCAAAAAAACTTGCCGGATCTGGCCGGAGGTGGTGCTCGCCGGAGGTGGGGGTCGCCGATGGAGGAGAGAAGGAGGTCGCTAGTGGATGAGGTGGAGGTCACCGGTGGAGGAGAGGAGGAGGCCACCGGAGGTGAGGAGGCCGCCGGAGGAGGAGGAGAAGGAGGAGGAGGAGAAGGTCGCCGAAGGAGGAGCTCGCCGGGGTGGAGGAGGGAGGTGGGAGGAGGAGGATCTCTCCGGGGTGGAGGAGGAGGGAGGTGGGAGGATGAGGAGGAGGAGGAGGAGGAGAAGCTCACCGGGGTGGAGGAGAAGGAGGAGGATAAGGAGGAGGAGGAGAAGCTCACCGGGGTGGAGGAGAAGGAGGAGGAGAAGGAGGAGGAGAAGGTGAGGAGAATGAGAGAGGATGTAGGAGTGGAAGAGTATAAGAGAGGGAGAAGGGGGGAGGGATTCAAAATTCGAATCCCTCCCAAAACTTCTGTGGCGCATATGGAAGAAATGCGCCACAGAAGTTTGTCCTCCTTTTTTATTTTTTTGCAGGAAAAAACGATCTTTTATCCATAACTTTTTACTCTTTTCGAATTTTGAAAATCTAAATAATCGCTAAACGACCGTAGGTGGTTGCGAGCGGATGCGAAATCTCGTTCTCGTCATTTTGATATATTATACGTATTTTTTTAACATCGTATGCAAAAGTTACGGCCGTTTTATCGTGGCATAAACTTTTTTTGTATAAAAAGTCAAAATGCATGTTTGTTAATTTTCCTACAAACTAGACCATATTACCTATCACTATGTGAAAGGATTTTATTTTTTGAAGTGTTCTTCATTTTCTATTATTTTTTACAAGGCTAAAAAGGCGATCCACGGGGGAGGGGGGGGGGTAGAATCTGTTTTTCCTACAGAAACTTCTGTGCCGCATGCGTCTATATGCGCCACAGAAGATAAACTTCTGTGGCGCATATGGTCATATGCGCCAGTAATGTTGGATCTGATCAATAAATTTTGTGGTAGGGTCCAGAAGCTTTACAGCGCATATGTCCATATCATACGAAGTTGGAACTTCGTATGATGTGGACATAACTTCTGTGACACATTTTTCCTATATGCTTCACAGAAGTTGGAAGACTTCTGTGGCGCATTTGATGAAATGCGCCACTGGACAACTTTTGTGGCGCATGGTCAGAACCATGCGCCACAGAAGGTCTGTCTATCTATAGCTAGTTTCCTAATAGTGCTCCCAGGTAACTTATTAGATAGAATGAGGCTTGATTCTACATATCCAGGGGGAGCCCCATATCTATCTTGTCATCATTGGATTACCCTGTAAAATGTGTGTTGTCATCAAACACCAAAAAGGGGGAGATTGAAAGAGCATTTCCTATCCCTAGTGATTTTGGTGTTTTATAGCAACACACATATCGGACTAATTATTTGCTAAGTGTATCGCAGGTGCATTGAAAAAGGTTTTGCAATGGTTAAACAAAGGTCCAAAACTTTACTGGCGATGTTAGCGCTTTTTTGCTTTGACGCGGTGTCAAAAAGCCAACTTTGATAGGGCGTACTAAAAAGCGGTAGTACCGCATTTTAGTACCTAGCACGACAATAGCTTGTTGACCACTTGTCAAAAGCTTTTGCCCGCTCCGGTACTAAAATGCGATAGTACCGCATTTTAGTACCTAGCGCGGCAGAGACTTTTTCCAACCTATAAAAGGCCATAGCTCGCCCCGGTACTAAAATAACCTAGCGTGGAAGTAGCCTTTTGTAAGTTGGCAAAATCTACTGGCTGCCTAGGTAGCAAAATGCGGTCTTGCGTGATAGAAAGTTTTTCGACCAGGTTGCAGATTCCATTGCCCGTCCGGTAGTACCGGTTCCCATAAGCATAAGCGGTACTACCGCTTTACGGTAGCATCACATTGTGATACCGCTGTGGCCAGGGGATATGAACTTTGCAGGTTGCTCTTCCGGTACCAGGTCCGGTAGTACCGCTTAAACTTTCGGTACTACCGCTGCATTAAAGGCTCCAACGGCCAGATTTTTTGGAGGGGTATAAATACCCCTTCACCTACCTTGGGACAAAGTGCTCATCCATATTAAAGTCAAGACCACCATTGGAGCCACCAATTCTTCAAGATCTCCTCAATCCACCACCCAAAGTCTTTGATCTTTAGGAAATCGAAGAAGAAAAAATCTTCATTTCCCTCTCATTTTATTGGAGGCCCCTTTGCTCGTAAAAAAAAAAGTCGATGTTTTAACACAGGGCGGCTGCTACGGAGCGTTGACCTTGACCACCCGCAACACGTACAGCCGCCTGCACCCGCTCCAGCTCCTACACTTCTCTGACGCAGAGGTCAGGACAGGAGCCCAGGGCCCAGACCACCCGCTCCCTCCACACTTGCGTCCTCGCTAGCACGCAGGGATGGCCGGGAGCAGCTTCTCCGCCGTCGCCGGCGGCAAACCACCGCTGTTCGCGACGGAGAAGCCGAAACGGATGGTGGCGTACCGGCTATACGCGGGCACCATCTTCGCGGGGATCCTCCTGATATGGGTGTACAGAGCCACCCACATCCCGCCGAGAGACAGCAGCAGCCTGGGGTGGCGGGCGTCGCTCGGGCTGCTCGTGGCCGAGGTTTTGTTCGGCCTCTACTGGGTCCTCACCCTCTCCGTGCGGTGGAACCCCATCCTCCGCACCACCTTCAAGGACCGCCTCACGGAAAGGTGAGTGGCTGATCTGCGATGCTTGCTTTTTGTATCCTGTTTTGCTTGGGCTGGATGCAAAGCCAGTGTTTGATGAAATGGTTAGCTGGAGTAGTAGAATTTCGGCCACCGTATCAGTTGAGGGGCTTGACTCTAGAGGCTTAGTGATCCAAATCCTGAAGTTTAGCAACTCGGAATCTGTGATCCGTAATGGTGTATCTATTAATGAGTAATCTGACATTGAGAAAAAAAACTCTGTATGTAGTGTATGAGACTATGAGCACAGTTTCGATAGCATCTCACCTAGTTTCTGCACGCTGATCTTTCACATTTTACATTATTCCTAGGTATACTGGGCAATTCGAATTGAGAATTATCTTATGAAGAAACAAACAATAGTATTAACTCGATATAAATATTTGTGGCTTTGTGCTACTAAATATGGTTGGCATGTGACAATGCCGGACTACAAGGATTCTGGTCTATTGCAACAAAAGCATTTGTTGCAATAAGTACTGAATTGTCGCAATAGGTACATATTTCCACGACATGACATTCGTTGCCAGCCGTTGCTATAGGACGCATGGTAATAGGTTATTGCAACAAAAAACCAACTGTGGCAATAAAGGGTGCTATCACAACAATCATGTGGAAAGTTACCACAAATTTTTCCATGGAAACATGCCCCTGTTGCCACAATTTTGTTTTGTGGCGATAGCTTAATGCAATAGATAATAATACCGTGGCAATTATAGTTCGTGGCGATATTGATTTGTGGCAAGAACCTAAGCCAACAACCCTTGTTTCGTGGCGCATACTTTTCCATAGCAATAGTCCATTGTGGCAATAACCTATGGCAACAACTCCTTTTTTGCCACTAGCTTATGGCAACAACATTCCAGTTGTGTCAGGAAATTCAAATTGTGGCGATAGACTTATTACAATCAAGTCTACTATAGACAAAATGTAAAGAACAAAGAACCAACAATTCTCACGAGATCTCATTTATCTTGAAACTAGAGCACTGTATATAAAATAAGCTTGACAATCAAATATTTGAAATTGCATATGTCAAAGCATATAACATCCAGGGAGCACCACAAAAATTACATTCAGCTATGCGTTCTTCATTGCAAGCCTACTAGTCTATTAGAATTCTTGGCAGCCATTTGTTCCTTTAGTCTTCACGTAAGTCAATTTGTTCCATCCTGCAAGTCAGAAACAAGAATGTCCATAAACATTGTGGTCTATTGGAATAAAAGCCAACTAGTTGTAAGGCATAATTATAATAGTAAGTTAAGAAATAAGGTGTTTCCAGCAGAACATAACACATCGCTTTGCATGCTAGTACAAATCACTAATGAAACATGGATTGAAAGGTGGACAACAAGGTCACTTCTAATCAAGATAACACAAAGATAATCTTGTACCTAACTCTGTGGACTAGATTACTCATACTGACAACAAAGGATAAATTCAACAATTCAGAATGCACTCAGCAGTAGTACGTAGTACTGGCTCCAACATTCAATGCTAAATTACACAAAACAGAATGTGGTACCTAATGAGGTAGTGTTAAAGTAATACTAGGCTCGTTACAACAAATTGATTGGTTTACTTCTAAGAGATAAAAGATTGGATTTTAGTTAAATGATTTGCAATGTCTACCCATTTGAAGAGAAAACAAGACGATAAATTCAACTGAATATTTATACTGCTTAGGTAGAATATTTAGGGGACAACTATGGTTTACCTGATCTTACTAGAGCCTTCCATATGTATATCATAGGGAACAGTAGATGATAAAACTGGAGTATCCTCAACTTTATCATCGTGAGCCTTCATTGCTTTGATGAGTGCACTGGTTACACAGAAATTGTAAAGTTACCAAAATTATCCAAGACTTATAGAGAATGCAGAATCGAGGAATGATGAGCACGACTACCAGATTTCTCATTCCAGAACAGAAACATTAAATTCTGAAATAAATTTGTGTGTGTATTTGCAACACTGTTTCTTCTAACAGCAAGGCAGTGCTCCTGCTAGTTCTTGAGAAAGAAATATGCATTTTTGCTGAAAATAAAACCTAAATTACCCTAGGAAACAAATGACCGGAGAAATTCGGTAAGTAATAGAAATCTCTGATAGCTGATGCATCAGTACGGCAATAACTTTTTAGAATGTTTATAGTCCATTGTAAAATGTTCCACCTCACAGTTCTCGAGATACTCGATAAACTTTTTTATAGAGTCCATATATTTTACCTAAGAAGAAGCATTTAGAGTATATCGGGATCTTCAAGCAAACTAGCAAGTCATCTGGGACACAAGTGCTATTTAACTAAAGTTATACCAGCAATCACTCAGCTTTCAATCTACAAAACAACTCACCTTTTGGCTGCAACGTGATGGGAAATATTGGTAGTTCAGAAGTGCGAAGATTCTCAAAGCTATGTCAAGAAACATTGTGCATTTTCTGAGTGCTGGATGCCATCAAGAGATTGAGAATCGTGTCTTGTTCTTCTTTAGATTTTCAGGTCGTGCCTAAAAAGCATAACAAGTCTACAGTTATCTAGATGTAATGGACCTGAAGAGTGCTTCATACAAAAATTTAGAATATAAGAGAGCGAGGACAACCCTTGGAAGAAAATACAGAACTGTTTAATATCGTCAAATTCATTGGGCTAATCTCGATAAGAGCAAGCAAACGTGAATAAAATACGTATGCCTTCGGTTTACAACGTTTAGTTCCCCACTTTCGTCATCCATACAGTGCATATAAAAAATTCGTACCTGATGGATAGATCTTTAATTCTACGATTTCCTGCATCAAAACATGATAGATCTATTAAACAAATATTCACAGAAAACAAGATTCGGCAAGAATGGTTTAGGTTAATCGATTTGGCTAGCGGTCACGGGGACAAAAGACTTATTTAGGATGAGATTACCATCAAATAGAACTTGATAAAATTGTGCCCACGAACCTGTCTAGGTACCCGCTAGCCCAAGCCTTTGCACTGCGCCTCGACTCTATCCATCAGCGCCACCACCATCGATGCGCAGATCTTGTCCGTGCCACGAGCTTCCCAATCACCATCGATCCTCGGGGCACGCACACGCCATCAAGCATCTCCGCTGACCTTGACGCCTGGGCCGAGCGGGCACCAATATGCCTCCCTGTCGCCCTCGATGCAAGGGCTCGCCGGAGCAACAAGGCCTCCCTGCCCACCTCATTGCCTGGACCTCGCCGGAGCAACCAGGCCGGCCTCCCTGCCATCTTCGAACCCTGGAGCACGCCGGCGCCAATAGGCCTAGGGCACCCAGAAGACCGTGATACCAGAGGAAAAGGAGATAAGAAGTCAAAGAGGGGATCTGAAATTCTGATTAGATCTATATTGGCGTGTGTATATACGTGGGTTAGTGGGAATTAGAATATTTGACCGGATCAAAAGTTCTGGTGGGAAATCGCCATCATGCGAAAATTAATGGGTGGTAACCAAAAATTTCAAAGGTTAACTAGAATTCTTAGAGGGAACTAGGCACACGTTTCCGATGGGAAAACAATATCGTTGCAACATAAAATAGTTACTACCACGATCATGTAATCGTTGTGATATGATCGCCTTCTTGCAACGGAAGTGGTAGAACTCGCCACAAAAAGGGTCCATGATGACATATAACAACAAAAACGTTTTTGGGTTGCAATATATGCCTTTTATTACAACAAACCTAAAATTTAATACAACATGGAGATATCGTGGTGATAATTACCAAGTATTACCACATAAAGTCAATTTGTGGCAATATCCTAAGTTATTGCAACGAACCACGTGTTGTTGCCAAAAAATTTGTTGCAATAGCTGGTAATCCTGTGATCCGTAATGGTGTATCTATTAATGAGTAATCTGACATTGAGAAAAAAACTCTGTATGTAGTGTATGAGACTATGAGCGCAGTTTCGATAGCATCTCACCTAGTTTCTGCACGCTGATCTTTCACATTTTACATTATTCCTAGGTATACTGGGCAATTCGAATTGAGAATTATCTTATGAAGAAACAAACAATAGTATTAACTCGATATAAATATTTGTGGCTTTGTGCTACTAAATATGGTTGGCATGTGACAATGCCAGATTACTGATTGTTTTTAGTTGGGCCGAAGTAACAGAGCTGCGGATAAAAATAAATTAATGATTTGCACCCATGCTAGAATATGATTCATCATATCGTTGTATTTGAGCTAGGAGTTATGACTACTACCAAATCTGACATTGTAATGCTCCATCCAGGACCTCCATAAATATTGTAATACTGCACATTCATGGCTTGTTACACGGTTCGGACAGCTTATAAATTAGTTTGACTCTATTATCTATGTCACTGGTTAATGACTTGCTAAAACACTGGCTACAAACAGATATGGCGAGGACCAGCTTCCCGGTGTGGACATATTTGTGTGCACAGCGGACCCAGCTCTTGAACCACCAATGCTTGTCATCTCCACTGTTCTATCTGTTATGGCTTATGACTATCCACCAGAGAAGCTAAACGTCTATTTATCTGATGATGCTGGTTCCGCTGCAACGTTCTATGCTCTTTGTGAGGCGTCTGAATTTGCAAAGCACTGGATTCCATTTTGCAAAAATTACAAGGTGGAGCCCAGGTCACCAGCTGCCTACTTTGCCGAAGCAGCTACCCCTCATGATGCTTGTAGCCCTCAAGAATTGCTTCGCATGAAGGTAGAGAGCAAACTTTTCTGCATCTATTCTGATGCAATGTGCTTATCTCAAAAGAAATGATGTTGTGCTACATCCTGATACAATATTTACTGGTGTGGGCGCCTCCTGGCCTTCCATTTGTGCCGTGTAAGGGTGTGAAACTAAAACATCATTTTCTCATATTTTTTTCTCTTTTCTGAAACACAGGATTTGTACAGAGATCTGACAGATCGCGTGAACTCGGTAGTACATTCAGGCAAGATTCCCGAGGTTCCAGAGTGCAATTGCAGAGACTTCTCTGAATGGAATGAGACGATAACTTCTGAAGATCATCCTTCAATAGTCCAGGTAAAAATCGGTAGTTTTGTCAGAGCCCGATTACTAGCTGAAGTACATAGCAATTGATTTCGAAATTTAAAATAACATGATAACTAGGGTAAGTCTGAAAGCAACTCGTGTAGCAAATGCAGAGCTAGAGAATGTTGCTGAATTCAGGTGCTGTGGAACAAATTAATATGTTTGTATTATATATCAAGTCCCTAAGGCGAATAATTCTAGGCAATCTATTTCACTGTTCACTCTGGGAAGCTAGAATTCGGAGGGAAAATAAAAATATGTACACTGCTTATTTTAGTGTCTGCAGATTATAGAAGTGCAAATTAATCAGTGTACACTGGAACATTTACAATTTTTTAAGTACCAAGCATCATATTTGTGTAAGATACACAACTGTAGTTTAGTTTATTATTATCCAACTGCACAATTGATCAGGGAACTCAACTAGTGAAAACAAAAGGATAAATGCTTGTCTGGCTTAATTCACATTCAGCCTGATGCAAGACGAGCCTGACATGTTTGATATTGATCCAGTGAAGAATTTATCTTCACAGAAAACTGTAATGGAATAATGTGTATCTTGTCTGCATGATTTTGGTGATCCCATCTGATAAAATGGTTCACTTTGTTAGATTCTAATTGATAGGAACAAACGGAAGGCAGTTGATGTAGATGGAAATGTACTGCCACAACTTGTGTATATGGCACGCGAGAAGAGACCTCAGGAAAAACATCACTTCAAAGCTGGGTCATTAAATGCTCTGGTATGTCATTTGTTCTCTGTTTGGCCTAGTCAATGATTTTCTAGAATTACCTTTTGGAATAAAGCTGCATTGTGTTTCTATAATTCCTGAATGAATTCAATTGTGCAGATAAGGGCATCTTCGGTTATAAGCAACAGTCCAGTCATTCTGAATGTTGATTGTGATATGTACTCTAACAATTCGGAGTCCATCAGAGATGCATTGTGCTTCTTCCTAGATGTAGAGCAAGGTCAAGATATCGGTTTCGTGCAGTACCCTCAGAACTTTGACAATGTGGTGCACAATGACATCTACGGCAATCCCATCAACGTTGTCAATGAGGTCAATAGAAAGATAAAATTGTACCTCTTAAAATTTCAGTGAGGACAGACCTGTGTCCAAAGCTGTACAATGCATCAATTCAGACTAATACGGTTTGTTATTTCATTGAATTGATGTTCAGTTGGATCACCCTTGCTTGGACGGATGGGGTGGAATGTGTTACTATGGCACTGGATGCTTCCATCGGAGAGAGACCCTATGTGGACAAATATATAGTAAAGATTACAAGGAAGATTGGGCTAGAGGGGTGGGGACAGCAGAAAATGCTGATGAGCTGGAAAGAATGTCCAAGGCACTTGTGACATGCACGTATGAGCATGACACCCTGTGGGGCATTGAGGTCTCTTTTATCTTTTTCAATCCAGATTGCTTTAATAAATATATAAAAAAATGCCTCAGCGAACCTGCAGGATGTTCTTCCTCTTATGTCTGTACTATTATACAGATAGATCGCATATTCACATGCTGATGAGTTTGTGTTTCTGAATTGCAGAAAGGAGTTCGATATGGATGCCCACTGGAGGATGTAATCACAGGATTGCAAATTCAATGTCGTGGGTGGAGATCGGTGTACTACAATCCGGTCAGAAAGAGCTTCTTAGGCATGGCCCCTACCTCACTAGGCCAGATCCTGATTCAGCACAAGCGATGGTCAGAAGGGTTCCTCCAAATATCCCTCTCCAATTATAGCCCCTTTATTTTAGGCCATGGTAAGATCAAGCTGGGTCTTCAAATGGGTTACTCGGTCTGTGGCTTCTGGGCCCTGAACAGCTTTCCCACCTTCTACTATGCCATCATCCCTTCTCTTTGCTTCCTCGGTGGTGTCTCTGTTTTCCCTGAGGTAATCTACGTTGTACAGTATGTTTACAACAAGCTCATTTTTACACATTCAATTCTGACACGACACTTGCATCTGCAATTCATTCAGATAACCAGCCCCTGGATCATTCCATTCGGATACGTTGCGGTGGCTGCATACTCCTGCAGCCTAGCAGAGTCACTACAATGCGGCGACACTGCAGTGGAGTGGTGGAACGCACAAAGGATGTGGTTCTTCAGAAGGACCACCTCATACCTCCTTGCGGCCATCGACACGATCGGGGAAATGCTAGGCGTCTCTGAGTCCGGATTCGACCTCACAGTGAAGGTGAACGATTCGGAGGCTCTGGAGAGGTACAAGAAGGGGAAGATGGAGTTCGGACCCATCTCGGGGATGTTTGTAATCCTCTCCACAATCGCGCTGTTCAACCTGGTGTGCATGGTGGTCGGACTGGGTCGAGTTTTGTGGCGTGAAGGCGCGGAAGGTTTGGGACCTTTGTTCCTCCAGGCTGTTCTGTGCGTGGCGATAGTGGCCATCAATGCCCCGGTCTATGAGGCGCTCTTCTTCCGCAAGGACAGCGGAAGCCTGCCTTCTTTTGTCACTCTCATTTCCATGTGCTTTGTGTCGTCTCTCTGCCTACAAGCTATCTGAATTAATTTTGACGCAAAAACACGAGAAACAGACATATGCATGCTGAATCTGAGCCTTATGAAGGACAATTTTGAGACAATCTATAGATAAGGTTTGTTAACTTTGTGTTCTTCAATGTTTCTGACAGTGATGTGCGTATTAAGGGTACCACCCATAAGACTACCAACTACTGATGCATCATTTTTGCATATACCTTTGCCCTATCATCTGCTAGTTGCGCAGGCAGGTTCCACATTGAATGGGGGCATCTCGATTTAGCCACGTTGAAGCTGCCTGAACATGAAGTGAGAGAGAGTTTACCCACGCACTCAACTGAGAACATCTGAACGGCAGATATACCCGTATCGTATGAGCAAGTTTCTTATGGCGAAGGTCATACATAACATGACGACATGCTGTGCCAACGACAGGGCCACGTACAACCATCACAGAATCACATCTCATCCCCGAAGTGGCGAAGTGTGTGTGTCTGTGTACGATAGTATAAGTATGTCTATAAACGAAGCAGCGGCGTTGTCTCTCCTCTCCTCTCCTCCATGCCATATCATCGCATTCGCACGACACCCCGCTCGATCCCCTCCTCCTGGTCCTGGTTCAAGGCGTTCAAGGCTGCGTGGGGCTCGGCGACACGCAGCAGAACCATTTCTTCTGCAAAGATGAGAAGAAACTCCGAGGCTTCAGATCGAAGCAAAGAATGAATCTGTAAGACGGAGAGACAGCGTGTGTGGTGCGTACCGATGCGTTGGCCCTCGAGTTGTTGTTATTGTTGTTGTTGTAGGAGTTCATCTTCTCGGTCCTGGCGTCCTTGCTGTCGGCGGACTTGGTGGCCTTGTGCGCGTTGACGGGGGCATTCTTCTCATCCCTGGCCTTGCTGAAGATCACCGTGAACCCGTCGGCGGAGGCCGGGTTGTTCACGTCCCATTGCCCGAACTTGGGGATGGTGCGACCAGCCTCCATCTGAACCAAGGAAATTAGATCGATCAGCATCTGTTAACGAATGGCATCTCGATTTGGACGCGTGATCCAATTAACAACACACGAAAGATATAGAAAGGATCGATGTGATCTTCATGCATGAACGCACTCACCGACATGGTTTGTTGACGGGTGGCGGCTTCCTTCAGCTGGAGGCACGAGAGAAAATTTTGCCCCCTTGAATTGATATGAAGCGCAAGAAGTTTTTTCGGGGCAAAATTTCCCCCCGGGATGAGAGGAAAGGCAGCCAAAGATAACCGGAGGGGAGAGAAGATTGGGGGCACAACGGGCACGCGCCTCCGCCTACTTATACCTCGCTAACCGCATGCATGCTTTGCATGCGACGCTGCCTATTATATAATTAAGCACATTTTCAAACGATCTAATAGTTTTTTTTAACACGAGTGTCTGGTTTTGAGTTGGAGCAAACCTACGGTTTGCAAATCAACAGAGCATTCGGTTAGGGAAATCCTTCATGATTTAGCTGAGGGGAGCTTGATTTAACATTTATTTGAGTAGGATTAGTTATGGTGTGATTATCATTTGGTGCATGTTCTTATCCTATGTTTGGATCGTTTATGTTTTGTCATTGCATCTAATTTTAGATTTTCGGCTAGAGCCCGACATCCATAGACAATTCTTGTGAAGTTCGGCTCGGCGGTGTACGACTTCTCTCGCGCCGACTGTTGTTACCGTGGTCACACAGGTCCTAGTGAAATTTGGGAGAAGGTTACTTACTTTCGTGTCGCTATGATCGTCGACGAGGGCATGGAGTAGGAGATGTTGGAATTATGCCCTAGAGGCAATAATAAAGATGTTATTATTATAATTCTTGTTCATGATAAAGTTTATATTCCATGCTAGAATTGTATTAAGCGGAAACTTTAATACTTGTGTGGTTTGTGAACAACACCGTGTCCCTAGTACGCCTCTATGGACTAGCTCATTGATCAATGATGGTTAAGGTTTCCTAACCATAGACATGAGTTGTCAATTGATAATGAGATCATATCATTGGGAGAATGATATGATGGACAGACCCAAACTAAGCAAAGCTATTAGATCGTTTCATTGTGTTCTTCTTTGCGAAGCTTTTCCTATGTCAAATATTGTATTCCTTAGACCATGAGATAATACAACTCCCTGGTATCGGAAGAAAGCTTTGAGGCCATCAAACGTCATCCTATGAGAGGGTGATCATAAAGGTGTCTCTCAGGTGATCGGAAAGTATCTGTTGGGTTGTATGTATCGAGATGGAATTTGTCCCTCCCAAGTCGGAGAGATATACTTGGGCCACTCGTGTCGATATCAACACGCTTGCAAGCATGTGGTTAAGGAGTTAATCACAAAGTGATATCGGATTACGGCAGTAAAGTACTTCTTTGTGAACGAGATTGAACTAGGTATGGCGATGCAAGCGATCGAATCTCGGGCAAGTAAAATATCGAGATGAAGGGAATATATATATGGGATTGATTGAATCCTGGCATCGTGGTTCATCCAATATGATCATCGATGAATGTGTAGAAGTCAATATGGGTGCCTGGACCCGCTGTTGATTATTGATAGAAGATCATATACGCATATTCTCGAACCCGCGGTCACACACTTAACGTGTCTCGGCGCTAGGATAGATTGGATAATTGGTTTATGAATTTTTGTTGGTCTCGGATGGGATCCGGGATATCACGAGAGGTTCGGAATGGTCCAGAGAATAAGATTCATATAAGGCGGTGCAGTTTTGGAGTTCGAATTGTTCGGATTAATCGGTATTATGCGAAGCTTCTAGAACCTTCGGAAGGGGCCAACGTGGTCCCACCTTCCGGGAGGGGGCATGGGCCTATGAGGGAGTGTCCTGGCCGCATTGGGCCAGGGGCACAAGGCCCCATAGGGCCCAGCTGATTCTAGATAGATTTAACTCGTTTAAATCTAGGGATAGAATTTCTAGATAAGGGGAGAGTTTAAATCGTTTAAACTAGAGATATGCTTGGAGGAGGGGCTAGGGATGGCCGCCGCCACCCCCTCTATATATAGAGGGCTGGTGCGCCCCCTCCCCCCAAGACACATCTCCCTCCAAGCCCTAGTAGCCCTGCTGCCTTCCTCTCTCCCTCCCCATTTGTTTGTAGGCGAAGCCTGCGGCAGAAATTCTCCACCATATACACCACGCCGTCGTCTGTAGATCCAATCCATCTCTCCACCATACTTGCTGGTCCGAGGAAGGAGGAGGCCGAGGTGCTGCATGTGTGCATCTCACGGAGGCACCGCCACTTGTGGTGCTAGATCGGATCGGATCGCGAGGAGGAGAAGCGAGTGCGACTACATCACCCACGCTCCATTAAACGAGCGTTCCGCTGTCTTGAATCTTCAAGGGTATGAAGATCTAATCCAATCTCTCGTTGTTTGCATCTCCTAGATTAGATCTTGGCTTTCCCTCTGTTAAGCTTCCGTAGAAAATTTTGATTTACTATCTTTGCGAAACCCTTGATTGGTATCGAGCTAGATCTATGCGTAGATGTGATTCACGAGTAGAACGGAACATGGTTGTTCGGCGTTGATGTTTTCTGTTGCAAGCCTCTTGTTTGTGTTCTTCTTATGGCGGGATAGTGAGATTGAAGCGGTCAGGCCAACCTTGCGCGACGTCGTTAGCGAGACGACTCCGCACTTGACGTGTGGCTTGTACCACACATGCGGCTAGTGGATGTCGGTTTCTCTCACTATAGTTGTCATGGGATTAACACGGAGTTTGGCAACCATAATATCACCGTTGTGGCTTTCCGTAGGCAAGAATCGTTCTTAGCATCTACTCCCATAAGCCACGTAAAACATGCAACAACAAAGTAGAGGCGTCTAACTTGTTTTTTGCGGAGTGTTTTTACGTGATATGGTATGGCCCAAGATGTGATGTGTATATTGTATGCGATGATCATGTTTTGTAATGTTTCACGACTTGCATGTCGATGAGTACACAACCGGCAGGAGCCATATGGTTGTCTTTATAATTGTGTATGACCTGCGAGTCAACTTCTTATCGCCATGTAATAGCTTTACTTTATCGCTAAGTAGTTAGCAATAGTTGTAGTTGCTGTTCATGGTGGAGGCAATCATGGTGGAGTGATGGAGATCATGCCGGAACGCACAAGATGGAGATCATTGCGCGAAGATTGGCTATACCATGTCACATAAAGTTATATGCATGTGATGTTTATCCTTTTATGTATCTTATTATGCTTAGATCATAGCGGTAGCATTATAAGATGATTCCTCATAAAGATCAAGATAAAACTGTGTTCTCCCCATGTATGCACCGTTGAAAGTTAAATCGTGTCCAAGCATCACGTGATGATCGGGTGCTATAGACTCTACGCTCACATACAACGGGTGCAAGCCAGTTTTACTGCAGCGGAAATACTTGGGTCTAACTTGACGAGCCTAGCATGTCTGACATGGCCTCGGAACACAAGAACCGAAAGGTTAAGCATGAGTCATATGAATGATATGATCGACACTTCGTTGTCCACCATTGAAACCACATCTCTTCTCGTGATGATCTGATTAGGTGTGGTGAATTTGGATCGTGTTCACTAAACAACTTGAGGGATGTTGAATTTAGTGGGAGTTCATCTAGTAATTTGATTAAGTTGAACTATTTATCATGAACATAGTCTAAATTGTACTTGCAAATCTGTAGATCACATGGCCAAGTCAACTTCAACTTCAACGTTTTCTTTGAGAAAGAAAAGCTTAGAAACAATGGGTCTAACTTCACCAACTGGTTCCGCAATCTAAGAATCATTACATGCGGCGGACAAAGGACTATGTCCTTGGGAAAGCGTTAGGTGACCCCCTACTTGCAAGCTACCGGTGATGAGAAAGCTGTCTATCAGTCACACGAAGATGATTATGGTGTGATTAAGAGCACCATGTTATTTGCTATGGAACCGGAACTTCAAAATCGTTTTGAAAACTATCCCGGGCCCTTTGAGATTCTCGAGGAGCTAAAAACCATGTTTCAGACTCAGGCCCGTTCTGAGAGATATGAGATCTCCGAAGTTCTTTAAGCGCAAGATGGAGGAAGGGAGTTACATTAGTGAGCACGCCATTAAGATGTCGGGCTACACTCAACGCATGTGAGCAAGCTGGTGCAAGATTCGGAGGAGCTCAAGATTGTGAGGTTCTGCAATCACTCCTCCCGGCTACAAAAGTTTTGTAGTGACTCACAATCAGATTGGTTCCTTGATCGATCACGAGCTCTTACGCAAAGCTGAAGGCTGCGAGGTGGACATCAAAAGGATAATCATGTGTTGATGGTCAACAAGCCCTCCTTTAAGAAAGGTAAAGGTGCAAAGAAGCCCTTCAAGAAAAGCGGCGGCGCGCGTTGCCCTGCGAGAAGAAGCTCAAGTCTGGTCCTAAGCGGACCTTGAGTGCTTCTATTGCAGGACAAGGGTCCTTTGGGCGCAACTGTCCGAAGTACTTAGCGGACAAGAAGGCTGGCACCATCAAAGGTATATTTGATATACATGTTATTGATGTTTTCCTTACTAGCCCTCGTTGTAGTGCACGGGTATTTGATCTTTGGTTCAGTTGCTAATATTTGTAACTCGAAGCAGAGCTACGGAATAGATAATGACTTGCGAGGATGAGGTGACGATCTTGGCGTTGGCAGCGGATCAAGAGTTGATGTGATGGCCGTCGACGCTCTCCTTAGTTTTACCTTTGGGATTAGTTTTAAACCTTAATAAATGTTATTATGTACTGCGTTGAGCATGAACATTATTTCTGGATCGTGTTTATTGCAAGGCGGTTATTCATTTAAATGGGAGAATAATGGTTGTTCTATTTATATGAGTAACATCTTTTATGGTCATGCACCCCTTGTGAATGGTTTATTTCTTCTAAATCTCGAAAGGGATGAAACACACATCCATAACATTGAGGCTAAGAGATGCAAAGTAGATAGTGATAATACTACTTATTTGTGGTAATCGTCGTCTAGGTCATATTGGTGTAAAGCGCATGAAGAAACTCCATTCGATGGACTTTTGGAGTCTCTTGATTTTGAATCATTTGACACATGCGAACCATGCCTTATGGGCAAGATGATCAAAACCCGTTCTCGGTATGATGGAGCGAGCAGCGGACTTGTTGGAAATCATACATACCGATGTATGCGGACCGATGAGTGTTTCGACGCGGTGGATATCGCTATTTTCTCACTTTTACCGATGACTTAAGTAGATATGGGTATATCTATTTAATGAAACATAAATGAAGCGTTTGAAAAGTTCAAAGAATTTCAGAATGAAGTGGAGAACCATCGTAATGAAAGATTAAGTTTCTACGATCCGATCGTGAGGCGAATATTTGAGTTATGATTTTCTCACGCATCTTAAAGCAAGCGGAATTGTTTAGCAACTCACGCCACCGGAACACCACAGCGCAATGGTGTGTCTGAGCGGAATCGAACCCTATTAGATATGGTCCGATCGATGATGTCTCTACTGATTTGCCGTTATCATTTTGGGGTTATGCATTAGAAACCGCTGCATTCACTTTAAATAGGGCTCCATCTAAATCCGTTGAGGCGACACCGTATGAACTATGGTTTGGTGCTAAACCTAAGTTGTCGTTTCTTAAAGTTTGGGGATGCAAGCTTCGTCAAGAAGTTGATGCGGACAAGCTCGAACCCAAAGCGAGAAATGCGTCTTCATAGGATACCCTAAGAAAACTATTGGGTATACCTTCTATCACGAACGAAGGCAAAGTGTTTGTTGCAAAGAACGGTTCCTTTCTTGAGAAGGAGTTTCTCTCGAAAGAAGTGAGTGGGAGGAAAGTAGAGCTAGACGAGGTTATTGACCCTTCTCTTGAATTGGAGAGAAGCGCAGCACCTGAAATTGTTCCGATCACCGCACCAACAATAGAGGAAGCTAATGACAAGGATCATGAAGCTTCGGACGATCTTTCTCTTGAGCGTCAGTCGACAAGGTCGCGTGCCCCTCTGAGTGGTAATGCAACCTGTCTTATTTGTCTTGTTAGTAGAAGACAGTGAACCTACGAACTATGAGGAAGCGATGATGAGCCAAGACTCTGAGAAATGGCTAGAAGCCATGAAATCCGAATTGGGATCCATGAGCGAAAACCAAGTATGGACTTTGGTGGACCCTCCTAGCGACCGAAAGGCCGTTGAGTGCAAATGGATTTTCAAGAAGAAAACGGACGCGGATGGTAATGTTACCGTCTATAAAGCACGGCTTGTTGCGAAAGGTTTTCGACAAGTTCAAGGTGTTGACTATGATGAGACTTTCTCTCTCGTAGCGATGTTTAAGTCCATTCGGATTTTATTAGCAATTGCTGCGTTTCATGATTATAAAATATGGCAGATGGATGTCAAGACTGCTTTCCTCAATGGCAACATTGATGAAGAGTTGTATATGATGCAACCCGAAGGTTTTGTCGATCCTAAGGATGCTGATAAAGTATGCAAACTTCAGCGTTCAATTTATGGACTGAAGCAAGCATCTCGGAGTTGGAATCTTCGTTTTGATCAAGTGATCAAGAGCTTTGGATTTGTTCCAAATTGCTCTGAAGCTGCATCTACAAGAAAGTGAGTGGGAGCTCGGTGGCGTTTACGGTACTATATGTGGATGACATATTGATTATTGGAAATGACATCGACATGCTTAACGATGTGAAGAGTTATTTGAACAAGTGTTTTTCAATGAAAGACCTAGGTGAAGCTGCTTATATATTGGGCATCAAAATCTATAGAGATAGACAAAGGCGCTGATAGCTTTAAGCAGCGGTACATACCTAGACAAAGTTCGAAAAGGTTCAGAATGGATAAGGCATTGAAAGGTTCATTGCCTATGTTGTCGGTATGATATTGAGCAAGGCTCGATGTCCACTGATGAAATGATAGGGAAGCTATGAGCAAAGTGCCTTATGCCTCGCCATAGGTTCCATCATGTATGCCATGTGTGTACTAGACCGGATGTGTCCAATGCTCTTAGTTTGACGAAAGATATCAAAGTGATCCAGAGTGGAACATGGACAGCCGTGAAGAACATCCTAAGGTACCTAAATAGGACTAAAGAAATGTTCTTAGTCTATGGGGTGATGAACAGCTCGTCAAAAGGTTACGTCGATGCTAGTTTCGACACCGACAAGGATGATTCTAAATCTCGAGACGGGATCGTGTATATTTTGAATGGAGGAGCTGTGAGTGGAGAAGCTGCAAGCAAAGCATGATCGCGGGATCTACGAGAAGCGGAATACATGGCTGCCGCAGCGTCAAGTGAAGGAGTTTGGATCAGAACTTCATCATCGAGCTTGGTGGTTCCAAGTGCATTGGACCCACTGGAGATATTGTGTGAAAACACTGGCGCCATGGCACTCGCTAAGGAACCAAGATATCATCCAAAGACCAAGCATATCAACCGCAAGTTTCATATAATCCAAGATTATATAGCGAGATGGAGATCGAAGATCGAGAAAGTACATACAGATCTGAATGTCGCAGATCCATTGACTAAACCTCTTCCACGTGTAAAACATGATCAGCACCTCAGTGCCATGGGTGTGAGATTGTTGCCAAATGTAAACTAGATTATTGACTCTGGTGCAAGTGGGAGACTGTTGGAATTATGCCCTAGAGGCAATAATAAAGATGTTATTATTATAATTCTTGTTCATGATAAAGTTTATATTCCATGCTAGAATTGTATTAAGCGGAAACTTTAATACTTGTGTGGTTTGTGAACAACACCGTGTCCCTATTACGCCTCTATGGACTAGCTCATTGATCAATGATGGTTAAGGTTTCCTAACCATAGACATGAGTTGTCAATTGATAATGAGATCATATCATTGGGAGAATGATATGATGGACAGACCCAAACTAAGCAAAGATATTAGATCGTTTCATTGTGTTCTTCTTTGTGAAGCTTTTCCTATGTCAAATATTGTATTCCTTAGACCATGAGATAATACAACTCCCTGGTATCGGAAGAAAGCTTTGAGGCCATCAAACGTCATCCTATGAGAGGGTGATCATAAAGGTGTCTCTCAGGTGATCGGAAAGTATCTGTTGGGTTGTATGTATCGAGATGGAATTTGTCCCTCCCAAGTCGGAGAGATATACTTCGGGCCCACTCGTGTCGATATCAACACCGCTTGCAAGCATGTGGTTAAGGAGTTAATCACAAAGTGATATCGGATTACGGAACGAGTAAAGTACTTGCTGTGAATGAGATTGAACTAGGTATGACGATACCGACGATCGAATCTCGGGCAAGTAAAATATCGCGAGACGAAGGAAATATATATATGGGATTGATTGAATCCTGGCATCGTGGTTCATCCGATATGATCATCGATGAATGTGTGGGAGTCAATATGGGTGCCCAGACCCTGCTGTTGATTATTGATAGAAGATCATGTCTGCATATTCTCGAACCCGCAGGGTCACACACTTAACGTGTCTCGACGCTAGGATAGATTGGATAATTGGTTTATGAATTTTGTTGAGTCTCGGATGGGATCCGGGATATCACGAGAGGTTCGGAATGGTCCGGAGAATAAGATTCATATAAGGCGAGGCAGTTTTGGAGTTCGGAATTGTTCCGGATTAATCGGTATTGTACCGGAAGCTTCTAGAACCTTCCGGAAGGGGGCCAACGTGGTCCCACCTTCCGGGAGGGGGCATGGGCCTATGAGGGAGTGTCCTGGCCGCATTGGGCCAGGGGCACAAGGCCCCATAGGGCCCAGCCGATTCTAGATAGATTTAACTCGTTTAAATCTAGGGATAGAATTTCTAGATAAGGTGAGAGTTTAAATCGTTTAAATTAGAGATAGGCTTGGAGGAGGGGCTAGGGCTGGCCGCCGCCACCCCCTCTATATATAGAGGGCTGGTGCGCCCCCTCCCCCCAAGACACATCTCCCTCCAAGCCCTAGTAGCCCTGCTGCCTTCCTCTCTCCCTCCCGACTGTTTGTAGGCGAAGCCCTGCGGCAGAAATTCTCCACCATATACACGCCGTCGTGCTGTAGATCCAATCCATCTCTCCACCATACTTGCTGGTCCGAGGAAGGAGGAGTCGAGGTGCTGCACGTGTGCATCTCACGGAGGCACCGCCACTTGTGGTGCTAGATCGGATCGGATCGCGAGGAGGAGGCGGAAATGCGACTACATCACCCACGTTAAACGAGCGTTCCATGTCTTGAATCTTCAAGGGTATGAAGATCTAATCCAATCTCTCTTGTTGTTTGCATCTCCTAGATTAGATCTTGGCTTTCCCTCTGTTCGTTTCCGTAGAAATTTTTGATTTACTATGCTGCGAAACCCTTCAGGAGAACAGTCATGCGCCGGGGTCATCATGAACTTGGCTTGGTATAATTGTGATGTTGTAGTGGGGAGCGTTGGCACACGGGGAAGTCATGCCCCTGCGTCTAAAACCATAGAAGCCTACTTATGCGGTTATTGTTTGGATTGTTATATGTGGATATCGCACAACGGATTATAGAGTACCCAAATCTATTTTGGTTGATGCATGAAGATGATGACATCGGTGTGCACTTCTTTGAATCTGAATTGCTCGGTCCTTCACAGGGTATTGGGTCCCTCCTTAGAGCATCTCTAGCAGAGCCCGTAAAAGGATCAAAAACAAAAAATAACTGTCAGCTTACGGGTTCGGGCTAAAAATGGGGCAACTTTTACGGTACCTTTTACTAGTCTTAAGAGACGGAGTAGTATAAAATCAACAAACGACTCAGATTTAATTGCTGAGATTAGGCCCAGCTGGCCCATAAAGCTACAATTATCACGCGCTGACCGCCGGAGTCGCGAGCCGCTGCTGCAGGCATCCACCGGCAACTCGCCGTGTCACGCGTTGCTGGCCAGCGTCTTGTCAGGTGCTGCCGCCGCAACCATCCGCCAGAAGCTCACCGCCCCGTCGATGCTGGCCTCTACCGCGTGCCGCACGTACTAGCCTGCACTGCTCCATCTCGCCCCGCTCTTCGTCCCTCACAACTCATGGGATCCTATTGTTGTTGTACCATTGCCGCCGAGCGACCGCAACGAAGAAGCTTCTGACGAGAGACATGAACGTATCGAACAACACAATGACTACCAAAGCTAGCTCCGATTGTCTCGATCAACTCTTTCAGCCGACACGCACGTACAGGAGCACAACAAGCTAACCTAGGAGCTTAATCGATCTGCTAGTAGTAGCAATCCGACTTGCTTGGTGTTGTCTATGTGCAGCGTGTTGCTAATCAATCAACTAAATCGAGCTGCTCAAGTACGTGCTCGCCTCGCCGGCTAAATTCTGTACGTGCTTATTTCGCTGTAGTTTCATCGCCGTCGTCGTGGGAAAAGTACCAGAGGGCAAGGGCTTCTGCAACAATCGTCTCGCATCGTGCGTTCCTGCCTGGCTACGAGAAACTGCTCAATCTCCCGTGCTTTCTCCTTCTCTAGTTCTCTTATTCATAGCTAGTTAGCCACCAGTTGTTTAGTGCTAGCTGATCTCCACACGCGCCGCCACGCGGTCGAAGGTCCATTTGGACTAGGACATTGATCCAGTTCCGGGTTCAACCATGGATGGCGGCAGAAGGAGCCTCGAAGTTGTTCCCCATTTGGAGCTTCAGCCCGGGCAGGATGTGCACGGCTGTGTGGTGTAGATGGGGAATAGCAGAATAGGCTGTTTTTTTTCTAGGGTGGATGAAGATGTCTTCTCCCGGGAGGCCTTCTGGGCCAGGGCCCATTAAGGAATTTTTTTCTTATGCGATTCCAATTTTTCACACTAGTATAAAGTGTACTAGTCATGTTTTTGACACTAGTATAAACTAATATGGGCCTTTAGATGCACGAAAATGGATGGCTGATATTTATTTCAGGGTACCATAAAACACCTCAAAAATGGGGCCGATCAGTTACCGTAAACGAGGCGAAGCCAAATATTTTTTCGGGCCAAGACCGAAAACCCAAATCGGCCTGTATTTGTAGGGGTCTCTCGATCGAACCGAACGCTGGATCCATATCTAGAGCGCGCTGAAATTTCAGCTGGCCTTAACCCTTCGCTCTCTCCTCCCCGCCACCACACTCCGCGCCGCCCTTGATTGCCCGGTCGCCCGAGCCCGGCATCCCGGAGCTAGCATAGGTCGCCCCGCACCCTGCCCGCGGTTCCTCGCCCAACTCCGGGTGCCGCCCCCGCCGCCGCGCCGCCCAAATCGAGGATGAGCTTGGGCGATGAGTTCGTCGATGTCGATCTGTCGGATTCGTCGAGCTTGGACGATTCCGACCTCGACGAGCTGCTCCAGGATGACGAGATGGAGGCCACCATCCTCCTCCTCTCCGTCAAGGAGCTGGAGGACCGCGCGAAGCTGCTGAATCGGAGGCACGGGTCGGTGATGGGCCGGAACCACATCCAACAGAATCGCCTCCTCAGCCACGAGCAACTGATGGAGGACTACTTTGCCGAGGTACCTATCTATCCGCCGCATCTATTCTGTAGGAGGTATCGCATGCGCCGTAGTTTGTTCGTCAAAATCATCAAGGCCTGCGAAGCCAATTCGAATTACTTCAAGCAACGTAGAAATGCCACCGGCGTGATGGGTTTCAGCTCATTTCAAAAAAATCTCTGCTGCCATGAGGGTGATTGCGTATGGCATCCCTGCGGATTACACCAACGAGTACCTTCGAATTAGCGAAGATACTACATCGGAGTCGGTGCGTAGGTTCGCTCGCCTGATTATCAAGTTGTTTGGGCTAACCTATCTCCGAGCTCCCAATGAGGATGCCACCAAAAGATTGATGGAGATAAATGAGAAAAGAGGTTGGCCGGACATGCTTGGTAGTCTTGATTGTATGCATTGGACGTGGAAGAGTTGTCCCAAGGCATGACATGGAAAGTACTATGGCAAGAGCAAAGATCCTACCATTGTACTTGAGGCCGTTGTATCACAAGATTTGTGAATTTGGCATTGTTTTTTTGGTTTTTCGAAAACACTCAATGACATCAACGTGCTGCAAAGATCCCCTTTATTTGCGAAATTAGCAAATGGGGAAGCACCCACTTGCAACTACAAGATCATGAACAATGAGTACACAATGGGATATTACCTAGCTGATGGCATCTATCCGGATATGGCAACTTTTTGTTAAGTCTGTCAAGGATCCCCAAGATAGAATAGAAGCTGAATTTGCCGAAGCTCAAGAAGCAGCTCGCAAGGACATTGAGAGAGATTTTGGTGTTTTTGCAAGCAAGGTTTTCCATTGTTTGTGGCCCAGCCCGATTTTGGGATAAAAACCCTTGTCAACATCATGACATGTTGTATGATTCTTCACAACATGATCATCGAGGATGAAAGAGAGTTGGGCTTGCCCTGCTTCTATGACAACGTTGGCACTCGAGTGGAACCCCAACACAATACGTCGCATTGAAGCTTTCCTTGAAACGCATCGGCAGATTGAGAATACCAGTACCCATGCCCAGCTCGTTTATGATCTGAAAATGCACCACTGGCAGCGACAGGGCCGTCGCCTTTGATCCTATCATTCCATTCACTTATGTGTGACATGTATCATTGTTGAGACACTTGTTCATTTGTCCAATTTTCTGAGAATTGTTGTAATTTGGTTGAGCCATTTTTCATTTGTTCAATTTTCCCAAAACTATTGTAATAATTTGGTTCAGACTATTGTTTATGTGTTGTAAGATGATTATTTGATTAATTATGATCGATTATTGTATGTCTTGCATATGAATTCTATGAAAAACCCTGCCTTTACGGGTCGAAAAATGGTTTACGGCCCTGTTTTGGTTTGTGGGCTCTGTTCTGCGCTAACCATTTTTCGACCCGTAAACATGAGTTCGGTGAACTGAACTCCCGGGTTTTTAGTTCACATTTGCTAGAGATGCTCTTAGACTTGGATATGCCGCCTAAAATTAAGCATATTTTTAAACGACCTAGTTTTGCTTTTTTTACACAATCCCCTGGTTTCGAGTTGGAGCAAACCTACGGTTTGGAAATGAAGAGAAATGCAATGAAAATTCAAAAATTAGGGGTGGAGTTTAGTGAGTCCAAGTTTTTTTTTTCACAACATAAGATCCTCTAATAAAAGTTTTAGCGGACCATGTAAACCAATTTTAGAGGCTCCCTTTTGGGAGTCTGTCTAAAGTTCTCTAAGTTCGTGCAAGTGCAACTCTCTACAATGGGTCTTAGGGTTAGACTGTTAGCAGAGCGGAGATGCCTATACAATTGGAGTACTAGACCTGCAATCGTCATCCAATACAGTCTCACCAGTCACCAGACGCCTCGTTGTAGAGGCCAGGGCTCCTTTCCTTTTTTTTTAAAAAAAAGGCGTCTCGTCCTCCAACGCTTAGCAAGTCATCCCAAGCTCCAGTTCTGTACCAGACCGTACCACTGGTCCAACCCGTGCTCCTGGTCTCGCTCCCTTCTCCCCCACCTGATGGCCAGGGAATTTAGAAGCTGCCTACATATAGGTGTTTATTTGCAAATTGTCCAACAACAAGCCAACGTGGCACCGATGGCACCGGTAGTCAAAGAGGGACAAACCGATTTAGGACTTGAGTGACACGTTTATAGAATATTAGGATCTTTTGTGTGTGGAAAAGAGTATATATTAATATCACACGGATACCAATTATACTCAGTCTTTGAAACAACGCATGTCCTAGCGGCCCTACGAATGCACACAGCCCAGAAAAAAAAGTAAAAAAAAAAAAGTCCTGCTACAGAAAACTAATCCTCAAAGCAACAACACTGACACCATCAGAACAACACCAATAGTCCTCCACTCTAATAACAACGCCTTCAAAAAGGAAACAGTTCCCAAACGCTGTCGTTGTCCGATCAAAGATTATAGGTTTTTACCCTGAAGAAAGTCCTTGCTCACAAAGCAATGTCTTTAACAAGGTCATTGCCAGGCACAACCAGTTAAGGCCAGACCTTGGATTTTTACCCTGCAAGGTAAGACTGGAAAATCCCCCTGTGTTGTCTTTCCGCACCAACAATCGCTACCACGAGTCCCAGATCACGCAGCCAGATCTCCGTCGCCACAAGAACTAAAATCAACATCGCTACTCTCATATTTCCGCTTTCCTAACATTCTCTGCATCTGACTTCACCATGGCTCTAAGAATGACACTTGGTGGAAACAAACAACAGAGTTTCGCAACGCTCTCGCTGAAACCAAACGGCCAGAAAAACAAGATGCGCACGACCAAATACCTTCCGATCCAGCAATCTCCAGGCATAATATGCCCATGGAAGTTCGCCGGTGGAGCCTTCCAGAACCCACCGCTCCAGACCAAATCAACAAGGACAGACATCAAGCAGACCTTCATCATCGTGCGAAAAAAACCAAAGGACCACCTCCTTTATTAGATCTGACACATCGATCCCCGCACCTCCAGCCGGTTTCCGGAGAACGGATCGAGCAGTCCGACCATCGGTGCCGATGAGCACATGCAACCAGCGCGCGAGGAAGACTCGTCGGGGAGAGGGCCAGGCCACGGCACCCTGCCAGCCCGCATGGCGTCGCCGCAGAGAGGCGTCGTGCCCCGAGCCTCCTCCTCCCACCCCGTCTCTGCCGTCGCTGCGACCCGCGACACCGCCTCCCGTCGAGGAGGCTGATCTGCCACCGTTGAACCCCTCCCTGCACCGCCCAGGAGAGGCTCCACCTCTGCACGAAGGGACAGCCTCAGGGCGCTCCACCGTCGACGCCCGCCGTCTTCGTCGGTCAGGCGTGGCCGCCACCACCCGCAGCGGCGGGGGCAGCAGCCAGGGAGGAAGGCCGACAGCGGCTTCTAGAGTTAGGAGGTGGGGAGCCTCTGGAGCCCTCTCGCGCGAGAGGACCCGGGAGGAGCCTATCTCGGACAGAATATTAGGATCTAAACATACAATTTTAAAGAGTAGAAACTCAAGTGAAGGCCCGGGAAAAAAATTAAAACTGCTGATACGATTTACTATTTTTCCTTGTTTGGAAGCATCATTTTATTTTATTTGGCAGAAATAAAATGAAATGACATTTTTTTATCATTTCATTTTTCCAATTTAAAATTACAGCCTAAAAATCATGTTTGGCTGCTTCAAGGAATAGTGAAGTAAAATAATTTTCAAACAAATGACTAGGTTAAAAACATGAACTCAATATCTATTTTTTAAAATTTCCACTTAAAATAACGATTTTAATTCTATGACCGCTAAATACGTTATATTCTCTTCGTCTTAAAATAGATATAGTAGATTTATTAAAATTTAAATAAATATATATACTAAATAATGTCTAAATTTTTTATCAAAATTACCAACTGAAACGAACGATTACAATTCTATAACAGCCAATATGGAATCTTGGATTGAGTTACTCCTTCCAATCCATATTACTTGTCATTAAAATGGATGTATCTAGCACTAAAATATGTCTAGATACATCTATTATAGTGACAAATAATATGAATCGGAGGGAGTACACGATTTTGGCAGAAAATGATGGCTTAATAATTTCCACAGTACCTACTGAATTCCGAGTTCGACGTACATTTGTTTTAGCAAGGGGAAGGAAGGGTCTAGAGCTGCATTAAACGGTAGGTGCAATTACAAACAGGCCTTTGGGATAAACAAAAATTATAGCCCTGCGTTGAACATTTACAGAAAGGACCTTGCCATAAAAGAAAAAAAAGCAATCAAGTCCCCCAGGTCCTTCTCCACTGGAACCAGAGGCGTGCTCGACACCATGGCCGGCAACACTCGCATCGGGGACGAAGCTACTTGAAGCAGGCGCGCCGAAGATTGCCGAGGCCGAGACGCAGGAGGGCTCCACTGGAGGTTGAAGAAGCAGCGGTAGACGAACCGCCTTGCGGAGTGGTCTCCATGACCAAGGATAGCGATGGCACAAAATTGCCAACGCTTGGGTAATCCGCCAGGAGCTGCAGCTGATCCCCACCGGAGAGGAAGAAGATCGCTTGGCCAGTTCTCAACACCCAGACCATCACCTTGATGGAAGCAGAGGGGAGAAGGGAGAGCAAAACGAACCTTCTTCTCGCCGGCAACACAAGGCACCACCCGCCGATGCTGTGAACACTGGCCGCCATCAGACTCCGAGCTTCTGCCACAAGCCGGAGGAGACAACCCGAAATAGCAGCAGATGGTACTTGCAAGGACCTTATTGGGGTGAGCGGTGGGCTTCTGCAGCGCTGCATCTGGCTCCCTCCACGAGAGCACCACAACAAAGAGAAGATCGACCGCACCAAGTCGACATTGGTCCAGCGACGCCGGCCTGGAGCACTAAGGGCAAGCCTTATTGAGAGGGATGCGAGTGCCTTCCCAGTTCACCACCGCCTCCATCTGCCACCAACAGAGCGCAGCGAAGCAGGAAGAGCACAGGGCGCGGCGGATCTGGCTGCCGGAGATCGCCGACCTACCCTCAGACGCAATAACGGCAGACTCCACCAGGGAAAAACTATAGGAACCTACTCTACTGCTGTACAGGGGAGGGACCCTCACCCAGCTCGACGCCGGCCATCGCCGGAGAGGAGTGGGGAGGGGCCCGACGGCCCAAGATCTAGAGGTGGGCGAGGGGAACAGGAGGGGAGGGGTTCAGAGAGGAGAAAGGGGGGGGGGGGTCGGTCACTGCCCCGTCTGAGTTCGACGTACATTGCTGCCCCCTTTCCTCTCTGTTTCGTCCCCTCCGACTCCAAGTCGAGATCCTCAGCCCATATATGCTGGGAGCCAGGCTGTGGCCTCTCGGTGACGCCCTCATCGCTCTGCCATCTCCGCCTCCAGGATCACTGGCCTGTAGACCAGGCAGATCAATCTGCATGCCGGCAGGCCGGCGCCCGCACCAACTCGCCGCCGGTGCCACAGGTAACGGGGTACGGATACATCTTCCCCGAACTAGACTCTATCCTTATCTCCCTCCTAGTTTCTATCGAGTGGAAGAATTTTTCATAGTAATTCTGGATGAATTCTCTCGTATGTTCATCACACCTTAGAGCATCTCCACTAGCGGTTAAGACCACTTTTCACTAGCAAATCTTGCCGTGCGGAGCGTTCTCTCTCCTCCTACACGACCACCTTCTCTCTCCCATCCCCACATGACGGGAGCTCGGGGCAGGCTTGGCCAGTTGAGCGGAGGCGCATGGGCCTGATCGGCGGACCTCGGCACGGGCTTGGCCGGCGGCGCGTGGGCCTGGTCGATGTAGCTCGGCGTAGGCTTGGCCGGCTGGGCGGCGGCGTGAGGGCCCGGCTGACGTGGAACATCGCCATCTCGTCGCCAAGCTCGTTGGCGTGGATCATTTTTAAGCCGAACTATGTGATTAAAATTATGTTTGTGTGAATTTAAGCTGAATTATGGTGAAATATCACCAAATTTGCTAAAAAAATCGCCTTTCTGCAAATGCCACCTGGGAACGCGAGTGGGAATTCGGCCATTCCCTCGTCAAAAATTACATCTATTCGGCGATTTTTAGCTCCAGATTTCGATATGAAAACGCCCAATGAGTGAAGATGTTCTTAGCAAAAGCAACGGATCCAATACCACTTAGGCTCCGTTCGGAACGAGGGAATTGTGAAGGAATTTTGTAGTTTTGGATTCTTATGGAATTTTTTCCTTTCGCTCTGTTCGGTACAAAGGAAAGGACGTTGTCGATTCCTTAGGAAAGGCAAACTTTCCTACACTTTTTACAGGAAACTAAACATTCATCAAAAGCTCTTTTTTTGGCGGAAGCCTGAGGCGCCGCTGCAATTCTGCGCTATTTTCTGCATGTTAAACAGAGTAGCAATATTGGATGGGCTTGGTCTTGGCGCACCGATGATGGACGCTTGACTAGAAGGAAGAGGTAGCCTATATGGTCCGATTCATCCATAAAGCTTGTCAGAAACAATCTATGTACCGAGGGAGAGCAATCTGTAGAATAAACAATGATGAGTCAGTAAAAAATTCCATTGCCAGCAGTAGTACCGAACAGAAACGCCTCTGGCATTTCCTTTGTTTTGTATTCCTCCGGTTTGCATCCGATGCATTTCCCTGTTCCTCTACAGTTTTATCTACCTATGTTTTCTGTACCTACGTACCGAACGGAGCTTTAATAATCTGGCCTGCTCCGGGGGATTTTGTATTGTGGATCTCCCTGCAAAAAAATGTGATTTTTGCGATCATTTGTACTCCTCTTTTATGGGAATGAATTGCGTACCTCTCCTCTTTTATGAGTATTGAGTGGGTTATATTTTTGTGGCAGATTTAATGGGATTATAGTGCTCATTTTTCTCCTCTTTCACTTTTACTGGTTGAATTGCAGATCTTTCTATCAGGCTAAGGATACAAATAATATTCATAACTAAATACACTCATCCCACGTAGTACACAGGATAGAAAAAATAATTCAAAATCTAGGGGTTCTCTGACTCTCTGTTGTGGCTTATCATGCTTTTCACTTACACGACAATTTTTTGCATATTTCAGGTTTGGCAGTCAATAGCATTTCCTAATGTGTAGAAGTAAGGGAGCAAAGCTTTCTGATGGCAGGCCAATCTTCACAAAGAAACATCAATCCAACGATCTGTTTGAAAGCCTTCCACAGGTGTGCATTTCTATCTACTACTACGAAGTATTCACTGTTTTTATGACTTGTGATGTATGGCCAGTTCACTCAGATTCTATCAAAAACAGCTGCGTAAACTCGATATGGCATTTTTAAACTTTATGGACGCCTGGCTATGCAAGGACTGTAAAAACAAAATCCGACGAAAGACAAACACAACAAGTAGAATAATAAGCACAACGTAACAATATATTCCATCAAGTTCCCAGTTGTCATCTCAAACTGTCCTGCTTCTTTGCAGTATGTCCCCAAAAAACTTATTTTATTTACCAAACCAACATGAATTTGATGATATGCTGTTGTACGTTCCAATTTTTTTTGTTTATGTGCATCTGTTACCGGCAATCTAATTGCTTCTCCTGACATGGCTGTGGTTCAGGATGTCCTATATTTGATCCTATCAAAGCTGCCCTTGAATGAAATTGCAAGGACCAGTACTCTTTCAACCAAGTGGAGACACACGTGGACATCATGCCCTAAACTAAGATTCGATGGCACCACGATGTGTGGCAACAGTACTTGTAGCGAAGAGCAATATACAAAGATTTTCATTGAAAGAGTTAATGTAATGCCATCTTGAAGCAGCGTTTTAAGATTAAGTTTTCTTTCGGCAGCATGCTAGTTGTCATCTCAACAATTGGGTCAAATTTGCTGTCTCGTCACGGGCAAAGAATATAACAATTGATTTGGAGCTGGAGGACTTCAGATACTGCAAATATCGGCACAGATTCCCTTTTGAGCTTTTCGACAAGTGAAGCATGTCTCGCCTTGAGACAGTTTATCTTATCTTGTTATCGCTTAAAGTGCAGCCAGATTTCAGTAGTTTTCCAAACCTGAAAGTACTTGATCTTCGCGTCGTGGATGTCTCTTCGAATGATCTTCAGCTTGTTCTGTCGAGCTGCATCAATCTTGAGAGGTTAAGCATGGTTCTGTGTCACCTGCATGATGACCTAAGAGTATCACTTCCGCGTCTGCTGCACTTGCATGTGGCGTTCTCTTACATAGACAAAATACACTTCATCTCCAAGAACCTCAGAACTTTTGTATATGACGGTACCATGGAACCTCTTGATCTCAGTGAAAGTTTGCAACTAAGACATGCAGAAATGCGTTTTCCCTTGTTAACACTGGAGCATGCCATTACGGAACTTCCCCGGGCTATCCCTCACGCAGAGAACTTGAATCTGAGTGCATGCATGAATTTAAAGGTTAGCTGCTTGGGCATTTTGATGCTATGATTACACTCTCTTTACACGTATTCACTCTATTATGCCTGCATTTTTGTAGGTGCTTGACTTGCCAGAAGGCGTGAGCAAGTTTTCTCATCTCAAGAATCTGCAGCTAAATTGGATTTATGTTCACCCAGTCAGGACAATGTCGTCTCTCTGGCTTCTTTTCTCAAATCCGCCCCTGTATTAGAAGATTTAGTTATACATAAAGAATTTATGGACTAGCAAATTATCCTAAAAGACCGATCTGATGGAAAGAGGCTAGGCAGTATATTTATATTCAACACTCAAGCCTAGGCTATTTTAATCCTTAGCATGAGATAGGAATATGCCACAGAATCTTTTTTTTAATTCTGTGTGAGCAGGGTCTTAAACTCAAGACCTCTTGGCTATGATATCATAAAGGAATCTGTGCCGATATTTTTTTGTTCTAACCTTGTTTCTTGGAGTGCTAGAAAACAACCTACTGTTTCCAGGTCAAGTACAGAGCTGAGTATAAAGCTCTTGCAAATGCTATTGCTGAGCTTATATGGGTTGAAGCACTTGTTCATGAACTTGGTGTTTCACTAAAGGAGAAGCCGTGTCTATGGTGTGATAATCTAGACGCCACCTACTTGTCTGCTAATCATGTGTTTCATGCTCGTACAAAACATATTGAGAAAGATTTTTTCTTTGTTCGAGAACGAGTTGCTAATAAGCAACTTGATGTCAGGTTTATTTATAGTAAGGATCAGATAGCAGACGGTTTTACAAAGTTACAAGAAACTAGCTGAATTTATGTGTAATCTCAACCTCCAAGGGTATGATATAATACACCAACCATATACGTACGAGTCTTTGTATATTGTCACGTATGAGGCTTTTCCTCACCTTATAACACACAACCGGTGCCCTCTGCGGAGGCTACGCCGTTACACCCTAAAAACCAATAATACATGTTGTCATCATATGATTTCTTACGTTCCATACCTGCTATATTATAGGTTTATCTATATCACAGTGACTTCATGTGTTCTCTATATCTGAGCAAGGCCCATCTACAAGAGTAAATTTTTATTTTTTTGATGGTCAAGAGTAAATTTCTCATGTTATTCCTTGACCTCTGCAGTTTCTGCACCATAGCTTTCCGCTGCAAGCTTTTCAGAAGTTACCTACCAGGAGCCTCCCTCCAAGTCGCCACAATCATCTCAAGAGGGTGCTCATCACACAGAGTTATTAGCATAAAACTACCACATTTCGGCCGAAAGTTCGAATAATCACTACTTTACAAAAAAATCGCAAAAAACCACCACTTTACGACAGATTTGTTGCAATTCACGCTAAAACTCAATTTGCGGTCAATTGACAGCGTTTCTGACAGGGTGGCCCCACCAGGATGATGACGAGGCAAGTGGGAGACGGCTCTTGGTGGCGGCCGTTGCACGCCGTTAACGGTTGTGTGGGTCCCACACCAGCCCACTAGGAGAGAGGCATGACACTGCGGGAGGCGGCCGGGAGGTGCGACGAGGAGATGTAGCGGGGCGAGCTCAGGGACGCGAGGCGTGGAGGTGCTGGCCGGTGGTGGCCGGAGAGGGGCGGCGTGGCGTGCACCAGGACAAGGACGAATCAAGGGCGGAGGTGGGTGCTCAACGGAACAGAGGACGACGGTCGGGGATCTCTGCTATGGCGACGATGAAAGGGCCAATAGCCCTTATCTAGTGTTTTGGTTAACTATGACAACGAAGCTAGAGAACAGACTAATGTTTCTATTAGCTTCTCTATAGGTGAGAGTCCGCAGGTTGTTGGTGATAGGTGATGGGTGACCCCCCATTCGTTTCTATATGAAGGGCCGGTGGTGTTATTTATTATTCTCTCTTATTTACTCTTGAGTCAAATAGGAAACACCACACTATTAAGAGGGGTGATCTCGATGCGCTCTTCGGGGTTGTTCTACACCAAATATACTTCTCATCATCCACCACCACATACCCGTTCGAAGAGAGAGATTAAAAATAGCCTTGAAAAATGAGTCAAAGGGGGTTACTGTGAAATCGGCAGAAGTGTCGACACCGCCGGAGCTGTTGCCGGAATTTCCGGTCGCCGCCGGAAATTCTCGCTAAGCACCCAAATGGCTTACTGGAAGCACTTTCGGCTGCTCGCCGAGAATTCCGGTCGCCGCCGAAATTTCCGGCGAGCAACTCGGTCCGACCGGACTTATTGCCGGTTCTATCGCAGGAACCCCCAAACGGCTCTTTTTCCCCCATACTACATATACCCCTTTCTTATCCACTGTGAGGTTAGGAATTTTGAGCAAACATTCATTTCTTCAAGCTCTCTCTCTCTCCCCCATTGTTGAACACAAAAGCTTGAGGATCTCCCATTCTACCCATCCAAATCCAAATCCCTTTGGTAGAAAGGAATAGGAGGTCCCGATGTACGTTTCCACCAAGCCAAAGTTCATTCCCCCTTGAGTTCATCGAGTTAGCTTGTTACTCTTGGGTTTGTGGGAAACCCTAGGCGGCTAGGGTCGTCCGGAGGCATTCGGCTTGTGATTTGCTTCCTGGAAAGTTTGTGAGGGTTTGGAGACTATCTTAAAAGTATACCACGAGTAAGTGAGCTATTCCTTCGTGGGATAGGCTCGGAGAAGAAGGTGAGCCTTTGTGGCGCGTGAGGAATCCTTCGTGGAACCTCACACCTCTCCAACGTGACGTAGCCCCCTTCCCAAAGGTAGTAAACACGGGAATACATCTTCGTCTCCGCGTGCTTCGGTTATTCCTTAACCGATCTCTTACTTGTGTTGTTTACCTTGTGATAGCCTTCGAGCTTGAAGTATCTTGTTCATCATCTAGGTTGCCTCACCTAGTTTGAATTTAGGCTCACTTATATTCTGCAAAGCCTAAAATTTGCAAAAGATTATAAAGAATTTTGTAGAAACCTATTCACCCCCCTCTAGGTTAACCATCTTACACTTTCAATTGGTATCAGAGCCTAGGGATATTTTAAGGGCTTCACTTCCTAAGAGAAAAGATGGTTTTCTCCGATGATGAGGAGGATAAGACTTATTTGGTCAAGGAGCTTCGCGAAATCTTAGCCAAGGGTGCCCTTGAAAAGGCCAAGGCTGATTCCGATCTCCTTGTTCAAATGAGTTACCTAGAAGGACAACTTAAGGACATTGGCGATGGGGCTTTTCTTGGTAACCCATTGGTAGTACCTCAAGGGAGACCAATGGACACCAAAAAGGATAAGGATGCCGAGTCCGCTCATGAGAGAGGCTCGTCAAAACTCTCCACGCCCCATAATCAATTTCCTTATGTTTATCCTAAGCAAAAGAACATCATGCCTCATATTAATGGTTCGGGTCCTGCACCTCATTATGATGGAACTCATTTCTCTCATTGGACGACTTCTATGGAATCTCATCTTCGCAGCTGTAGTGTTGAGATTTGGGAGATTGTGTGCACTGGTTTCCACCCTCATGATCCCAACAACCTCACTCCGGGAGAGTACTATGACGTCAACTAAATGCGACGGCTTGTGACAAGATGAGGAGTGCCATTCACCGCACTCTTCATGATCAAGTCAGTGACATCCCCACCGCCAAGGATCTTTGGGATAGGATTGTCATTCTCCAAGAGGGAACGTCTCTTATCCAAAAATACAAGTATGAAGCTTCCAAGTCAGAGATGAACATGTTCATGAACCATGATGATGAGACTATCGCTGAAGCATACAAGAGACTTGTTGCCCTCTGCGTGAAGATTGGTGGCCTAGGATGTGAGAAGTATGATGATGGATTCAATTTGAATGATGAGCTTATCAAGTCCAAGATTGTCTCTATGATCGCGGTCACCGATAAGAAGCTTGCCTTGAACTTGCAACTCCTTGATAGAGCTAATCAATTCACTCCCGATGATCTAGTCTCTTATCTTGTTGCCACGGATAACTTGGCGGATGAAGGGCAAAAGATCAAGGAGATCAACCGTGCTATTGGGTATTCTCACTCTCTAGCACTAAAGGCCAAGCATGTGCAAGAAGATGATGCTAGTGATTAAGAAAGCAATGTTGATGGAGTTAATGATATGCTCTCTCAACTTGATCTCTTCACCAAGAACATGAAGTTCTGAAGAAGGAGAAGTTCAATGGGATCAAGTGAGAAGAAAAGGATGTGCTACAATTGTGATGAGTCAAGCCACTTTGCCGATAAATGTCCATATGAGAAGAGGCTTGACAATCCCAAGTATGAAGAGGGTGCCAAACCAAGATTGAAGCCCAACCCCATCAATGAAAGATTCAAGAGGAGGAAGAGGATTTAGAGAAGGTGGTTGGAGTGTCCGGTTTGGACTTCGCCAAACCCGGGTCTCTCTTCACCTATGACTACACCAAGGACTACACCGACGACTCTCCTACTCCCAAGGTCACCGCCACTTGCCTCATGGCAAGGAGCTCCAAGGACGAGTCTTACGTGGAGTGTGGGGATAAGGAGAAAGTGGTGGGTGTGACCGGTTTGGCATATGTCAAAACCGGTTCACCTCTCACCTACGACTACGCCAAGGACTACATCGAGAGTTCTCCTATTCCCAAGATCACCGGTTCTTGTCTTATGGCAAGAAGCTCCAAGGTAATTGTCTCTCCTCCATACCTATCTAGCGTCTTGGATGATCTTGAGAGTAATCATGATAGTGATAGTGATAGTGATTAATTTGGTGAAGAGTATATAAAAGAAATGTATGCTATCATGAAGTCTCTTCCTCCCATTGCTCGTGCTAGAGTCAAGCAATTAATGGAACTTGTTAGCTCACGCGATGAGGCCATTGATAGCTTGGAATCTCATATTGATGATGAGAAACGAAGATTCAATCTTCTTGAGCAAGAGCTTTGTGAGGAAAATAATACAAATTCTTTTCTTAAACTACAAATTGAAAATTTTGAAATTGATAAAGCAAAAGACATGGACACTATTGATAGGGCTAACGCTTTGTCCTAAGAGCTTGATGCCTCAAAGAAGGAGCTTTAAGTTGCTCATGCTTCTCTTACCAAGGACCTTGAGCACCTTGAAAAATCTAGTTTGCTTGTCAAGCGTGAGCTCATAAAACTTGGAGAGAACCATGACCAACTTCGGGTGTCCTATGAGAAGGCTCTTGGTACATTGAAGGATCCAATTATTGTTGAAAATGATTCTTGTTCCTCTAACTCTACCTTTGATCAAACTCTCCTCATTGAGGAAAATAAGAAGTTGAAAGAGCAACTTGAGAAAGAGCGCCGTGCACCTACCTCCAAAGGAAAGATCCTAGATGAGATTTTATCCCGTCAAAAGACGAAAATTTCCAAGGAAGGTGTCGGTTTTGATCCAAAGAACAACACGAGCAATGCTATTCCACCAAAGAAGATAATCTTTGTAAAAGAAGGTGACAAGGTGGTTGACAAAGTCAAAAGGAATGTTGTGAATGGGGGATCCATAAGGGGCAATCCCAATCATAAGTGTGCGGGAAAGTCTAATCCTTCCTATGTGCTATGTAAGGGCACTCAAGGAGATGTATATGCCAAATATGTTGGGCCTTGAAATGGTTATGCTTATAGGTGGTACTCAATTTGGGTACCTAAGGATCTTGTTGCTAATTATAGGGGACCCATTACTCAGTGGGTTCCTAAATCAAAGAATTGATTTTGTAGGGTTATGCCTCCGGCGGGTCAAAATGGGTGTTTGATAGTGGATGCACCAATCACATGACCGGAGGTAGAAGTGGGCTTGACCATTTCATTCACGATGTCAACTCAACGTCAAGCATAACTTTTGGAGATAACTCTAAAGGAAAGGTACTAGGTTATGGTAAGTTGGTAATCTACAAGGTCTTGACTCTAGAGACCGTCTTACATGTTGAAAACCTTGGTTACAACTTGCTTTCAATTAAACATCTTGCGGATGCCGGCTGAAAGAGCATTTGCTATCCCTAGTGATTTTGGTGTTTGATAACAACACATATATCGGAGTAATGATTTGCTAAGTGTGTCGCAGGTGCATTAAAAAAGATTTTCAATGTTCAAAAACTGTCTGCCTGGCGCGGTACCAAAAAGTGGTAGTACCGCCTTTTGCTACCGGATGCGGCAGAAGGCTATGACTAACTGTCAAAAAGCCTCTGCCGGGCTAGGTACTAAAAAGAGGTAGTACCGCATTTTAGTACCTAGTGCGACAGTAGCTTTTTGACAACTTGTCAAAAGCTTCTGCCTGCTCCGGTACTAAAATGCAGTAGTACCGCATTTTAGTACCGCACCATGCAGAGACTTTTTGGATGTTGTCAAAAGCTTCTGCCTGCTCCGGTACCGCATTTTAGTACCGCTCGAGGCAGAGACTTTTGTATATTGGCAAAAAGCTTCTGTCTGCCTAGGTAGCAAAATGCGGTAGTACCGCATTTTACTACCTGGCGTGACAGAGTGTTTTTTCGTCTAAAGATGTTGTTTCCTCTGCTCGTCCGGTAGTACCGGTTGCCAGTTGCGGTACTACCGCTTAACGGTAGCATCAATAGTAGTACCGCTGTGGGCAGTGCTTCATGAAGTTTGAAAGAGGGTGGTCCGGTACCAGGTCCTGTAGTACCGCTTGAACTTCCGGTACACCGCTACAATAAATGCTCCAACGGCCAGATTTTGTGGAGGGGTATAAATACCCCTCCACCTACCTTAGGACAAGTTGCTCAAACACATTAAAGTCAAGACCACCATTGGAGCCACTCAATCTTCAAGATATCCTCATTCCACCACCCAAAGTCCTTGATCTTTGGGGAATCGAAGGAGGAGGCCCCGATCTACTACTTCACCAAAAGAGATCTTCATTTCCCCCTCATTTCATTGAGGGCCCCTTTGCTCTAGTGTTTTCTTGGAAACCCTAGTTCTTGTTTTGGTTATTACAAGCTTATCTTTGATTGCTTTGACAGCTTGCTTGTATTTGGGAGCCTCCAATTAAGTTGTGGATGTGTGCCCCAAACTTGTAACGGTGCCGACTTCCACCTTAAAGGTTGCCGATATAGTGGAAGGTGAATCGATCCCGTTTGGGTGAGATTCATCGGAGAACAAGGGAGGCCTTTCGTGGCGTTGGTGGTTTGAAACCACCCCCTCTCCAAACGTAGACGTACTTCCCCTCAAAAGGAAGGAACTACGGGAAACAAATCCTTGTGTCTCCGCGTCCACTTTTTGGTTACCTCTATCCTTTATCGCACCTTACTTACTCGTTACTACTTTGTGTTGTGGTAGCTCTTGCATAATTGTCATATAGGTAAATTCACCATAGTTGCATTATCTAGAGAATTTACCTTTTTGTCAAACCTTAATTTGAAAAAGAAGAAAATTTGAAGTAACACCTATTCACCCCCTCTAGGTGCCCTTGCGATACTTTCAATTGGTATCAGAGCCTCGGCTCTTTATTTGGGCTTTACCACCTAAGAGAATATGGGTAGCCGCGAAGGGGATGGTGATGGTGAGCCGACCACGGTGACCATGGAAGATCTCAAAAACTTGGAAACAAGATTGAGCTCTTTCTTGGTCAACAAAGTCAAGAAGATGCTAGAGCAACTTCTTAAAGACAAAGAAGGCTCATCACCCCCATCTCCTCAAGAGGATCAACCATCCATTTTACCTAAGGGGAATACGTCTGTATCCTCCGAGGGTGTGATGGTAGGGGGTAAACAAGACAACGCTAATTCCTCCACACAACTTGATGGGGGAAAGGGTGAGCACCGTGATTCTTGGTACTCTCCCGATCCTCCCATCCCACACCCTCATGTGTACAATAGGGGTGACCCACCTAAGCTTGAAGAGTCTGCTACTTTTTCTCAATGGCAATCACTAATGAGAACTCATGTGCGCAGCTCTTGCATTGAACTATGGAACATCATCGAGCATGGACTCTTTATTGGGGATCCAAACAACTTGAAAAGAAGAGAGATTGTCAATAGTCAACTCAATGCCACTGCTTTGCATATGATTCAACAAGGTTTGGGGACAAAGGATTATCCACACATTGAGCACTTTAGCATTGCCAAGGAAGCTTGGGATGCTCTCACTGTGTTGTTTGTTGGAAATGAGAGTATGAGGAGGAACCGATATGATGCTCTAAGCAATGAAGCCGAAGGCTTCTACATGAAACAAGGTGAAGATCACGAAGACATGTATCGAAGGCTCAAGACCACCGCCACCGCTTTTAGAAATGTGGGTGCCTCACATGTGGATGATGCATGGATAAAAAGAAAATATGTGAGTGCACTCATGCCTTTTGAGCCCACCGACTTGAAGAGCCTTCAAGGAAGACACAACTACCATCTCATGACCTCAAATGAAGTTATGCAAGAGATGGCCGCTTTCAAGGTTGTCGCTAAGAATGCCAAAGATGCCCATGCTCACGCCCTTGGTATGAGCAATGTGGTCAATGTTGCTTTGAGGGCCAAGGTTGTGGACCTTGGGGATGAATATGATAGTGATGAAGGACTCTCCATGGACCATCTCGATGAAGTCAAGATTGCTCATGGTCAATATATGGCTTTCTATGCAAAGAACTTTTGGAAGAACCCCGCCAAAGCCAAGATGGAAATGCAACGAAGAAGCAATCCAAATGGGAAAAGAGAGAATACCACTAGGTTGAGAACTTGCTTCAATTGTGGTGACCTCTATCACTTTGTGGCAAGCTGCCCCTATGAGAATAGAGAAGATCATGGTGGTAAGCTTGTGTTGAAGAAGACTCTCAAGGCACCTTACAAGAAGCCATTCATCAAAAATAATCCCGTCAACAAGAAGTCGGGAGAAATTGTCTTGATCACTCATGAAGAATACTCCTCCGACAATGAAGATGATGAAGATGAGGAAGAAGAAACTTCTCATGGTGTGGCTGCTCTAGCCACCACCTCTACTCCGACACTCTCACTCTTCGATTCTCCAAATGAGAACTCTTCCACCAAGAACGTCACTTGCCTTATGGCAAGAGGAATGGAGGTATCCTCATCATCCCACTCTACTCACTTAGATAATGATGAAATTGATGATGAAATGTCTCTTGATGTTAAAAAGGAATTAATTGGCTTTGATGAGTTTATGACTAACCTAGAAGGTGATGCTAAGCTACATTTTGGGAACATCTTAGATCAACTCTCACATACTCAAGAGCTTCTAAATGTAAGATGTAAACTTGGGCATGAACATATGATTGAGCTAGAGGCTTTAAGCAATGCTCTAGAAGAAGAACAAGAGACTAGGTTGTCCCTTGAGTCAAAACTTGAAGGGATCGATGAGGCCAATGACATCATTGTTAACAAACTCATCAAAGAGCGTGATCATGCTATTGCTAAATACAAAAGGGCTAAAAAGGACAAGATTGAGTTTGGTGTGGTTCATGAAAAACTTGCCGAGGACTTTAGATTGCTTAACAAGGCTCACAAAGCCTTGGAGGGTGAACTCTTGTCTCTCACAAAGTCCCATGAAATGCTTCAAACTCAATTGGCCAATATACCTTCACCTAGTAACTTCATTCCATCTAGTAGCACAACTATTCTTGAAGAGAATGCTAGGTTGAAGGGGGAGCTTGCTAAGGCCACATTTCCACAAGGCAACAAGTCAATTGATAAGCTTTTGAGCAAGCAAAGGCGTAGTGGTGACAAAGGGGGCATTGGTTCTGTTTCCAAAACCAAGAAGAAGAACAATAAGAAGAAGAAGGCCAAGCCCGCACAAGAGACCAACAAGACCATTGTGGAAAGTAAGACCACAAGTGGTAAAACTATGTCTCATGATGACTTTGCGGGAAGTGCTAACCCTCACTATGTTCTAATGCGTGATTACTATGGTGATGTGTATGCACAATATGTTGGTCCTTATGATGGTTATATTGCTTGGTCTATTTGGGTTCCCAAGACCCTTGTTGCTAACAAAAGAGGACCCATTGAAAAATGGGTACCTAAAAACTAGCTTGATCTCTTGTAGACTTATGCTTCCGGAGGGTCAAAGTGGGTGCTTGATAGTGGTTGCACATGTCATATGACCGGAAGCTCGTCTATTGTCAAGGAGTTAAAGCCTAATGATGATCAAATCACCGTGACATATGCCGACAAATCAAAGTCTAAGGTAATGGGTTTCGGCAAGGTTGTGGTTGCTCACGACATTACACTCGTGAACGTCATGCTTGTTGAGACCCTTGGATACAATTTACTTTCTTTCCTTGCTCTTAGTAAGATGGGCTTTGACGTCTTCATTGATGTAGATATTGTGGTCCTCTTGTGGAGCAAGTCTCTCAAGGTCTCTTTCGTTGGGTACGTCGAACATGACTTGTATGTGGTGGACTTTTCGAAGCAAACCACTACCGGTCCGATTTGCTTATTCGGAAAGGCCGATGTGGGCTGGCTATGGCATCACCGACTAGCCCATGTCAATATGAGAACTTTGCAAAGTCTCCATAAAGAGGGCCATATAGTTGGACTAAAAGAAAATGTTTCCTTTGCCAAAGATCGTGTTTGCAGGGCATGTGTTCTAGGGAAGATGCATGACGCTCCTCACAAGCCCAGGAACCAAATCAAGTATAACAAGATCTTGGAACTTCTCGATGTGGACCTATTTGGTCCTCCATCTCATGCAAGTCTTGGTGGGAAGAAATATTGTTTGGTGATTGTTGACGACTTTTCAAGATACTCTTGGGTTTATTTCTTCAAGTTGAAGAGTGAGACTCAAAATACCTTTATCGACTTCATCAACTTGGTTAAACGGCAATACAATGTTCCCATGTTGATTATAAGAAGTGACAACGACACTGAGTTCAAGAACTACACCTTGAATGATTTCCTTAGTGATGAGGGGATTAAACATCAATATTCAGCTGCATACACCCCTTAACAAAATGGTGTGGCCGAGAGGAAGAACCGGACTCTTATTGAGATGGCTAGGACCATGTTGGCGGAGTTTAAATCTCCATACAACTTTTGGGCCGAAGCCATCTCCACCGCTTGCCATGCTTCAAACCGACTCTACCTCCGCAAGAAAATCAACAAGACTCCATATGAGATACTTACTGGTAGCAAGCCCAACATATCTTATTTCTGGGTGTTCAGTTGTAAGTGTTTCTATATTATCAAAGGTGTTCGTTTGTCTAAATTCGAGTCTAAAGCATTAGAGTGTATTTTTGTTGGCTATGGTCTCGAATCTCACACTTATAGAATCTATGATAAGATCTCCGGAGCCATCATAGAATCTTGTAGTGCGACCTTCGAAGAATATGATGGTCCCCAAGGGGGGCGTGTTGATGCTTGTGATGCAGATGATGAAATGCCTCAGGATGCCATAGGAAGAATGGGTGTGGGATATATCCGCCCTATTGAGGAACCCCTTATGGAGGATCGAGAAGAACTATGCTCCACTCAAGTGGAGCCCTCATCTTCACAACCTCAACATGCTCCATCCACCGAAGAGGACATTGACCCAAGCCAAAGACAAGATGTGGATCCTCAACATGATGATCAATGTGTCAATTCTAGTCAAGGAGAGCTTGGTCCATTTGACGGGTTGTCAAGTGGTGCCAAGTCAATTTGTCAAGGAAGATCCATACAAATGTTTTGATACAAGCTCAAATTGATGCTAGAAGAGCACTTGATCAAGACCAAGGTCAATCTTTGCCTCCAATTATCGAGGATGATTCCCATGATTATCAAGGTCAAGATGATGGTCAAGACGAGGATCAAAATGGTGAAGAAGGTCCTCCAAGAAACAATACGGAGATCCACGCTCGTCGCAAAGCTAGAAAGGAAAGAATGTTGGAGATAAGAGACCATACCCTCCAAAATGTTGTTGGTGACCTAAGGAAAGTTATCTCCACAAGAGCACAATTGAAGAGGTTCAGTGAACATCAAGCACACATCTCCATGATTGAACCAAAGAAAGTGTGGGAAGCTCTTGAAGATTCGGATTGGTTAGAAGCTATGCACAAAGAGCTCAACAACTTTGAAAGAGACAAAGTATGGAAGTTAGTTGAGAAGCCAAAGGATTGCCGCAATGTTATTGGAACAAAGTGGATATTCAAGAACAAGCAAGATGAACATGGAATTATAGTAAGGAACAAGGCTAGATTGGTTGCACAAGGGTATTCTCAAATTGAAGGCATTGATTATGGAGAGACTTATGCATCCGTGGCTCGCCTTGAGTCCATCCGTATCCTTCTTGCTTATGTGGCACATCATAACTTTAAGTTGCAACAAATTGATGTAGAAAGTTTATTACTTTATGGTCCTTTAAATGAATTGGTATATGTTAAGCAACCCCCAGGATTTGAGGACCCCAACTTCCCAAACCATGTCTACAAGCTTGATAAGGCGCTCTATGGGCTCAAGCAAGCCCCACGCACGTGGTATGAGCACCTTAGAGAGTTATTGTTTGACCGTGGTTTTGAGGTTGGGAAAATCGATCCCACTATTTTTACTAAGAGGTTCAATGGGGAGCTTTTTGTATGCCAAATATATGTTGATGATATTATCTTTGGATCATCTAACAAAGATTTTAATGATGAATTCTCAAAGCTTATGACTAGTAGGTTCCGGATGTCTTTGATGGGGGAGTTGAGAGTATTTCTTGGCTTTGAGATCAAGCAAGTTAGAGGAGGAACATTCTTCAATCAAGCCAAGTATACTCAAGATATGCTCAATAGATTCAAAATGCAAGATTTGAATGGAGCTCCTACTCCCATGGCTACAAAGACTCATCTAGAACAAAATCCAAATGGTAAAGATGTGGATCAAAAGGTATACCGGTCTATGGTTGGTTCTTTGCTTTACCTTTGTGCATCTAGACCCAATATTGTGTTGAGTGTAGGTGTGTGTGCAATATATCAAGCGGCTCCTAAAGAAATCCATTTAATGGCGGTCAAGAGAATCTTTCGATATTTAGTTCATACCCCATTTTATGGTCTTTGGTATCCTCAAGGCTCAACATTTGCTCTTTGTGGATACACGGATTTGGATTGGGCGGGGGACAAGGATGATAGAAAATCAACATCCGGGGCTTGCCAATTCCTTGGTAGGTCCTTGGTATGTTGGTCTTCTAAGAAGCAAAATTGTATATCTCTCTCCACCGCTGAAGCCGAGTATGTTGCTGCCGCTAGTGCTTGCACTCAATTGCTATGGATGAGGAAAACTTTAACGGAATACGGTGTCCATTGTGACAAAGTGCCTCTTCTATGTGACAGTGAAAGTGCCATCAAAATTGCATACAACCCAGTGGATCACACAAGGACAAAGCATATTGAGATTCGTCATCACTTCATTAGAGATCATGTTGCTCGAGGTGATATTGATCTATCTTATGTTTCAACCAAAGATCAACTTGCCGATATCTTCACGAAGCCACTTGATGAAGCAAGGTTTTTCTACTTGAGGAATGAACTAAATATCGTAGATTCAAGGATCTTGACTTGATTCTCTTGCACTCTCACCTAATACTCGACCCATATTTGGTGTAGGTGTAGGCATGGATATAGGGGGAGTGCGGTCCTAATTGATTGGACCATCCCTCCCCCATTATGCGCAAAGTAAACAAAATCATTCCTCTTAATATCATTTTGTGATATGTGAGCTTAATGATGAGTTTCGGTAATGGACCCAAGATATATCTTCGTGGTGCCAAGCCGAGTATACTCAAATATGGTGGCCTAGGACACCGCCCCCTCTCATTCAAGAGGTTGATGTGCTTACTCGTGTTTGTCACTTTTTGAATTGGTTCTTACTCATGTTTGTCATCCTCTAGTTGGTTTTGTTCTTTTGGTCATGCACTCACATTTGGATCTTCATATGTTTTTAGTAATTTTTGAGTGCATTGGCCCATATCCCCAACAAAACTCATCTACTCTGCACAAGAACCTTCCATTTTATGTATCTTGGCTCTCTGTCCTGATGGTTACGGTACTACCGGGTCCCATAGGCGGTACTACCGGACATTGCTAGCGGTACTACCGCCTCTGGTTCAGTTTCCAGGGTCCTGTCTGGAAACTTCCCAGGTGCGGTACTACCGGTTGGTATTTCCGGTACTACCGCATAGCGGTACTACCGCCCTTGGCACCGGTACTACCGCTTGTGCGTGTCGGTTAAGATTGGAGACGGGGGAGAGGCACCCCTCAGTGCCTCATTCATCCCTCGTCTCCACTCCTCACCAACGCCACCACAGGATCAAGAGGACGCCGCAGGAGCCCCGCTCTTCTCTCCCTCTCCCGGATCCACAACGGATCCGGCCTTCCCGCGGGCTCCTCCTTCTTCTCCACCATCATGGACACCGGTACTATCGCCCTCCTCATCTTTTCCCTTGTTTTCTCCATTGAATCTAGGGTAACTTCGATTCTTGGTTAAAACTCGTATTCTTGAGGTTGTATCGTGTGCTATTTACCAGAACCACTCTGTTCGATGGAAATCGTGTTTTACAACCAATATACTGCCCGTACATGGATCTCTAGGTCAGATCTGCACTGTGGTCGCGGGCCGGTAGTACCGGGAATCTTTTCCGGTACTACCGCCAGTGCATATCCGGTACTACCGCCCTGTACTGGCAGCAAATTGTTTTTAAAACACCAAGAGCTCCATCTCCTGTTTTTCTCAGGTTCTTGTGCCCTTACCCCTATGCTATCTCCCTCGTTCTTTCACAGGTGCAGGGGGTTCCCGGGGATCGCGCAAACGCTCCAAAGCTCATTTTGAGATCGAGGACTATGAGTCAGAATCAGAGACTGAGTCAGAAGAGGAGGTCATGCCTCAACCTAGTGCCTGTCCGGACTGCCAACAACTCGTGGTCGTCGGGGTGGAGGGGTCAAGCAAAGTGCTGGTCGTGGTAAAGCTCCTCCACTTCCTCCTCCGTCCGGTCCTCGCAAGAGCCACAGTTCTGGGCCATCAGGGCCAAAGCTGCTGTCTGACTTGTCTGAGACATCATTTCATGACCTACGGGTTGTCAGTCCATATGGAACATCTCGCTCTCATCTTCGGGAAGGTAGCCTCTTCTATACGGATTTCCAGGAGCGGGTGTTCCATGAGATACTCATGAAGGATGACAAAATTGTGGTTCCTCAAAAATGGATCAAGATGAATCATGTGAGGAAGAACCTGAACTACTTTGATGAGGCCCTTGACATTTGCACCAACATTGGCTTGCTTCACATTATGGAGTTCCGGTGCAACTATGATCCAATGCTCATTGCTCAGTTCTATGCCACCGTTCACTTTGCCAAGAATGATACTCGCACTCTCACCTGGATGACTGAGGGTGTTGTCAATCAAGCAACATTGGCTGAGTTCGCAGCCATTCTCGGGTACGAAGATCGTGGCAAAGACACTCCCGTTGGTTTTCGGTGCCATGACAATGACCGCCCCAAGAAGAAAGATGCTCTTGCACCACTGTACATCCGGGGGCGCGGTATCCCTGGAAATATCAAAGGACTTTTACCTACATATGATATCTTGCATCACATCTTCCGTGAGACCATCGCCCCCCGTGCTGGAAATGTTGATGAGATACATGCCTTCATGGTGGATATTATGCTTTCCACCTACCACCACCGTGACTATGGATTTCCCATGGATGTGATGGATGTCATTTGGAATGAAATGGTATGTGCCACTTTTCAAAGGAGGGTGCCTCCTTTTTCTCCGTACATCATGGCTCTCATCATTAGCAAGTGCCCTGTGATTGCCCGTGACTTGTCTTGTCTTCGCCTTGTCACTCACCGCCACAAGAATCTATTGATCAAGACCCATCTCAAACCACGCAATACCGATGGTCAGATTGTTGATGAGGATGGGAACCCCGTTGTGGAGGAATCCGGTGATGCTCCGCAGGATAATGACTATGTGGTCTCTCGCCGCAAGCCCGCTCAGCCATCTTGGGCCAAGAGATTTGAGGCCAAACTCAAGAAGATATTCTGCCTCCAAGTGGACAATCAGAAACGCATGTACGAGGCCCATGTCTATGCCAAGAAATCTGTTGTTCGTTAGAAGGAAATAATGGAGGCTCAAGGCTTGACCGTTTCCAAGGGCTCCGAGAACAACATTACCCCAGAAGACCAATGGATCTCCAAGCACAGCAACTGGGAAGATGATGCCACCTCCTCCTTCCGTGCCCTTCCACCTCATGATGATGCATGGGAAGACTATGATGACGATGATGAGTGATCTCCGGGGCGTTAGTGTTGCTCTTGTCCCTTTTTGGCGTCTTGATGCCAAAGGGGGAGAAGTTGCACATTAGGTATGCGGGATTTGTGAGGGAAAAGTCACAAGCTCGTTCTTGCCATTGATTTTATTCGCTTGTGAACTTTATTTGTTTGCCTCTTATTATGTGTGACTTACTATGTGTGAACTAACTATGTGTGCTATGTATGGTAAGACTATGTGGTTATCGTATGGATCCATCTTGTGTGTAATATGGCTATTCTCGTTTGGATCCATCCTATGTGACGACCTTTCCCATTCCTAATCAATATTGGTCATCACATGTTATTTAGCAAAGGTATGTGTTCTATGTGCGACTTCTACTCCCAGGTAGCTTGTTAGAGTGTATGGGGCTTGTTTCTACATATCTAGGGTGAGCCCCATCTATATCTTGTCATCACTAGATTTCCCTGCAAAATGTGTGTTGTCATCAAACACCAAAAAGGGGGAGATTGAAAGAGCATTTCCTATCCCTAGTGATTTTGGTGTTTGATAACAACACACATATCGGACTAATGATTTGCTAAGTGTGTCGCAGGTGCATTAAAAGATTTGCAATGTTCAAAAACTATGCGCTAAGCGGTACCGCAGCTTTTTTGCTAGATGACGCGAAAGCTGTGACTAATCGTCAAAGCCTAAAGCCGGGCTAGGTACTAAAAGCGGTAGTCGCATTTTAGTACCTAACAAAGTAGCTTTTTGACAACTTGTCAAAAGCTACTGTCGTGCTAGGTACTAAAATGCGGTAGTACCGCACCATGCAGAGACTTTTTGGATGTTGTCAAAAGCTTCTGCCTGCTCCGGTACTAAAATGCGGTAGTACCACATTTTAGTACCGCTCGAGGCAGAGAGTTTTGTATATTGGCAAAAAGCTTCTGTCTGCCTAGGTAGAAAAATGCGGTAGTACCGCATTTTACTACCTGGCGTGACAGAGTGTTTTTTCGTCTAAAGATGTTGTTTCCTCTGCTCGTCCGGTAGTACCGGTTGCCAGTTGCGGTACTACCGCTTAACGGTAGCATCAATAGTAGTACCGCTGTGGGCAGTGCTTCATGAAATTTGAAAGAGGGTGGTACGGTACCAAGTCCTGTAGTACCGGAGTTCTTCGGTAGTACCGCTTGAACTTCCGGTACACCGCTGCAATAAATGCTCCAACGGCCAGATTTTGTGGAGGGGTATAAATACCCCTCCACCTACCTTGGGACAAGTTGCTCAAACACATTAAAGTCAAGACCACCATTGGAGCCACCCAATCTTCAAGATCTCCTCATTCCACCACCCAGAGTCCTTGATCTTTGGGGAATCGAAGGAGGAGGCCCCGATCTACTACTTCACCAAAAGAGATCTTCATTTCCCCCTCATTTCATTGAGGTCCCCTTTGCTCTAGTGTTTTCTTGGAAACCCTAGTTCTTGTTTTGGTTCTTACAAGCTTGTCTTTGATTGCTTTGACAGCTTGCTTGTATTTGGGAGCCTCCGATTAAGTTGTGGATGTGTGCCCCAAACTTGTAACGGTGCCGGATTCCACCTTGAATGTTGCCGATATAGTGGAAGGTGAATCGATCCCGTTGGGGTGAGATTCATCGGAGAACAAGGGAGGCCTTTCGTGGCGTTGGTGATTTGAAACCACCCCCTCTCCAAACATAGACGTACTTCCCCTCAAAAGGAAGGAACTACGGGAAACAAATCCTTGTGTCTCCGCGTCCACTTTTTGGTTACCTCTATCCTTTACCGCACCTTACTTACTCGTTACTACTTTGTGTTGTGGTAGATCTTGCATAATTGTCATATAGGTAAATTCACCATAGTTGCATTATCTAGAGAATTTACCTTTTTGTCAAACCTTAATTTGAAAAAGAAGAAAATTTGAAGTAGCACCTATTCACCCCCCTCTAGGTGCCCATACGATCCTTTCACCGGCTATGACTCCTATTTCTCTAGAACTTTTGTGAAGGTCTTTAGGGGTGATGATCTCAGCTTGGTTATCATTGGACACGTGGAAGACGACCTTTATGTGGTCGACCTCTCGAAAGAGAGCCAATCTCTTCCTACATGTCTAATGGCCAAGGATGACAAGGGATGGATTTGGCATCGTCGCCTAGGTCATGTCAACATGAGAAATCTCAATCAACTCCTAAAGGGTGAGCATATTATTGGACTAACCAGTGTCTCCTTTGAGAAAGATCGTGTGTGTAGTGCTTGCATTTCAGGAAAGCAAATTGGGAAGCATCACCCTTCCGTTACCAAGGTGGCCACGTCAAGACCCTTGGAGCTTCTCCATCTGGATCTCTTCGGGCCATCAACATATGACTCCCTTGGTGGAAGAAGATATGGTCTTGTCATTGTTGATGATTACTCAAGGTATACTTGGGTCTTTCTTCTCAAGACAAAGGATGAGACCTACAAGGAATTCATGATCTTCGCCAAGCAAGCTCAACACACTCATGGAGTGGAGATCAAGACCATTAGAACCGACAATGGCACCAAGTTCAAGAACTACACTATGCAAGAATTTGTTGAAGACGAGGGGATCAAGCATGAATTCTCAGCTCCTTATACCCCTCAACAAAATGGTTTTGTTGAAAGGAAGAACCAGACAATCATTGAGATGGCAAGAACAATGTTGAGTGAATTCAAGTCCCCCCACAATTTTTGGGGAGAAGCCATTGCTACCACGGTCCACTACACAAACCGGCTCTTCCTCCGAGCTCCATTTGACATGACTCCATACGAGATTCTCACAAGTAAGAAGCCCAATGTCAACTACTTCCGTGTCTTTGGATGCAAGTGTCTCGTCAAGAACAAAAAATAAAAGCTCGGTAAATTCTAACTATAGAGGGTATATTTGTTGGTTATGCGGAAAACTCTCATGCCTATAGATACTACAACAAAACCAATGGTTGTCTTGAAGTATCTTGTGACGTGGAGCTTTTGGAGAATAATGGTCCCCACGAGGGGCAAGTTTCTTCTCGTGATGTAGGTGATGGCGATTCCTCTCAAGTCATCAAGTTGATGGGTATTGGGCATATCTTGCCCACCGAGTCTCACATTCATGTTCAACAAGATAAAGAGGGGGAATCAAGCTCAACTCAAGAAGAGCCGAGCTCTACTCAAGTCGAGCCATCAAGTGCACCATAAGATCAACATCTCACTCAAGATGCCATGCAAACCGAAGAACAAGAACCAATCCCTAAATCCTTTGAGCAAGACCAAGTAAAAGATCAATATCCATCCCAAGGTCAAGCTCAAGATGGTGTCAATGATCAAGGCCCCTCAAAATATGAATTCGTTGATCATGGAGGCACAATTCGGAAGATCAAGGCCGCCTCCATTGCAAGTGGACTTCAAGCCAACAATATCCTTGGAAGCATATCAAGAGGGATCGAGACCCGTGCCAGGAAGAATAACCTCACAAAATTTTGTGGGCATCATGCTTTTGTGTCCAACTTTGAGCCCCTCAAGGTTCATGAGGCTTTGGAGGACCCGGATTGGGTCATTGCCATGCGAGAAGAACTTGAGTGTTTCACCCGCAATGAAGTTTGGTCTCTAGTGGAGAGGCCTAAAGATCATCGCATCAATGTCATTGGGACCAAGTGGGTGTTCAAGAACAAGCAAGATAAGAACGGGGTCGTCACAAGAAACAAAGCAAGGTTAGTGGCGTAAGGGTATGCCCAAATAGAAGGTATTGACTATGAGGACACCTTTGCGCCCGTTGCTCGTCTTGAAGCTATTCGTCTCTTGCTTGCTTATGCATCTTTCCATAACTTCAAGCTTTATCAAATGGATGTGAAAAGTGCATTTCTTAATGATCTCTTGAAAGAGGTTGCATATGTAGCTCAACCCCCGGGTTTCGAAAACACACGCTATCCCAACCATGTGTATCTACTCCATAAGGCTCTCTACGGACTAAAGCAATCTCCTCGTGCTTGGTATGAGCACCTTAGGGATTTTCTACTCATGGATGGGTTTAGCGTGGGTAAGGTCGATTCCACCCTTTTCACCAAACGGGTTAAAGGGGGTGGCTTATTTATTGTTCAAATTTATGTTGATGATATTATCTTTGGTGGAACCAACAAATCTCATAACAAAGCTTTTTCCGAGTTGATGACTATGAAATTTAGGATGTCCATGATGGGGGAGTTGAAGTTATGTCTAGTCTTCATCATAAAGCAACTTCCTCACGACACTTTTATCTCTCAAGAGAAGTACATTAAGGATATGCTCAATAAGTTCGAGATGGCCAAGGCTAATCCCATGAAGACACCCATGCCACTAAATGGACAACTTGGCCTTGGAGTTGGTGAGAAGGACGTGGATCAAAAGGTATATCGTTCTATGATTGGTTCCTTGCTCTACCTTTGTGCTTCTAGGCCGGATATCATGTTAAGTGTTGGAATGTGTGCTCGTTTTCAATCCTCTCCCAAGGAGTGCCACTTGATGGCGGTCAAACGGATTTTTAGGTACCTTGCTCTCACTCCTACTCTCGGGCTTTGGTATCCAAAGGGGTCAACCTTTGAGCTTGTTGGCTATTCGGATGCCGATTGGGCAGGTGATAAGGTTTACCAGAAATCAACCTCCGAGGCTTGACAATTTATTGGCTGGTCGTTGGTGAGTTGGTCTTCCAAGAAACAAAACTCCATAGCCCTATCCACCGCCAAAGCTGAATATATATCCGCGGCATCTTGTTGTGCTCAATTGTTGTGGATGAGGCAAACCTTGAAAGACTATGGTGTGTCTCTTGGTACGGTGCCTCTTCTATGTGACAATTAAAGCGCAATAAAGATCGCCAATAACCCCGTCCAACATTGCTGCACCAAACATATTGACATTCTCCACCACTTCCTACGTGACCATGTCGCAAATGGTGATATCAATCTCACTCATGTGGGTACAATGTTCCAATTGACCGATATCTTCACGAAGCCTTTGGATGAAGCCCGGTTTGTCATGTTGAGGCGAGAACTCGGTATCCTAGATCCTCAAAACTTGGATTGATCTGCTTCTTGCACTATATTCTTGATCTTAACGTGCTATGTAGCCTAGTTGCGCAGCACATGTGGGGATAGTCATTTTACCATGTCTTGGTTTGATGCTTACCTATGTGTGCAACATAAATTGATCTCGTGTCATGATATGGGTCCAAGCATCTATCTTTGAGGCGCCATGACATGTGTGCTTAAACATAGGGGGAGAAATCCTCCACAAAATGGTTGGTTTTGTGTATTTGGTGCCTTGATGTTCCAAGCTAAATCCTATGTCCATGGTTGCTCTTCGTTTTTGTTTCTTCATGACCTTGCCATATGGACAATGCTTTATCTGGTTTTCATTTGGATCTTGTGTATATGCTCATATGATTTCTCACAATGTTTCATCTCCAGAAAAATTTGCTCATACGCTGTCTCTAGAAATTTTCCGGCAACAATTCCAGTTCGCCGGCCTGGCGACCAAAAATTCCGGCGACCAGCGAAAATTCTGGCAGTAGACCTAAAACCCTTACAGTACACGTTTTCGATTCTCTGCCAAAAATTTCGGTCGCCACCAGAAATTCCGGTCCCCGGTCCGGTTCGTCGATGTTCTCGTCGGAAATTCCAGCGTGGGCACCGGTTCAACCGAACTTATCACCAAAAATTTCTGAGGTGGGTATTTATAGCCCGCTCGTGGGGCAGTTCCAGCCTCTTCCTTTTTTCTTCCCCATGCCCTCCCCTCCTCCATGGTTGCCGCCCCAAGCTTCCCCACCCCGCATAGGCCCTTCCCTCCACCCAAATCCCTCCCTACTCCACCAAGTTGTAGATCGGGCCTCTACAAGTCTTCTCAATGAAGGTTTTGCTCTCTCCTTGCATGCATTGGGAGATCGGGGAGTGCTCTCCCTCTTTTTCGTGTGGTTCTTTCTTCGTGCCCATTTTTGGCAAGGGAGGGGGCATGGCTTCTTCTTCGGCATTCGAGGGTACTGTGCTATTTCCTCTCCTTCCAATCTTTCTTGTTGGTGGTGAAACCCTAGATTTCATGGTCAAGCTTGTGCTCCCTTAGTTTTCTCTACCCCCTAGTAGAATAACTAGGCTAGTACCATCCAAGTTTCACCCCTGTCAACACCCGGATTTTTAATCCCAGATGCCTGTTATGCCATACATCGCAATCCTAGGATTACCATTTTTGCGAGACATAAAAGATTTGGATATCACAGTACATCATCCATTACAAACCATACATAAAGTCTTACACAAATAAGGATCTCATGATCCAGTTCTTAATACAACTCAAGCAGCGAAATAACGTAATAGTAACGATAGCGTAGACGAAGCTCCATCTTCGGGATCACAGGCAATGCTGACGATGGGAGATGATCCTAGTTGTCATATCCTTCCTGCGGTCCATCATCCTGATACTCCTCTTCATAGTCTGGCCACGGGAATAGCCAGGGACAAAGCCATGAGTATTCTTTAAGTACTCGCAAACTAATACTAATAATCTAAGGGGGTTTTGTAGTTAGGACACTAGGCTCTAGGGTTATTTTGCAAAAATCCAGATTTACCTCTACTAAGTGGGAACTAATTGAAGTTTTATAACACCTAAGTGGGAACTTGAATTTCATATCACAACCTTGTTGTGGTCAAGTCAAAGTCTCAATTATTTTCACAAGTCATTTTGAAAATATCTGACGGGGGAACAGTATGGCCACTCCAACTGTCCATAACCGCGGACGCGGCTATTCGAATAGTTTGACACTCTGCAGAGATTGTACACTTTCACCACAACATTCGATACATCCGTCAGGAACAAATCCTGAATTCACCATACTCAGTATGCGGATAATCAATCCTAAAATTTCCATTACACGCCCTAGTATAGGCACCTCTCCTGTGAGTTTGGCCTCCCAACCATGACCAACTGTCATCTTGGGTACTGCACAGGTGTACAATATTCACAAGGTAGCCTCATCTCAGACCTTGGCCGCGAGGGAAAGCATACTAAAGTATATAAATTCCAGTCAAGGCCTACGCAATTTTCGGGTATTGTGGTTGTACGGTAAAATTGGAATGGTATCGCATCCAGACAACCATCAGTTTTATAAAGGGGTAAGGCTCATGCCTCAACATTTTCTTCATCAAAATCATCTGGTGTTCGAGAACACATGTCAAAACATTTCAGTAGAATGACTCATCATTCTAAGGTTTTCATAACCAGTTTCACCAAGTATTCCCATCTAAAGTTTGATCAAGTTTTATACTTAGCACTAGCATCTACAAGTGGTGATAAGTACTAATGAGGGGTAGTAAACAAGTGGGGATTCGCTAAGTTCAATCTCCTGCCTTAGGATGACATCCAGATTATCTAACTTAGGCCAAATTTAATGCTCTTTATGCAACCTTCCATTATCTTTCTAGTATCTACAATTCACTATGTAAACTCTAAGAGAAAGCTTTGATAAAGAAATAAAGTATAAGGCTTGGAAGTAAAACTAGGATGGGTATAAGCTTGCTAGGTTACTAGCTTTCATAGGTCACTTTGTGTAGTAAGGCTTGCATAGGTAAAGTATCTTGCAAGTGTTAGCTTGCTAAATCAACCAGCGGTATTAGGCTTGCCTTGAGCAGAGCAGTGGTTGAAGTTCTCCTCGGCTTCTTCCTCGTAGTATCCTCCTTCTTCCTTGTATCCTTGGTCGGTACTAGCGTCTATAAATAAATACGAGGTACACAATCACCAAACAATACTTAACTATTTTCAATCATCACACAAAGGTGTACTATAGATGATCTAGCATCATCACCTATCATTACAAGATTAAGGAAAATGTCTTATTTATTTTAATGTGAGAAAAGTAATTCCTACTCATTGAAAAACTACTTAAGATTTAATATTCTCCAACTCAAACATGGGATCATGTTGACACATGTCATCAGCACATATTTCAGTACATGGAAATGTGATTTAAAGTGGTGTCACAATTTAATAAAGTTTAACCTTTTTATTTTAAATAAACAAAGTGACTAGAAATGCCTATGTGGCATTCTTTTGTTATTTGAACATTATTTCTGTAAGTAAACCCATATGTATTTATATATTTCTGAAAGGTATGATCAAATGTGATTTTTGAGAGTCGGAATCAACTCAAAAGATCTTATGGTTGAAATTTGAAAAATGTTTGAATGCAGAAAAGCTTCTGACTTGTTATTTTTACCAAGGTTGATCTACAGATCCAAATGATTTGAATCCAACGGGCTTGGATTAAGCATTTCAGTACCTTTCTAACAAAATTGGTTTCATGTAATTTGGTTCAGTGGATCGAGCTGGGTTGGTTTTTGAATCTGTGGACAGAACTGTGTTTGAAATAAATGGAAAAATCTAAATTCAAATGGATGGTTTGCGCGGGAGAGGTTAATGGCCCGGCCCAGTGTCACTCCGCAGCGCGGGAATCAGCTGACAGGGGGGGTCTACCAGTCAGTGGCTCATAACGCGCAGAGCGGTACGGGCGGTCTCGGCCACACGATCTAAATCTAATCGAACGACTACGGTTCATCGTCCACGTCGGGCAGCGCCGGCGAGACAGAAGCCTAACGCGATAGGTGGGGGTCGTGGGAGGTTCACCGGGGCTCAGGCGAGGGTCGGTGATGGGGGCGAACAATGAAGTCGACGACGATTCTCCTGGTATCGGCAGCTCCTCCTAGGGCGGCTCCAATCGACGGCGCCTCTCCTCCTCTGCAGCGGCGAACTCCGGTGCAATTCCCGGTCACCTGGTGCTCGCCTTGTTCCGGGGGTGAGTGGGTGTGATCAGTGAGAGGTGGGGAGCAAACTGGTGTGAAGAAATCGAGCGGGGGAGGCCTCTATTTATAGTGGCGAGAGGGGACCGACGAGCGCGGGCTGAGCTCGTCGTGGTCGACGGCACATGCAGCTATCGGCATGGGCGACGGTAGGGGACGGTTCTATGTTCCCTGGCGAAGCTCAACGGGATGGTGGCGAGGCGTGGGGCGGTGCTGATCGGTCGGAACGCTTCGACGCTCTAGGCGGGTCCGACGGGGTTTTGATGGCGCACAACGAGCGTGGTCCGCACGGCGGCGAACGGGCATGTCTGGCGGGGTGCTGGGGTGCTGGCGATCACCTCCGCATGCGGCGAGGGCGGCGCGTGGTCTGTGGGTATTGGTCGAGCGTGGCGCACAGGCGCGCTCTCAGCATGGTCGCAAAGGAGTTTGGCATGAGCGTGGCATGTGGTCCAGTGGTTGGCATTGCTCGAGGCTGGGACAGGGAGTGGCGGTGGGGTGCTGGCTAGCTCCCAGAAAGGTTGGCGAGGCTAGTGTGGCCTCTAGCTCGCCAGCACAATGGGGTGGGAAGTTTGCTCTCGGCCTGCTCACCATTGATGGCTAGGCTTTCTTACAGTGATGCTAAGGATAGATAAAGGAGCTATATGATCTAATAAGGACTAGTTGCAACCAGAGAGGGAACAAGTTAGGCCAATTTTACTGCACACACTAGTTTTTGTGATTGTTTAATTTGAATCTGCAAAGGTGGTTGATGAAATGGCCGCAAGAAACTTACTTTTGAATTTTGAAAAGATTTTTGGTGGGTGTGCTAGGCATGTGCTGGAGACTCTGTGGTTGCTTGGGTTTTGAAAATTGGACTTGTTTGAGTGGTTTTGAAAGTGGGATCTTCCCATATGAGATAGGTTCAATTTTGAACTGTCATTTAAACTTAGCATTTGAATGTTTTTGGAAGATCACAAAGTGGGCCTTGGTACCTCATTATTGTACTAACAAGGGGTGCAAAGATCCACAAATGTTTCTGTTAAGTTTTGAGTGCTTGGAATAGCCAAAATAGGCATGAGAGTTAATTTGGTCAAAGTGACCATTCACCTCATTTGTTCATTTTGAGTTGTTTGTATTTGGAAAAAGTTTGGGTATGATTTAGATGATGTTTATTTCACCTAAGAATCATTTTACAAGCAAAGAAACACAGAACCATGGCAATTCAAAAGAATCCTAATTTTAAATACACATACATATGAATGCTTTCATAATTTTAGATAAGAAAGTTTTTGTTAACCCTAATTTTGCTGATTAGCATTTGATGATCCATGTTTAATATTTTTGGGATGTTACAAACCTTCCCCCCTTAAACAAAATCTCGTCCCGATATTTGAAAAAGGACGAAAGATTACCTAGGATTTGAAGAGATCGGCAAAAATCCGTCCTGATATGATCTTCGCGCTCCCAGGTAGCTTCCTCTTCCGTGTGGTTGCTCCACTGAATCTTGAGAAACTTGATGCTTCGGGTTTGGGTGGTTCTGAAAGCTTCTTCCAAAATACGGATGGGTACTTCGGGATAGGTCAGGTCATCGTTAATCTCTATGGTCCGGTGGTCAATGTTCTTGAAAACTTCAGTCTTCTTCGGAACTTCGAGGCATTTACGAAGTAATGAGATATGGAACACATTGTGCACGGCTGACATTTCTTCTGGCAGTTCCAGTTGATACGACACTTCTCCTCGACGGTTCAGAATCTTGAAAGGTCCGATATATCTAGGGCTAACTTTCCCTTCAGTTGGAAATGCTGCATTCCTTTTAATGGCGACACTTTAAGGTACACAAAATCTCCGATGTTGAAGGCGAGGTCTCGACGTCTCTTGTCAGCGTAACTCTTCTGTCTTGACTGAGCGGTCTTGAGGTGCTCACGAATCTTGTGAACTTTCTCTTCTGCTTCTCGTAGGATGTCGGGTCCGAAAATCTGACTCTCTCCTACTTCCGATCAGTTCAAAGGGGTGCGACACTTCCTTCCATACATGAATTCAAATGGGGCCATTTGCAAACTAGCTTGATAACTGTTGTTGTATGAAAATTCTGCGAATGGCAGACAGTCTTCCCATTTAGATCCATATTCTAACACACCTGCTCTCAACATGTCTTCGAGTATTTGATTTACTCGCTCCGTTTGTCCATCGGTCTGAGGGTGATAAGCGGTGCTGAAATCTAGTCGGGTTCCTAAAAATTCTTGGACTTTCTTCTAGAATCTCGAGGTAAACTGAGTTCCTCGATCCGATACGATGTTCTTGGGGACTCCGTGCAAACTGACGATTCTAGCGATGTATAACTCCGCTAGTTTCGAACTCTGGTATGTGGTCTTGACTCGTAAGAAATGGGTGACTTTGGACAATCTTTCCACTATGACCCAGATAGAGTCATTTCCCTTACTAGAAGTAGGCAATCCGGTGATAAAGTCCATTCCAACTGAATCCCATTTCCATTCCGGAATTTGCAGAGGTTGCAACAATCCTGCGGGTCTTTGATGTCCCGCCTTGACTCTTTGACATATATCACACTTGGCGATATAGCTTCCGATTTCTCTCTTCATCTTATGCCACCAAAATTGTTTCTTCAAATCCTGATACATCTTCATTCCTCCGGGGTGGATAGAATAAAGAGTATCATGAGCTTCCTTCAGAATAACTTCTTTCAACTCTGAATCTACTGGTACATAAAGACGTCCTTTATACCACAGAACTCCTTCTCCGTCTTTGGTAAATCCGGGTACCTTGCCTGTACCGATATGACGCTTGATTCCATCGATACTAGCATTTCCTTTATGCGCATCTTTGGTCTAGCTGATCAAAGTGGGTTGAAGTTCTATGCTAGCCAAAAATCCTTCACTCACTAATTCCATTTGGAAATCCTCCATCTCTTTGTGCAGTCTTGGTTACTCCTTCAAAATCATGGAGTTCAAGCGGCACGGCAATCTGCTAAGGGCATCTGCTACCACGTTCGCTTTACCAGGTTGATAGTGAATGTCCAGGTCGTAATCCTTGATTAGCTCAATCCATCTTCTCTGCCTCATATGCAGTTCCTTCTGAGTGAATATATACTTCAGGCTCTTGTGATCTGAATAAATCTCACAACCGTTTCCCATCAGGTAATGCATCCATGTCTTCAGGGCTAGAACTACGGCTGCGAGCTCAAGGTCATGGGTTGGATAGTTTTGCTCATGCTGTTTCAGTTGTCGGGATAGATAGGATATAACTTTTCCTTCTTGCATTAGCACACATCCGAGACCGATCTTGGATGCGTCACAATACACGTCAAAGGGCTTCGTGATATTTGGCATGATTAAGATTGGGGCTGAAATCAATCTTCTCTTGAGTTCTTGAAAACTCGCTTCACATTTTTCCGTCCATTCAAACTTCTTGTCCTTCTTCAGCAATTGGGTCATGGGTCTGGCGATACTCGAGAATCCTTCTACGAACTTGCGGTAGTATCCCGCCAATCCGAGAAATGCACGAACTTGGGTTTGAGTTGTTGGGGCTTGACAATCTTCAACATCTTTCACCTTCGTAGGGTCAACGGCAATTCCTCCAACTGATACAATGTGGCCGAGGAATCCTACCTCCTGTAACCTGTCAACACCCGGATTTTTAATCCCAGATGCCTGTTATGCCATACATCGCAATCCCAGGATTACTATTTTTGCGAGACATAACAGAATTGGATACCACAGTACATCATCCATTACAAACCATACTTAAGGTCTTACACAAATAAGGATCTCATGATCCAGTTCTTAATACAATTCAAGCAGCGGAAATACGTAATAATAAAGGTAGCGTAGGCGAAGCTCAATCTTCGGGGTCACAGGCAATGCTGACGATGGGAGATGATCCTAGTTGTCGTAACCTTCCTGGGGTCCATCATCCTGGTACTCCTCTTCATAGTCTGGCCACGGGAATAGCCAGGGACAAAGCCATGAGTACTCTTTAAGTACTCGCAAACTAATACTAACAAGTGCAGTGGGTTTTTGTAATAGGACACTAAGCTCTAGGGTTGTTTTGCAAAAGCCAGATTTACCTCTACTAAGTTCAGAAGCAAGAAAGCTAGTTGAAATTTTATAACACCTAAGTGGGAACTTGTATCTCATGTCACAACTCTTTTGTGGTCAAGTCAAGTGCTCAATTCATTTCACAAGTCGTTTTGAAAATATCTGACGGGGGAACAGTATGGCCACTCCAACTGTCCATAACCGCGGATGCGGCTATTCGAATAGTTTGACACTCTGCAGAGATTGTACACTTTCACCACAACATTCAATACATCCGTCAGGAACAAATCCTGAATTCACCATACTCAGTATGCGGATAATCAATCCTAACCTTTCAATTACACGCCCTAGTATAGGCACCTCTCCTGTGAGTTTGGCCTCCCAACCATGACCAACTGTCATCTTGGGTACTGCACAGGTGGACAATCTTCACAAGGTAGCCTCAGATCAAACCAATACTAAGGTATATAAGTTTCTAGTCAAGCCCTACCCAAATTTTTGGGTATTGTGGTTGTACGGTAAAATTGGAATGGTATCGCATATAGACAACCATCAGTTTTATAAAGGGCTAAGGCTCATGCCTCAACATTTTCATCACCAAAATCACCCGGTGTTCGGAAACACATGTCAAAACATCTCAGTAGAATGATCCATCATTCTAAGGTTTCCATAACCATTTTCACCAAGTATTCCCATCTAAAGTTGATCAAGTTTTATGCTTAGCACTAGCATCTACAAGTGGGGGTGAGTACTAAAGAGGGGTGGTAAACAAGTGGAGTTTTACTAAGTTCAATCTCATGCCTTAGGATGACATCAAGATTATCTAGCTTAGGCCAAATTTTATGCACTTTATGCAACCTTCAGTTAACTTCCTAGAATCTACAAGTCACTTAAGTAAACTTTCAAAGAAAGCTTTGATAAAGAAATAAAGTAGAAAGCTTGCAAGTAAAACTAGGATTGGTTTATCAAGAGGGTATGATCACATATGCTTAAGGCATATGGTTGGCATAGTAACAAGCAAGTATTACTTGCATAAGTAGGGTATCTTGCAAGTGTTAGCTTGCACATTCAAATAGTAGTATTAGGCTTGCTAAGTTAATAGCTTGCAAGTATTGGCTTGCCTTGTGCAGAGCAGTGGTTGAAGTTCTCCTCGGCTTCTTCTTCGTAGTATCCTCCTTCCTCCTCGTATCCTTGGTCGATACTAGCGTCTATAAATAAATACGAGGTACACAATCACCAAACAATACTTAACTACTTTCAATCATCACACAAAGGGGTTCTATAGATGATCTAGCATCATCACTAACATTACAAGACTAAAGCATTTGACTTAAGGATTTTATTTTTAGAAAAGTAATTTCTACTCATTGAAAAACTACTTAAGATTTAATATTCTCCAAACCAAGCATGGGATCATGTTGACACATGTCATCACCCATATCTTAGTACATGGGAATGTGATTTAAAGTGGTGTCACAATTTAATAAGGTTTAACCCTTTTATTTTAATTAAAATAAGTGACTAGAAATGCCTATGTGGCATTCTTTTATTATTTGAACATTATTTCTGTAAGTAAACCCATATATTCTTATATATTCTGAAAGGTATGATCAAATGTGATTTTTGAGAATTGGAATCAACTCAAAAGATATTATGGTTTAAATTTGAAAAATGTTTGAATGTAGAAAAGCTTCTTCCCTGTTATTTTTACCAAAGGTGATCTACAGATCCAAATGATTTGAATCCAACGGGCTTGGATTTAGCATTTATAGTCCTTTCTAACAAAATTGGTTTCATTCAATTTGGTTCACTAAATCGAGCTGGGTTGATTTTTGAAACTAGGTACAGAACTGTGTTTGAATGAAAATGGAAAAATCCAAATTCAAACGAGTGGGCTACACGGGAAGAGAAAAATGGGACGGCCTGCTACGCTTAGCGCTTACGCGGCCTGGTTAAGTTGCTATCCCCACGCGTCAGTGAGACGGGGGGTGCGAAGTGGTACGGGGCAACGTGGTGCGTTAGATCTAGTTCTAATCCAACGGCTCTGGTTCATCGTCCACGTCGGGCAGCGCCGGCGAGATAGAACCCTAACGCGGAAGGTGGGGGTCGTGGGAGGCTCACCGGGGCTCAGGCGAGGGTCGGCGAGGCGGGCGAACGACGAAGTCGACGACGGTGAACCTCCTGGTACCGACAGCTTCTCCTGGGGCGGCTCCAATCGCTGGTTCCCTTCTTCTCCAACAGCGGCGGGCTCCGGTGAAATTCCGGTGATGCGCTGTTCACCTTGCTCCAGGAACGGGGTGGAACGATCAGTGAGGAGAGGAGAGTGAGATGGTGTGAAGAGTTTGAGCGGGGGAGGCCTCTATTTATAGTCTCGATGACGAGACCGAACGGGATGGGCAGGCGATGGTGGCGACATGGCTACGGGCTGCTAGAGGCATGGCCGAGGGTGGCGATCGATCGGTGGTCTCCTGGCGATGCTCTATGGCTTTAATGCGCTTGTAGGGGAGGTGGCATATGGTCTGGAACGCTCGACATTCTGCGCGGCAGAGGCGGCGTCTTTGACGACGAGCGGTAGCTACGGGGTACGGGCGGTGAAATGGGCATGTCTGGCGGTCTCCTGGGGCGGTGGGGAGCATGTTGGCAGGCGGCGAGGGCTCAAGGTGGTCTGGTTGAGTGGGAACAGCGCGTGCTCTGCGGCGCGGGTCGGCATGGTCGGCATGACGCAGGCGAGGCTGGTTAGGAGTGGGCGGTGAGGCATGGGCTACCTCCCAGACAAGGTTGGCACGGCTAGTTCTTCCTCTAGCCTGCTGTCCACACTGGGGTGACATGGTGAGGCTCGGCTGTTCACCATTTATGGCATTGTCAAGATTACAGTGGTGCTAGGGATTAGTTAGGGTCGTTAGATGATCTACTAAGGCTAGTGGTGTCCAGAGAGGGAACAAGTTAGGCCCAAAACACTGCACACTATAGTGTTTTGATTTTGTTTTATTTGAATCTGCAAGGTGTTTGATGAAATGGCTGCATGAATTCAAGTTTTGAATTTTGAAAAGATTTTTGGTGGGTGTGCTAGGCATGTGCTGGTGAGTCCGTGGATGCTTGGGTTTTGAAAGTTGAGCTTGTTTGAGTGGTTTTTGCAAAAGTGGGATCTTCCCATATGATATAGATTCAATTTTGAACTGTCATTTAAACTATGCATTCAAAAGTTTTTGGATGATCACAAGGTGGGCCTTGGTACTTTGTTATGAGTACTACCAAGGGGTGTAAAGATCCAAACAAGTTTCTGTTAAGTTTTGAAAGTTAGAGACACCCAAAGTAGGCATGGGAGTTAAATTGGCCAAAGTGACCATTCCCTTATTTTGTTTGTTTTGATTTATTTATCTTTGGGAAAAGTGTGGGGATTGTTTAGATGATGTTTATTTCACCTAAGAATCCTTTTACAAGCAAAGAAACACACAAGCAAGGTAATTCAAAAGAATCCAAATTGGAATGCATACACACATGCATGCTTTCATATTTTTATTTAGAAAAGTTTTTGTTAATCCTAAATTTTGATGATTAGACTTTGATGAACCAAGTTTCATATTTTTGGGATGTTACATAACCAGAATTCACATTTGCTAAACTTGGCATACAATTGATGCTCCCTAAGGGTTCCAAGAATGGTCCTTAGGTGTAGTTCATGTTCTTCTTCTGATTTGGAATAAATTAGAATGTCGCCGATGAAAACAACGACAAACTTATCTAGGAAGTCCATAAAAATCTTATTCATGAGATTCATGAAATAAGCAGGGGCATTGCGTAATCCAAAAGACATGACAGTATACTCGTATAATCCATATCTGGTGGTAAAGGCAGTCTTGGGAATATCCTCTGCGCGAATCTTGAGTTGATGATAGCTAGTTCTAAGATCAATCTTAGAAAACACTTTGGCACCAGTCAACTAGTCAAACATATCTTCTATCTTGGGCAATGGGTACTTGTTCTTAACAGTGACATCATTCAATTTCTGATACTCCGTACACAAACGGTTACCTCCATCTTTCTTGTCCATGAACAAGACAGGTGATCTCCATGGTGACGCACTTGGTTGAATCAATCCAATTTCCAACATGGCATCCAGTTGCTTCTTCAGTTCCGCTTGTTCAGACGGGTTCATACTATATGGTCTCTGGGCTATGGGTCCTGTTCTAGGGATTAATTCAATGATAAACTCGATGTCCCGATCTGGGGGCATACCAGGCAACACATCTGGAAATACATCAGGGTATTCACAGACTATCCAGACTTGGTCAATGGTAGGTTGAGCTATACTCTTGTTTCACTTGAATTGACGAGGTAAGGTTTCAGATACATGCTTGACTGATACTCTGGCGGTACTGGTCATGGTTATGGCTTTCTTGGCACAGTCAATTGATCCTTTATGTTTGGACATCCAATCCATTCCTAGTACTACTTCCAAACCTTTAGTTCCGAGTACTATCAGATTAGCATAAAAATCTATGTCATGGATTCGGATAGGGACGACTTTGCAAATTTGCCTAGCTTTGGTGGTTGAACCGGGGATTTGAACAATCATAACATGCTTCAGTTTGGTTGGTTGAATCTTACTAGTGCATGCAAATTCTTCGGTGACAAATGAGTGCGATGCACCAGAATCAAACAACACTCTAGCAAGTACTGAATTAACAGAAAACATACCCACCACGACATTTGGCGCTTCCTGGGCTTCTTCAGCATGCATGAGAAAAAGATGGCCGTTGCGGTGGAGCGAATTCCCTGGGGCAAACCTTCTTCCGGGTTGAATACGACGCTGCTGATGAGCTGGGGCTTTTGCATCGGGGGCTGCGGCATTCTTCTTGGGGCACTCATTGGAGTAGTGACCCTTATTTCCACAGTCATAACAAGTCACTTGCGACTTGTCCTTTGCTGCAATGGGCACAACATTGCTTCCAGTCCTTGGGGCAGTGTTGGTGTTGGTGGCAGCATTGTTGTTGTTGAACTTGGGTGGTGCACGGTTGAAATTGCCAGAGTTGCCAGGGTTGTTGTGATTTCCTCCGGGCCTTGGGTTTCCACGGTTGGGATAGGGCGGACGGTTCATCGGGGGTCTGTTGGTTCTCGGGGTAAATCCTGGAGATGGGTTAGGGCGATACTTTGGGGTATGATGGGTTCCTGGCTGATGCATCATGCGGCGCTTGCGGTTCTCATTGGCTTGGTTGATATTTCCTTCCATCTGAATGGCAGAGTCGACGAGGGCTTCAATATCAGCAAAGGGGATATTGACCAACACCGTCTGCATCTCATCGTGCAAACCATTCAAGAATCTTTCTTTCTTCTTGGATTCAGTGTCGATCTCATCCGGGGCATACCTTGCTAATGACAAGAATATGTCACGGTATTCCACTACGGTCATCCTTCCTTGCTTCAGTTCTCTGAATTCATCTATCATCCTCTTGATCAAACCTGGTGGCACATGGGTTCTGCTGAACTTGACCTTGAATTCCTCCCAGGTCATCATCTGCCCTCCGGTCATTGAACGAACGCTGTTCCACCATGCTCTTGCATCTCCGGCTAGATAGTGGGTGGCGAACAAAACTTTCTCATTAGCTTCCACTCCGACGACTTCCAGGTTGTTTTCCATGGTTTGCAGCCAATCATCTGCATCTAGGGGCTCTTCCGACTTAGTGAAAATAGGTGGGTTGGTGTTCTGGATATTCTTGAGCTTAGATCCATGGTTGTCCTGATTTCCTTGGCCTTGATTGTTGTTGGCCATCTGAGCTATCTGCGGAAGGGTGTCAACACCCGGATTTTTCAATCCTAGATGCCTGTTATGCCCTACATCGCAATCCCAGGATTACCATTTTTGCGAGACATAACAGAATTGGATACCATAGTACATCATCCATTACAAACGATACATAAGTTCTTACACAAATAGGGATCTCATGATCTAGTTCTTAATACAACATCAAGCAGCGGAATAAGTAATAATACTTGATGGCGTGGCGAAGCTCCATCTTGAGGTCACAGCAATCCGACAATGGGAGATGATCCTAGTTGTCGTAACCTTCCTGGGGTCCATCTTCCAGGTACTCCTCTTCATAGTCTGGCCATGGGAATAGCCAGGGACAAAGCCATGAGTACTCTTTAAGTACTCGCAAACTAATACTAACAGGTAAAAGGGGTTTTTGGATAATAGGACACTAGGCTCTAGGGTTGTTTTGCAAAAGCCAAATTTATCTCTACTAGGTTCCAAAGCTAGTCATAATTTTATAACTCCTACGTGGGAACTTGTATTTCATATCACAACTCTATTGTGGTCAAGTCAAAGTCTCAATTCACTTCACAAGTTATTTTGAAAAGTATGATGGGGGAACAGTATGGCCACTCCAACTGTCCATAACCGCGGACGCGGCTATTCGAATAGTTTGACACTCTGCAGAGATTGTACACTTTCACCACAACATTCGATACATCCGTCAGGAACAAATCCTGAATTCACCATACTCAGTATGCGGATAATCAATCCCAACCTTTCAATTACACGCCCTAGTATAAGCACCTCTCCTGTGAGTTTGGCCTCCCAACCATGACCAACTGTCATCTTGGGTACTGCACAGGTGGACAATCTTCACAAGCTAGCCTCAGCTCAGACCTTGGCCGTGAGGGAACTAATACTAAGGTATATAAGTTTCTAGTCAAGCCCTACACAATATTCGGGTATTGTGGTTGTACGATAAAATTGGAATGGTATCGCATCCAGACAACCATCAGTTTTATAAAAGGGCTAAGGCTCATGCCTCAACATTTTCATCACCAAAATCATCAGGTGTTCGGAAACACATGTCCAAAACATTTCAATAGAATGATCCATCATTCCAAGGTTTTCATAACCATTTTTCCACCAAGTATTCCCATCTAAAGTTGATAAATTTTTATGCTTAGCACTAGCATCTACAGGTGGGGGTAAGCAATAATGAGGGATGGTAAACTAGTGGGGTTTCAACTAAGTCCAACCTTATGTCTTAGGCTGATATCAAGGTTTCTAACTTAGGCCAAATTTTATGCTCTTTATGCAACCTTCAGCATCTTTCTAGTATCTACAAGTCACTTAAGTCAACTCTAAGTTAAAGCTTTGATAAAGAAATAAAGTAAGAAGCTTGCAAATAAAACTAGGATTGGTTTATCAAGTGAGTATAATTATATATGCTTAAGGCATATAGTAGGTATGGTAACAAGCAAGTATTGGCTTGCATAGGTAAAGTATCTTGCAAGTGTTAGCTTGCATCAATGTCAATATAACCTTGCTAAATTGCAAGTGTTAGCTTGCAAGGTTACTAGCTTGCCTTGTGCAGAGCAGTGGTTGAAGTTCTCCTCGGCTTCTTCTTCGTAGTATCCTCCTTCCTCCTTGTATCCTTGGTCGGTACTAGCGTCTATGAATAAATACGAGGTACACAATCACCAAACAATACATAACTACTTGCAATCATCACACACAAGGGTCCTATAGATGATCTAGCATCATCTCTAACATTACAAGGTTAAGGCTTGATTTAATTCCTTTTATTTTTAGAAAAGTAATTTCTACTCATTGAAAAACTACTTAAGATTTAATATTCTCCAAACCAAACATGGGATCATGTTGACACATGTCATCACCACATATTGTAGTCCATGGGAATGTGATTTAAAGTGGTGTCACAATTTAATAAGGTTTTACCCTTTTATTTTAATTAATAAAAGTGACTAGAAATGCTTATGTAGCATTCTTTTATTACTTGAACATTATTTCTGCAAGTAAACCTATATATTTTTATATATTCTGAAAGGTATGGTTAAATGTGATTTTTGAGAGTTGGAATAAACTCAAAAGCTATTATGGTTTAAATTTGAAAAATGTTTGAATGCCGAAAAGCTTCTACCTTGTTATTTTTACCATGAGTGATCTATCGATCCAAATGACTTGAATCCAATGGGCTTGGATTCAGCATTCACAGTCCTTTCCAACAAAATTGGTTTCATTCAATTTGGTGCACTGAATCGATCTGGGTTGATTTTTGAAGTTGGGTATAGAAGTGTGTTTGAATTGAAATGGAAAAAGTTTAATTTGAATAACTGGGCTGCGCGGGAAAAGTTAACGGGCCGGCCTGCTAAGCGCAGTGCTCCCGCGGGCTGCTTAAGTGGGTGTCCCCACTCGTCAGTGACACGGGGCTGGGCGAAGCGGTATGGGGCAACGTGGGTTGTTCGATCTAGTTCTAATCCAACGGCTGGGAGTCATCGTCGACGCGAGACAACGCCGGCGAGAACGAAACCTAGCGCGGCCAGTGAGGGGTGCTGGGGGCTCAACGGGGTATGGGCGAGGGTCGGCGAGGCGGGCGAACGACGAAGTCGACGACGGCGAACTCAGGGGTGGTCGCGGCAGCTCTTGGGGTGGACGAAATCGATGGCTCCCTTCTTCTCCAGAGGCGGCGGGCTCCGGTGAAATTCCGACGGGGTGGTGCTCGCCTTGCTCAGAGAACGGTGTGGCACGATCAGTGAGGAGAGGGGAGTGAGATGGTGTGAAGAAATCGAGCGGGGGTGGCCTCTAGTTATAGTCGAGCGAGGGACCGTCAGGCGCACGGTGAGCTCGTCGGGGGCGATGTTACAGGCGGCTAATGGCATGGGCAAGGGTAGGGGACGGTGCGGTGTCTCCTGGCGATGCTCAACGACATGGTTTCGAGGCGTGGGGCGGTGCGGCTTGGTCTGGAACGGGTGATGCTCTGCGCGGCAGAGGCGGCGTCTTCGACGACGTGCGGTGGCTGTGCGGCACGGGGCGGCAAACGGGTGTGTCTGGCGGTCTCCTGGGTCGGTGGCGATCGTGTGTGCACGCGGTGAGGGCGGCGCGCGGTCTGTGGGCGCTGGTCGAGTGTGGTGCTCTAGCGCACGCTCGGCATGGTCTCTGGCGGTCTGGGCGCGGTTCGTGCGCGTGGTCCAGGGCTTGGCAACGCTCGCGGCTGGGACAGTGAGTGGTGGTGGACGGTGGGCTGCCTTCCAGACATGCTGGCTAGGCTTTCTGCTGCTCCTAGCTTGTTGTCGACTATGGGGTGGCAAGGGTGTGCTCGCCTGTTCACCATTGATGGCAATGGCAAGCTCATAGTGGTGCTAGTGCTTGGCTAATCTTCCTAGATGATCTACTGAGCTGGTTGTGAGCTAACTAGAGAACAAGTTAGGCAAGAATCACTGCTCACAATAGTGTTTGATATTTGTTTGATTTGTGTCTGCAACCTGTTTGATGAAATGGCCGCATGAAATCAAGTTTTGAATTTTGAAAAGATTTTTGGTGGGTTTACTAGATTGGTGCTGGTGAGTCTACAGATGCTTGGGTTTTGAAAGTTGAGCTTGTTTGAGTGGTTTTTGAAAAAGTTGGATCTTCCCATATGATAAATATTCAATTTTGAATTGTCATTTAAACTATGCATTTGAAAGTTTCTGGATGATCACAAAGTGGGCCTTGATACTTTGTTATGAGTACATTCAAGGGGTGCAAAGATCCAGAAAAGTTTCTGTTAGGTTATGAAAGTTTGAGACAACCAAAGTTGGCATGAGGGTTAAATTGGTCAAAGTGACCATTCATTTAATATATGTGTTTTGATTTACTTGTATTTAGGAAAAGTGTGGGAAATGTTTTAGATGATGTTTATTTAACCTAAGAAACATTTTACAAGCAATGAAACAAACAAACAAGGTGGTTTTAAAAGAATTCAAAATCAATGCATACACATATGCATGCATTCATAAATTTATTTAGAAAAGTTTTTGTTAACCCTAAGTTTGATGATTAGAGTTTGATGATTCCAAGCTTAGTATTTTTGGGATGTTACAAACCTTCCCCCCTTAAACAAAATCTTGTCCCGAGATTTGAAAAAGGACGAAAAGATTACCTAGGATTTGAAGAGATCGGGAAACTCCATCCTGATGTGATCTTCGCGCTCCCAGGTAGCTTCCTCTTCTGTGTGGTTGCTCCACTGAATCTTGAGAAACTTGATGCTTCGGGTTCGGGTAGTTCGAAAAGCTTCTTCCAAAATGCGGATGGGTACTTCAGGATAGGTCAAGTCATCGTTTATCTCTATGGTCCGATGGTCGATATTCTTGAACACTTCGGTCTTCTCGGGGACTTCGAGACACTTGCGAAGTAATGAGATATGGAACACATTGTGCACGGCTGACATCTCTTCAGGTAGTTCCAATTGATACGATACTTCTCCTCGACGGTTCAGAATTTTTAAAGGTCCAATATATCTGGGGGCTAACTTTCCTTTGAGTTGGAAACGCTGCATTCCCTTCAATGACGACACTTTTAGATAAACAAAATCTCCTATATTGAAGGCGAGGTCTCTACGTCTCTTGTCGGCGTAACTCTTCTGTCGGGATTGGGCGGTCTTGAGGTGCTCACGAATCTTGTGAAACTTCTCTTCTGCTTCTCGTAGGATGTCGGGTCCGAAAATCTGACTCTCTCCTACTTCCGACCAGTTCAAAGGGGTGCGACACTTCCTTCTGTACATGAATTCAAATGGGGCCATTTGCAAACTGTCTTGATAACTATTGTTGTAAGAAAATTCTGCGAACGGCAGACAGTCTTCCCACTTGGATCCATATTCTAACACGCATGCTCTCAGCATATCTTCGAGTATTTGATTTACTCGCTCTGTTTGTCCATCGGTCTGAGGGTGATACGCGGTACTGAAATCTAGGCGGGTTCCTAAACCTTCTTGAACTTTCTTCCAGAATCTCGAGGTAAACTGAGTTCCTCGATCCGATACTATGTTCTTGGGGACTCCATGCAAACTGATGATTCTAGCGATGTACAACTCTACTAGCTTCGAACTCTGATATGTGGTCTTGACGGGCAAGAAATGGGCCACTTTGGACAATCTGTCCACTATGACCCAGATAGAGTCATTTCCCCTACTAGAAGTAGGTAGTCCAGTGATAAAGTCCATTCCTACAGAATCCCATTTCCATTCCGGAATCTGCAAAGGTTGCAACAATCCAGCAGGTCTTTGATGTCCTGCCTTGACTCATTGACATATATCACACTTGGCGATATAGCTTCCTATTTCTCTCTTCATCTTATGCCACCAAAATTGCTCTTTCAAATCTTGATACATCTTAGTTCCTCCTGGATGGATAGAATAAAGAGTATCATGAGCCTCCTTCAAAATAACTTCTTTCAACTCAGAATCAGCTGGCACACAAAGGCGTACTTTGTACCACAACACTCCTTCTTCGTCCCTAGTGAATCCGGGTACCTTGCCTGTACCGATATGACGCTTGATTCCGTCGATACTAGCATTTTCCTTCTGCACCTCCTTAATCTGACTGATCAAAGTGGGCTGGAGTTCTATGCTAGCCAAAAATCCTTCACTTACTAATTCCATTCGAAAATCTTCCATCTCCTTGTGCAAACTTGGTTGCTCCTTCAAAATCATGGAGTTCAAGCGGCACGACAATCTGCTAAGGGCATCGGCTACTACGTTGGCTTTACCAGGGTGATAGTGAATGTCCAGGTCATAATCCTTGATTAGCTCAATCCATCTTCTCTGCCTCATATTCAGCTCCTTCTGAGTGAATATATACTTTAGGCTCTTGTGATCCGAATAAATCTCACAATGATTTCCCATCAGGTAATGTCTCCATGTCTTCAGGGCTAGAACTACGGCTGCGAGTTCGAGGTCATGGGTTGGGTAGTTTTGCTCATGTTGCTTCAATTGTCGAGATAGATAAGATATAACTTTGCCTTCTTGCATTAACACACATTCGAGACCAATCTTGGATGCAACACAATACACATCGAAGGGCTTCTTGATATCCGGCATGATCAAGATTGGGGCTGAAATCAATCTCCTTTTGAGTTCTTGAAAACTCGCTTCACACTTGTCGGTCCATTCAAACTTCTTGTCCTTCTTCAGCAATTGGGTCATGGGTCTGGCGATACTCGAGAATCCTTCTACAAATTTGCGGTAATATCCCGCCAATCCGAGAAAAGCACGAACTTGGGTTTGAGTGGTTGGGGCTTGCCAATCTTCTACATCTTTCACTTTGTCAGGGTCAATGGCAATTCCTCCGGCGGATACAATGTGACCGAGGAATCCTACCTCCTATAACCAGAATTCACATTTGCTAAACTTGGCATACAACTGATGCTCTCTAAGGGTTCCAAGAATGGTCCTTAGGTGTAGCTCATGTTCTTCTTCTGATTTGGAATAAATCAGAATGTCATCGATGAAAACAACGACAAACTTATCCAGGAAGTCCATAAAAATCTTATTCATGAGATTCATGAAATAAGCGGGGGCATTGGTTAATCCAAAAGACATGACCGTATACTCATACAATCCATATCTGGTGGTAAAGGCAGTCTTTGGAATATCCTCTGCACGAATTTTGAGTTGATGATAGCCAGTTCTAAGATCAATCTTAGAAAACACTTTGGCACCGGTCAACTCATCAAACAAATCTTCTATCTTGGGCAAGGGGTACTTGTTCTTGATGGTGACGTCATTCAACTTCCGATAATCCGTACACAAACGATTACCTCCATCCTTCTTGTCCACAAACAAGACAGGTGATCTCCATGGGGACGCACTTGGTTGAATCAATCCGATTTCCAACATGGAATCCAGTTGCTTCTTCAGTTATGCGAGCTCTGACGGGTTCATACTATAGGGTCTCTGGGCTATGGGTCCAGTTCCGGGGATTAGTTCGATGATAAACTCGATATCCCGATCTGGGGGCATACCGAGCAAAACATCTGGAAATACATCGGGGTATTCACGGACTATCCGGACTTGGTCAATGGTAGGTTGGGCTATACTCTTATTGCATTTAAATTGACGAGGTAAGGTTTCAGATATATGCTCGACTGATATTCCGGCTGTACTGGTCATGGTGATGGCTTTCTTGGCACAGTCAATCAATCCTTTATGTTTGGACATCCAATCCATTCCTAGTACTACTTCCAAACCTTTAGTTCCGAGTACTACAGATTAGCATAAAAATCTATGCCATGGATTCGGATAGGGACGGCTTTGCAAATTTGCCTAGCCTTGGTGGTTGATCCGGGAATTTGCACAAACATCACATGCTTCAATTTGGTTGGTTGAAATTTACTAGTGCATGCAAATTCTTCGGTGACAAATGAATGCGATGCACCAGAATCAAACAACACTCTTGCAAGTACTGAATTAACAGAAAACATACCCAACACGACGTCTGGCGCTTCCTGAGCTTCTTCAGCATGCATGAGAAAAAGACGGCCATTGCGTTTGAGTGAATTCCCTGGGGCAAATCTTCTTTCGGGCTGAACACGACGCTACTGTTGAGCTGGGACATTGGCATTGGGTGCTGTAGCATTCTTCTTGTTGGGACACTCGTTAGAATAGTGGCCTTTATTTCCACAGTCATAATAAGTTACTTGCGACTTGTCCTTGGCTGCTACAGGCACAACATTGCTTCCAGTCCTCGGGGCAGTGTTGGTGTTGGCGGTAGCATTGTTGGTGTTGAACTTGGGTGGGGCACGGGTGAAATTGTTAGAGTTGTCGGGGTTGTTGTGATTTCCTCCGGGTCTAGGGTTTCCACGGTTGGGATAGGTCGGACGGTCCATCGGGGTCGGTTGGTTCTTGGGGCAAATCCTGGAGATGGGTTGGGGCGGTACTTTGGGGTCTGATGGGTTCCTGGCTGATGCATCATACGACTCTTGCGGTTCTCATTGGCTTGGTTGATCTATCCTTCCATCTGGATGGCAGAGTCGACAAGGGCTTCAATATCTGCAAAGGGGATATTGACTAACACCGTATGCATCTCGTCATGCAGACCATTCAGGAATCTTTCTTTCTTCTTGGCTTCGGTGTCTATCTCGTCCGGGGCATACCTAGGTAATGACAAAAATTTGTCACGGTATTCCACTACAGTCATTCTTCCTTGCTTCAGCTCTCTGAACTCGTCTCTCATTCTCTTGATCATACCTGGTGGTACATGGGTTCTGCTAAACTTGACCTTGAATTCCTCCCAGGTCATCATCTGGCCTCCGGCCATTGCACGAACATTGTTCCACCATGCCCTTGCATCTCCGGCTAGATAATGGGTGGCGAATAGGACTTTCTCATTGGCTTCCACTCCGGCGACTTCTAGGTTATTTTCCATGGTTTGCAGCCAATCATCGGCGTCTAGGGGCTCTTCTGACTTAGTGAAAATAGGTGGGTTGGTGTTCTGGAAATTCTTGAGCTTAGATCCATGGTGGTCCTGATTTCCGTGGCCTTGGTTATTGTGGGCTAGCTGGGCTATCTGTTGCAGAGTGGCTAGGTTGGCTTGACGTTCCGCTCTTTCAGCTTCGCGGTGAGAAGTCAACAGTTGCAGGATCTGCAACATCGGGTCCGGGGCTGAACCACTTCCTCCACGTGGCATCTGAAGATTTAGATAGATCATGAGAAAAGAGGAAAATTTCTAATGTTTTGGGGACTTTGAAAAGTTTTTAAAGTTTGACTCAGGTTTTTCTAGCAACTTGCTTTTTCATTCATTCATTCATAGCACACAGTACAACACACCACAACAAAGAAAAACAGATGGTTTTAAGAACCATTCTGGGAACTACGATACAGTGGCACCGAATACTACTCACTACGCTAGTGCTCAAGTGCTACTAGTCCTCGGAGTCTGTGGCTTCATCATCTTCATCATCATCGATGAAGGCGAAATCATCCTCATCGGTGAAGAAGTCCATGGCCTGATCCTCCAGAAAATCGTCGTCATCACTACGATAGGAGTAAGGGTCTCCACGAAGATCCTCTCCTGCATTCTCCCTTTCCTCCAACTGCATGTCTCTCTCGTGGATGGTCTCCTCCAAAGATGAGATGCGGTGGCGAAGACGGGCAATAATGCGCTCCTTCTTGTCGAGCTGACAGTGGCAAAACTTGCGATCCCTTGATAGCATGGCGATGGTCTGGTCCATTGTCTTGATGATGGCAGACTTGTGGTTGCAGTAGTCACGGCAGTTGTCTAACTCCTGCTGACGATCGTACATCATGAAGCTAAGGTGGTCCAATTGAGTCTTCAGCTCGGGGTGGTATGGGGCTTCCAGTGGTTGTCCATTTGCATCACGCCTTGGGCAAAACTCAAAGCGAGTACCCTTGATCGGATTGATGCTCTGCCCACACAGACGGGAAAGAGCTTCCTGAATTGCTCTAGCAAGTCCATCGAGCCAGTTGTTTTCCCTCAAGGTAAACTGAATTCCCTCCGCAGTGGGAGGTTCAATCTTTCCTCGGAAACTTGCAACAATTAGCCACTGCAGATCTTCTCCTCCTTGATCATTGAGCTGAGCTCCGAAGAACTCGGGGTGCGGACGCTCCAGAAGTTCCGAAAGCTGGTCTAGATCCCTCTCAAAGATAAGGTCTCCTCCATTCCCAAGTTGGTAAAACTTGCTGTACTTCACGTCCATCTATAAAAATAGAGGATGAGTAGATTAGCAGGGTGATCAAGTGTGTCAAAATTTTATGTATTTTGCAAGAGTTTTTGAGGAACATGAATTTTTAGGAAAGGATTAAAGAGATAAGAATGAGAATAAGTTTTTGTAAATATTTATTTTCTTTGGTTTTGAAACTAAGTTTTTGGGTTCAAACGTCCAGTCTAACTAGGGTCTCCTATGGTCAGGATGGCTCTGATACAAACTTGTCAACACCCGGATTTTTCAATCCTAGATGCCTGTTATGCCCTACATCGCAATCCCAGGATTACCATTTTTGCGAGACATAACAGAATTGGATACCATAGTACATCATCCATTACAAACGATACATAAGTTCTTACACAAATAGGGATCTCATGATCCAGTTCTTAATACAACATCAAGCAGCGGAATACGTAATAATAACGGTAGCATAGGCAAAGCTCCATCATCGGGGTCACAGGCAATGCTGACAATGGGAGATGATCCTAGTTGTCGTAACCTTCCTGGGGTCCATCTTCCAGGTACTCCTCTTCATAGTCTGGCCATGGGAATAGCCAGGGACAAAGCCATGAGTACTCTTTAAGTACTCGCAAACTAATACTAATAGGTAAAAGGGGTTTTTGGATAATAGGACACTAGGCTCTAGGGTTGTTTTGCAAAAGCCAGATTTATCTCTACTAGGTTCCAAAGCTAGTCATAATTTTATAACTCCTACGTGGGAACTTGTATTTCATATCACAACTCTGTTGTGGTCAAGTCAAAGTCTCAATTCACTTCACAAGTTATTTTGAAAAGTCTGACGGGGGAACAGTATGGCCACTCCAACTGTCCATAACCGCGGACGCGGCTATTCGAATAGTTTGACACTCTGCAGAGATTGTACACTTTCACCACAACATTCGATACATCTGTCAGGAACAAATCCTGAATTCACCATACTCAGTATGCGGATAATCAATCCTAACCTTTCAATTAGCCCTAGTATAAGCACCTCTCCTGTGAGTTTGGCCTCCCAACCATGACCAACTGTCATCTTGGGTACTGCACAGGTGGACAATCTTCACAAGGTAGCCTCAGCTCAGACCTTGGCCGTGAGGGAACTAATACTAAGGTATATAAGTTTCCAGTCAAGCCCTACCCAATATTCAGGTATTGTGGTTGTACGATAAAATTGGAATGGTATCGCATCCAGACAACCATCAGTTTTATAAAAGGGCTAAGGCTCATGCCTCAACATTTTCATCACCAAAATCATCAGGTGTTCGGAAACACATGGCCAAAACATTTCAATAGAATGATCCATCATTCCAAGGTTTTCATAACCATTTTTCCACCAAGTATTCCCATCTAAAGTTGATAAATTTTTATGCTTAGCACTAGCATCTACAGGTGGGGGTAAGCAATAATGAGGGATGGTAAACTAGTGGGGTTTCAACTAAGTCCAACCTTATGTCTTAGGTTGATATCAAGATTTCTAACTTAGGCCAAATTTTATGCTCTTTATGCAACCTTTAGCATCTTTCTAGTATCTACAAGTCACTTAAGTCAACTCTAAGTTAAAGCTTTGATAAAGAAATAAAGTAAGAACCTTGCAAATAAAACTAGGATTGGTTTATCAAGTGGGTGTGATTATATATGCTTAAGGCATATAGTAGGTATGGTAACAAGCAAGTATTGGCTTGCATAGGTAAAGTATCTTGCAAGTGTTAGCTTGCATCAATGTCAATATAAGCTTGCTAAATTGCAAGTGTTAGCTTGCAAGGTTACTAGCTTGCCTTGTGCAGAACAGTGGTTGAAGTTCTCCTCGGCTTCTTCTTCGTAGTATCCTCCTTCCTCCTCGCTTGGTCGGTACTAGCGTCTATGAATAAATACGAGGTACACAATCACCAAACAATACTTAACGACTTGCAATCATCACACACAAGGGTCCTATAGATGATCTAGCATCATCTCTAACATTACAAGGTTAAGGCTTGATTTAATTCCTTTTACTTTTAGAAAAGTAATTTCTACTCATTGAAAAACTACTAAAGATTTAATATTCTCCAAACCAAACATGGGATCATGTTGACACATGTCATCACCACATATTGTAGTCCATGGGAATGTGATTTAAAGTGGTGTCACAATTTAATAAGGTTTTACCCTTTTATTTTAATTAATAAAAGTGACTAGAAATGCTTATGTAGCATTCTTTTATTACTTGAACATTATTTCTGCAAGTAAACCTATATATTTTTATATATTCGGAAAGGTATGGTTAAATGTGATTTTTGAGAGTTGGAATCAACTCAAAAGCTATTATGGTTTAAATTTGAAAAATGTTTGAATGCAGAAAATCTTCTGCCTTGTTATTTTTACCATGAGTGATCTATAGATCCAAATGACTTGAATCCAACGGGCTTGGATTCAGCATTCACAGACCTTTCCAACAAAATTGGTTTCATTCAATTTGGTGCACTGAATCGATTTGAGTTGATTTTTTAAGTCGGGTACAGAAGTGTGATTGAATTGAAATGGAAAAAGTTTAATTTGAATAACTGGGCTGCGCGGGAAAAGTTAACAGGCCGGCCTGCTAAGCGCAGTGCTCCCACGGGCTGCTTAAGTGGGTGTCCCCACTCGTCAGTGACACGGGGCTGGGCAAAGCGGTATGGGGCAACGTGGGTCGTTCGATCTAGTTCTAATCCAACGGCTGGGAGTCATCGTCGACGCGAGACAACGCCGGCGAGAACGAAACCTAGCGCGGCCAGTGAGGGGTGCTGGGGGCTCACCGGGCAGGCGAGTCGGCGAGGCGGCAGCAGCAAGTCGACGACGGCAGCGAACTCGAGGGGTGGTCACGGCAGCTCTGGGTGGGCCAATCGATGGCTCCTTTCTACTCCAGAGGCGGCGGGCTCCGGTGAAATTCCGGCGGGGTGGTGCTCGCCTTGCTCTGAGAACGGTGTGGCACGATCAGTGAGGAGAGGGAAGTGAGATGGTGTGAAGAAATCGAGCGGGGGTGGCCTCTATTTATAGTCGAGCGAGGGGACCGTCGGGGCGCACGGTGAGCTCGTTAGAGGCGATATTACAGCGACTAATGGCATGGGCAAGGGTAGGGGCGGTGCGGTGTCTCTGGCGATGCTCAATGACATGGTTTCGGCGTGGCGGTGCGGCTTGGTCTGAGCAGGTGATGCTCTCTGCAGCGGCGGCGTCTTCGATGGCGGCGGTGGCTGTCTTGACGCAGGCGGCAACAGGGTGTCTGGCGGTCTCTGGGTCGGTGGCGATCGTGTGTGCGCAGCGGTGAAGCAGCGCGTCTGTGGGCGCTGGTCGAGGTGGTGCTCTGGCGCGCCGACATGGTCTCTAGCGGTGATGCGCGGTTCGTGCTGCGTGGTCGAGGCTTGGCAACCTTGGCTGGGACAGTGAGTGGCGGTGGGCGGTGGGCTGCCTCCCGGACATCTTTGGCTAGGCTTCTTTGCTGCTCCTAGGTTGCTGTCGACTATGGGGTGGCAAGGGTGTGCTCGGCTGTTCACCATTGATGGCAATGGCAAACTCACAGTGGTGCTAGTGCTTGGCTAATCTTCCTAGATGATATACTGAGCTGGTTGTGAGCTAACTAGGAAACAAGTTAGGCAAGAATCACTGCTCACAATAGTGTTTGATGTTTGTTTGATTTGTGTCTGCAACCTGTTTGATGAAATGGCCGCATGAAATCAAGTTTTGAATTTTGAAAAGATGGTGCTGGTGAGTCTGCAGATTCTTGAGTTTTGAAAGTTGAGCTTGTTTGATTGGTTTTTGAAAAAGTGGGATCTTCCCATATGATAAAGATTCAATTTTGAATTGTCATTTAAACTATGCATTTGAAAGTTTCTAGATGATCACAAAGTGGGCCTTGATACTTTGTTATAAGTACATTCAAGGGGTGCAAAGATCCAGAAAAGTTTCTGTTAAGTTCTGAAAGTTTGAGACAACCAAAGTAGGCATGAGAGTTAAATTGGTCAAAGTGACCATTCATTTAATATATGTGTTTTGATTTACTTGTCTTTAGGAAAAGTGTGGGAAATGTTTTAGATGATGTTTATTTCACCTAAGAAACATTTTACAAGCAATGAAACAAACAAACAAGGTGGTTTTAAAAGAATTCAAAATCAATGCATACACATATGCATGCATTCATAAATTTATTTAGAAAAGTTTTTGTTAACCCTAAGTTTGATGATTAGAGTTTGATGATTCCAAGCTTATTATTTTTGGGATGTTACAAAGGGTGACTAAGTTGGCTTGACATTTTGCTCTTTCAGCTTTGCGGTCAGAAACCAACATTTGCAGGATCTGCAACAGCGGTTCCAGGGATGAACCACTTCCTCCGCGAGGCATCTGAAGATTGAGATAGATCATGAGAAAAGAGGGAAATTTCTAAGGTTCAGGGACTTTGAAAAGTTTTTAAAGGTTGGCTCGGATTTTCTAGCAACTTCCTTTTCATTCATTCATTCATAGCACACGATACAACACACACCACAACAAAGGAAAACAGATGGTTTTAAGAACCATTCTGGAAACTACAATACAGTGGGACCGAATATGACTCACTAACGCTAGTGATCCAGTGCTACTACTCCTCGGAGTCGGTGTAATCATCATCCTCATCATCGTCATCAATGAAGGCGAAGTCCTCCTCATCGGTGAAGAAGTCCATGGCCAGATCCTCCAGGAAGTCATCATCATCGCTGAGATAGGAGTAGGGGTCTCCACGAAGATCTTCTCCGGCATTCTCCCTTTCCTCCAACTGCATGTCTCTCTCATGGATGGTCTCCTCCAAATCCGAGATACGGTGGCAAAGACGGGCAATGATGCGCTCCTTCTTGTCGAGCTGACGGCGATGAGACTTGCAATCCTTCACTAGCATGGCGATGGTCTGATCCTTCGTCTTGACGATGGCGCACTTGTGGTTGGAGTAGTCACGGGCATTGTCCAGTTCCTGCTGACGATCATACATCATGAAGCTAAGGTGGTCCAACTGAGTCTTCAGCTCGGGGTTATGTGGGGATTCAAGTGGCTATCCCATAGCATCACGCCTTGGATAAAACTCAAAGAGGGTACCCTTGATCTGATTGATACTCTGCCCACATAGACGGGCAAGAGCTTCCTGCATGGCCCTGGCAAGTCCATCTAGCAAGTTGTTCTCTCTTAAGGTAAACTGAATTCCCTCTGCAGTGGGAGGTTCAATCTTTCCTCAGAGACTTGCAACAACTAGCCACTGCAGATCTTCTCCTCCTTGATCATTGAGCTGAGCTCCGAAGAACTTGGTGTGCGAACGCTCCAGAAGTTCCGAAAGCTGGTCCAAGTCACGCTCAAAGATGAGTTCTCCTCCATTCCCCAACTGATAAAACTTGATGTACTTCACGTCCATCTATAAGAATATAGGATGAGTAAGTTAGTAGGGTGATCAAGTGTGTCAAATTTTATGTATTTTTGCAAGAGTTTTTGAAGGAACATGGATTTTCATGAAAGAATCAAGGTGATAAGAATGGGAATAAGTTCTTGTAAATACTCACTTCCTTGGGTTTTGAAACTAAGTTTTTGATTCAACGTCCAGTCTAACTAGGGTCTCGTATGGTCAGGATGGCTCTGATACCAACTTGTCAACACCCGGATTTTTAATCCCAGATGCCTGTTATGCCATACACCGCAATCCTAGGATTACCATTTTTGCGAGACATAACAGATTTGGATATCACAGTACATCATCCATTACAAACCATAAATAAAGTCTTACACAAATAAGGATCTCATGATCCAGTTCTTAATACAACTCAAGCAGCGGAATAACATAATAGTAAGGATAGCGTAGACGAAGCTCCATCTTCGGGGTCACGGGCAATGCTGACGATGGGAGATGATCCTAGTTGTCATATCCTTCCTGCGGTCCATCATCCTGATACTCCTCTTCATAGTCTGACCACGGGAATAGCCAGGGACAAAGCCATGAGTACTTTTCACAGTAATTCCTTATCTCCCTCCTAGTTTCTATCGAGTGGAAGAATTTTTCATAGTAATTCCGGATGAATTCTCTCGTATGTTCATCACACCTTCGAGCATCTCCACTAGCGGTTAAGACCACTTTTCACTAGCAAATCTTGCCGTGCGGAGCGTTCTCTCTCCTCCTACACGACCGCCTTCTCTCTCCCATCCCCACATGACGGGAGCTCGGGGCAGGCTTGGCCAGTTGAGCGGAGGCGCATGGGCCTGATCGGCGGACCTCGGCACGGGCTTCGCCGGTGGCGCGTGGGCCTGGTCGATGTAGCTCGGCATAGGCTTGGCCGGCTAGGCGGCGGCGTGAGGGCCCGGCTGACGCCGAACATCGCCATCTCGTCGCCAAGCTCGTTGGCGTGGATCATTTTTAAGCCGAACTATGTGATTAAAATTATGTTTGTGTGAATTTAAGCTGAATTGTGGTGAAATATCACCAAATTTGCCAAAAAAATCGCCTTTCTGCAAATGCCACCTCGGAACGCAAGTGGAAATTCGGGCATTTTCTCGTCAAAAATTACATCTATCCGACGATTTTTAGCTCCAGATTTCGATATGAAAACGCCCAATGAGTGAAGATGTTCTTAGCAAGAGAAACGGATCCAATACCACTTAGGCTCCGTTCGGAACGAGGGAATTGTGGAGGAATTTTGTAGTTTTGGATTCTTATGGAATTTTTTCCTTTCGCTCCGTTCGGTACAAAGGAAAGGACGTTGTCGATTCCTTAGGAAAGGCAAACTTTCCTACGCTTTTTACAGGAAACTAAACATCCATCAAAAGCTCTTTTTTTGGCGGAAGCCTGAGGCGCCGCTGCAATTTTGCGCTATTTTCTGCATGTTAAACAGAGTAGCAATATTGGATGGGCTTGGTCTTGGTGCACCGATGATGGACGCTTGACTAGAAGGAAGAGGTAGCCTATATGGTCCCGATTCATCCATAAAGCTTGTCAGAAACAATCTATGTACCGAGGGAAAGCAATCTGTAGAATAAACAATGATGAGTCAGTAAAAAATTCCATTGCCAGCAGTAGTACCGAACAGAAACGCCTCTGGCATTTCCTTTGTTTTGTATTCCTCCGGTTTGCATCCGATGCATTTCCCAGTTCCTCTACAGTTTTATCTACCTATGTTTTCTGTACCTACGTACCGAACGTAATAATCTGGCCTGCTCCGGGGGATTTTGTATTGTGGATCTCCCCGCAAAAAAATGTGATTTTTGCGATCATTTGTACTCCTCTTTTATGGGAATGAATTGCGTACCTCTCCTCTTTTATGAGTATTGAGTAGGTTATATTTTTGTGCCAGATTTAATGGGATTATAGTGCTCATTTTTCTCCTCTTTCACTTTTACTGGTTGAATTGCAGATCTTTCTATCAGGCTAAGGATACAAATAATATTCATAACTAAATACACTCATCCCACGTAGTACACAGGATAGAAAAAATAATCCAAAATCTAGGGGTTCTCTGACTCTCTGTTGTGGCTTATCATGCTTTTCACTTACACGGCAACTTTTTGCATATTTCAGGTTTGGCAGTCAATAGCATTTCCTAATGTGTAGAAGTAAGGGAGCAAAGCTTTCTGATGGCAGGTCAATCTTTACAAAGAAACATCAATCCAACGATCTGTTTGAAAGCCTTCCACAGGTGTGCATTTCTATCTACTACTACGAAGTATTCACTGTTTTTGTGACTTGTGATGTATGGCCAGTTCACTCAGATTCTATCAAAAACAGCTGCGTAAACTCGATATGGCATTTTTAAACTTTATGGACGCCTGGCTATGCAAGGACTGTAAAAACAAAATCCGACGAAAGACAAACACAACAAGTAGAATAATAACCACAACATAACAATATATTCCATCAAGTTCCCAGTTGTCATCTCAAATTGTCCTGCTTCTTTTCAGTATGTCCCCAATAAACTTATTTTATTTACCAAACCAACATGAATTTGATGATATGCTGTTGTACGTTCCAATTTTTTTTGTTTATGTGCATCTGTTACCGGCAATCTAATTGCTTCTCCTGACATGGCTGTGGTTCAGGATGTCCTATATTTGATCCTATCAAAGCTGCCCTTGAATGAAATTGCAAGGACCAGTACTCTTTCAACCAAGTGGAGACACACGTGGACATCATGCCCTAAACTAAGATTCGATGGCACCACGATGTGTGGCAACAGTACTTGTAGCGAAGAGCAATATACAAAGATTTTCATTGAAAGAGTTAATGTAATGCCATCTTGAAGCAGCGTGGCGCTACGCCTGCTGAAGAATTTAAGATTAAGTTTCCTTTCGGCAGCATGCTAGTTGTCATCTCAACAACTGGGTCAAATTTGCTGTCTCGTCACGGGCAAAGAATATAGCAATTGATTTGGAGCTGGAGGACTTCAGATACTGCAAATATCGGCACAGATTCCCTTTTGAGCTTTTCGACAAGTGAAGCATGTCTCGCCTTGAGACAGTTTATCTTAGCTTGTTATCGCTTAAAGTGCAGCCAGATTTCAGTAGTTTTCCAAACCTGAAAGTACTTGATCTTCGCGTCGTGGATGTCTCTTCGAATGATCTTCAGCTTGTTCTGTCGAGCTGCATCAATCTTGAGAGGTTAAGCATGATTCTGTGTCACCTGCATGATGACCTAAGAGTATCACTTCCGCGTCTGCTGCACTTGCATGTGGCGCTCTCTTACATAGACAAAATACACTTCATCTCCAAGAACCTCAGAACTTTTGTATATGACGGTACCATGGAACCTCCTGATCTCAGTGAAAGTTTGCAACTAAGACATGCAGAAATGCGTTTTCCCTTGTTAACACTGGAGCATGCCATTACGGAACTTCCCCGGGCTATCCCTCACGCAGAGAACTTGAATCTGAGTGCATGCATGAATTTAAAGGTTAGCTGCTTGGGCATTTTGATGCTATGATTACACTCTCTTTACACGTATTCACTCTATTATGCCTGCATTTTTGTAGGTGCTTGACTTGCCAGAAGGCGTGAGCAAGTTTTCTCATCTCAAGAATCTGCAGCTAAATTGGATTTATGTTCACCCAGTCAGGACAATGTCGTCTCTCTGGCTTCTTTTCTCAAATCCGCCCCTGTATTAGAAGATTTAGTTATACATAAAGAATTTATGGACTAGCAAATTATCCTAAAAGACCGATCTGATGGAAAGAGGCTAGACAGTATATTTATATTCAACGCTCCCCTCGCGTCTAGGCTATTTTAATCCTTAGCATGAGATAGGAATATGCCACAGAATCTTTTTTTTAATTCTGTGTGAGCAGGGTCTTAAACTCAAGACCTCTTGGCTATGATATCATAAAGGAATCTGTGCCGATATTTTTTGTTCTAACCTTGTTTCTTGGAGTGCTAGAAAACAACCTACTGTTTCCAGGTCAAGTACAGAGCTGAGTATAAAGCTCTTGCAAATGCTATTGCTGAGCTTATATGGGTTGAAGCACTTGTTCATGAACTTGGTGTTTCACTAAAGGAGAAGCCGTGTCTATGGTGTGATAATCTAGACGTCACCTACTTGTCTGCTAATCATGTGTTTCATGCTCGTACAAAACATATTGAGAAAGATTTTTTCTTTGTTCGAGAACGAGTTGCTAATAAGCAACTTGATGTCAGGTTTATTTGTAGTAAGAATCAGATAGCAGACGGTTTTACAAAGTTACAAGAAACTAGCTGAATTTATGTGTAATCTCAACCTCCAAGGGTATGGTATAATACACCAACCATATACGTACCAGTCTTTGTATATTGTCACGTACAAGGCTTTTCCTCACCTTATAACACACAACCGGTGCCCTCTACGGAGGCTACGCCGTTACACCCTAAAAACCAATAATACATGTTGTCATCATCTTATTTCTTACGTTCCATACCTGCTATATTATAGGTTTATCTATATCACAATGACTTCATGTGTTCTCTATATCTGAGCAAGGCCCATCTACAAGAGTAAGTTTTTATTTTTTTGATGGTCAAGAGTCAATTTCTCATGTTATTCCTTGACCTCTGCAGTTTCTGCACCACAACTTTCCGCTGCAAGCTTTTCAGAAGTTACCTACCAGGAGCCTCCCTCCAAGTCGCCACAATCATCTCAAGAGGGTGCTCATCACACGGGGTTATTAGCATAAAACTACCACATTTCGGCCGAAAGTTCGAATAATCACTACTTCACAAAAAAATCGCAAAAAACCACCACTTTACGGCAGATTTGTTGCAATTCACGCTAAAACTCAATTTACGGTCAATTGACAGCGTTTCTGACAGGGTGGCCCCACCAGGATGATGACGAGGCAAGTGGGAGACGGCTCTTGGTGGCGGCCGTTGCACGCCGTTAACGGTTGTGTGGGTCCCACACCAGCCCACTAGGAGAGAGGCATGGCACTGTGGGAGGCGGCCGGGAGGGGCGACGAGGAGATGTAGCGGGGCGAGCTCAGGGACGCGAGGCGTGGAGGTGCTGGCCGGTGGTGGCCGGAGAGGGGCGGCGTGGCGCACCAGGACAAGGACGAATCAAGGGCGGAGGTGGGTGTTCAACGGAATAGAGGACGACGGTCGGGGATCTCTGCTATGGTGACGATGAAAGGGCAAATAGCCCTTATCTAGTGTTTTGGTTAAGTATGACATCGAAGCTAGAGAACGGACTAATGTTTCTATTAGCTTCTCTATAGGTGAGAGTCTGCAGGTTGTTGGTGATAGGTGATGGGTGACCCCCCATTCGTTTCTATATGAAGAGCCGGTGGTGTTATTTATTATTCTCTCTTATTTACTCTTGAGTCAAATAGGAAACACCACACTATTAAGAGGGGTGATCTCGATGCGCTCTTTGGGGTTGTTCTACACCAAATATACTTCTCATCATCCACCACCACATACCCGTTCGAAGAGAGAGATTAAAAATAGCGTTGAAAAATGAGTCAAAGGGGGTTACTGTGAAATCGGCAGAAGTGTCGGCACCGCCGGAGCTGTTGCCGGAATTTCCGGTCTCCGCCGAAAATTCTCGCTAAGCACCCAAATGGCTTAATGGAAGCACTTTTGGCTGCTTGCCGAGAATTCCGGTCGCCGCCAAAATTTCCGGCGAGCAACTCGGTCCGACCGGACTTATTGCCGGTTCTATCGCAGGAACCCCCAAACGGCTCTTTTCCCCCATACTACATATACCCCTTTCTTATCCACTATGAGGTTAGGCATTTTGAGCAAACATTCATTTCTTCAAGCTCTCTCTCTCTCTTTCCCCCATTGTTGAACACAAAAGCTTGAGGATCTCCCATTCTACCCAACCAAATCCAAATCCCTTTGGTAGAAAGGAAGAGGAGGTCCCGATCTACGTTTCCACCAAGCCAAAGTTCATTCCCCCTTGAGTTCATCGAGTTAGCTTGTTACTCTTGGGTTTGTGGGAAACCCTAGGCGACTAGGGTCATCCGGAGGCATTCGGCTTGTGATTTGCTTCGTGGAAAGTTTGTGAGGGTTTGGAGACTACCTTAAAAGTATACCACGAGTAAGTGAGCTATTCCTTCATGGGATAGGCTCGGAGAAGAAGGTGAGACTTTGTGGCGCGTGAGGAATCCTTCGTGGAACCTCACACCTCTCCAACATGACGTAGCCCCCTTCCCAAAGGTGGTGAACACGGGAATACATCTTCGTCTCCGCGTGCTTCGGTTATTCCTTAACCGATCTCTTACTTGTGTTGTTGACCTTGTGATAGCCTTCGAGCTTGAAGTATCTTGTTCATCATCTAGGTTGCCTCACCTAGTTTGCATTTAGGCTCACTTATATTCTGCAAAGCCTAAAACTTGCAAAAGATTATAAAGAATTTTGTAGAAACCTATTCACCCCCTCTAGGTTAACCATCTTACACTTTCAATTGGTATCAGAGCCTGGGGATCTTTTAAGGGCTTCACTGCCTAAGAGAAAATATGGTTTTATCCGATGATGAGGAGGATAAGACTTATTCGGTCAAGGAGCTTCGTGAAATCTTAGTCAAGGGTGCCCTTGAAAAGGCCAAGGCTGATTCCGATCTCCTTGTTCAAATGAGTTACCTAGAAGGACAACTTAAGGACATTGGCGATGGGGATTTTCTTGGTAACCCATTGGTAGTACCTCAAGGGAGACCAATGGACACCGAAAAGGATAAGGATGACGAGTCCGCTCATGAGAGAGGCTCGTCAAAACTCTCCATGCCCCATAATCAATTTCCTTATGTTTATCCTAAGCAAAAGAACATCATGCCTCATATTAATGGTTCGGGTCCTGCACCTCATTATGATGGAACTCATTTCTCTCATTGGACAACTTCTATGGAATCTCATCTTCGCAGCTGTAGTGTTGAGCTTTGGGAGATTGTGTGCACTGGTTTCCACCCTCATGATCCCAACAACCTCACTCCGGGAGAGTACTATGACCGTCAACTAAATGCGACGGCTTGTGACAAGATAAGGAGTGCCATTCACCGCACTCGCCATGATCAAGTCAGTGACATCCCCACCGCCAAGGATCTTTGGGATAGGATTGTCATTCTCCAAGAGGGAACATCTCTTATCCAAAAATACAAGTATGAAGCTGCCAAGTCAGAGATGAACATGTTCATGAACCATGATGATGAGACTATCGCTGAAGCATACAAGAGACTTGTTGCCCTCCGCGTGAAGATTGGTGGCCTAGGATGTGAGAAGTATGATGATGGATTCAATTTGAATGATGAGCTTATCAAGTCCAAGATTGTCTCTATGATCGCGGTCACCGATAAGAAGCTTGCCTTGAACTTGCAACTCCTTGATAGAGCTAATCAATTCACTCCCGATGATCTAGTCTCTTATCTTGTTGCCACGGATAACTTGGCGGATGAAGGGCAAAATATCAAGGAGATCAACCGTGCTATTGGGTATTCTCACTCTCTAGCACTAAAGGCCAAGCATGTGCAAGAAGATGATGCTAGTGATTAAGAAAGCAATGTTGATGGAGTTAATGATATGCTCTCTCAACTTGATCTCTTCACCAAGAACATGAAGTTCTGAAGAAGGAGAAGTTCAATGGGATCAATTGAGAAGAAAAGGACGTGCTACAATTGTGATGAGTCAAGCCACTTTGCCGATAAATGTCCATATGAGAAGAGGCTTGACAAGCCCAAGTATGAAGAGGGTGCCAAACCAAGATTGAAGCCCAACCCCATCAATGAAAGATTCAAGAGGAGGAAGAGTATTTAGAGAAGGTGGTTGGAGTGTCCGGTTTGGACTTCGCCAAACCCGGGTCTCTCTTCACCTATGACTACACCAAGGACTACACCGACGACTCTCCTACTCCCAAGGTCACCGCCACTTGCCTCATGGCAAGGAGCTCCAAGGACGAGTCTTACGTGGAGTGTGGGGATAAGGAGAAAGTGGTGGGTGTGACCGGTTTGGCATATGTCAAAACCGGTTCACCTCTCACCTACGACTATGCCAAGGACTACATCGAGAGTTCTCCTATTCCCAAGATCACCGGTTCTTGTCTTATGGCAAGAAGCTCCAAGGTAATTGTCTCTCCTCCATACCTATCTAGCGTCTTGGATGATCTTGAGAGTAATCATGATAGTGATAGTGATAGTGATGAATTTGGTGAAGAGTATATAAAAGAAATGTATGCTATCATGAAGTCTCTTCCTCCCATTGCTCGTGCTAGAGTCAAGCAATTAATGGAACTTGTTAGCTCACGCGATGAGGCCATTGATAGCTTGGAATCTCATATTGATGATGAGAAACGAAGATTCAATCTTCTTGAGCAAGAGCTTTGTGAGGAAAATAATACAAATTCTTTTCTTAAACTACAAATTGAAAATTTTGAAATTGATAAAGCAAAATACATGGACACTATTGATAGGGCTAACGCTTTGTCCTAAGAGCTTGATGCCTCAAAGAAGGAGCTTGAAGTTGCTCATGCTTCTCTTACCAAGGACCTTGAGCACCTTGAAAAATCTAGTTTGCTTGTCAAGCGTGAGCTCATAAAACTTGGAGAGAACCATGACCAACTTCGGGTGTCCTATGAGAAGGCTCTTGGTACATTGAAGGATCCAATTATTGTTGAAAATGATTCTTGTTCCTCTAACTCTACCTTTGATCAAACTCTCCTCATTGAGGAAAATAAGAAGTTGAAAGAGCAACTTGAGAAAGAGCGCCGTGCACCTACCTCCAAAGGAAAGATCCTAGATGAGATTTTATCCCGTCAAAAGACGAAAATTGCCAAGGAAGGTGTCGGTTTTGATCCAAAGAACAACACGAGCAATGCCATTCCACCAAATAAGATAATATTTGTAAAAGAAGGTGACAAGGTGGTTGACAAAGTCAAAAGGAATGTTGTGAATGGGGGATCCATAAGGGGCAATCCCAATCATAAGTATGCGGGAAAGTCTAATCCTTCCTATGTGCTATGTAAGGGCACTCAAGGAGATGTATATGCCAAATATGTTGGGCCTTGAAATGGTTATGCTTATAGGTGGTACTCAATTTGGGTACCTAAGGATCTTGTTGCTAATTATAGGGGACCCATTACTCAGTGGGTTCCTAAATCAAAGAATTGATTTTGTAGGGTTATGCCTCCGGCGGGTCAAAATGGGTGTTTGATAGTGGATGCACCAATCACATGACCGGAGGTAGAAGTGGGCTTGACCATTTCATTCACGATGTCAACTCAACGTCAAGCATAACTTTTGGAGATAACTCTAAAGGAAAGGTACTAGGTTATGGTAAGTTGGTAATCTACAAGGTCTTGACTCTAGAGACCGTCTTACATGTTGAAAACCTTGGTTACAACTTGCTTTCAATTAAACATCTTGCGGATGCCAGCTATGACTCCTATTTCTCTAGAACTTTTGTGAAGGTCTTTAGGGGTGATGATCTCAGCTTGGTTATCATTGGACACGTGGAAGACGACCTTTATGTGGTCGACCTCTCGAAAGAGAGCCAATCTCTTCCTACATGTCTAATGGCCAAGGATGACAAGGGATGGATTTCGCAGCATCGCCTAGGTCATGTCAACATGAGAAATCTCAATCAACTCCTAAAGGGTGAGCATATTATTGGACTAACCGGTGTCTCCTTTGAGAAAGATCGTGTGTGTAGTGCTTGCATTTCAGGAAAGCAAATTGGGAAGCATCACCCTTCCGTTACCAAGGTGGACACGTCAAGACCCTTGGAGCTTCTCCATCTGGATCTCTTCGGGCCATCAACATATGACTCCCTTGGTGGAAGAAGATATGGTCTTGTCATTGTTGATGATTACTCAAGGTATACTTGGGTCTTTCTTCTCAAGACAAAGGATGAGACCTACAAGGAATTCATGATCTTCGCCAAGCAAGCTCAACGCACTCATGGAGTGGAGATCAAGACCATTAGAACCGACAATGGCACCAAGTTCAAGAACTACACCATGCAAGAATTTGTTGAAGACGAGGGGATCAAGCATGAATTCTCAGCTCCTTATACCCCTCAACAAAATGGTTTTGTTGAAAGGAAGAACCGGACAATCATCGAGATGGCAAGAACAATGTTGAGTGAATTCAAGTCCCCCCACAATTTTTGGGGAGAAGCCATTGATACCGCGGTCCACTACACGAACCGGATCTTCCTCCGAGCTCCCTTTGACATGACTCCATACGAGATTCTCACAAGTAAGAAGCCCAATGTCAACTACTTCTGTGTCTTTGGATGCAAGTGTCTCGTCAAGAACAAAAAAGAAAAGCTCGGTAAATTCGAACTATAGAGGGTATATTTTTTGGTTATGCGGAAAACTCTCATGCCTATAGATACTACAACAAAACCAATGGTTGTGTTGAATTATCTTGTGACGTGGAGCTTTTGGAGAATAATGGTCCCCACGAGGGGCAAGTTTCTTCTCGTGATGTAGGTGATGGCGATTCCTCTCAAGTCATCAAGTTGATGGGTATTGGGCATATCTTGCCCACCGAGTCTCACATTCATGTTCAACAAGATAAAGAGGGAGAATCAAGCTCAACTCAAGAAGAGCCGAGCTCTACTCAAGTCGAGCCATCAAGTGCACCACAAGATCAACATCTCACTCAAGATGCCATGCAAACCGAAGAACAAGAACCAATCCCTCAATCCTTTGAGCAAGACCAAGTAGAAGATCAATATCCATCCCAAGGTCAAGCTCAAGATGGTTTCAATGATCAAGGCCCCTCAAAATATGAATTCGTTGATCATGGAGGCACAATTCGGAAGATCAAGGCCGCCTCCATTGCAAGTGGACTTCAAGTCAACAATATCCTTGGAAGCATATCAAGAGGGACCGAGACCCATGCCAGGAAGAATAACCTCACAAAATTTTGTGGACATCATGCTTTTGTGTCCAACTTTGAGCCCCTCAAGGTTCATGAGGCTTTGGAGGACCCGGATTGGTTCATTGCCATGCAAGAAGAACTTGAGTGTTTCACCCGCAATGAAGTTTGGTCTCTAGTGGAGAGGCCTAAAGATCATCGCAGCAATGTCATTGGGACCAAGTGGGTGTTCAAGAACAAGCAAGATGAGAACGGGTTCGTCACAAGAAACAAAGCAAGGTTAGTGGCGTAAGGGTATGCCCAAATAGAAGGTATTGACTATGAGGACACCTTTGCCTGCTGTCGTCTTGAAGCTATTCGTCTCTTGCTTGCTTATGCATATTTCCATAACTTCAAGCTTTATCAAATGGATGTGAAAAGTGCATTTCTTAATGGTCTCTTGAAAGAGGTTGCATATGTAGCTCAACCCCCGGGTTTCGAAAACACACGCTATCCCAACCATGTGTATTTACTCCATAAGGCTCTCTACGGACTAAAGCAAGCTCCTCGTGCTTGGTATGAGCACCTTAGGGATTTTCTACTCATGGATGGGTTTAGCGTGGGTAAGGTCGATTCCACCCTTTTCACCAAACGGGTTAAAGGGAGTGGCTTATTTATTGTTCAAATTTATGTTGATGATATTATCTTTGGTGGAACTAACGAATCTCATAACAAAGCTTTTTCCGAGTTGATGACTATGAAATTTACGATGTCCATGATGGGGGAGTTGAAGTTCTTTCTAGGCTTCATCATAAAGCAACTTCCTCACGACACTTTCATCTCACAAGAGAAGTACATTAAGGATATGCTCAATAAGTTCGAGATGGCCAAGGCTAATCCCATGAAGACACCCATGCCACTAAATGGACAACTTGGCCTTGGAGTTGGTGAGAAGGACGTGGATCAAAAGGTATATCGTTCTATGATTGGTTCCTTGCTCTACATTTGTGCTTCTAGGCCGGATATCATGTTAAGTGTTGGAATGTGTGCTCGTTTTCAATCCGCTCCCAAGGAGTGCCACTTGATGGCGGTCAAACGGATTTTTAGGTACCTTGTTCTCACTCCTACTCTCGGGCTTTGGTATCCAAAGGGGTCAACCTTTGAGCTTGTTGGCTATTCGGATGCCGATTGGGCAGGTGATAAGGTTGACCAGAAATCAACCTTCGAGGCTTGACAATTTATTGGCCGGTCGTTGGTGAGTTGGTCTTCCAAGAAACAAAACTCCATAGCCCTATCCACCGCCAAAGCTGAATATATATCTGCGGCATCTTGTTTTGCTCAATTGTTGTGGATGAGGCAAACCTTGAAATACTATGGTGTGTCTCTTGGTATGGTGCCTCTTCTATGTGACAATAAAAGCGCAATAAAGATCGCCAATAACCCCGTCCAACATTGCCGCACCAAACATATTGACATTCGCTACCACTTCCTACGTGACCATGTCGCAAATGGTGATATCAATCTCACGAAGCCTTTGGATGAAGCCCGGTTTGTCATGTTGAGGCGAGAACTCGGTATCCTAGATCCTCAAAACTTGGATTGATCTGCTTCTTGCACTATATTCTTGATCTTAACGTGCTATGTAGCCTAGTTGCACAGCACATGTGGGGATAGTCATTTTACCATGTCTTGGTTTGATGCTTACCTATGTGTGCAACATAAATTGATCTCGTGTCATGATATGGGTCCAAGCATCTATCTTTGAGGCGCCATGACATGTGTTCTTAAACACAGGGGGAGAAATCCTCCACAAAATGGTTGGTTTTGTGTATTGGGTGGCTTGATGTTCCAAGCTAAATCCTATGTCCATGGTTGCTCTTCGTTTTTGTTTCTTCATGACCTTGCCATATGGACAGTGCTTTATCTGGTTTTCATTTGGATCTTGTGTATATCCTCATATGATTTCTCACAATGTTTCATCTCCAGAAAAATTTGCTCATACGCTGTCTCCAGAAATTTTCTGGCAACAATTCCGGTTCGTCGGCCTGGCGACCGAAAATTCCGGCGACCGCCGAAAATTCCGGCAGCAGACCGAAAACCCTTACAGTACACGTTTTCGGTTCTCTGCCAAAAATTTCGGTCGCCACCAGAAATTCCGGTCCCCGGTCTGGTTCGTCGATGTTCTCGCTGGAAATTCCAGCGTGGGCACCGGTTCGACCGGACTTATCGCCAAAACTTTCTGAGGTGGGTATTTATAGCCCGCGCGTGGGGCAGTTCCAGCCTCTTCCTTATTTCTTCCCCATGCCCTCCCCTCCTCCATGGTTGCCGCCCCAAGCTTCCCCACCCCCCATAGGCCCTTCCCTCCACCCAAATCCCTCCCTACTCCACCAAGTTGTAGATCGGGCCTCTACAAGTCTTCTCAACGAAAGTTTTGCTCTCTCCTTGCATGCATTGGGAGATCGGGGAGTGCTCTCCCTCTTTCTCAAGGGAGGGGGCATGGCTTCTTCTTCGGCATCCGAGGGTACTGTGTTATTTCCTCTCCTTCCAATCTTTCTTGTTGGTGGTGAAACCCTAGATTTCATGGTCAATCTTGTGCTCCCTTAGTTTTCTCTACCCCCTAGTAGAATAACTAGGCTAGTACCATCCTAGTTTCACCCCTGTCAATACCCAGATTTTTAATCCCAGATGCCTGTTATGCCATACATCGCAATCCTAGGATTACCATTTTTGTGAGACATAAAAGATTTGGATATCACAGTACATCATCCATTACAAACCGTACATAAAGTCTTACACAAACAAGGATCTCATGATCCAGTTCTTAATACAACTCAAGCAGCGGAATAACGTAATAGTAATGATAGCGTAGACGAAGCTCCATCTTCGGGATCACAGGCAATGCTGACGATGGGAGATGATCCTAGTTGTCATATCCTTCCTGTGGTCCATCATCCTGATACTCCTCTTCATAGTCTGGCCATGGGAATAGCCACGGACAAAGCCATGATTATTATTTAAGTACTCGCAAACTAATACTAATAATCTAAGGGGGTTTTTGTAGTTAGGACACTAGGCTCTAGGGTTATTTTGCAAAAATCCAGATTTACCTCTACTAAGTTTAGAAGCAAAGAAATCTAATTGAAGTTTTATAACACCTAAGTGGGAACTTGAATTTCATATCACAACCCTGTTGTGGTCAAGTCAAAGTCTCAATTATTTTCACAAGTCATTTTGAAAATATCTGACGGGGGAACAGTATGGCCACTACAACTATCCATAACCGCGGACGCGGCTATTCGAATAGTTTGACACTCTGCAGAGATTGTACACTTTCACCACAACATTCGATACATCCGTCAGGAACAAATCCCGAATTCACCATACTCAGTATGCGGATAATCAATCCTAACCTTTCCATTACACGCCCTAGTATAGGCACCTCTCCTGTGAGTTTGGACTCCCAACCATGACCAACTGTCATTTTGGATACTGCACAGGCGTACAATATTCACAAGGTAGCCTCATCTCAGACCTTGGCCGCGAGGGAACCCATACTAAAGTATATAAATTTCCAGTCAAGGCCTACGCAATTTTCGGGTATTGTGGTTGTACGGTAAAATTGGAATGGTATCGCATCCAGACAACCATCTGTTTTATAAAGGGGTAAGGCTCATGCCTCAACATTTTCTTCATCAAAATCATCTGGTGTTCGAGAACACATGTCAAAACATTTCAGTAGAATGACTCATCATTCTAATGTTTTCATAACCAGTTTGACCAAGTATTCCCATCTAAAGTTTGATCAAGTTTTATGCTTAGCACTAGCATCTACGAGTGGTGATAAGTACTAATGAGGGGTAGTAAACAAGTGGGGATTCGCTAAGTTCAATCTCCTGCCTTAGGATGACATCCAGATTATATAACTTAGGCCAAATTTAATGCTCTTTATGCAACCTTCCATTATCTTTCTAGTATCTACAATTCACTATGTAAACTCTAAGAGAAAACTTTGATAAAGAAATAAAGCATAAGGCTTGCAAGTAAGACTAGGATGGGTATAAGATTGCTAGGTTACTAGCTTGCATAGGTCACTTTGTGTAGTAAGGCTTGCATAGGTAACTATCTTGCAAGTGTTAGCTTGCTAAATCAACCAGTGGTATTAGGCTTGCCTTGAGCAGAGCAGTGGTTGAAGTTCTCCTCAGCTTCTTCCTCGTAGTATCCTCCTTCTTCCTCGTATCCTTGGTCGGTACTAGCGTCTATAAATAAATACGAGGTACACAATGACCAAACAATACTTAACTATTTTCAATCATCACACAAAGGTGTACTATAGATGATCTAGCATCATCACCTATCATTACAAGATTAAGGCAAATGTCTTATTTATTTTAATGTGAGAAAAGTAATTCCTACTCATTGAAAAACTACTTAAGATTTAATATTCTCCAACTCAAACATGGGATCATGTTGACACATGTCATCAGCACATATTTCAGTACATGGAAATGTGATTTAAAGTGGTGTCACAATTTAATAAAGTTTAACCTTTTTATTTTAAATAAACAAAGTGACTAGAAATGCTTATGTGGCATTCTTTTGTTATTTGAACATTATTTCTATAAGTAAACCCATATGTTTTTATATATTCTGAAAGGTATGATCAAATGTGATTTTTGAGAGTTGGAATCAACTCAAAAGATCTTATGGTTGAAATTTGAAAAATGTTTGAATGCAGAAAAGCTTTTGAATTGTTATTTTTACCAAGGTTGATCTACAGATCCAAATGATTTGAATCCAACGGGCTTGGATTAAGCATTTCTGTACCTTTCTAACAAAATTGGTTTCATGTAATTTGGTTTAGTGGATCGAGCTGGGTTGGTTTTTGAATCTGTGTACATAACTGTGTTTGAAATAAATGGAAAAGTCTAAATTCAAACGGCTGGTTCGCGCGGGAGAGGTTAATGGGCCGGCCCAGTGTCACTCCGCAGCGCGGGGCTCAGCTGACAGGGGGGTCTACCAGTCAGCGACTCATAACGCGCGAAGCGGTACGGGGCGGTCTCGGCCACACGATCTAAATCTAATCGAACGGCTATGGCTCATCGTCCACGTCGGGCAGCGCCGGCGAGACAGAACCCTAACGCGGTAGGTGGGGGTCGTGGGAGGTTCACCGGGGCTCAGGCGAGGGTCAGCGATGGGGGCGAACGACGAAGTCGACGACGGCGATTCTCCTGGTACCGGCAGCTCCTCCTGGGGCGGCTCCAATCGATGGCGCCTCTCCTCCTCTGCAGCGGCAAACTCCGGTGCAATTCCCGGTCACCTGGTGCTCGCCTTGCTCCGGGGGCGAGTGGATGTGATCAGTGAGAGGTGGGGAGCAAACTGGTGTGAAGAAATCGAGCGGGGGAGGCCTCTATTTATAGTGGCGAGAGGGGACCGACGAGCGTGGTCGACGGTGCAAGCAGCTACGCTGACTATCGGCGTGGGGCGGTTCTATGTTCCCTGGCGAAGCTCAACGACATGGTGGCTAGGCGTGGGGCGGTGCTGATCGGTCGGAACGCTTCGACGCACTGGGCGGGTCCGACGGGGGTTTTGATGGCGCACAACGAGCGTGGTCCGCGCGGCGGCGAATGGGCATGTCTGGCGGGGTGCTGGGGTGCTGGCGATCACCTACGCATGCGGCGAGGGCGGCGCGTGGTCTGTGGGTGTTGGTCGAGCGTGGCGCACATGCGCGCTCTCAGCATGGTCGCAAAGGAGTTTGGCATGAGCGTTGCGTGTGGTCCAGTGGCTGGCATTGCTCGAGGCTGGGACAGGGAGTGGCGGTGGGGTGCTGGCTAGCTCCCAGAAAGGTTGGCGAGGCTAGTGAGGCCTCTAGCTCGTCGGTGACAATGGGGTGGGAAGTTTGCTCTCAGCCTGCTCACCATTGATGGATAGGCTTGCTTACAGTGATGCTAAGCATAGATAAAGGAGCTATATGATCTACTAAGGACTAGTTGCAACCAGAGAGGGAACAAGTTAGGCCAATTTTACTGCACACTATAGTGTTTGTGATTTGTTTGATTTGAATCTGCAAAGGTGTTTGATGAAATGACCGCGAGAAACTTACTTTTGAATTTTGAAAAGATTTTTGGTGGGTGTGCTAGGCATGTGCTAGAGACTCTGTGGTTGCTTGGGTTTTGAAAATTGAACTTGCTTGAGTGGTTTTGAAATAGTGGGATCTTCCCATATGAGATAGATTCAATTTTGAACTGTCATTTAAACTTAGCATTTGAATGTTTTTGGAAGATCACAAAGTGGGCCTTGGTACCTCATTATGTGTACTAACAAGGGTGCAAAGATCCACAAATGTTTTTGTTAAGTTTTGAGTGCTTGCAATAGCCAAAGTAGGCATGAGAGTTAATTTGGTCAAAGTGACCATTCACCTCATTTGTTCATTTTGAGTTGTTTGTATTTGGGAAAAGTTTGGGTATGATTTATATGATGTTTATTTCACCTAAGAATCATTTTACAAGCAAAGAAACACACAACCATGGCAATTCGAAAGAATCCTAATTTTAAATACACATACATATGAATGCTTTCATAATTTTAGATAAGAAAGTTTTTGTTAACCCTAATTTTGCTGATTAGCATTTGATGATCCATGTTTAATATTTTTGGGATGTTACAAACCTTCCCCCCTTAAACAAAATCTCGTCCCGATATTTGAAAAAGGACGAAAAGATTACCTAGGATTTGAAGAGATCGGCAAAAATCCGTCCTGATATGATCTTCGCGCTCCCAGGTAGCTTCCTCTTCCGTGTGGTTGCTCCACTGAATCTTGAGAAACTTGATGCTTCGGGTTTGGGTGGTTCTGAAAGCTTCTTCCAAAATACGGATGGGTACTTCGGGATAGGTCAGGTCATCGTTAATCTCTATGGTCCGGTGGTCAATGTTCTTGAAAACTTCAGTCTTCTCCGGAACTTCGAGGCATTTACGAAGTAATGAGATATGGAACACATTGTGCACGGCTGACATTTCTTCTGGCAGTTCCAGTTGATACGACACTTCTCCTCGACGGTTCAGAATCTTGAAAGGTCCGATATATCTAGGGCTAAATTTCCCTTCAGTTGGAAATGCTGCATTCCTTTTAATGGCGACACTTTAAGGTACACAAAATCTCCGATGTTGAAGGCGAGGTCTCGACGTCTCTTGTCAGCATAACTCTTCTGTCTTGACTGAGCGGTCTTGAGGTGCTCACGAATCTTGTGAACTTTCTCTTCTGCTTCTCGTAGGATGTCGGGTCCGAAAATCTGAATCTCTCCTACTTCCGACCAGTTCAAAGGGGTGCGACACTTCCTTCCATACATGAATTCAAATGGGGCCATTTGCAAACTAGCTTGATAACTATTGTTGTATGAAAATTCTGCGAATGGCAGACAGTCTTCCCATTTAGATCCATATTCTAACACACATGCTCTCAACATGTCTTCGAGTATTTGATTTACTCGTTCCGTTTGTCCATCAGTCTGAGGGTGATAAGCGGTGCTGAAATCTAGTCGGGTTACTAAACCTTCTTGGACTTTCTTCCAGAATCTCGAGGTAAACTGAGTTCCTCGATCCGATACGATGTTCTTGGGGACTCCGTGCAAACTGATGATTCTAGCGATGTATAACTCCGCTAGTTTCGAACTCTGGTATGTGGTCTTGACTGGTAAGAAATGGGTGACTTTGGACAATCTTTCCACTATGACCCAGATAGAGTCATTTCCCTTACTAGAAGTAGGCAATCCGGTGATAAATTCCATTGCAACTGAATCCCATTTCCATTCCGGAATTTGTAGAGGTTGCAACAATCCTGCGGGTCTTTGATGTCCCGCCTTGACTCTTTGACATATATCACACTTGGCGATATAACTTCCGATTTCTCTCTTCATCTTATGCCACCAAAATTGTTCCTTCAAATCCTGATACATCTTCCTTCCTCCGGGGTGGATAGAATAAAGAGTATCATGAGATTCCTTCAGAATAACTTCTTTCAACTCTGAATCTGCTGGTACATAAAGACGTCCTTTGTACCACAGAACTCCTTCTCCGTCTTTTGTAAATCCGGGTACCTAGCCTGTACCGGTACGACGCTTGATTCCATCGATACTAGCATTTCCTTTCTATGCATCTTTGGTCTGGCTGATCAAAGTGGGTTGAAGTTCTATGCTAGCCAAAAATCCTTCACTCACTAATTCCATTCGGAAATCCTCCATCTCTTTGTGCAGTCTTGGTTGCTCCTTCAAAATCATGGAGTTCAAGCGGCACGGCAATCTGCTAAGGGCATCTGCTACCACGTTCGCTTTACCAGGGTGATAGTGAATGTCCAGGTCGTAATCCTTGAGTAGCTCAATCCATCTTCTCTGCCTCATATGAAGTTCCTTCTGAGTGAATATATACTTCAGGATCTTGTGATCTGAATAAATCTCACAACCGTTTCCCATCAGGTAATGCATCCATGTCTTCAGGGCTAGAACTACGGCTGCGAGCTCGAGGTCATGGGTTGGATAGTTTTGTTCATGCTGTTTCAGTTGTCGGGATAGATAGGATATAACTTTTCCTTCTTGCATTAGCACACATCCGAGACCGATCTTGGATGCGTCACAATACACGTCAAAGGGCTTCGTGATATCCAGCATGATTAAGATTGGGGCTGAAATCAATCTTCTCTTGAGTTCTTGAAAACTCGCTTCACATTTGTCCGTCCATTCAAACTTCTTGTCCTTCTTCAACAATTGGGTCATGGGTCTGGCGATACTCGAGAATCCTTCTAAGAACTTGCGGTAGTATCCCGCCAATCCGAGAAATGCACGAACTTGGGTTTGAGTGGTTGGGGCTTGCCAATCTTCGACATCTTTCACCTTCGCAGGGTCAACGGCAATTCCTCCAGCTGATACAATGTGGCCGAGGAATCCTACCTCCTGTAACCTGTCAACACCCGGATTTGTAATCCCAGATGCCTGTTATGCCATACATCGCAATCCCAGGATTACCATTTTTGCGAGACATAACAGAATTGGATACCACAGTACATCATCCATTACAAACCATACTTAAGGTCTTACACAAATAAGGATCTCATGATCCATTTCTTAATACAATTCAAGCAGCGGAAATACGTAATAATAAAGGTAGCGTAGGCGAAGCTCCATCTTCGGGGTCACAGGCAATGCTGACGATGGGAGATGATCCTAGTTGTCGTAACCTTCCTGGGGTCCATCATCCTGGTACTCCTCTTCATAGTCTGGCCACGGGAATAGCCAGGGACAAAGCCATGAGTACTCTTTAAGTACTCGCAAACTAATACTAACAAGTGCAGGGGTTTTTTGTAATAGGACACTAAGCTCTAGGGTTGTTTTGCAAAAGCCAGATTTACCTCTACTAAGTTCAGAAGCAAGAAAGCTAGTTGAAATTTTGTAACACCTAAGCGGGAACTTGTATCTCATGTCACAACTCTGTTGTGGTCAAGTCAATGCTCAATTCATTTCACAAGTCGTTTTGAAAATATCTGACGGGGGAACAGTATGGCCACTCCAACTGTCCATAATCATGACGCTATTATTCGAATAGTTTGACACTCTGCAGAGATTGTACACTTTCACCACAACATTCAATACATCCGTCAGGAACAAATCCTGAATTCACCATACTCAGTATGCGGATAATCAATCCTAACCTTTCAATTACACGCCCTAGTATAGTCACCTCTCCTGTCAGTTTGGCCTCCCAACCATGACCAACTGTCATCTTGGGTACTGCACAGGTGGACAATCTTCACAAGGTAGCCTCAGCTCAAACCTTGGCCGTGAGGGAACCAATACTAAGGTATATAAGTTTCTAGTCAAGCCCTACCCAAATTTTTGGGTATTGTGGTTGTACGGTAAAATTGGAATGGTATCGCATCCAGACAACCATTAGTTTTATAAAGGGCTAAGGCTCATGCCTCAACATTTTCATCACCAAAATCATCTGGTGTTCGGAAACACATGTCAAAACATCTCAGTAGAATGATCCATCATTCTAAGGTTTTCATAACCATTTTCACCAAGTATTCCCATCTAAAGTTGATCAAGTTTTATGCTTAGCACTAGCATCTACAAGTGGGGGTGAGTACTAAAGAGGGGTGGTAAACAAGTGGAGTTTTACTAAGTTCAATCTCATGCCTTAGGATGACATCAAGATTATCTAGCTTAGGCCAAATTTTATGCTCTTTATGCAACCTTCAGTTAACTTCCTAGAATCTACAAGTCACTTAAGTAAACTTTCAAAGAAAGCTTTGCTAAAGAAATAAAGTAGAAAGCTTGCAAGTAAAACTAGGATTGGTTTATCAAGAGGGTATGATCACATATGCTTAAGGCATATGGTTGGCATAGTAACAAGCAAGTATTACTTGCATAAGTAGGGTATCTTGCAAGTGTTAGGTTGCACATTCAAATAGTAGTATTAGGCTTGCTAAGTTAATAGCTTGCAAGTATTGGCTTGCCTTGTGCAGAGCATTGGTTGAAGTTCTCCTCGGCTTCTTCTTCGTAGTATCCTCCTTCCTCCTCGTATCCTTGGTCGGTACTAGCGTCTATAAATAAATACGAGGTACACAATCACCAAACAATACTTAACTACTTTAAATCATCACACAAAGGGGTTCTATAGATGATCTAGCATCATCACTAACATTACAAGACTAAAGCATTTGACTTAAGGATTTTATTTTTAGAAAAGTAATTTCTACTCATTGAAAAACTACTTAAGATTTAATATTCTCCAAACCAAGCATGGGATCATGTTGACACATGTCATCACCCATATCTTAGTACATGGGAATGTGATTTAAAGTGGTGTCACAATTTAATAAGGTTTAACCCTTTTATTTTAATTAAAATAAGTGACTAGAAATGCCTATGTGGCATTCTTTTATTACTTGAACATTATTTCTGTAAGTAAACCCATATATTTTTATATATTCTGAAAGGTATGATCAAATGTGATTTTTGAGAGTTGGAATCAACTCAAAAGATATTATGGTTTAAATTTGAAAAATGTTTGAATGCAGAAAAGCTTCTGCCCTATTATTTTTACCAAAGGTGATCTACAGATCCAAATGATTTGAATCCAACGGGCTTGGATGTAGCATTTCCAGACATTTCTAACAAAATTGGTTTCATTCAATTTGGTTCACTGAATCGAGCTGGGTTGATTTTTGAAACTAGGTACAGAACTGTGTTTGAATGAAAATGGAAAAATCCAAATTCAAACGAGTGGGCTACACGGGAAGAGAAAATGGGCCGGCCTTCTACGGTTAGCGCTTACGCGGGCTGGTTAAGTTGCTATCCCCACGCGTCAGTGAGATGGGGGGTGCGAAGTGGTACGGGGCGACGTGGTGCGTTAGATCTAGTTCTAATCCAACGGCTCTCGTTCATCGTCCACGTCGGGCAGCGCCGGCGAGATAGAACCCTAACGCGGAAGGTGGGGGTCGTGGGAGGCTCACCGGGGCTCAGGCGAGGGTCGGCGAGGCGGGCGAACGACAAAGTCGACGACGGCGAACCTCCTGGTACCAACAGCTTCTCCTGAGGCGGCTCCAATCGCTAGTTCCCTTCTTCTCCAGCAGCTGCGGGCTCCGGGGAAATTCCGATGATGTGCTGCTCGCCTTGCTCCAGGAACGGGGTGGAACGATCAGTGAGGAGAGGAGAGTGAGATGGTGTGAAGAGTTTGAGCGGGGGAGGCCTCTATTTATAGTCTCAACGACGAGACCGAATGGGATGGGCAGGCGACGGTGGCGACATGGCTACGGGCTGCTAGAAGCATGGCCGAGGGTGGCGATCGATTGGTGGTCTCCTGGCGATGCTCTATGGATTTAATGAGCTTGTAGGGGCGGTGTCATATGGTCTGGAACGCTCGACGTTCTGCACGGCAGAGGCGGCGTCTTCGACGGCGAGCGGTGGCTACGGGTACGGGCGGTGAAATGGGCATGTCTAGCGGTCTCCTGGGACGGTGGGGAGCATGTTGGCGGGCGGCGAGGGCTCGAGGTGGTCTGGTTGAGTGGGAATGGCGCGTGCTCTGCAGCGCGGGTCGACATGGTCGACAGCGGCACGGGCGTGGCGTTCCTGGCGGTTCTGGCTGCTGTCCGTGAGGCAGGGCTGGTTAGGAGTGGGCGGTGAGGCATGGGCTACCTCCCAGACAAGGTTGGCACGGCTAGTTCTTCCTCTAACCTGCTGTCCACACTAGGGTGACATGGTGAGGCTCGGCTGTTCACCATTTATGGCATTGTCAAGATTACATTGCTGCTAGGGATTAGTTAGGGTCGTTAGATGATCTAAGGCTAGTGGTGTCCAGAGAGGGAACAAGTTAGGCCCAAAACACTGCACACTATAGTTTTTTGATTTTGTTTGATTTGAATCTGCAAGGTGTTTGATGAAATGGCCGCATGAATTCAAGTTTTGAATTTTGAAAAGATTTTTGGTGGGTGTGCTAGGCATGTGCTGGTGAGTCTGTGGATGCTTGGGTTTTGAACGTTGAGCTTGTTTGAGTGGTTTTTGCAAAAGTGGGATCTTCCCATATGATATAGATTCAATTTTGAACTGTCACTTAAACTATGCATTCAAAAGTTTTTGGATGATCACAAGGTGGGCCTTGGTACTTTGTTATGAGTACTATCAAGGGGTGTAAAGATCCAAACAAGTTTATGTTAAGTTTTGAAAGTTAGAGACAGCCAAAGTAGGCATGGGAGTTAAATTGGCCAAAGTGACCATTCCCTTATTTTGTTTGTTTTGATTTATTTGTCTTTGGGAAAAGTGTGGGGATTGATTAGATGATGTTTATTTCACCTAAGAATCCTTTTACAAGCAAAGAAACACACAAGCAAGGTAATTCAAAAGAATCCAAATTGGAATGCATACACACATGCATGCTTTCATATTTTTATTTAGAAAAGTTTTTGTTAATCCTAAATTTTGATGATTAGAGTTTGATGAACCAAGTTTCATATTTTTGGGATATTACATAACCAGAATTTACATTTGCTAAACTTGGCATACAATTGATGCTCCCTAAGGGTTCCAAGAATGGTCCTTAGGTGTAGCTCATGTTCTTCTTCTGATTTGGAATATATTAGAATGTCGTCGATGAAAACAACGACAAAATTATCTAGGAAGTCCATAAAAATCTTATTCATGAGATTCATGAAATAAGCGGGGGAATTGGGTAATCCAAAAGACATGACAATATACTCGTATAATCCATATCTGGTGGTAAAGGCAGTCTTGGGAATATCCTCTGCACGAATCTTGATTTGATGATAGCTAGTTCTAAGATCAATCTTAGAAAACACTTTGGCACCAGTCAACTGGTCAAACGGATCTTCTATCTTGGGCAATGGGTACTTATTCTTAACAGTGACATCATTCAATTTCCGATAATCCGTACACAAACGGTTACCTCCATCTTTCTTGTCCACGAACAAGACAGGTGATCTCTATGGTGACGCACTTGGTTGAATCAATCCAATTTCCAACATGGCATCCAGTTGCTTCTTCAGTTCCGCTAGTTCAGCTTTGGTGGTTGAACCGGGGATTTGAACAATCATAACATGCTTTAGTTTGGTTGGTTGAATCTTACTAGTGCATGCAAATTCTTCGGTGACAAATGAGTGCGATGCACCAGAATCAAACAACACTCTAGAAAGTACTGAATTAACAGAAAACATACCCATCACAACATTTGGCGCTTCCTGGGCTTCTTCAGCATGCATGAGAAAAATACGGCTGTTGCGGTTGAGCGAATTCCCTGGGGCAAACCTTCTTCCGGGTTGAATACGACGCTGCTGATGAGCTGGGGCATTTGCATTGGGGGTTGCGACATTCTTCTTGGGGCACTCATTGGAGTAGTGACCCTTATTTCCACAATCATAACAAGTCACTTGCGACTTGTCCTTTGCTGCAACGGGCACAACATTGCTTCCAGTCCTTGGGGCAGTGTTGGTGTTGGTGGCAGCATTGTTGTTGTTGAACTTGGGTGGTGCACGGTTGAAATTGCCAGAGTTGCCAGGGTTGTTGTGATTTCCTCCGGGCCTTGGGTTTCCATGGTTGGGATAGGGCGGACGGTTCATCGGGGGTCGGTTGGTTCTCGGGGTAAATCTTGGAGATGGGTTAGGGCGATACTTTGGGGTATGATGGGTTCCTGGATGATGCATCATGCGGTGCTTGCGGTTCTCATTGGCTTGGTTGATCTTTCCTTCCATCTGAATGGCAGAGTCGACGAGGGCTTCAATATCAGCAAAGGGGATATTGACCAACACCGTCTGCATCTCATCGTGCAGACCATTCAAGAATCTTTCTTTCTTCTTGGATTCAGTGTCGATCTCATCCGGGGCATACCTAGGTAATGACAAGAATTTGTCACGGTATTCCACTACGGTCATCCTTCCTTGCTTTAGTTCTCTGAATTCATCTCTCATCCTCTTGATCAAACCCGGTGGCACATGGGTTCTGCTGAACTTGACCTTGAATTCCTCCCAGGTCATCATCTGCCCTCCGGTCATTGCACGAACGCTGTTCCACCATGATCTTGCATCTCCGGCTAGATAGTGGGTGGCGAACAAAAATTTCTCGTTAGCTTCCACTCCGGCGACTTCCAGGTTGTTTTCCATGGTTTGCAGCCAATCATCTGCATCTAGGGGCTCTTCCGACTTAGTGAAAACAGGTGGGTTGGTGTTCTAGATATTCTTGAGCTTAGATCCATGCTTGTCCTGATTTCCTTGGCCTAGATTGTTGTTGGCCATCTGAGATATCTGCGGAAGGGTGACTAAGTTGGCTTGACGTTTTGCTCTTTCAGCTTTGCGGTCAGAAACCAACATTTGCAGGATCTACAACATCGGTTCCAGGGATGAACCACTTCCTCCGCGAGGCATTTGAAGATTGAGATAGATCATGAGAAAAGAGGGAAATTTCTAAGGTTTGGGGACTTTGAAAAGTTTTTAGAGGTTGACTCGGATTTTCTAGCAACTTGCTTTTCATTCATTCATTCATTCATAGCACACGATACAACACACACCACAACAAAGGAAAACAGATGGTTTTAAGAACCATTCTGGAAACTACAATATAGTGGGACTGAATACGACTCACTAACGCTAGTGCTCCAGTGCTACTACTCCTTGGAGTCGGTGTAATCATCATCCTAATCATCGTCATCAATGAAGGCGAAGTCCTCCTCATCGGTGAAGAAGTCCATGGCCTGATCCTCTAGGAAGTCATCATCATTGCTGAGATAGGAGTAGGGGTCTCCACGAAGATCTTCTCTGGCATTCTCCCTTTCCTCCAACTGCATTTCTCTCTCGTGGATGGTCTCCTCCAAATCCGAGATATGGTGGCAAAGACGGGCAATGATGCGCTCCTTCTTGTCGAGCTGACGATGACGAGACTTGCAATCCTTCACTAGCATGGCGATGGTCTGATCCTTCGTCTTGACGATGGCGGACTTGTGGTTGGAGTAGTCACGTGCATTGTCCAGTTCCTGCTGACGATCATACATCATGAAGCTAAGGTGGTCCAACTGAGTCTTCAGCTTGGGGTTATGTGGGGCTTCAAGTGGCTGTCCCATAGCATCACGCCTTGGATAAAATTCAAAGCGGGTACCCTTGATCTGATTGATACTCTGCCCACATAGACGGGCAAGAGCTTCCTGCATGGCCCCGACAAGTCCATCTAGCAAGTTGTTCTCTCTTAAGGTAAACTGAATTCCCTCTGCAGTGGGAGGTTCAATCTTTCCTCAGAGACTTGCAACAACTAGCCACTGTAGATCTTCTCCTCCTTGATCATTGAGCTGAGCTCCGAAGAACTCGGTGTGCGGACGCTCCAGAATTTCCGAAAGCTGGTCCAAGTCACGCTCAAAGATGAGTTCTCCTCCATTCCCCAACTAATAAAACTTGATGTACTTCACTTCCATCTATAAGATTATAGGATGAGTAAGTTAGTAGGGTGATCAAGTGTGTCAAATTTTATGTATTTTTGCAAGAGTTTTTGAAGGAACATGGATTTTCATGAAAGAATCAAGGTGATAAGAATGGGAATAAGTTTTTGTAAATACTCACTTCCTTGGATTTTGAAACTAAGTTTTTGATTCAACGTCTAGTCTAACTAGGGTCTCGTATGGTCAGGATGGCTCTGATACCAACTTGTCAACACCCGGATTTTTAATCCCAGATGCCTGTTATGCCATACATCGCAATCCTAGGATTACCATTTTTGAGCGCATTACAGATTTGGATATCACAGCACATCATCCATTACAAACCATAAATAAAGTCTTACACAAATAAAGATCTTATGATCCAGTTCTTAATACAACTCAAGCAGCGGAATAACGTAATAGTAACGATAGCGTAGACGAAGCTCCATCTTCGGGGTCACGGGCATTGCTGACGATGGGATATGATCCTAGTTGTCATATCCTTCCTGCGGTCCATCATCCTGAAATTCCTCTTCATAGTCTGGCCACGGGAATAGCCAGGGACAAAGCCATGAGTACTCTTTAAGTACTTGCAAACTAATACTAATAAGCTAAGGGGGTTTTTGTAGTTAGGACACTAGGCTCTAGGGTTATTTTGCAAAAATGCAGATTTACCTCTACTAAGTTCAGAAGCAAAGAAAGCTAATTGAAGTTTTATAACACCTAAGTGGGAACTTGAATTTCATATCACATCCCTGTTGTGGTCAAGTCAAAGTCTCAATTCTTTTCACAAGTCATTTTGAAAATATCTGACGGGGGAACAGTATGGCCACTCCAACTGCCCATAACAACGGACGCGGCTATTTGAATAGTTTTACACTCTGCAGATATTGTACACTTTCACCACAACATTCGATACATCCGTCAGGAACAAATCCTGAATTCACCATACTCAGTATGCGGATAATCAATCCTAACCTTTCCATTACACGCCCTAGTATAGGCACCTCTCCTGTGAGTTTGGCCTCCCAACCATGACCAACTGTCATCTTGGGTACTGCACAGGTGTACAATCTTCACAAGGTAGCCTCATCTCAGACCTTGGCCACGAGGGAACCCATACTAAAGTATATAAATTTCTAGTCAAGCCCTACCCAATTTTCGGGTATTGTGGTTGTACGGTAAAATTGGAATGGTATCGCATCCAGACAACCATTAGTTTTATAAAGGGGTAAGGCTCATGCCTCAACATTTTCATCATCAAAATCATCTGGTGTTCGAGAACATATGTCAAAACATTTCAGTAGAATGACTCATCATTCTATGGTTTTCATAAACAGTTTCACCAAGTATTCTCATCTAAAGTTTGATCAAGTTTTATGCTTAGCACTAGCATCTACAAGTGGTGATAAGTACTAATGAGGGGTAGTAAACAATTGGGGATTCACTAAGCTCAATCTCCTGCCTTAGGATGACATCCAGATTATCTAACTTAGGCCAAATTTAATGCTCTTTATGCAACCTTCCATTATCTTTCTAGTATCTACAATTCACTATGTAAACTCTAAGAGAAAGCTTTGATAAAGAAATAAAGCATAAGGCTTGCAAGTAAAACTAGGATGGGTATAAGCTTGCTTGGTTACTAGCTTGCATAGGTCACTTTGTGTAGTAAGGCTTGCATAGGTAAATTATTTTGCAAGTGTTAGCTTGCTAAATCAACTAGTGTTATTAGGCTTGCCTTGAGCAGAGCAGTGGTTGAAGTTCTCCTCGGCTTCTTCCTCGTAGTATCCTCCTTCTTCCTCGTATCCTTGGTTGGTACTGGCATCTATAAATAAATACAAGGTACACAATCACCAAACAATACTTTACTATTTTCAATCATCACACAAAGGTGTGCTATAGATGATCTAGCATCATCACCTATCATTACAAGATTAAGGCAAATGTCTTACTTATTTTAATGTGAGAAAAGTAATTCCTACTCATTGAAAAACTACTTAAGATTTAATATTCTCCAACTCAAACAAGGGATCATGTTGACACATGTCATCACCACATATTTCAGTACATGGGAATGTGATTTAAAGTGGTGTCACAATTTAATAAAATTTAACCTTTTTATTTTAAATAAACAAAGTGACTAGAAATGCCTATGTGGCATTCTTTTGTTATTTGAACATTATTTCTGTAAGTAAACCCATATGTTTTTATATATTCTGAAAGATATGATCAAAAGTGATTTTTGGGAGTTGGAATAAACTCAAAAGCTCGTATGGTTGAGATTTGAAAAATGTTTGGATGCGGAAAAGCTTATGAATTGTTATTTTTACCAAGGTTGGTCTACAAATCCAAATGATTTGAATCCAACGGGCTTGGATTAAGCATTTCAGTACCTTTCTAACAAAATTGGTTTCATGCAATTTGGTTCAGTGGATCGAGCTAGGTTGGTTTTTGAATCTGTGTACAGAACTGTGTTTGAAATAAATGGAAAAATCTAAATTCAAACGACTGGTTCGCACGGGAGAGGTTAATGGGCCGGCCCAGTGTCACTCCGCAGCACGGGGCTCAGCTGATAGGGGGGTCTACCAGTCAGTGGCTCATAACGCGTGAAGTGGTACGGGGCGGTCTCGGCCACACGATCTAAATCTAATCAAACGGCTACGGCTCATAGTCCACGTCAGGCAGCGCCGGCGAGACAGAACCCTAACGCAGTAGGTGGGGGTCATGGGAGGCTCACCGGGGCTTAGGCGAGGGTCGACGATAGGGGCAAACGACGAAGTTGACAACGACGATTCTCCTGGTACCGATAGCTCCTCCTGGGGTGGCTCCAATCTACGGCGCCTCTCCTCCTCTGCAGCGGCGAACTCCGGTGCAATTTCGGCCACCTGGTGCTCGCCTTGCTCCGAGGGTGAGTGGGTGTGATCAGTGAGAGGTGGGGAGCAAACTGGTGTGAAGAAATCGAGCGGGGGAGGCATCTATTTATAGTGGCAAGAGGGGACCGACGAGCGCGGGCTGAGCTCGTCGTGGTCGACGGCACAGGCAGCTATCAGCGTGGGCGACAGTAGGGGGCGGTTCTATGTTCCTTGGCGAAGCTCAACGACATGGTGGCGAGGCGTGGGGCGGTGCTGATCGGTCAGAACGCTTCGACGCTCTAGGCGGGTCCGACGGGGTTTTTGATGGTGCACAACGAGCGTGGTCTGCGCGGCGGCGAACAGGCATGTCTGGCGGGGTGTTGGGGTGCTAGCGATCACTGATGCACGTGACGAGGGCGGCGCACGGTCTATGGGTGCTGGTCGAGCATGCCGCACTGGCGCACTCTTGGCATGGTTGTAGAGGAGTTTGGCATGAGCGTGGAGTGTGGTCCAGTGGCTGGCATTGCTCGAGGCTGGGACAGTGAGTGGCGGTGGGGTGCTGGCTAGCTCCCAGACAAGGTTGGAGAGGCTAGTGTGGCCTCTAGCTCGCCGGCGACAATGGGGTGGCAAGTTTGCTCTCGGCCTGCTCACGATTGATGGCTAGGCTTGCTTACAGTGATGCTAAGGATAGTTAAAGGAGCTAGATGATCTACTAAGGACTAGTTGCAACCAAAGAGGGAACAAGTTAGGCTAATTTTACTGCACACTGTAGTGTTTGTGATTTGTTTGATTTGAATCTGCAAGGTGTTTGATGAAATGGCCGCAAGAAACTTACTTTTGAATTTTGAAAAGATTTTTGGTGGGTGTGATAGGCATGTGCTGGAGACTCTGTGGTTGCTTGGGTTTTGAAAATTGAACTTGTTTGAGTGGTTTTTGAAATAGTGGGATCTTCCCATATGAGATAGATTCAATTTTGAACTGTCATTTAAACTTAGCATTTGAATGTTTTTGGAAGATCACAAAGTGGGCCTTTGTACCTCATTATGTGTTCTAATAAGGGGTGTAAAGATCCACAAATGTTTCTGTTAAGTTTTGAGTGCTTGGAATAGCCAAAGTAGGCATGAGAGTTAATTTGGTGCGGTGACCCAGCATACCACTGCATGTGTAGTACACTATAGTCGTTGACATGACATCCACAGAACACCGTTCCGTAAATATCACATCCCTGAGAGTGGTACAACAGAAACATTGCGGGTCCATATTACAAAAGTACACACATTATTATTATTACAATACCGGAAGTTCAAGACTTCCAAAAGATTCAACTTACAAACCAAAATATAAAGTGTTTCAGCGGAATTTAAAAGTAACAACTCCGACTAGGAGTTGAGCTCAACATCTTATTCTATAGAGTTCATGTTGCTCGGCTTCGTTGGTTACTATTAACTAGGGATACTTAGTTGGACTCGTTATCATCGACGCCATAGCGGATTTCGTAATCCACTCCTTCAACTCCTCCGGAAAGATCAGGTTCCTCGTAGAACACATCTTCTTGGCATTCGGCTGCATACATCGGCACGTCTTCGGGGTCCTTAGAGTCTAAGCAAGGGATCAAAGGGAAGAATGAGTAACAGCGTTACCCAACAAGTTCATTATATACAAGGTGGGAAGTTTGATGCTCTAACTACCACCTCGGATTATAAATCCTTGGCACTATGCAATTTTTGTAAATATTTCTTCAAAGATTAATTTTATGATGAAAATCTATGACCATCAGCCTTCACTGGTTGACCAGAACTTTCATGGAGTTCCTTTCCTACCACGTTCGTAGCTCCTTCCCGGAACAGGGAGTAACAAGTTACAGTTCTTACACTCTACAGAGGTGCGTTACTTTACCCATGAGAGATCAACTCCTTGTTGCACAACCGGGCGTACTTTCCCGTCCACAATTCCATGATGTGGGGCCTCGTAGTTGGTCCAAGCCAATCACTGCCCCTTTGCGACCCTGCATGCCTCCTTGGTGTACACCATGCCCACATAATGAATTACGGCAATGGTTTGTACAAATCGTTAGATGCCAGAACTATCGTGGGATGATGAGGGTTCCCACCCATATGCTGCATATCCTCTATGAATTACCAATTAATATGCACGCTACGAGGATAACAGCCATGACCTGCACATTCGGCTTCATGCGAGAGGAAGAAGATACAGCTGACTTCTCTGTCCCATTCCAAATCTCATGGCTAACGCGTAATATACGGCGCTAGAATCACTGATGTCAGGGGTTATTAAGTACCTATTTGATCATCATTGTTTTGCAATTAGAACCCTAAGTTCCATTGCTCTATTATATCATCACTTAGGATGATATTAATGATTTCTTTATTTGTGAAAATAATATTTTCTTCCTTTTATAGCATATATGATAACACACAATTTGCAAGTACTTTGATAAAGACTCTTCAAAGGACATGAGCAAGTGATAAACTTGCCTTGTGATGGCAAGGTAGTGAAGTCTGATGCGTGCACTGGACCTTGAGCTTCTATGTCTACAAAAACATTATTATTGCCCGGTAAGGACAATATTTAAAGAAGCAAAATGATTATGCAAGTAATGTAATGCATTATTTAATTCTATATGCATTTTCCCTATATAAGGTGCCTTTAAATATTACTTTATAATATTTATAACATATATTGAATTAGTTTATTTTATTTCCTTTTAATTTGACTTTTATTGATTTAATAATTCTTTTTAAGAATTATCAATTATACATAAAAAAATTGTTATTAATATTTATTTAGTATTTTTCAAAAATACTATAATATTGATATATAATGAAAGTGATTTTTATTTATTTTTATCATCTTTCAATAATTTTGTAAAATTTCATAAGGTATATATAAATTACAAAATTCTTATAAAAATTTAAATGTCCAAAATTTTATATCTTATTTTATTTGGATAGAGTGGATTATTGTGAATCCAAAAGTATTTAATTTATAATTTTTGGACTTATATTTTATTTTCTAGAATTTATTTAAGTCTAGGGTTATTTTGGTCTTTTCCTGTTTATTAAAACAGGCCTGTAATTGTTTCTGGGCTGATTATTCTTATTGAGACCTAGTGGCCCATTTTGTTTTAGACAAAAGGACCACCCCGAAGGGTTTGGCCCAGCTCGGCCCACTCCTCACTGCCTCTCTCTCTCCCTCGAGCTTATCTTCTCCTCCTCTGACCTTGACTGGTGGCGGCGATGCCGCCACCGCGATTCCATTGTAGGTCATTACTGTTGCCAGTGGTGTACTAGGGGCTTGTCGACAACGCCCGTTTGTTCCATCCAATTGGATTTGAGCCTGGGGCTCTCCTGCAATGGATCGATGCCGTCCCGAACCCTAGGGTTTGGGGATTGGCATGTGTTCAAGTGCTACCGCCACCGCCGTGGTCCCGCTTGTGGTGATGTGGTGGATTCGTGTGCTGCTATGGCCGCCGCCATGGCTTGTGCAGGTTGCATCTCCCCCTGGGTTCTCCCTGTGCCGCCGCGGGTTCGTCAGCCAATCTGCTTCCTCTTCAATTTCTTCAGCGAGGACCAACGGTGAGTTTGTTTCCTTTCCCCTGGTGCTTTCTGTGCTTGTTGATTTGATGCTAGAGGCTGGCAGTGTCCTCTCTGTCTATTGTCTGATTCAGTTTAGGATGATTATCCATTTAGGGTTCCTGTTATGTGATTGATCATGTAATGGATGATTTGAATCATGTTTGGTTGATCTGTATACATGCTAAATGATTATTGGCCTGAGGCTTGTTGCTTAAAATGATAGATGATGTTTCTGGTGGCTTACTAGATGATTTGATGCTTAGATTGCATCTGATTTAGATGATATTGTTGTTTGGGAAACATGCTTGGTAAAGCCAATTACTTGATAGCTTACCACTATTTATTTGACTCATGGTCATGATGATGATAAGATACAGCTACTGTCTTAGTGCTGTTAGCTTGGGAATTAGCATGTGGTTGATCTCAAACAGTAAAGTGTAACATAGGAATCTCCTAGTTATGATTCCTATGTTAACAGGAAGATGATTAGTTAGTTGATTCCTGATTCATATTGGACTTTCCTTGTGTCACCATCATGGTATGGCACACAAGAATAACTCTAATCCATTGATTGGGTTTTTTGATACTTAATGACAAAGTTGGCTTTGAGAGATAAACATAGATGTTTGTTTTCTGAATTCTCTAAGATCAATGATGTTGGTCTGAGGCTTAGGGATTTAGATCTTATCTAATTGGTTCATCTAGATACTCCTGGTAGTGGTACCAGTTATACTTGATTGAATCAAAGCTTGGAAAAATGATATTGAGCTTGCTCATGTTATGGATCCTAAGGATTTGTTCCTAAGGTGCTACCCTTCCTTTAGGGATGTGCCTAGAAATAGATCATAGGTATATGCATGCTTGAATTGTAAAATATAGTTGGACAACCAGAGCAAGGATGTTGCTCTGAGCTCTGGTTGGATCCTGGTATTGTGTTGTTTGCCTTTAGAGTTTTAAAAATCCCTATGATGGATTCACTCCACTTGGGTGTTTTCTGAGGTTTTGTTTTATAAAACAACATATGTTTCTCTCTGAATAAGATGATTAGATCATGTGAAGGTTTTATGAAACTCACCACAAAATCTGATGATGGTGTAGTAAGTTGGTGATGATGATCTTGATCTGGTTTTGCTGGACTCCTGTGCTTGATCTTGAGCTGACCCTGCTCCTCCTAGCTCCTGGGCTTGATCTTCCTATCCACCTGATCCATCCCCCTCCTTATGTCACCATCCTGGTGATGTTTGATTGATCCTTAGTTGGTTTGGTTGCTGGCTGGGGTGCTTGGTTTAGCTGCTGTCTACACTGGCTGTTCTTGTGTGTTGTCTAGTGGAGTGATGCACTAGTGCCTCCCACGACTGTGCTTGTGGTTTTGTGAGATTGGGCTGTGCTTGTGAGGTTGACAGCACACCATATGCATGCTGGTGTGTGTCCTTCTTGTGTGCCTGCTATGCACTTGTGGATATGTTCAGAATCTGGATATTTACTTTTACCTGGTTACTTTCATCTGGCTGGTGATTTTGCCCCTGTTGGCTGTTATTTGACTTCTGGCTTTGAATTTATGAAAGTTCTTTCATATTGGTGAAACTTGCCCCTTTTATAAATGTCTCAATGATGAATTTGTCAAGTGCATTTCACTGACATGTCTGAGACAAATAATACTAACACTAATCTTCTTTTGTTTTCATTTAGTCTTTGTTTTGCAGGTACAAAGATAAAGATGAAGATTTAGTTTAGATTTAGATATAGGATAGTTAGTAAATATTCCAATGTAATTTTCTTATTATTTTGTAATTTTCTTTTATTATTTTTGTAATATTTATTTTATTCAATTGTAATAAAGATTATATTATTATTAATAAAGAATATTCTTATTATTTGTATATTTACTTTTGTAAGTTATGTGGATGATTCAAATAAGTTATAATTTTATAACTTGATTATATATATTGATGATAAGAAATAAACTTTATATTCATTATTGTTTTTTTCTTTGGATAGAAGTCAAGTTGTAATATTTATCTCTTAATTGAATTAAGATTCAAAACTTATATCTAATTCATTTGAATTATAATTCAAACACTCAAGTCTAATATTTCAAATTCATTTGAAAACACATAACTCCTTAAGATCATCTCAAAGTTTATAACAATAATCATTTAAGACTAAACCTAATCTCAAAGTATGAAAGAAACATTGATCACTTAGGTTTTTTATTTGGCGAAAATTTTACCCACATTTTCACAGATGAATGCATGCAACAATCCATATTCCTAAATCTACCCTTCGTTAGTGCCTAAATGCTGGGATGTTACAGACTTCCCCCCTTAAATTAAACTTCGTCCCGAAGTTTGTGGATATGTACCTGAATAGTTTTGGATAAGCTTTTCTTAAATCCTCTTCTTTCTCCCATGTGGCTTACCTTTCAGGGTGATGTTCCCACTGTACCTTGCAATATTTGATTGCTCTATTTCTTAATCTTTTCCAGTTTTCTTCCAGAATCTTACAGGGCTTTTCAATATAAGTCAGGTATGCTTGTAGTTCTATATCTTGATGTGTGATTGCATCATCTGGAACTTTCAAACATTTACGAAGTTGTGACACATGGAAAACATTATGTACTTGAGCCAATCTTGATGGTAACTCTAAAGCATAAGCTATAGTTCTGTTTTGACTCAGTATCTTGAATGGTCCGATGTATCTTGGACTCAATTTCCCTTTAACTCCAAATATTTTCACCCCTTTCATTGGACTTACTTTCAAATAGACCATATCTCCCACTTCTGGATGCCATGATCTTCGACTTTGATCCTCATAACTTTTACGCTTTTCTGGGCTATTTTCACTATCCTAATCTTATCAATGATGTCTTGTCTCTCCTTGATATAATCTGGCATGCAAATTCTTGTCGCTTCGTGTTCATACCAACATATTGGTGATCTACACTTCCTTCCATACAGAACCTCATATGGAGCTGCCTTCAGACTACTCTGATAGCTATTATTATAAGAAAATTCTGCCAATGGTAGGTGATCTTCCCATGTTCCTCCAAAATCTAGTGCACAAGCTCTCAACATATCTTCTAGTATTTGATTTGTTCTTTCAGTTTGACCTCCTGTCTCAGGATGATATGCCGTGCTGAAATCTAATTTTGAACCAAGTGCTTCATGCAATTGCTTCCAAAATGCCGAAGTAAACACTGATCCCCTGTCAGTTACGATATTTTTGGGTACTCCATGCTTACTTACGATCTCTTTGACATATACTTCAACTAACTTCTCGGCATCATCCTTCTAATTCACTAGAATAAAATGTGCACTCTTAGTGAGTCTGTCCACAATTACCCATATCATATCCTTCCTTTTTGGTGTCATAGGAAATCCTGTGATGAAGTCCATACCAATTTCCTCCCATTTCCATTCAGGAATTTCCAAGGGTTGTAATGGTCCTGTTGGACTTTGATGTTCAGCTTTCACCCTTTGACAAGTATGGCATTCAGATACATATTTAGCAATATCTCTCTTCATGTTATTCCACCAAAATAATTCTTTCAAATCCATAAACATCTTAGTACTCCCTGGATGTATAGAATATAGAGTATCATGTGCTTCTCTGAGTATGACATCTCTAATCTTCATCACATCTGGAACACATAGACGGTCTTGAAACCATAAAGACCCATAATCCCCAAGGCGAAAAACTGATTTTTGCCCTTGAGATATCCTTCAAATTTCCTCAGCAATAAAAGGATCTTCTTCTTGATGTCTAAAAATTTCTTGCTTAAGATCACTGTCCTGCTCTGCAACTACCTGCATAGTAGCTAATCCTCCAAGAACTTCTGTTCTGATGAATTGAAGCTCTAATCTTTCCAAGTCCATTTGTAACTCTTTTGGTAGCTCCCTATTGCTAGGCTGAATATATGCACTCTTTCTGTTTAAAGCATCTGCTACAACATTTGCCTTCCCTGGGGTGTAATTAATTGTTAAGTCATAAACCTTGATTAGTTCCAACCAACTCTTCTGTCTCATATTCAATTCCTTTTGAGTGAAGAAATATTTGAGACTTTTATGGTCAGTGTACAACTCACATCTGGCTCCATAAAGAAAATGCCTCCATCCTTTCAGCGCAAAAACTATTGCTGCTAACTCTAAATCATGAGTTGGATAGTTGAATTCATGTGGTTTCAATTGCCTTGAACCATAAGCAATCACTTTCCGTTCTTGCATTAATACACAACCCAGACCTTCTTTAGATGCATCACAGTATATGGTGAAGTCCTTCCCTGTTTCAGGAACTGCTAAGATTGGAGCTGTGGTTAATCTAGTCTTCAACTCTTGAAAACTTGCTTCACATTTCTCATCCCACTTGAATGGTGTATTCTTCCTCAATAATTTGGTCATTGGTCCAGCTATTTTGGAGAAACCTTCAATGAATCTCCGATAATAACCAGCCATTCCTAAGAATCCTCGAATTTGCTTCACATTGGTGGGTGCAGTCCACTCTAGTACTGACTGAACTTTAGATGGGTTCCCAGCAATTCCATCCTTACTGATCACATGACCGAGGAATTCTACCTTATCCAGCCAAAATTCACATTTACTGAACTTAGCATAAAGCTTATGTTCTCTTAAGGTCTACAGTGCTATTCTCAAATGATCAGCATGCTCTTCCTTATACTTGGAATATAGAATATCATCAATTAAGACTATGACAAACTTGTCCATATATGGCATGAAGATCTTGTTCATCAGATTCATGAATATTGCCGGTGCATTGGTCAAACCAAATGGTACTACCAGATACTCATGGTGTCCATATCTTGAGACAAATGTTGTTTTTGGAACATCTTCTGGCTTGATTTTTATTTGATGGTATCCAGATCTTAAATCGATCTTTGAAAATACTCCAGCTCCTTTCAGTTGATCAAAAAAATCTTGAGTTCTTGGTAAAGGATACTTATTCTTGATAGTTACGTTGTTCAGATTTCTATAATCACCACACATCCGTCTTCCACCATCTCTTTTATCCACAAAGATTACTGGTGTTCCCCATGGAGATACACTCTCCTGTATAAATCCTTTTCTAGCTAATTCATCAATTTGCTCTTTGAGTTCTTTCAACTCTTTGGGTCCCATTTTATATGGTGCTTGAGCTATTGGTGTTGTACCAGGAATTAGGTCAATGGTGAACTCTATCTCCCGGTTTGGTGGCATTCCCGGTAGCTCTGTTGGGAAAACATCTTGGAATTCATTAACTATAGGAATCTCTTCCAATTTAACTTCTTTCATTGAATTCAATTGCAGATCCACCATGATATGACTGTGCTTATCTGCTTGATAAACTATCCTTGCTCCACTTGGAGTTTTGATTGAGACAGTTTTCTCCTCACAATTTATCTAAGCTCTGTGTTCCTTCATCCAATCCATCCCCAGCACTACTGCAATTCCCTTCAAAGGAATCACATAAAGGTCTGCGAAATATGTACAACCACATATCGTGATAACCTGATCTTGTTTTATGTGGCGTACAATCACATTCCCTCATGCCGTAACTACGGTCATAGGACTTTCTAATGTTGGCCTTCTAATCCCGAACTTATCACAAAATTCTTTAGAAATGAATTAAGTAGTTGCACCAGTATCAAATAGAACTTTGCCGGGATTGGTAAGGATATTGAGCGTACCTATCACTGCATGCTCCGAATTATCCACCTCCTCGAGGGTTGCACAGTTCAGTTTTCTGGTAGGTCGGTTTCTCTTGCCATTGTTGTTCTTGCCATTATTTCGTCCTTTATTGGGCTGTCCATTTCCTCCACTGGCTTGTCCTCCTCCCTTGGTAGGCCATCCTCCAGGTGGTTTGCTCGGACAATCTGGCTTGATATGCCCCTTCTGACCACAACTGTAACAAATCACTACAGGCTTTTTGCATTCCCTCTGGAAATTCCCTGGAATTCCACAGTTGTTACAGATAACATTCCTTCTCGGATTGGATTGATTTCCACCACTGCCCTTGTTATTGTTATTATTATTGTTGCCATAATTCCTATTCCGAGGTTTGAACTCCAGGTTAGGTTTAGGTTTGCTTGCCTGAATTATCTTGGTTTCCTTCTTGGCTCTCTTCCTCCGATCCTCTTGGACATTCTTGTAGTCATCCTCAAAAGTAATGGCTGCATCCAATAACTGCTGATAAGTTTTCTTATTGGCTAACCTTAGCTGCATCTTCACAAATGGATTTAATCCACGCAGGAAACGCTTCTTCCGCTTCTCTTTAGTGTTGACATCCTCCTCAGCATAACGAGACAGTTGGCTAAACTCCCGGATGTACTTCATGACACTAGTATATCCTTGCTGAAGCTCCTCAAATTCTCTTCGCTTCAACTCCATGACACTTTCCGGAACATGATATTCACGGAATCTCTGCTTGAACTCCTCCCAGGTAAACTCCCTTCCTGGCTATTGCATGGCTAACTGATTTTCCCACCATGGTGCTGCAGGTCCAGTCAGCAAATGAGTTGCATATCTTAATTTCTCCTCATCATTGCAACCTACAGTTTTCAGCTTCCTTTCCGTATCTGCTAGCCAGTCTTCTGCATCCATTGGTTCAGGAGCTGATGCAAAAGGTAACGGCCTTGCATTCTGGAAATCAGATAGACTCGCTCCTCCACCTTCAGGTGCCCTCTGTGTTGCTCGCCCCAGAAGCTCTTCCATGAACTTGTTCTGGGTTTCTTGCATCATTTGCATGCATTGCATAAAGTTCTGCTCCATTAATGGCCTCATTGGTGGTGGTGGTGGTAATGCTTCTTGGTTTGCTGCATCTACATCGGCCTTTTTTTTGGCCTCTCGCTCCATCCGCTGCTGCTCAGTTTCCATTCCTACACCCGTATCCATGACCCTCTAATCCTGCAACATAAAACGAATACTCATAATTACATCATGCACATGTGTTTTGAGCTCGACTTTACACACAGAACTAGTCACACAATGAAGATCCAAAGAAAATTCAAATATGCATTTCACATATTTACATAATATCATAATGATACAAAGTCATTTACAACATATACCATATAGGTATAATCACAATACTACCTTATTACTTATGGTACAACATACAGTACTTGATACTAATGACTAATTGTCTCCTTCTAATAGTAACTACGTTCATCGTACATGCCTGATGTCCAACCATGATGACGTGTTGTTCGTCGCACAGTTTGTGGAACATATGACCTTCCAGAAGGAATATACTCTGTATCTGAAGTGTCAGGACTTGAGTCATTACTCAACCTGAGCATATTGACTCCCTCCGGCTTAGCTGAAAACTCTTCAGAAACATATTCAACATTATCTCCAGCCTGCATCTCCTGAGCTTCATTTCTTGAGTCGTCAACAGGATACGTAGATCCTGCTGCTTCCCAGATGCTCTCATGGGCAAGATAGTTAAACATTGGATAATGTTTATTCCCTGGGTTTTGAGAAGATGTTGATGATTCAAACACTCTCTCCTCAGGATCTCCTTCTTCATCCTGGTTATCTATTGACATGGTATTTCTACTATTATTATTAGGGTTCATCCTTGCACCCATCCAACTAGATTGTCCAACATTCTGCCGAACCATCTGGACATCCGTGTTCATGAGATCCATTATATGATCCCATTCTCCAACCATCCGAATTCTCAATAGGAAGTTCTGAGTCAGAACCATCCTCTAAGCCCTATGGTACCGCATACCGCATATCCATAGTATGATCATGTATAGATTCAAGTCTTGGTGAATAAGAATATGGCATAAAAGATCCAGGATCTATAAGTATATCCTTAAAGATAGGTCTTGCACTACTACTTGCTTCCTTCTCTAACTGGAATGCTAACTGCTTTCTCCTTTCCGGATCAGTTAGATCCTCTAACATGTCATTTTTATCTTCGACAATCACTTGATGTGTCTTATAAAAAGACGCAACGAGTGTTCGGTATCTATCCATAAACTTGGAAGCTAACTTAGGATGCTTCTTAACCAAAGTAAGATGATCCGGTATAGGCTCCGAGTCTATAGAATCATGAGGTATCACAGAGAATGTGCTACCTCCTAGCTCCTTGGTTTTCTGCTCCCGGATATTAGCTATCGCCTCCACAACAGCGACATGATATGCTGCTAAATGACTCCTACCTTCTCCTATAGGTAAATCATGATATAATCCAAGCTTCTCTGGAATTTGGATACTCACACGATACTTGGATAACATCCGGCCATCAAGGTAAGTGATAGTGTTCACTGGAATTCTAGTTAGACAACTAAAAAGCTTTAAAAGTTGACGAAGTTGGTCTGTGAATGATCCTTGATAATCATCAAGAGTCTCCTCTTTCCTTACCAAAGTCTGTTTTGGAAACTTTGGTGCCATATCTCTGTATATCAGAAAAATAATTTTTGATTAATATCCAATGATATATTGCATCATAACAAAGAATTATCGTACTAAAATATATAACAGAATATTCTCATTTGAATACCCATTATATATCTTTTAGAGAATTCTTTATCGTTGCTAAATTTTCCTACAGGTAATACCCTTTATTAGGTTTCCAACCTAAGGTCAAAGTAATTTGCTCTGATACCAACTGCGGTGACCCAGCATACCACTGCATGTGTAGTACACTATAGATGTTGACATGACATCCACAGAACACAGTGCCGTAAATATCACATCCCTCAGAGTGGTACAACCGAAACATTGCGGGTCCATATTACAAAAGTACACATATTATTATTATTACAATACCGAAAGTTCAAGACTTCCAAAAGATTCAACTTACAAACCAAAATATAAAGTGTTTTAGCGGAATTTAAAAGTAACAACTCCGACTAGGAGTTGAGCTCAACACCTTATTCTATAGAGTTCATGCTGCTCGGCTCCGTTGGTTACTATTAACTAGGGATACTTAGTTGGACTCGTTATCATCGACGCCATAGCGGATTTCGTAATCCACTCCTTCAACTCCTTCGGACAGATCAGGTTCCTCGTAGAACACATCTTCTTGGCATTCGGCTGCATACATTGGCCCGTCTTCGAGATCCTCAGTGTCTAAGCAAGGGATCAAAGGGAAGAATGAGTAACAGCGTTACCCAACAAGTTCATTATATGCAAGGTGGGAAGTTTGATGCTCTAACTACCACCTCGGATTATAAATCCTTGGCACTATGCAATTTTTGTAAATCTTTCTTCAAAGATTGATTTTATGATGAAAATCTATGACCATCAGCCTTCACAGGTTGACCAGAACTTTCATGGAGTTCCTTTCCTGCCGCGTTCCTAGCTCCTTCCCGGAACAGGGAGTAACAAGTTACAGTTCTTACACTCCGCAGAGGTGCGTTACTTTACCCATGAGAGATCAACTCCTTGTTGCACAACTGGGCTTATTTTCCTGTCCACAATTCCATGATGTGGGGCCTAGTAGTTGGTCCAAGCCAATCACTGCCCCCTTCGCGACCCCGCATGCCTCCTTGGTGTACATCATGCCCACATAATGAATTACGGCAATGGTTTGTACAAACTGTTAGATGCTAGAACTATCGTGGGATGATGAGGGTTCCCACCCATATGCTGCATGTAACATCCCAAAAATACTAAACTTGGATCATCAAACTCTAATCATCAAATTTAGGGTTAACAAAAACTTTTCTAAATAAAAATATGAAAGCATGCATGTGTGTATGCATTCCAATTTGAATTCTTTTGAACCACCTTGTTTGTGTGTTTATTTGCTTGTAAATGGATGCTTAGTTGAAATAAACATCATCTAAACAATTCCCAAACTTTTCCCAAAGACAAATAAATCAAAAACAAACAAAATGAGTGAATGGTCATTTTGACCAATTTAACTCCCATGCCTAATTTGGCTGTCCCAAACTTTCAGAACTTAACATAAACTTGTTTGGATCTTTTCACCCCTTGATTGTACTCATAACAAAGTATCAAGGCCCACTTTGTGATCATCCAGAAACTTTCAAATGCTTAGTTTAAAGGACAGTTCAAAATTGAATCTTTATCATATGGGAAGATCCCACTTTTTGAAAAACCACTCAAACAAGCTCAACTTTCAAAACCCAAGCATCTGCAGACTCACCAGCACCAACCTAGCACACCCACCAAAAATATTTTCAAAATTCAAAACTTGAACTCTTGCGGCCATTTCATCAAACACCTTGCTGATACAAATCATCCAAAATCAAAACACTATTGTGAGTAGTGATTGGAGCCTAACTTGTTCCCTCTCTAGCTCACAACAACCTTAGTAGATCATCTAGCAAACTAAACCAAGCACTAGCCTCACTGTAAGCTGGGCAATGCCATCAATGGTGAACAGCCGAAGCTCACCATGCCACCCCAGTGGAGACAGCAAGATAGGAGGAGATTTAGCCGTGCCAACCTTGTCTGGGAGGCAGCCCACCGTCCACCGCCACTCCATGTCCCAGCCGCGAGCGTTGCCAACCCCTGGACAACACGCACAGACCGTGCCCAGCTCGCCAGCAACCATTCCGAGCATGCGCCAGAATGCCACGCTCGACCGACGCCCATAGACCGCGTGCCGCCCTCGCCGCGTGCATACGTGATCGCCACCGACCCAGGAGACCGCCAGACATCCTCGTTCGCTGCCCCATGCCGCACAGCCACCGCTCGCCGTCGAAGACGCCGCCTCGCGCCAGAGAGCATCGCGTTCGCACCAATTGCCACCACCCCTACGCGCGCATTAAAGCCGTAGAGCATCGCCAGGAGACCACCAAGCGATCGCCACCACCGGCCATGCCTCTAGCCGCCCGTAGCCATGTCTCCACGTTGCCTGTCCATCCCGTTCGGTCTCATCGTCGCGACTATAAATAGAGGCCACCCCCAGCCAAATTGAGAACACCATCAAACTCCCCTCTCTTCACTGATCGTTCCACCCCATTCCCGGAGCAAGGCACGCAGCACTTCGCCGGAATTTCACCGGGGCCAGCGATTGGAGCCGCCCCAGGAGAAGCTGCCGGTACCAGGAGGTTCGCCGTCGTCGACTTCGTCGTTCGCCCGCCTCGCTGACCTCGCTTTGAGCCCGGTGAGCCCCAACGACCCCACCTGCAGCGTTAGGTTTCTCGCTTGGCGTTGCCCAACATCGACGATGACCTCACCGTTAGATTAGAACAAGATCCCACGGCTCACATCGCCCCATACCGCCAAGACCCTCGGCTCATCGACGTGGGGAGACAGAACAACCAGCCCGCGTAAGCGCTGTGCTTAGCAGGCCGGCCCAGTATCTTTTCCCGCGCAGCCCAGTTATTTGAATTTAACCTTTTCCATTTTTATTTCAAACACACTTCTGCACCTAGATTCAAAAATAAACCCATGTCGATTCAGTGAACCAAATTGAATGAAACCAATTTTGTTAGAAAGGTCTGGGAATGCTGAATCCAAGACCGTTGGATTCAAGTCATTTGGATCTGTAGATCATCCTTGGTAAAAATAACAAGGCAGAAGCTTTTCTGCATTCAAACATTTTTCAAATTTAAAACATAATAGCTTTTGAGTTGATTCCAACTCTCAAAAATCATATTTAACCATACCTTTCATAATATATAAAAACATATAGGTTTAGTTACAGAAATAATGATCAAGTAATAAAAGAATGCCACTTAGGCATTTCTAGTCACTTATTTAATTAAAATAAAAGGGTAAAACCTTATTAAATCGTGACACCACTTTAAATCACATTCCCATGGACTACAATATGTGGTGATGACATGTGTCAACATGATCCCATGTTTGGTTTGGAGAATATTAAATCTTAAGTAGTTTTTCAATGAGTAGAAATTACTTTTCTAAAAATAAAAGGAATTAAACCAAGCTTTAATCTTGTAATGTTAGTGATGATGCTAGATCATCTATAGGACCCTTTTGTGTGATGATTGCAAGTAGTTAAGTATTGTTTGGTGATTGTGTACATCGTATTTATTTATAGACGCTAGTACCGACCAAGGATACGAGGAGGAAGGATGATACTACGAAGAAGAAGCCGAGGAGAACTTCAACCACTGCTCTGCACAAGGCAAGCCTAATACTACTAGTTGAATGTGCAAGCTAACACTTGCAAGATATTCTACTGATGCAAACAACCCTTACTTGTTACCATGCCCACCATATGCCTTAAGCATATGTGATCATACCCACTTGATACCCAATCCTAGTTTTACTTGCAAGCTTTCTACTTTAGTTCTTTATCAAAGCTTTAACTTAGAGTTTACTGAAGTAACTTGTAGATTCTAGGAAGATAGTTGAAGGTTGCATAAAGAGCATAAAATTTAGCCTAAGCTAGATAATATTGATGTCATCCTAAGGCATGAGATTGAACTTAGTTGAAACTCCACTTGTTTACCACCCCTCATTAGTGCTTACCCCCACTTGTAGATGCTAGTGCTAAGAATAAAACTTGATCAACTTTAGATGTGAATACTTGGTAAAAATGGTTATGAAAACCTTAGAATGATGGATCATTCTACTGAGATGTTTTGACATGTGTTTCCGAACACCAGATGATTTTGGTGATGAAAATGTTGAGGCATGAGCCTTAGCCCCTTTATAAAACTGATGGTTGTATGGATGCGATACCATTCCAATTTTACCGTACAACCACAATACCCAAAAATTGGGTAGGGCTTGACTGGAAACTTATATACCTTAGTATTGGTTCCCTCACGGCCAAGGTATGAGCTGAGGCTACCTTGTGAAGATTGTCCACCTGTGCAGTACCCAAGATGACAGTTGGTCATGGTTGGGAGGCCAAACTCACAGGAGAGGTGCTTATACTAGGGCGTGTAATTGAAAGGTTAGGATTGATTATCCACATACTGAGTATGGTGAATTCAGGATTTGTTCCTGACGGATGTATCGAATGTTGTGGTGAAAGTGTACAATCTCTGCAGAGTGTCAAACTATTCGAATAGTCAAGCTCATGATTACGGACTTGGAGTGGCCATCTGTCTCTGCCGATGTTTTCAAATGACTTGTGAAAAGAATTGAGACTTTGACTTGACCACAACAGGGTTGTGATATGAAATACAAATTCCCACTTAGGAGTTATAAAATTGTGACTAGCTTCTCTTGCTTCTGAACTTAGTAGAGATAAATCTAGCTTCTTGCAAAACAACGCTAGAGCCTAGTGTCCTATTATGAAAAAACCCCTGAACTTGTTAGTATTAGTTTGCGAGTACTTAAAGAGTACTCATGGATTTGTCCCTGGCTATTACTGTGGACATACTATGAAGAGGAGTACCTGGACGATGGACCCCAGGAAGGTTACGACAACTAGGATCATCTCCTATCGTCAGCATTGCCTCTGACCCCAAAGATGGAGCTTCGCCTATGCTACCGTTATTATTACGTATTCTGCTGCTTGAGTTGTATTAAGAACTGGATCATGAGATCCTTATTTGTGTAAGACCCTATGTATGGTTTGTAATGGATGATGTACTGTGGTATCCAATTCTGTTATGTCTCGCAAAAATGGTAATCCTGGGATTGCGATGTATGGCATAACAGGCATCTGGGATTAAAAATCCGGGTGTTGACACTGCATATCCTCTATGAATTACCAATTAATATGCACGCTACGAGGATAACAGCCAGGACCTGCACATCCGGCTTCATGCGAGAGGAAGAAGATACAGCCGACTTCTCTGTCCCATTCCAAATCTCATGGCTAACGCGTAATATACGGCGCTAGAATCACTGATGTCAGGGGTTATTAAGTCCCTATTTGATCATCATTGTTTTGCAATTAGAACCCTAAGTTCCATTGCTCTATTATATCATCACTTAGGATGATATCCATGATTTCTTTATTTGTGAAAATAATATTTTCTTCCTTTTATAGCATATATGATAACACACAATTTGCAAGTACTTTGATAAAGACTCTTCAAAGGACATGAACAAGTGATGAACTTGCCTTGTGATGGCAAGGTAGTGAAGTCTAATGCTTGCACTAGACCACGATCTTCTATGTCTACAAAAACATTATTATTGCCCGGTAAGGACACTATTTAAAGAAGCAAAATGATTATGCAAGTAATGTAATGCATTATTTAATTCTATATGCATTTTCCCTATATAAGGTGACTTTTAATATTACTTTATAATATTTATAACATATATTGAATTCGTTTATTTTATTTCATTTTTATTTGACTTTTATTGATTTAATAATTCTTTTTAAAAATTATCAATTATACATGAAAAAATTGTTATTAATATTTATTTAATATTTTTAAAAAATACTATAATATTGATATATAATGAAAGTGATTTTTATTTATTTTTATCATCTTTCAATAATTTTGTAAAATTCCATAAGGAATATATAAATTACAAAATTCTTATAAAAATTTAAATGTCCAAAATTTTATATCTTATTTTATTTGGATAGAGTGGATTATTGTGAATCCAAAAGTATTTAATTTATAATTTTTGGACTTATATTTTATTTTATAGAATTTATTTAAGTCAAGGGGTATTTTGGTCTTTTCCTGTTTATTAAAACAGGCTGGAATTGTTTCTGGGCTGATTATTCTTATTGGGCCCTAGTGGCCCATTTAGTTTTAGACAAAAGGACCACCTTGAAGGGTTTGGCTAGCTCGGCCCACTCCTCACTGCCTCTCACTCCCTCGAGCTTATCTTCTCCTCCTCTGACCCTGACCCCGTGGCCGGCGATGCCGCCACCGGCGATTCCCGCCGCTGTAGGTCGTTCTGGTCGCCGCCGTGGTGTACTAGGGGGTTGTCAACAACGCCCGTTCGTTCCATCCAATTGGATTTGAGCCTAGGGCTCTCCTGCAATGGATCGATGCCGTCCCAAACCCTAGGGTTTGGGGATTGGCATGTGTTCCAAGTGCTGCTGCCACCGTCGTGGTCCCGCCTATCGTGATGTGGTGGATTCGTGTGCTGCTATGGCCGCCACCATGGCTGGTGCAGGTTGCAGCGCCCCCTGGGTGCTCCCTGTGCCGCCGCGGGTTCGTCGGCCAATCTGCTTCCTCTTCAATTTCTTCAGCGAGGACCAACGGTGAGTTTGTTTCCTTTCCCCTGGTGCTTTCTGTGCTTGTTGATTCGATGCTAGAGGCTGGCAATGTCCTCTCTGTCTATTGTCTGATTCAGTTTAGGATGATTATCCATTTAGGGTTCCTGTTATGTAATTGATCATGTACTGGATGATTTGAATCATGTTTGGTTGATCTGTATACATGCTAAATGATTATTGGCCTGATGCTTATTGCTTAAAATGATAGATGATGTTTCTGGTGGCTTACTAGATGATTTGATGCTTAGATTGCATCTGATTCAGATGATATTGTTGTTTGGGAAACATGCTTGGTAAAGCCAATGAATTGATAGCTTACCACTGTTTATTTGATTCATGGTCATGATGATGATAAGATACAGCTACTGTCTTAGTGCTGTTAGCTTGGGAATTAGCATGTGGTTGATCTCAAACAGTAAAGTGTAACATAGGAATCTCCTAGTTATGATTCCTGTGTTAACAGGAAGATGATTAGTTAGTTGATTGTATGAATCTATGATGATTTACTGTCTTTCCTGATTCATATTGTACTATCCTTGTGTCACCATCATGGTATGGCACACAAGAATAACTCTAATCCATTGATTGGGTTGTTTGATACTTAATAACAAAGTTGGCTTTGAGAGATAAACATAGATGTTTCTTTTCTGAATTCTCTAAGATCAATGATGTTGGTCTGAGGCTTAGGGATTTAGATCTTATCTAATTGGTTCATCTAGATATTCCTGGTAATGGTACCAGTTATACTTGATTGAATCAAAGCTTGGAAAAATGATAGTAAGTTTGCTCATGTTATGGATCCTAAGGATTTGTTCCTAAGGTGCTACCCTTCCTTTAGGGATGTGCCTAGAAATAGATCATAGGTATATGCATGCTTGATTTTAAAATATAGTTGGAAAACCAGAGCAAGGATGTTGCTCTGAGCTCTGGTTGGATCCTGGTATTGTCCTGTTTTCCTTTAGAGTTTTAAAAATCCCTATGATGGATTCACCCCACTTGGGTGTTTTCTGAGGTTTTGTTTTATAAAACAACACATGTTTCTCTCTGAATAAGATCATTAGATCATGTGAAGGTTTTATGAAACTCACCACAAAATCTGATGATGGTGTAGTAAGTTGGTGATGATGATCTTGATCTGGTTTTGCTGGACTCCTATGCTTGAGCTGACCCTGCTCCTCCTAGCTCCTGGGCTTGATCTTGCTATCCACCTGATCCATCCCCCTCCTTATGTCACCATCCTGGTGATGTTTGATTGATCCTTAGTTGGTTTGGTTGCTGGCTAGGGTGCTTGGTTTAGCTGCTGACTACACTGGTTGTTCTTGTGTGCTGTGCAGTCGAGTGATGCACTAGTGCCTCCCACGGCTGTGCTTGTGGTTTTGTGAGATTGTGTTGTGCTTGTGAGGTCGACAACACACCATATGCATGCTGGTGTGTGTCCTGCTTGTGTGCCTGCTATGCACTTGTGGATATGTTCAGAATCTGGATATTTACTTTTACCTGGTTACTTTCATCTGGCTGGTGATTTTGCCCCTCTTGGCTGTTATTTGACTTCTGGCTTTGAATTTATGAAATATGAATTCTTTCATATTGGTGAAACTTTCCCCTTTTATAAATGTCTCAATGATGAATTTGTCAAGTGCATTTCACTGACATGTCTGAGAGAAATAATACTAACACTAATCTTCTTTTGTTTTTATTTAGTCTTTGTTTTGCAGGTACAAAGATAAAGATGAAGATTTAGTTTAGATTTAGATATAGGATAGTTAGTAAATATTCCAATGTAATTTTCTTATTCTTTTGTAATTTTCTTTTATTATTCTTGTAATCTTTATTTACTTTTGTAAGTTATGTGGATGATTCGAATAAGTTATAATTTTATAACTTTATTATATATATTGATGAGAAATAAACTTTATATTCATTATTTTTTTTCTTTGGATAGAATTCAAGTTGTAATATTTATCTCTTAATTGAATTAAGATTCAAAACTTATATCTAATTCATTTGAATTATAATTCAAACACTCAAGTCTAATATTTCAAATTCATTTGAAAACAGATAACTCCGTAAGATCATCTCAAAGTTTATAACAATCATCCTTTAAGACTAAACCTAATCTCAAAGTATGAAAGAAACATTGATCACTTAGGTTTTTTATTTGGCAAAATTTTACCCACATTTTGACAGATGAATGCATGCAACAATCCATATTCCTAAATCTACCCTTCGTTAGTGCCTAAATGCTGGGATGTTACATTTGGGCAAAGTGACCATTCACCTCATCTGTTCATTTTGAATTGTTTGTCTTTGGGAAAAGTTTGAGTATGATTTAGATGATGTTTATTTCACCTAAGAATCATTTTACAAGCAAAGAAACACAGAACCATGGCAATTCAAAATAATCCTAATTTTAAATACACATACATATGAATGCTAATTAGCATTTGATGATCCATGTTTAATATTTTTGGGATGTTACAACCCCTGTTCTCCCACATGTTGTTCTTGCGCAAGTACTAAGTCATGGACAGTTCTCCATTCAATTACCCTGAATTTTCGGTCCCAGGCCCGGTCGAGCCGATACCGTCGCCGAAATTTCCGGTCACCGTTCTGGTCGACCGAAATGCTCGCCGGAACTTCCGGTCGAGCTTCCGGTTCGCCGGAACCGTCGCCGATCATTCCGGCGACAGGATCGGTTTTGCCAGACCTGGCACCGACACTGCCTTTTTTGCTTGTTGTTCTGTCCATGCGCTTGCCCAACTTTCAATTTGTGTTCTTGTGAGATCTCTTATGGCATATACACTCATTTTCTTTCTTTGCCTTGCGTTCTTGTGCAGCGTTTGACCACAACGATTTTGAGCCAGACACCGGCAAAAAGAGAAAGCTTACTATTCAGCGGGCTACTCCTCCTGCTCCTTGCCTCACTCAGCGTCAACAAGCAGCTGCTATTGCAGGGGGTTCTGGATCTACAAGTGGACAGAAGAAGAAATCCTCTGCTAGAAGATCCGCTTTCAAGGGCAAGTCCAGTCTTGGTCCTACAGTTCCTCCCAAATACAATACTGCTTCGGATATTAATGTGAATCATTGGCGGGACTTGAGGAGGCAGAATCCGTACCGCTTTCCCAACCGCACTTATCTTGGGGCTGACAGGATGTTCTGGACTAACACTCAGAAGTGCTTTTGGGATGACTTTTACAATGAGACAACTCGTATGAGGCGGGGTTTCTTTGTTCCTCCCAAGTATCTCAATGAGGATAACTATGCTCATTACCTCTCTACCGATTTCGAGCATGTGGATGTGGCCCTAAAGCAGATGGATGTCTTTGCTCTTGCTACTATCAAGGTTAAGCTAATGCCAGATCTCATTCGCCAGTTCTTCTGCACTTCTTACTTTCACATTGATGATGCTCGCACTGTCACTTGGATGACCGGCACCAAGCCGTACTCAGCTTCATTTGATGCTTTCTGCCATGCCCTGGGTTACCCACCTAACCGTGTCTCTGGCTTCTGCATTCACTTTGAGAAGGCCTTCAGTGACAACCAGCTCCTTTCTTGCTACCCCAGTGAGCCCAACCATGAACCTCCTAGCTTGCCAGGCATGTACTACTACTATATGGTGCTTGCTCGGTTCTTCCGCTACAATCTTGTGAGCAAGGCTGGTGATGCAGTTGATGTTCGTGGTCACCACAAGAACCTGCTGTACTACTGTGATCCTCGTCGCCTCCGAAAGATCAATGGGTGTGATTTCATCTACTGTGAGATTTAGCGGTCCATCGAGAAGCGCATGACTCCCAATTTCTATCAGTATGTTCAGCGTCTGATTGAGGCCACCGTCCCTGCATCTGCTATCCCCAAAGGTCCGCGTGAAGATATGGAGGAGTTCACCTTACCTCGTTGGGGCTCTCATGTGGATCTCCCTCAGATGATGCCATCTGAACGCCGGACCAAGCTTGCTCATGATCCTCTTTTTGCTGGTGGCTCGCGCTCTCGTAGGGACCTTCCCCGTGCTCTTCCTCGCAAGAAAGGTCTTGCTCGATTCTTCAACAACTTGTGGGATATGTGTCGCTCCTCCTATGATATTGCCCATCGTAGTTTGGAGCTCAGTCAGGAGAATAGGAGGCAACACAATGCTTTCTTTACAGAACGTGGTCGACCAGTGCCAGACTTTGGCAATGCTCTAGCTCCTTTCCCTTATGTCAACTTTGAGAAGCCCCCGCTGGATGAGGACATGTTTAGGGGTTTTGATCCATCTATGTTCCCCGGGTTTGCCACTTCCAGTTCCTCTCAACGCCGTGCTACATCTACAGGGAATGATGATGATGGTGAGGACAAGGACGAAGAGGAGGGTGACGACGAAGAAGAAGAGGAGGAAGAAGCCTATGATGATGATGACGATGAGGACAACTTTGCTGGCTAGATCGGTCTCTCCGCTCTTTTCTTCCTTTTTGGTCTCGATGCCAAAGGGAGAGAAAGAGTAGAGTCGCTTCTTTCATGACTTGCCTCTTGCACAAGCCCTACTTTGTTCGTTTGTCTCTCATGGGCTTGTGCTTTTATTTGCTCTATCGAACCTTTTGTGTTTGTGTCTGGACAACTTTGCAGTTCTCTTATTGAACTTGGATTTCCTATCACTATGTGCTTGCTATTATGTGCTAGATCTAATCATATCATAATCATATTTTGAATCTAGATCAGTTTGTCATCGTTAACCAAAAAGGGGAGATTGTAAGGGAAAATAGCCCTTATCTAGTGTTTTGGTGAACTATGACATCGAAGCTAGAGAACAGACTAATGTTTCTATTAGCTTCTCTACAGGTGAGAGTCCGCAGGTTGTTGGTGATAGGTGATGGGTGACCCCCCCATTCGTTTCTATATGAAGAGCCGGTGGTGTTATTTATTATTCTCTCTTATTTACTCTTGAGTCAAATAGGAAACACCGCACTATTAAGAGAGGTGATCTTGATGCGCTCTTTGGGGTTGTTCTACACCAAATATACTTCTCATCATCCACCACCACACACCCGTTCGAAGAGAGAGAGAGAGAGAGAGAGAGAGAGAGAGAAAATAGCCTTGAAAATGAGTCAAAAGGGGTTACTGTGAAATCGGCAGAAGTGCCGGCACCGCCGGTGTTGTCGCCAGAATTTCCGGTCTCCGCCGGAAATTCTCGGTAAGCACTGAAATGGCTTACTGGAAGCACTTTCGGCTTCTCACCGAGAATTCCGGTCACCGCCGAAATTTCTGGCGTGTGGTCCGGTCCGCCGGAGCTGTCGCCCTTTCTTCTCTACTGTGAGGTTAGGCATTTTGAGCAAACATTCATTTCTTGAAGCTCTCTCTCTCGCCCCCATTGTTTAAACACAAAAGCTTGAGGATCTCCCATTCTACCCAACCAAATCCAAATCCCTTTGGTAGAAAGGAAGAGGAGGTCCCGATCTACGTTTCCACCAAGCCAAAGTTCATTCCCCCTTGAGTTCATTGAGTTAGCTTGTTACTCTTGGGTTTGTGGGAAACCCTAGGTGGCTAGGGTCGCCCGGAGGCATTCGGCTTGTGATTTGGTCCGTGGAAAGTTTGTGAGGGTTTGAAGACTACCTTAAAACTCTACCACGAGTAAGTGAGCTATTCCTTCGTGGGATAGGCTCGGAGAAGAAGATGAGCCTTTGTGGCGTGTGAGGAATCCTTCGTGGAACCTCACACCTCTCTAACATGACATAGCCATCTTGCCAAAGGTGGTGAACACGGGAATACATCTTCGTCTCCGCGTGCTTCGGTTATTTCTTAACCGATATCTTACTTGTGTTGTTTACCTTGTGATAGCCTTCGATCTTGAAGTATCTTGTTCATCATCTAGGTTGCCTCACCTAGTTTGCATTTAGGCTCACTTATATTCCGCAAAGCCTAAAACTTGCAAAAGATTATAAATAATTTTGTAGAAACCTATTCACCCCCTCTAGGTTAACCATCTTACACTTTCAGACGAGAGCTGGGCATCGGGCTCGGGGAAGAGCTGGGACAACCGGCGGTGACACGGTGAACGCCCATGGTCGAGGGGGCGTGGCCAGGAACAGAAGAAGAGGAGAGGGCAAAGCTCCTCTCAAGGCGAAAGGGCGACATCGTGGGCGAGCTGGCGTCGGCGCTGCTCCGTCGAGGAGGGTGGTGGCGGACAGGTGACGAGGATGACATGGACGGCGGTGGGCGCATGGCTTCCAGAGGAGAGCCCAGGCGGCGGGCAGGCGAGGTGGAGGAAGGTGCCGCGGCGGCGGTGGAGGGAAACCGACAGATAAGTCGGGGAGGCGAGCGGCGAGGAGGGAACCGAGAGGCGGCGGCGGATTCTGCGGGCAAGGGAGCGACGGTGGCGGCGATGGAGTTCCAGGGAAGCGGCGGCGGGGTCAGCAGGAAGGCGAGGTGGGGGGAGGAAAGCGAGGTAGGCCCAGGGAGGAGTTGCATCGAGGAAGGATAGAGGTGTAGGCCGGTGTGGGTCCCACACAGTTGTTAACGGCGTGCAACGGCCGTCGCGAGGAGCCGTCTCCAACTTGCCACGTCATCATCCTGGTGGGGCCACCCTATCAGAAACGCTGTCAATCGACCGCAAATTGAGTTTTAGCATGAATTGCAACAAATCTGCCGTAAAGTGATGGTTTTTGCGATTTTTTTGTAAAGTGGTGGTTATTCGAACTTTCAGTCGAAATGTGGTAGTTTTATGCTAATAACTCCATCACACATCACACGGGGTTCCATGGTGCCCGGGGCGAGATCGAACTCGCAGCTCACGTCCCCGACAACTCCGCCAGGCTTGATTACTTCGTCATAGATCCGGCCCCGATCGAGAGGTGTGAATAATATTACTTGGGTTATGATAAGCCCCGAGGGAAGAGAGATGTTCTTGTGTATGGCCCGTGAGAATGCTAGGAAGTACGTTGCCGGGAGAGTCGCACAGGGCGCACGGTTTGATGTTGTTGATGATCGTGAATGTTGTAATTATGCATTCCTGCGCAAAGGCTTGGCTTTGGGAGCGGGTTATTCTGTTACTAGTATTAGCTCCTGCTATTCATGGGCTTTCTGAATTAGTTTGTAGATTCCACTATGTAAAGTTTTGCTGTAATTTGTACTAATTGCTGATACCAGTGAATACATGGTCTTTTCTTTGAATTTTCGCCCCTTTAATTTGTACTAATCCTGCAGGCTGCAACTCAGTTTCATCCAATCAAAACTGTGGGTTTGCCAAGTTGGATCCTCTTTTATCTGAATGTTAAGTACTACTATATGATTCTTTTTGTTTACGTGCTGACTTTGGTATAATAGGCATGGAATGCGTGATGCACATGCGGGGGCATGTTTTCGAAATTTTTATCACGTGAAATTTAGTCGCACTAAAAATTTACAAAGTAGAAACTTTATGGTAAGATACACAACTTCTTACACAGTGGCGCAATATCTCTATGGTCCATGTTTGGCAGCCCTATGAGAAACTTTTTGGTAAGATGCAACTTCTTACACAGTGCCTGCAATGCTCTGGGCCGAAGAGGCCGTTGCCGATGATGAGAGGATGAGGTGCAGCTTCCGGATGAACAGGTCAACATACATCAAGTAGCAGGATGTGAGAGCGCGTGCCGAGCAGAGGGTTCAGGTCGTAAAGTCATATCGGCGGAACAACACAAAACATATATATTCTCAGAAAATACTTCTATATATAGTTTTTATTGATGAAATGGTCCATGCGCCTTTCTTTATTTTATAATATGTACTATAATGCTTGATGATCACTTAATAATCGTCTGCAACTGTTTGCCGGCAGCCGCTTCTCTTGCAGCTTTGCTTGCAACTGCTTCTCCGATCAAGGCGCCGAAACCATCAAACCAAGGCGGCTGAATCGGCACGAGAGGCGCTTGGAAGCAGTCAAGCCACTTCATTTCCAACGTACAGATTGCTCACGGGAAACCGACGACGATGGATTGTATTGTACATGAAAGGCACATGGCGAAATTTATTTCCATTTTATTTCAGGGGATCGAATGGATTACACACACACACATCAAGGTTTCGCCTAGCTAATTTACCAACACAGCCCAACGGATGAGATGTTCCTCCTCCCTACTATTGCCTAGATCTCAAAACTAACACTGATCCCTACACCGATGCCACACACACACTACCAATCGATAACCTAAATTAACATCTTCTTGTAAAATAAGATCACCCTAACACGATCATGGCGACCACACCCGCAAGCAGATAGGTTACGACGACGGAGAATCCGGCTGCGAGGTCACGCCTGGATGCAGCACTGGGCTGGGCCAGCGGGCTCGGGCCGAAACTGGTGGGCGTGGACCCACCGGAGCTGGACCCGTACGAGGAAGATGCCGGGGCCGAGACGACCGGGCTGGACGCGCTGGCGCTGCCGAAGCCGCCGGCGGAGGGCGGTTTGGCCGGAGCGGCGGTCAGCCCGGAGTGTGCCACGACATGCGCGATCATCCGCTGGCCCGCCTCGCAGTGCCCCGGCACGCCGCTGACGAAGTAGAAGAACCCGGGACGGTCGAGCTTGAACTTGGTGTCGCCGTCCGTGAACCGGCTCACCGGGGTCTCTGTGCTGCACATCTTGTAGTCGTCGTGGTTCACCACGAACACCGAGTCCCTCTTCGCGTACTTGAAATCTGCACGCAACCACGAACGCGAATGCACGAGATATATATATCTCAAAATATCAATTACGATCGAGGAAACACAATGCATTTCATTTCAAGAATCAAAGAGCGCTGCGTCGATCTGATGCATGCGATGGTAACTGCTTACCCAAGACGTCGCCCACTTGGAAGCGGCTCTTCTTGGCCCAGTGGTTGTACGTCTCGGTTCCATTGCCCATCGGTAGCATCCACCCCCTCGCCTCGCCCACCATGTACACCACCGGCTTCGACGACGACGGCGACACCGAGGCCGCCAGCAGAAGGCAGATCGCAGCAGCAAGGACGCGGGCCATCGGAGTTGAAACTTAGAGCACTCTGTAACTAAACTTGAAACTAGATCGATCGGCTAGACTAGTGTGGAGTACGGTGTGGCAGTAGTTTAAATAGAGAGTTTGCAAGTGAGAAGCGCCGTCGAAGAGGGAGAGTAGGTTGGGTACGTGCGCGAGATCGCAGGGCGGTTGCAGAAGAGACGTTGGACTCTTTTTTACAGTATAAGTGACGTTGGGCCTGGTTCTATGTTGACTCCGTCACCGATGGGCTCTATGGGCCTCAATTGCATCGCAACCATGGCTCAGATAGAAAGAACAGGTTTCTGCTCCTAACGGTTTCGTGTAGAAGCGTTATTCAAAAAAAAAAAAAAACCTTCACGAGTTGGTGACATACTTCATCCGTTGACGATCGACTGTATTTATAGGTTTTGTATACTGAGCTAAATATTTTTAAATTTATCAGGTTTGTTGAGAAGAGTAGCGGCATATACGATCAAGTGATACTAATTTAGTATTATAAATATTACTACGTTTTCTAATAAAATTGGCCAAACTTTAAAAAGTTTGACTACAACAAAACCTAAAAATACACTTAGTTATGAACGGATGAAATATGTAATATGTCAAGTCATTAACATTTGAAGGGATTTCGAAAAGTATATGTAAAAGTGCATTGGTTTACGGTCGTGGCAAACTAGCCTAGTATTAGAAATTCCGCGAAGAAATCCACACCCCTCTTCAAACCCAGGAATTGCTCCGGCGGTGGCAACATATATGGTCGACGACACTCTGACGGTGGCGACATATATGATTGACTGACACCGGAGGAGAGAAAATTATGATTGTGGTGGACATGAACCCTCGCTGTTGAAGGACACAAAGAAGAACCTATAGAAACAAAAGCACTAGACAGCAGGATGAGAAAAATAGAAGACAACAGAGAAGGAGTGTTGAAAGCAACGAGGGGAATGCAACAAGTAGAGGACGGGGACGTCAGCCACTGACGTAGGACAATAGTGGATGCATGGATGGAGTTCTATTTTTTTACCGCTAAAAATACTTTTGGTACCTCCAAAACATTTCTTCACTCATGTATATCACAAATGGGAGTAAGCACGATGACCATTACAAGGAGGATATCACTTTGGTCTGTAAACTCCTAGTTCACACTTTGCCCTCCTAGAGAGGCTCGAGAGGTTTCCTAGATCCACCGCTAGTGAGACCTCCTCATTCAAGCCCTTCTCTCCACAGTCGGAGGAGGCCTCCGCGCCAATCCTGGACGGCGGACGGTGGCAACAGGGCCCCTTATTTTTTCTGGAGGTGGTGCCCTCAGTCCCCTAGCGCGATGCGTCTATTCTGTCATCTTCCCCATAATGGTAGGCGGCTTTCGATTCTTATTCATTATCCACATTTTTAATTAAGTTTTCACTTAATTAATACGAAGGCCTACAATGATCAACCCATATTTACAATTTAAATTTTAACTTAAAATATGCAAATCAGTCCACATGTCCAGTTCTACCCAAAGCCCATGTAGTGACAAATACCGCTTGTCATGATAAAAAAAAGACTCACATGTGAATAATAATACCCTTATTCACTAGAAAATATGTTCCAGGACTTCAAGCTTAAGTTACTTCTAGCCTAAGTTACTTACACTTGAAGTTGTGCCACCTCATGGTTAAAGGGTTACTATGGATGAAATCATGAAACACACACACACACACAAGAACCTTACTCACGAAATGCAACACGAGTCACCATCACATAGGTGTAACCTTGCTATGCCTTCCAAGGACCAATAAATATAGGACCCTATGATCATTCCCACCTCACAGCTCACCAAGACACACAAACCAAAAACTAAAAACTAGATAGTTAGAGAGAGATCTAGAGAGGCAAGTGAAGAAGAAAAGAGGGAGGATGCTAGCTACAAGAAGAATATCATCGTCAAGAAGAACAAGTTACTCTACAGTAGCAGGTTGATAGCTAAACTAGTAGAGCAGTAATTCTTAACATTAGTAGCAGAGATATTAGCAAGATATACTCAATCAAATTTAAGAATGCTTTAGTATCAGCAGAACATGTGTATATATGTATCTTGTTACTGGGAAGAAAGCACCTATATCACCTAATTAGGCCAAACATGATTTTGATGTGTGCACAGTCCAGTGTGGCCCTACATGCAGATCACTATGGCATAATCTAGCCTAATACTAATTTAACCATAAATAATTCATTTAGCTTACGACTGAATGTAGGATAATTGTCCCTATGTGTACTTTTGGTTATTACTGAGAATCCCTATGGTCTAATGATTTCATTGAGTTTTATATGTAGGAATATTCCATAGGTCATGCTTGTAGTCCATGTGTTGGATTCGAGTATGGATGCCATGGAGATAAATGTATACCTTGAGTATTGGCATCAAGATCATTGAGTTGAAAAGAATAATATGCTATGATCAAGATCTTGAGAGTTTGATCTCAACAGAAGAATTCAAGACATGGCTCCAAGTCGGTGCCATGATAGCCTCATGAGTTGATCTATGGTTGACTAAGATTTAGAGCATGCAATCAAATGAAGAATTATTTATGTACCTCAAGATATTTATATAGAGCATGAGAATATACATGGTTAACCAATTCAAAGAGTGAAGATTGGATTCAAGTTGTTCAACACATGAAGCATAAAGAATGCACCACATGGATAAGCCTTGCCATTATGGTCCATGAACTAACCATTATATATGTGCCTTATTGTTTTCTATGTGGGCTAGGTATCTGTCCATGGGCATGCATCAAAATTAAAGACTTTATATAGCCCATGAGAGGATGATATCAAGTGGTGATCGTCATCAAGGTTGAGAAGTGCAAGTTAAATATAAGCATCTCAAAAATATCATATGATTGAAGCTCGTTGTCCATGTTAGTGATAATGGAAACGTGAAGATGTGCCTTAATGAAGCTTTTCCATAGTGGTGTACGGGGGAGCAAATTATGAGTTAGTACTTTCGATAAATAGGAGTGTCGATCCCAACGAGGATCAGAAGGTGTTGACTAGTGGTTTGGATCAGGAATTCTCTGTAAATACTTAGCAAACGGATTTTTAGGGGTTTTTGATAATGCAAAGTAGTAAAGTGCAAGTAAATAAAGACAACAATAGTAACTGCAGCAAGTGGCCCAATCCTTTCTTTAGCAAAGGACAAGTCGGTTGCATTACTTATGAGGACCAAATGTTCTCGAGGACACATGGGAATACTGTCAAGTGCTTTCGCTTTATATAGTTGATTAATGTTCTTTGGTTGAATACGTGTTGTGTGGGTGAACCTATGCTAATGTACCAACCTTACTTGGACTAATACATACTTGTGATTATACCCCTTGCAAGCATCCACAACTACAAGAAAGTAATTAAGATAAAAACCTAACCACAACATTAAACTCTGAGATTCTACACTCCCTTGTGCAAAGGTTTCCTAACGGGGGTTCATGTTTTTGTCACTCTAGCAACCCCACAATTAGTAGCCAAATACACACTATATTTCCCTAGGCCCATAAATGGTGAAATATCATGTAGTCGACGTTCACATGACACCACTAGAAGAATAGAACCATAACTTAAATATCAAACCATTGAATATTACTTCAACACAGTTCTACTACTAACAGCATGACTTCTCCCATGTCCTCAAGAACTAAACGAACTACTCACGATACATCATATGGATCAAGATCAGAGATGATATGATGATGAATAATAATCTGAACATAGAGAACAATTCAATGGTTCCACTCAATAGCATCAACTACAAAAGTAATCAACACCGGGAAAGTTTCCCCTAAGAACTATGCAAGATTCAACCCAATTGTTACAACGGGATGGAGTGGTGATGATGGTGCTGGTGGTGAGGATGATGATGACAATCCCGATGAAGTCTAGCTTGATGACGGTGTTGATGGCGACGATCTTCCCTCTCCGGGAAGGAATTTCCTTGGCAGAAATTTGCCCGCCGGAGAGCTCGTTCTCTCTCTATAGTTTCCACCCCGCAGAGGTGGCAAAATCTTTCTGTGGTCGCTCCCTCTCGTCTTAGGGTTTCGAGGAGAAGATATAGGCAAAAGGGCGACACATGAGGTGGGCCAGGGTGGCCACACCACCTGGTGGTGCGGCCTAGGGGGGCCGCGCCAGGGGGTTGTGTGGGCCCCCTGTGGCCCATTTCCGCCTCTCCTTCCGGCCTCCTTCGTCTTCTAGAAAAAATAGGATTTTCCATATATTTTCTGGAATTTTTCGATCTTCGCAAATATTGCATCTGCACATCGCTTTTTTTCCATCAGAATCCTCACTCCGGAAGTTCATCCTCCAAAAGTCACCCAACATGCAAAAATATATGGAACAACATAAGTATCACCTCTTAATATGAAATATATCAATGAATAATAGTAAATTATGATATAAAATAGTGATGCAAATGGACGTATCAACTCCCCCCAAGATTAGACCTCGCTTGTCCCCAAGAGAAGACTGAGCTCAGTAAACATGACCACATGTTTATGGAGTGAAGTGTCGATAAAAAGAATATGGACAAGAAGCATCACATTCACCAATACACAACTCATAATAAAAAGCAACTCACCATTATATAACTTAACTTGCAACGATTATGGGAGTCACAATAATGATGCATAAAGACAAATCATAATTCGTAATGTCAAACTTTGTTCTTTGTCAGAGAATAGTTGACAAATCATACTTAGTTTTCAAGCAAAGCTTTTGTAATGAAGTTTATAATATGAATCCTTTTGCTCAAACATAAAATGCTTTTCACAATGATAGCATTCAAAGTAATATTCATTCAGATAGAGCAATGTGCAAAACAAGGAAGATAAGAACATGATTGAATAAATCATCATATGAATGATTGAATCACAACAACTCAAATGCTTGCTGGAGAAAGAAAGGAATAGGTTTACTTACTCAACTTAAGAAGTAAAAGAAAGGCCTTTCGCAGAGGGAAGCGGGGATTTCAAGTTTCATAAAGATCTTCCAAAAGATTATGATACTTACTAGCTTTGAGGTCTCATTACCCCTATCATAAGCATCTTGAGGTGATTAAGGTTAAAGTGAACAAATATGGAGTATATGCTTGTCAAATCATAAGTTGGCAATCTCATGGCCCTTGAGTACGAGGGCCATTCCTCATGCTACTCAACTTTAGTTACAAGCAAGTTCTTGTCATTGTAAGTATATGTGTATCATAGAGAACCGCCAACGGGGTACCCCTTGCCCCATGACACAGGAGCTATCCCATATCAAAATGACAAGGCAACAAACAGTGAGCATCTCAGCGATCCTTTATTTACCATGAGAATGGTGCATATATTTTTTTATCTTCTCTTTTTTTCTATATATTTTTTTCTGAGGATGCTTCATAGATTTCTCACTATGGTGATGCTGCAAGTTTCCACCATGATTAGGCATGGCTTAGGATAGCCGCCCAGGCGTTTCTCTAACACATATACATAACTCCATGGACTTACAAGCTCCCCTTTTATTTCACACCGCTGATATCCGCAAACAAAAGATCATGATATCAACTGGGTAGATATTTACAAGTGTTGAAAGTGTTCCCCATGACAACATGCTTCTGCTAATTCCCAACTTATAAGTGCAAGCATATACAACATAGGCGACACAATGGTTCAAGTTTATTAAGGGCAGGAAAGTAAGGCGTGCCATCAAGTTCGTGAGATCTTTACTAACTAGTTTTCACATAACAAAAGAATTTTTAATTTGGAAGATAGATGAAACTTGAGAATTTAATTGGAATAGCAATAATTCTAATAGGTATATATTGTGAACACAGATGGCATAGGTTTAAGTTCAAGGATTGGATGCACAAGAAGTATTCCCTCTCAATACAGGTTTTTGGCTAGCAAGGCTGGGTAGCAAGCATAAGAGTTGAAGGAAACAAGCAAACATACAAGTGATAGAAACAAACATGCAATCTTCCTTGAAAACACAAAAGATCTTAACTAAAGAATACTAAGCTTATGAGCCAATCAATAAAGAAAGAAAGTAATATAAAATACCTATAAGTGATTTTTTATTTTTCTTTCAAACCTCAAAAAGTGTTGCTACTGACCAGAGCTAGGTTTGCCAAAACCAATTTAAATTTACTTGATTCTCCCAAAGTGAGACCAATACTAATCAACAAGATCAATCATATAACAAAAATTGCAAACTAAGATAAGATGTGCAAAAAGTAAATGATGAAACTTCTCATTAATATTCTATAACGGCACTCACACCAAGGGATACATAGATAACTAACTAGAGGAGAGATACTTCCACAATGCAAACCATCTTATATGATAACTTCTCTATTCATGATATGATTCTACTAAAAAGGTAAAAAGATGAAAGATAATGATGTGATACCGCAGCACTCCCCCAAGCTTGGAACAAAGCAAGGGGATGCCAAAACCTGAAGTACTCCTTCGGTGATCATGGTGTTCCCTTGCAATCATCAGACTTCCAAGGTAAAGGATCCCCATCAACAAAGGACGTCTTGGTTTCCAATATCCTAAAACTAGCAGCAGAACTTATGCGTTTAAACCTAGCCTCATACTCATAGTTTTGATTTTGCACGTCGTAGAGCTGTGCTTGTAACTGGATGAAAGATAGAAGTTTACCTCAAGATAATAGGACTCAAACCTTAAACTTATTAGTAAGTGGTAGTTGAAGAAGTACATAAGGTGAGAATAAAAGATTATCTAAAACTTGATAAGGTAAAGTCATAAAGGTGATAAAATAGATTGATCACTAACAGGCTAATTCTAATGGAAACAACTCTTAAGTAATCCTTAATTGCTAATAAATCACATCCAATTGGACAAGTGTAGAGGAACAAGAAATTCCGATGGGTATGTACTAAATGTGCCCAAAACCAATCTTAGGAAGGACTACCAATACAACTCATATAATAAATCAAAGATTAGTCTTTTGGCCTCAACTATTGACTAAGAAAAATTAAAACCGTGTTTAAGTGAGACTTCCTAGACCTTACATAATATAGTAAATAGGATCGATGATCAAGTAAAGGAGTTGGATTAGGATACCTAATCAGGATTAGGAACTAAACAAGAGACCCCAAATTAAGGAGTTTATAACAAGGACATATCCCAAAATGAGGATAGTAAAAGGAACTTTGGAGTATTGGAGACAACAAGTTGGAGAATTCCAAATATGAGAAAAATTCATGGAAAAGATCTGGATATGGAATACTACAATTATTTCCATTTGAGGTTACCATGGAATTGAGAAATGTCGTAACCAACTCAAGTCAATTCTTCATTCCGAAACGTGAGAGTTTATGAACTTTGAGGAAGAAGTTTATTTTAAGGGGGAGAGTCTGTAACATCCTAGCATTAGAGCTTAGAAATAAGATGAACCTAGATGTGTGCATTGCATTCATGCATAGAAAATCCGAATAATTTTTGCGCTTTTGAACAAAACTTGTCAAAGTGATTGAAGGTTTTCTAAATTTGATGGAATTGAAGTAGATCATCAAGTTGTCTGCGATAAGTTTCAATATGACCTTTGCTAACACCTTATTTTGGGTAAACATGCTTTGATCTAAGGGTAGATCAAATATAACAAAATTAAACCACAATACATTGTTTAATGATTAATATCTGATCTTTAAGAGATCATATCACAGTATTCACTACCATCACTCATGAATACCAAGTAACAAGAATTCAATAACTAAGTCTTGACCTATATCATTCTTATCCATTCCTATCATGAGCATCATGGTATTTCTTAAACACTAATTCTTTATCACTTATTGAGTAGGAGGGAAATCAAGTCAAGACCATTCACCACATATCTTTCTTTCCCTATAAATCCTTATCATCTCTATTGAGCTTTATTCTAATATATGTTGTTCATCAATGTTGAGTAATCAACTATTGATTCACCCATTCTTAGCCTATCAATTCTTGATCTATCAACTCTTGTTCTTACCATAACAATCACTTTAAGCCTATAAAGAAAGATGTAAGAAGAGGTAGGTGGTAATGCTAGAATTATATATCATCTATATGATGGGAGTGTTGGAAGAGAATAAGATCAATATGATAATTGATGGAGTTAACTCACTCCTGAATGGATAGAAGAGTTATCTGGAAGATATAATTATATGGTAACAAAGAAGATCATAAGGATGAATTCTGAAGATAGTTACCAGGAGTAATCCTATTGGATCAAGTAGGCATAGTCAATGAATAATATCTCTTAGTACAAAAGAGATATTTAGTTGTTCCGTTGTCTGATGATAATGGAACCCGATCCCTCTTCCTGGGGGATTGTATGAAAAAAAACAAAAGAGATATTTAGAAGATAAGTATATACAACTGTACTGTTGTATTGATGAAGGCCTTGATTAGCCAACTGGAAACCTAAACTATAAATGATCAAAGAATTACAATGATCATGTACAAGTCATAATGTTACAATGTGAAGTTGGAATGTGAGTCATTGAGGTAACTAAAGTTAAGATAGTATAACAAAGATCCTACTAAAGAAGCATTAAGTTAGAGAAATAGAATATTCCTCTTAGAGAGTACTAAACACTTGAGGTGAAGTAGAATTCAATATATACATCTATTAGAGTAATATTAGTGATGGATGATAAAGGAAGAATATGAATGGAGCTGATTGTAACCATCTGTTGGATTGGAGATTATTAGTAGTAGAATATTTTGATAATCAAGTATAGTTATGAGAAGATTATGAAAAGCTTTATTGTCAAGCTCGTTGGATTTATAAATGGATTTAGAAGAATAAAATGTGGATAAGAATATTCTTGTGAAGTAAAGCTCATCATGTTAACACATGATGATGGATAGGAAGGAGTAGTATATCTAGGAAAGGAATTCTTTAAGTAGAAGTCAAGAATTATGAATTATGGACGATAGGAATTCTTGGTATACACTAAACCCTAAATCTTTAACCAAACATAAAATCCATTTCATCTGTTTGATCTATCATCCTATTTCCACAATCCCTTATAGGAATATTTTCCTATAGCAAATCACTTAAGCACATTTTTGTCATTTCCAATTATCATAACCTTATGTGCTTAGGAGATATATTTATCAATTCCTTTCCATAAGACATTCTAGAAAATAACTTTCTATTTTAAAGGGTGATATCATTAAATATCACAAACATAAAGACAAAATGTTTAGTCATTAATCTGTATTCACATCAATAAAAGAATATAAGTATATTAAGTACCCTAAACCCTAGGGTAAGCATTTACAATTCAAAGCTTAACTCCTATATTAGTTATAATAAAATATATATACCTTATTATTCCCTAGATTTATGGGAGTAATATTAACCAGATGATTTCCTTTGTATATCATACATCAAATAATGATATATGATCATTATATAAAAATTTCCTTACAAACTATAAGCTAACTAGAATTAAGTTTTATAAACAAATAAGGAAATATCCTAATATAAATCCATGGTTTATTATGAATAGAAAATTCATCACAAAACTTATTCCAGAATATTAGAAGGACAAGTACTTATTTAAAGAAAATAACGAAACTCTAAACACTATATTATAAAAGCTCATAAAATGACTTTAAATACCATTCATTATTGATGCAACTATTTAACAAATAAATTCTATAAAGGAAAATTCAAACAAATGTGTAATATACAAATCTGAAAACAAAATAGAAAATAGAAAAGGAAAACAGTAAGAAAAAAACCACAACCAGGCCACAACCCATTTCTCCTCTCCACTATCTACCGCTCACGTGCAGCCCGCTTTGGCCCAGTAGCGAGCCCAGCTCGTCACCACAACGACTGACGAGTGGGATGCTGCCAGGGACTGCGGGTTGAGTTTGAAATTTTGCCAGGGGATTTTCCGCAAAATGTTTGTCGTCGTCTTCCTCGTCTACTGGAAGCTGCTCGGTGGCAGTGGACGATGCCGTCCATCGCCGCCGTGCGCTGTGATGCTCGCCGCCGACACCCTGGGAGGTGATAAGGACGCCACCCTGATGCTGCTTCTCATCCTCATCTCCTCACAACCTCTCTCAAGCTCTTTCTTACTCTCCCGCATGAACACCGAACCCTAACTCCGGTCAGAGATGACCGTCGTCGTCAGTAGAGGTTGTCCCAGAGATCGTGGAGTCTAGGAGAAGTGAAGCATCACCCTCTTCATCATATCCACTCATTAGGTCAAGGGGAGCACGGTTTGGGGCGAATTTCATCATCTCATTCTGTCGGAGTTCGTAGGATATCATGTAGGAGAGCTCGCCTCCTACCACGTCTGTCCTCACCAACACTGCTACTGCAACCAGCGGTGAGTGTATGCATCTCCCCATGCTCTCTAATCTCTCTTTTTTTGCCGTATATCGCCGTTCCATCGTGTACCGTCGCCGACCATCGTAGTTGAGGGTCGTCGGAGTAGCTCCGGTGACCAAACCTGAGCGGCGTCACAACTATTAGGTTCCCCGTCGCGCTCTCTTTCCGATAAGCCTAACCACTGCCCCACGCACTCACCAAATCACGAGATCAAACATCGATCTGAGAAGATCAGCTCGGGTGACGTCATCCCGACATCATGCTCACGTCACCACTGCTGAGTCAGTTGGTTTGACCCAGTCTTTGCACATGTGGCGGATGATGTGGCAACGACCCCACCAATCAGTGACTAGGGCTAGATGTGTGTGAAGTATAAAAGTTCAGTTTCTGTTTAGAAAATAAACAAAAAAAATATATATTCAAACTCAAATAAATTCCAGATATTAAATAAAGTGATTACATCATGTTAAATCAATAACTTTTGTTTTATAATTCAAAAAATATGTTTAATATATGAAAATTTTCAGAAAAATAAAATCTATAACTTAAAATTATTATCAAACATTACTTTGTTGATTATTTAAATCATTATGATTTAATAAAGGGTTTATAAGTAATAATACTTTGATAATTCATATTTTAATACTGGTAAATGTTAAAAATATAAATAATATACCAAAATCATAGAAAAATAGGAACTATAGTTTAAAACTATAAACCTAAAATGTTATATCACTTAACCAAATATTTATTATTTATTAAGTGTTTATATAGTAAGAAATCTTATAAAAATCATATCTTATTATTTATAAATCACAAAAATACATGTAATATACCAAAATTATCACAAAAATAATACCTACATGTTAAAAATATAATATTTTACTTTTGAGGAAAATAAAAATTTAAACAAATTAATAACTTAAATTTAAACCTCTTTCCTTAGTTGATAATTCATATAAGGGTAAATAAAATATGTTAATATTTCTAAAATTAGCCAATTGAGTCTAATAAATAGTATTAGTCTTGAATATTGATAATATGAAGTCAAAATGGTTCAACACATTTTAAATACAATCTTATTGAATTATCATTCAACTATAAGTGTAGATCATTTTCTGAAAAGATTCTTATCAATTATAAAAATCTTCAAAATGATATGTTTAACCAAATAAAACATTTTACCATTTTTTCACTCACAACTTTATAATGGACTAAATCCAAAGATAATTAATAAGTAGTAAATAATATTGTTTACTTATTTACAAGCCATAACCAGACCCTTATAAGGAGATAAATCCTTTTATACATTTATAATGTTAAGAAACCACTACTCAAATATAAGTAATGCCATTCTTAAGTAACTTTAAGGAAATATTAAAAGATGAACAAATACAATATCATAAGCATTACACCTTAAAATCCATCCATGTTCTTAAAGTTAACTTTAGTCGATAAGACTTTAAATATAATGCTAAAGACTTTATCATGTGCTTTATAGTTAACTTTGGTCTATTTTAATTCAGACCTAAAGCATCTCAAGTCCAGACTATTCAAGCAAGCATAAAAAACATCATTCACAATCTATCAATCATATTCTAAAAGCTATCAGGATTGTTTAAAACTTAGTAAAGAAATCTTTTCTTCAAATGTTATTCTTTTTGCCACTTCAGACATATGACAATTAATAATAATTACATTACTTTATACTTTACTTGTATACTTAGGATTATTAACACTTAAGTTCCTTATAAATGCCATTATTTGCAAAGTAAAATTTGAAGGTAAGGAAATTCTTATATATAAAGTAGTCTTTGAGTAGCATTCCACATTCGTGTATCTTATTATTGTATAGTATTATAATTACATGTTTTTCACACACACCCACAAGCCTTAATAAGAAGCACAAGGGTGAGGCTTATCTAAAAGTACAACACATTCTAAAGGAACCGTTTCCAGTATCCAAACCCTAGAACCACGCTTTTTCTGGGGATTCGATTTTACCAAATTGCATGATATTATTTGTGCATAATAGCATATTGCTTCTTTAAACATTAGTCCTTACCGGATCAATGATGCTGATTTTAGATATTGGATATTATATTGTCTCGACGACCGTAAGTGCATAATCTTGCAATCACAAAAGGCAAGTTCACACTTGCTCATGTCCTTTGATTATTTTCTGTAAAGTATTTTACAAATTTAGTGTTGTCATCACCTGCATTTCAAAAAGGTCAGAAAACACTATTTTTGATAATAATGCGAACTATTGGTTACTGATTCAGGGTGATCAGCTAATCTATTAAGTCTGGCAGTCGGAATACCACTGCACATGACTATATCACCTAGGACTTAACAACCAATGTCGCTAGTGATTCTTGCGCCATATATTACGCGTTGACCATGAGAGTTGGAATGGGACGGAGAAGTCAGCTGTATCTTTTCCCTCTCGCATGGAGACGGATGTGCGGGCCGTGGCTGCACTTGTAGCGTGCATATATTGGTAATTCATAGAGGATATGCAACATATGGGTGGGAACCCTCGACGTCCCATGATAGTTCCGGCATCTGAACGGTCTGTACAAACCATTGCCATAATTCAATGGGTGGGCATGGTGTACACAAAGGAGACATGCGGGGTCGCGGAGAAGGCAGTGATTGGCTTGGATCTTAGGTTGGCCCTCAAACCAAGGAAGTTTGAACGGGAACATACTCCTGGCCGTGCAACAAAGCCTAAGGTCTCTCATGGGTAAAGTGACGCACCTCTGCAGAGTGTAAGAACTGTAACTTGTTACTCCCTATTCCGGGAAGGAGCTATGAATGAGGCGGGAAAGGAACTCCATGAAAGTTCTGGTAAACCCGTGAAGGCTGATAGACATAGCTTTTCAGAATAAAAGCAACCTTTGAAGAAATGTTTACGAAAACTTGCATTTCCTATGACCTACGGTCTATGGCTGTAGATATAGTGCATCAAACACTCCTTTTCTAGTGAACTTGCTGAGTACGCTCGTACTCAACGTATCTTCTTAACCCTTGCTAGATTCTATAGGGTCCCCACCCTTTAATAAGATTGAGCCCCCTGTGTTTACAATGCTAGTCCCTGGATCAATAGCTAGCATCCACAGTTTAGATGTAATATCAAGAAACAAAGGTCATAATATAACTTTATAACCAGGAATAACATAATTTTATTACATCATACATAGCTCATTTGGCTATTACATTACATTGCAGCGGAATAACTATAGTCATGGGGTCCTTCATCTTCAAAGTGCCACAGGCAGATGTTGGTTGTAGACTTTGTAATCCTAATCAATCAACTTCACTAAAATCAATCAAACCTGCAACATTACAAGTTACAGCCACAATGGTCAATACATTTGAATTGTATTGGCAAGTGATACTATGGTAATATAGTGGAGTCTATCATCTATATGCATTTGGCTAAGTGGAGTTGAGGCTTGCATTGCTCAAAATAGATTTTTCCTTAACATTTGAAAATACTAAGTTTTGCTTGGCAAAATCATTTTTCCCAATCAAAGATTTGAAGATCCTTTTACCAAGGCATCTCTCCATCAAAGATTGAAGATTTCAAACAACCCTTGTTCAAACCACAAGATTTTAACTTAGAAATTTGAATGATGAGATTCTTGATTGCTTCCATGTCTTGATGCTCAAATTGTCCTTTACCAGGGACATGGCTAAGTACTTAGATTTTACACTCTGCAGAGGTGGTGCACTTTCCCCACAAGACTTGGTTTCCCAAGACAAGATCTTTCAGAAGCCTTCCCTTAGACCAACATGGACGCGTTCCAACCTATAGGGTTCACCAAATATGTTTTCAAATCACAAAACTTGGTTTTTTGGGGTCAGAGAGTTTAAAACAAAACATTTTCCAAAGGTTTTCTTCCAAAACCATTTTTAATAAATAAACCCACATTTCTATTTGACTAGAAATGGTTTTAAATCAAGGAATCTTTATTTTGTTTCACCAAATGAGTTGCTATTGCAAAACTTGGTGTTTTGGGTCAGTAAGTTTGGTCCAAAACATTTTCTCCAAAGTTTTTACTCAAAACCATTTTTCATAAACAAAACAATAGTTTTAATTAGCTAGAAATGGACTAAACCAATTAATCCATTCTAAACTTTTCCAAATTCATTTTCCAAAACATAGGTTGGTTCCTAGGGTCAGTAAGGTCACAACAATCCAATTTGCAAAGGTTTTAACCCTAAAATCATTTTTAAACAATTTTTCTAATCTAAACAAGCACACAAATGAATCTGCAAAAACAAGTAAACTAACAGATACTATTTGCTAAACCAAGGGCAGGGTTGGCTAGGGCTTGCTCTCCTGAATCCAACAACATAAAGTTTGCAAAATTTGGACGTGTGGATCCAAAGATACAAGGGTTTGAAGTTCACAAAATATTCTGTTTTCAAATCTGTTTTTAAACAGAATAGGGGACACGCGTCGCTTTCTAATTGGGTGGTACCGGTTCGGCCGGATCGTGGCTGTGGGCGTTGGATCTAACTAGATCGTGTGGCGTAGGTAGCGTACCTCTTCGGCATTAAGTGAAACTATCGTATCCGTCAGATTGTCATCCAACGGCCATCGTCACCCTGACCAAACTCTGGCGGCGCACGACGGCTGCGCGCGGCGGCGGCGCTCTGGCGGCGAGGTTGCCGACGATGCAGGATGCGAGAAAGAGGGAGGGGAAGCTCACCGAGTTCGCAGCACACTGCTAATGCTCAACGTGGTCTTTGTTGGCCAAAGGGCGCACAGGGCTGTCCTTGATTGCTCGCCGGAGTTAGGGTTGGTGTTGGACGGCTCTGTCCACGGTCGGAGACGGTGCTGTGGTTCACCAAGATAAACGGAGGACTGGGTTAGCTTCGCAAGGCCAAGGCAAAGATGTTTGCGTGATCGAGGAGACACGGGGTGGTCGGAATCTACCTGTGGGCGTCGTCGGAGAAAGAGGCAGACGGCGGTGCTGCAGGTCGTCGTCGTTGCTGATGCTGTAGATCACGAGAGGGCAAACCGAGAGTAGGGTCAGATGCGCAAGAGCAAGGCGATGCTGTGTGTGTGAACGAGAGGACAAGGGGTGGTCTGGTCTTACCGGAGAATGTCGCCGTAGTTGGAGCAGACGGCGGTGCTGGCTCGGGGTAGATGTTGCCGACGCTCAGGGACGCGCGCGAGCGAGCTGCGGCTGCAGAAAGTTCCGCTGGGGGATGCTGAGCACAGCTGCGTGCTCGAGGAGGCACGGGGCGGTCAGGCTTGGCCGGAATCGGAGATGGGAGCTCGTCGGAGACAGTGGAGTGTCTGGCGAAATACTGCAGCCCGGGGGCGTGCTTGGGGAAGGAGACAGAGGGGAAGTGGAGAGGAGTCACAGGCGTTTAAAGGGGCATGGTCATTGCGAGGAATCAAAGCCTCCTTCATGCGTAATCAACGCCGGAGTAATCTCACTGTAACGGCAGGGCGACGGGGTCTCGTTGAAGACGATGAACAGAGAAAGGTGGGTCCCGGCTGTCTGCGAGAGAGGAAGTGAGGGAATAAGGTCCACCAGTCAGTGACTTAGCGGGTAGCTTCTGCGGTGGAGAAAAACGGTTCGGGCGAGGGTGAAAACGATGAACAGGCGAGTGGGTCCGCTTGGCAGTGAAAGGAAGGAAGTGGGGATGGGGTCCAGTTGTCACTCTCTGTGCGGGTAAGTTTCTGAGTGAGAAAAGAATGCTTCGGGGAAGAGAACAGGTGGGCTGCTGTTGGGCTAGTTGGGCCAAATGGTGGGCTGTTCTATTTTTTTTTCTGTTTGAAACATTTTTCCTTTTCTATTTCTATTTTCTGTTTTGGATTTCAAAACAACATTCAAACAAGGTTCAAATCAAATCAAACAAACACCACACTTCACAACTTTGAACTTGGTTCTGTTTATCAACATCAACCAAAGTCCAAAATGAAATAATATTTTTATCCATTTTAGGATCCATTCAATAATTAAATAAAATGGATCTTTAGTTATTTAATAAAATAGGGTTTGATTTAATTAATAAAAAATTCCATTTGAAATCAAAATATTTTCAAAACCAAATCAGTAGGTTTTATTTGAAAATAAGGAATACTTGAAAACTTGTTTAAAACAAAATAACCTTTTTGCTATAGGTTCCATTAATAATTAAATAAAATGGACCTTAGTTAATAAATCAAATAGGATTTGTTTTAATAAAATATTTATTTTTAAATCAAAAATAAAACCAAAACTCCAGTAGGTTTTATTTGAGAAAACAAAATACTTGGAAAACTATTTTTTAAAGAATAAATAAGTTTTGATGTTTTGAAAATAGTAAAACCTTTATTAATAAAACTTGGATATTTAAATCCTTTTTATTTTATTTTAAATAAACCTCTACTATTTTAATCAAAGCAAAACCTTTTGTTTCAAAGTCTTGGCCAAGGTTTAATTTGGCTTTATAAAATAATCTTTATTTAAAATAATTCTTTTCATTTTGAAAACCAAACCTTTTATAAAAATATTTCAAAGAAGTAATAAAATACTTGGGAAACTTATTTAAAATAAATAAATAAGTTTTAGTGTTTATTTAAAATGGGAAAAGCCTTTACTTAAATAAAATTTGGATATTACATCCTTATTACTTTATTTAAATAAACCTTTACTCATTTTATCAAAACAAAATATTTTATTATAAAAGCTTGGCCAAAAATTAATTTTGGCTCTTTAAAATATAATCTTTATTTATAAATCCACCTTTTCATTTGAAAACAAAGTCTTTTATTAAAAGATCCAAAATAGTATTTCCAAAACATTTTATTTTCCTTTAATAAATGTTTATCTTTTTAAATCCCTTTAGGATTTTATTTGATCCAACTGGTTTGAAGTCCCAATTGAATTCAAAAAGTTTCTTCTGGCTCTGAAAATCAAACAAAGTTTTATTTTATTCATTTATTTTTCACATTACAAGATTTGGAAAATCTTGGGATGTGACAGGCTACCACCCTTAAAAATAAATCTCGTCCCGAGATTTGGGGAGGCTAGGGTTACAAGTTGGCTCAAAACAACTAGGGTACTACCACCCTTAAAATTTTTCCAACTAAACTACATGCTGGCCTTCTTGGGATCCTGGGGAAACTTCTCTGGGCAAACATCTGCATATTGTCCTTTATTTCCATACTTGACTCATGGGCCAAGGTTGAGATCCTTCATAGGCTTGTTCAACTTGTTCTTCATCTTTTCTGGACAGTTGCTTGCATAGTGTCCTGGGTTCTTGCAATTGAAACAGTGGATATCTTGGAGTTCTTTACGTTGCTCTTGTGGACAAGTTGATACATAATGACCTAGCTCTTTGCAGTTGTTGCACACCACTTGGTCAATTCCCTTATTCTTCTAGTTCTCTAGGCATCCACTGGGGTAGTGTCCCATTTCCTTACATTTACGACATTGCACAAGGCTCATGTCCTGCTTTGGTTTCTTGGGTTTCTTTGATCCTTTGAATTGGGTTGTCTTGTTTGGAGGTACGAGTGGTCCTTTTCCTTTGGTAGACTTGGATCCTTCTTGTTTCCTTTGTTCCACCATGGAATAGATGGGGCAATGTATAGGAGTATGATTGTTTCCTTCACATGGGTAACAAGTAGCTTGAGAAGTAGGACATTGTCCAATAGGATGTTTCTCTTCACAGTTAGGGCATTGATCTTCATGCTCCTTGGAAGTATGGTCCTTGTCTCCACAAATAATGCAAGCTGGGTCTCCATCTAGAATAACATTCTTGTCATCCTTGTTGTCATACACTCTGTTGGGATAGTTTTCTTCCATGTTGATCATTTGATTAGTCACCTTAAGCATCAGTTGGGATTGTTCTTCCAAAAACTTTTGCAGTGCTGGATCTTTATCACTATTGCTGGCTATGAACTGAGATGTTAGTTGGTTCAACTGGTGTTGGGTTGCTATGAGCTCTTTCATGCTGTCAGCTTGGTTGGTGTTGGTGTCATCAATCTTGATGTTGGAGTCTCTTGGAGTAGTCATCTGTTTGGGTTGGATTGGGATTAGAATAGGCAAGAGATTTCTAAGGAAATAATTCTAATCACACACATCACAATTCACTCAAGCAATGGGCAAGCAGTCACAAACCAAACATTCCACTCAAACAACAAGTTTCAAGCATAATTTTAGGCAACCAAAAATATTTTTGTTACACCACATAAGTTGGTGGGTTTGACTTAAACTAAATATGGTGGTCCATCTATATGGTTCACTTGAGATCTTTCCATCCTTCTTCGTTGATTCTTCTTGCATGAGATCTTTGTACCCTTGGAGAATTCTTGTGTCTTGGTCACAAAACTTCAAAGGTGGTGATGGCTCCCTCTAAGTTGTGTTTCCTTAGTCTTCAAGTCTGGAGCAACATTTCTTGTCACACTTGTAGTCCTTAGTGGTATCCAAGTTGGAAGTCCTTGGTGAACATGCTGAAGATGTTGAAGTCATTGGAGTTGAAGAAGTTGAAGTCATTCGAGTTGAAGAAGTCCTTTGCACATGGTGAAGTCTTTGGTCATGGAAAGGCTTTGTCCATCAAGTTTGAAATAGAGGAGATGTAGAGTTAAAACCAAAATTGTTGAGGAAAGAGTTTACAAGATTGTTTCTAAATAAGTTTTGGAACAAATACAACTCCTATTTTTCTAAGGGTTTTTGTCAAATCCTAGGTTTACAAATCCTACAGGCAACACAATGCTCTGATACCATCTTGTAGGGTCCCCAACCTTTAATAAGATTGAGCCCCCTGTGTTTACAATGCTAGTCCCTGGATCAATAGCTAGCATCCACAGTTTAGATGTAATATCAAGAAACAAAGGTCATAATATAACTTTATAACCAGGAATAACATAATTTTATTACATCATACATAGCTCATTTGGCTATTACATTACATTGCAGCGGAATAACTATAGTCATGGGGTCCTTCATCTTCAAAGTGCCACAGGCAGATGTTGGTTGTAGACTTTGTAATCCTAATCAATCAACTTCACTAAAATCAATCAAACCTGCAACATTACAAGTTACAGCCACAAGGGTCAATACATTTGAATTATATTGGCAAGTGATACTATGGTAATATAGTGGAGTCTATCATCTATATGCATTTGGCTAAGTGGAGTTGAGGCTTGCATTGCTCAAAATAGATTTTTCCTTAACATTTGAAAATACTAAGTTTTGCTTGGCAAAATCATTTTTCCCAATCAAAGATTTGAAGATCCTTTTACCAAGGCATCTCTCCATCAAAGATTGAAGATTTCAAACAACCCTTGTTCAAACCACAAGATTTTAACTTAGAAATTTGAATGATGAGATTCTTTATTGCTTCCATGTCTTGATGCTCAAATTGTCCTTTACCAGGGACATGGCTAAGTACTTAGATTTTACACTCTGCAGAGGTGGTGCACTTTCCCCACAAGACTTGGTTTCCCAAGACAAGATCTTTCAGAAGCCTTCCCTTAGACCAACATGGATGCGTTCCAACCTATCAAACACTACCACCAACTGTCCATTTGGCTAAGTTCTTGCAACCTATATGATCATGGCAGAGCCCATATTGCCAAGTGGTTGCACTTGAAACTTCTCAACATTTGACATCTCAAATCTCTTTGTTCCTGGGTGGCCATCCACAAGTGAGATACACAAGCCAAGTCCATGGCCTTGTGAACCACTCAACACAAACCATTCCTTCCATTCCACCCAGGTGATTCATTCACTTAGTTGTTTTATTAAACAAAACATAAGTCCACAGACTTAGAAATTTTCCATAGCATGAATATATATTCCACCCTTGTTTTCTATTAGCTAAGCTAAGCATGAAAGTAATAGGAATCTTAACTTAGGAAATTGCTACTAAGGTTTCATCTACTAGGTTTTCCCATAGCATAGTTTATACTTAGCAAAAATTCCATGCACGTCCTACTTAGAAATATCACTAATGCATAGTGAAAATAATGGGACAAAAGATATGAAGCATCACTTGCCTTTTTGGTAGAGTATAGGCTCACTCCTTGTCCTTGCAACAATGACACTCTTCAAGTCACAACAAATCAATCAAGCAAGGCACAAACTCAATCTACCAATCAAGCAAAACAACACATAAAATGACAAAGTCAAAGTAATGCATGCAAGCATGCCAAGCTTTGTTTTGTTTGAAAAAGTGGTTCCTAATGGGTCATAAACATTTTGAAAACACCTATTGGTCATTTTGTAAAGTGGCAAAGTCAATTGCAATAGGTTTCACTTTTTTTTTTAAAAACCATTTTCAAAACAAAGTATCATTTTATGTGGTGTAGAAATATTTTTTTACTAAGGCATTAGCCTATAGGGTTCACCAAATATGTTTTCAAATCACAAAACTTGGTTTTTTGGGGTCAGAGAGTTTAAAACAAAACATTTTCCAAAGGTTTTCTTCCAAAACCATTTTTAATAAATAAACCCACATTTCTATTTGACTAGAAATGGTTTTAAATCAAGGAATCTTTATTTTGTTTCACCAAATGAGTTGCTATTGCAAAACTTGGTGTTTTGGGTCAGTAAGTTTGGTCCAAAACATTTTCTCCAAAGTTTTTACTCAAAACCATTTTTCATAAACAAAACAATAGTTTTAATTAGCTAGAAATGGACTAAACCAATTAATCCATTCTAAACTTTTCCAAATTCATTTTCCAAAACATAGGTTGGTTCCTAGGGTCAGTAAGGTCACAACAATCCAATTTGCAAAAGTTTTAACCCTAAAATCATTTTTAAACAATTTTTCTAATCTAAACAAGCACACAAATGAATCTACAAAAACAAGTAAACTAACAGATACTATTTGCTAAACCAAGGGCAGGGTTGGCTAGGGCTTGCTCTCCTGAATCCAACGACATAAAGTTTGCAAAATTTGGACATGTGGATCCAAAGATACAAGGGTTTGAAGTTCACAAAATATTCTGTTTTCAAATCTGTTTTTAAACAGAATAGGGGACACGCGTCGCTTTCTAATTGGGTGGTACCGGTTCGGCCGGATCGTGGCTGTGGGCGTTGGATCTAACTAGATCATGTGGCGTAGGTAGCGTACCTCTTCGGCATTAAGTGAAACTATCATATCCGTCAGATTGTCATCCAACGGCCATCGTCACCCTGACCAAACTTTGGCGGCGATGCGGTCACAAGGCGCTCTGGCGGCGAGGTTGCCAACGATGCAGGATGCGAGAAAGAGGGAGGGGAAGCTCACCAAGTTCGCAGCACACTGCTGATGCTCAACGTGGTCTTTGTTGGCCAAAGGGCGCACGGGGCTGTCCTTGATTGCTCGCCGGAGTTAGGGTTGGCGTTGGACGGCTCTGTCCACGGTCGGAGACGGTGCTGTGGTTCACCAAGATAAACGGAGGACTGGGTTAGCTTTGCAAGGCCAAGGCAAAGATGTTTGCGTGATCGAGGAGACACGGGGTGGTCGGAATCTACCTGTGGGCGTCGTCGGAGAAAGAGGCAGACGGCGGTGCTGCAGGTCGTCGTCGTTGCCGACGTTGTAGATCACGAGAGGGCAAACCGAGAGTAGGGTCAGATGCGCAAGAGCAAGGCGATGCTGTGTGCGTGAACGAGAGGACAAGGGGTGGTCTGGTCTTACCGGAGAATGTCGCCGTAGTTGGAGCAGACGGCGGTGCTGGCTCGGGGTAGATGTTGCCGACGCTGTGGACGCCATGAAGCGAGCTGCGGCTGCAGAAAGTTCCGCTGGGGGATGCTGAGCACAGCTGCGTGCTCGAGGAGGCACGGGGCGGTCAGGCTTGGCCGGAATCGGAGATGGGAGCTCGTCGGAGACAGTGGAGTGTCTGGCAAAATACTGCAGCCCGGGGGCGTGCTTGGGGAAGGAGACAGAGGGGAAGTGGAGAGGAGTCACAGGCGTTTAGAGGGGCATGGTCATTGCGAGGAATCAAAGCCTCCTTCATGCGTAATCAACGCCGGAGTAATCTCAACAGAACGGGCGTGACGGGGTCTCGTTGAAGACGATGAACAGAGAAAGGTGGGTCCCGGCTGTCTGCGAGAGAGGAAGTGAGGGAATAAGGTCCACCAGTCAGTGACTTAGCGGGTAGCTTCTGCGGTGGAGAAAAACGGTTCGGGCGAGGGTGAAAACGATGAACAGGCGAGTGGGTCCGCTTGGCAGTGAAAGGAAGGAAGTAGGGATGGGGTCCAGTTGTCACTCTCTGTGCGGGTAAGTTTCTGAGTGAGAAAAGAATGCTTCGGGGAAGAGAACAGGTGGGCTAGGTGGGCTGCTGTTGGGCTAGTTGGGCCAGATGGTGGGCTGTTCTATTTTTTTTTCTGTTTGAATCATTTTTCCTTTTCTATTTCTATTTTCTGTTTTGGATTTCGAAACAACATTCAAACAAGGTTCAAATCAAATCAAACAAACACCACACTTCACAACTTTGAACTTGGTTCTGTTTATCAACATCAACCAAAGTCCAAAATGAAATAATATTTTTATCCATTTTAGGATCCATTCAATAATTAAATAAAATGGATCTTTAGTTATTTAATAAAATAGGGTTTGATTTAATTAATAAAAATTTCCATTTGAAATCAAAATATTTTCAAAACCAAATCAGTAGGTTTTATTTGAAAGTAAGGAATACTTGAAAACTTGTTTAAAACAAAATAACCTTTTTGCTATAGGGTCCATTAATAATTAAATAAAATGGACCTTAGTTAATAAATCAAATAGGATTTGTTTTAATAAAATATTTATTTTGAAATCAAAAATAAAACCAAAACTTCAGTAGGTTTTATTTGAGAAAACAAAATACTTGGAAAACTATTTTTTAAAGAATAAATAAGTTTTGATGTTTTGAAAATAGTAAAACCTTTATTAATAAAACTTGGATATTTAAATCCTTTTTATTTTATTTTAAATAAACCTCTACTATTTTAATCAAAGCAAAACCTTTTGTTTCAAAGTCTTGGCCAAGGTTTAATTTGGCTTTATAAAATAATCTTTATTTAAAATAATTCTTTTCATTTTGAAAACCAAAACTTTTATAAAAAGATTTCAAAGAAGTAATAAAATACTTGGGAAACTTATTTAAAATAAATAAATAAGTTTTAGTGTTTATTTAAAATGGGAAAAGCCTTTACTTAAATAAAATTTGGATATTACATCCTTATTACTTTATTTAAATAAACCTTTACTCATTTTATCAAAACAAAATATTTTATTATAAAAGCTTGGCCAAAAATTAATTTTGGCTCTTTAAAATATAATCTTTATTTATAAATCCACCTTTTCATTTGAAAACAAAGTCTTTTATTAAAAGATCCAAAATAGTATTTCCAAAACATTTTATTTTCCTTTAATAAATGTTTATCTTTTTAAATCCCTTTAGGATTTTATTTGATCCAACTGGTTTGAAGTCCCAATTGAATTCAAAAAGTTTCTTCTGGCTCTGAAAATCAAACAAAGTTTTATTTTATTCATTTATTTTTCACATTACAAGATTTGGAAAATCTTGGGATGTGACAGATTCTCAAGCCGTTAAGACGGCGTCTACATCAAGTTATGCTCCAGGAATCTTCATCAACATCTCAAGCTCTTCAATGAAGTAAAGGAAGTCAATATATACATCAACTAAAGTGAAGACAAAGTTGCTGATTAGATAGAAATATAATCTCTAGCCATAGAACCTACTTCTGTAGAGTTTTACAATAGCAGCAATATAAGCCAGATAGTTAGATGCTAATCTTATTAGTATGATAGTTTTTGAGTTGTTTATTTCTAATTCTTCTTTGTAAGAAGTTTCTTTCTCTCTCTTTAACCTAGAGTGTTCTCTGGATCTTGTGTAAAGAGTTGAGTTGTAACCTATAGTCATGTCTTGGACCTGCTGTGTTTCTATTGTACCACTCTGAGGGATGTAATACTAGTGAACGATGTTTCATTGGTGTTATGTCAACGACTATAATGTACTACATCATGTAGTGGTATGCTGGGTCACCGCAGCTGGTATCAGAGCATATGCTTTGACCTTAGGATTAAAACCCTTTTAGGAAGATCTGTAGGTTGGATAGTGACTATAGAAGCCATCTTATCTAATCCAAATAATCTTATGAATTTTGATGAGTATCCACTTGAGTATAACCTTGTCACAAGGTGTATAATCATCTTTCTTAGAAATAGTTGTCCATTTTCTCTTAGTAAAGTGTTATTTAGTGTCTTCCGAAGGAGACCTAACCCACCAAGATACTGTAGAAAAGCCAATTGGTCACAGTAGATTAGGATCAAGTTTAAGACATAATTGAAGTAATTTAAATGGTGTAGTCTAACCATAAAATTGAAGGTAGATAGTAACACCTTATTGTTAATTGATAACAATAGATAATATAATGAAGACCATTAGAGCATGTATAGTTATAATGGGAAGTTAATCATGTGGGATTCACTTCAGAATTCTACGTGATGAAGTGAAATTATGTTAAGACTTTTTTTGAGAAACATAGTACAAACACAGACGCTCACAATGCGTACACACACTCACCCCTATGAACACATGCACGCACACTCTACCCCTATGAGCATCTTTGAGAGACTGAGCCGGCGGGTCTTGAGATTGATGAAGTCACCGTAGGCGCCTCGCTATCGACGGGAACGTCGCCTCCCACTGAAAGAATATTCCGCCTTAATGAGACACCAAAGCGTCAAACCCGGGGTTTGAACTCTGGTGGGCTGGGGGTACCACTGCCCTCCTAACCATCCAACCACGGGTTGGTTCTCAAAATTATGTTAAGACTTAATAATAGTGTAATGAGAAACAAGATCATGGTGAGATTATCTCCAAAACCATGATGTAGGTGTAATAATTGTCAAGTAAGTAGTAAGTTATGTTGAAGTAAAAGTAAGAAAATCACCTGGTAGAACTATGATAGAAGTCATAGGTGCTAGAAATTTCCAATAATATTTAGTTTAAGTTAGCAAATAGAATCTGATTAGTCATTCATAGTGATCATGTGAGGTTAGTTTATTAAATAAAGAAAGGTTGGTTATAGGTAGTCATTCCAAATGAGGGACCAAAGGTAATAAACACCCAATTGATACCACTTTGTTTAAGATTATCCTGTTGCACTTGAGAAATTTGGGTAGATATTGAGATAAATAATAGTTTGACCCCTATGTGCTAAGTATCACAACGTAAACCTATATGAGGAGGTGTCATATACTACATAACTAAGCCTGAATTTTAGAGATACTATACTCAACTACTATACCGCGGGCTTAGAATATTTTGTGTTATACGTACCACATCTAGATTTATTTGTTTTTCTTGGATCTTCTTGATTGACTAGATTTGTACATGAAGGTTAACTTGGTGTGCAAATACATGTTGCAACATCCAGTCATTACTTGATGTTATAGACCTAGATAGGATTGGGAATTCGTGTAAGGGAGTGACGAGTTCCGAAGACCAAGATGAAGACTTACATGAAGAATGAAGCCAAGTATAAGGAGTATCAAAACAATTTGAATAAAGGATCAATTTCAGATCATTACTACACAGTAATAAGAAGAAAGACTAGTATAGAAGTTGTATGGAGCAACGAGAAGTGAAGAACTTAAGTTCACCTAAAACAGGTGATGTTGCTAAGAAGTTAATGAAGTAGTAGTATCTAGCTCATGGAAGAATCATGAATTAGTACAAAGAAGAAGCGTTGGAACCAAAATGGTATTCAAGCTCTGACAATTCAGAGAGAATGCTAGAAGTATGTCGAAAACTGTAGGGTAATACATACACCCTAGGATGGTCCGCAACTGGTATTTGTCCGCAGATGATTTTTGGTTGATTTAGTTAACCAGATCATCTTAGTGTTGCATAAAGAGCATAAAACTTGGCCTAAGATAAGTAATACATAAATGAGTATAAAATTTAAGGCGACCATCTTTCGAGACGCCTCGCGAAGTCAGGCCTATCAAAGCGAAAATGTCCAAATAGTAAGTAAGACAAATAAACTTGGAAGATCTATCTCGGAGATCCACAATTGTGTGGGTATACCGTAATTTATTTCATGAGACCTTAAAGAGGTATAGTATAATATGGATAGATACCACTATTCTAGTTATGAAGCCAATGGTTACTACATTGGCAGTTTAGAGACAATTAGTAAACCCTAAGGGGGAGAGTAAACAATTAAATGGAAATACCGTTATCCGAATCTCCGAGTAAAGGTTGGAGAAGAAGTATTAAACTAGGTTAACATTAAGCTTTATTTTCATAAGGTTAAAAGAAATCATTATTATAAAGGTACTCTCGGAAGTATGTCCGGATGAAAGATAGAAGTTTGCCTCAAGATAATAGGACTCAAACCTTAAACTTATTAGTAAGTGGTAGTTGAAGAAGTACATAAGGTGAGAATAAAAGATTATCTAAAACTTGATAAGGTAAAGGCATAAAGGTGATAAAATAGATTGATCACTAACAGGCTAATTCTAATGGAAACAACTCTTAAGTAATCCTTAATTGCTAATAAATCACATCCAATTGGACAAGTGTATAGGAACAATAAATTCCGATGGGTATGGACTAAATGTGCCCAAAACCAATCTTCGGAAGGACTACCAATACAACTCATATAATAAATCAAAGATTAGTCTTTTGGCCTCAACTATTAACTAAGAAAAATTAAAACCCTGTTTTAGTGAGACTTCCTAGACCTTACATAATATACTAAAGAAGATCGATGATCAAGTAAAGGAGTTGGATTAGGATACCTAATCAGGATTAGGAACTAAAGAAGAGACCCCAAATTAAAGAGTTTATAATAAGGACATATCCCGAAAAGAGGATAGGAAAAGGAACTTTGGAGTATTGGAGACAACAAGTTGGAGAATTCCAAATATGAGGAAAATTCATGGAAAAGATCTGGATATGGAATACTACAATTATTTCCATTTGAGTTCTCTTACCATGGAATTGAGAAATGCCATAACCAACTCAAGTCAATTCTTCATTCCGAAACGTGAGATTTTACGAACTTCGAGGACAAAGTTTATTTTAAGGGGGAGAGTCTGCAACATCCCAGCATTAGAGCTTAGAAATAAGCTGAAACCAAATGTGTGCATTGCATTCATGCATAGAAAATCTGAATAATTTTTGCGCTTTTGAACAAAACTTGTCAAAGTGATTGAAGCTTCTCTCAATTTGATGGAATTGAAGTAGATCATCAAGTTGACTGCGATAAGTTTCAATATGACCTTTGCTAACACCTTATTTTGGGTAAACATGATTTGATCTAAGGGTAGATCAAATATAACAAAATTAAACCACAATACATTTTTTAATGATTAATATCTGATCTTTAAGAGATCATATCATAGTATTCACTACCATCACTCATGAATACCAAGTAATAAGAATTCAATAACTAAGTCTTGACCTATATCATTCTTATCCATTCCTAACATGAGCATCATGGTATTTCTTAAACACTAATTCTTCATCACTTATTGAGTAGGAGGGAAATAAAGTCAAGACCATTCACCACATATCTTTCTTTCCCTATCAATCCTTATCATCTCTACTGAACTTTATTCTAATATTTGTTGTTCATCAATGTTGAGTAATCAACTATTGATTCACCAATTATTAGCCTATCAATTCTTGATCTATCAACTATTGTTCTTACCATAACAATCACTTTAAGCCTATAAAGAAAGAAGTAAGAAGAGGTAGGTGGTAATGCTAGAATTATATATCATCTATAGGATGGGAGTGTTGGAAGAGAATAATATCAATATGATAATTGATGGAGTTAACTCACTCCTGAATGGATAGAAGAGTTATCTGGAAGATATAATTATATGGTAACAAAGAAGATCATAAGGATGAATTCTGAAGATAGTTATCAGGAGCAATCCTATTGGATCAAGTAGGCATAGTCAATGAATAATATCTCTTAGTCCAAAAGAGATATTTAGAAGATAAGTATATACAGCTGTACTGTTGTATTGATGAAGGCCTTGATTAGCCAACTGGAAACCTAAACTATAAATGATCAAAGAATTACAATGATCATGTACAAATCACAATGTTACAATGTGAAGTTGGAATGTGAGTCATTGAGGTAACTAAAGTTAAGATAGTATAACCAAGCTCCTACTAAAAGAGCATTAAGTTAGAGAAGTAAAATATTCCTCTTAGAGAGTACTAAACACTTTAGGTGAAGTAGAATTCAATATATACATCTATTAGAGTAATATTAGTGATGGATGATAAAGGAAGAATATGAATGGAGCTGACTGTAACCATCTGTTGGATTGGAGATTATTAGTAGTAGAATAATTTGATAACCAAGTATAGTTATGAGAAGATTATGAAAATATTTAGTGTCAAGCTCATTGGATTTATAAATGGATTTAGAGGAATAAAAGGTGGATAAGAATATTCTTTTGAAGTAAAGCTCATAATGTTAACACATGATGATGGATAGGAAGGAGTAGTATATCTAGGAAAGGAATTCTTTAAGTAGAAGTCAAGAATTATGAATTATGGAAGATAGGAATTCTTGGTAAACACTAAACCCTAAATCTTTAACCAAACATAAAATCCATTTCATTTGATTGATCTATCATCCTATTTCCACAATGCCTTATAGGAGTATTTTCCTATAGCAAATCACTTAAGCACATTTTTGTAATTTCCAATTATCATAACCTTATGTGCTTAGGAGCTATCTTTATCAATTCCTTTCCATAAGACATTCCAGAAAATAACTTCTATTTTAAAGGGTGATATCATTAAAGATCACAAACATAAAGACAATATGTTTAGCCATTACTCTTTATTCACATCAATAAAAGAATATAAGTATATTAAGTACCCTAAACCCTAGGGTAAACATTTACAATTCAAACCTTAACTCCTATATTAGTTATAATAATATATATACCTTATTATTCCATAGATTTATGGTTGTATATCATACATCAAATAATGAGATATGATCATTATATAAAAATTTCCTTCCAAACTATAAACTAACTAGAATTAAGTTTTATAAACAAATAAGGAAATATCCTAATATAAATCCATGGTTTATTATGAAGAGAAAATTCATCACAAAACTTATTCCAGTATATTAGAAGAACAAGTACTTATTTAAAGAAAATAAAGAAACTCTAAACACTATATAACACAAAATCACTTTAAATACCATTCATTGTTGCTGCAACTATTTAACAAATAAATTCTATAAAGGAAAATTCAAACAAATGTGTAATATACAAATCTGAAAACAAAACAGAAAAGAGAAAAGGAAAACAGTAAGAAAAAACCGCAACCAGGCCACAACCCATTTCTCCTCTCCACTATATACCGCTCACGTGCAGCCCGCTTCAGCCCAGTAGCGAGCCTAGCTCATCACCACAACGACTAAGGGGTGGGGCGCTGCCAGGGACTGCGGGTTGAGTTTGAAATTTTGCCAGGGTTTTTTCGCAAAATGTCTGTCGTCGTCTTCCTCTTGTACTGGAAGCTGCTCGGTGGCAGTGGCCGATGCTGTCCGTCGCCGCCGTGCGCTGCGATGCTCGCCACCGACACCCTGGGAGGTGATAAGGATGCCACCCCGACGCTGCTTCTCATCCTCATCTCCTCACAACCTCTCTCTCAAGATCTTTCTTACTCTCCCGCATGAACACCGAACCCTAACTCCGGTCAGAGATAACCGTCGTCGTTAGTACAGGTCATCCCGGAGATCGTGGAGTAGTCTAGGAGAAGCGCAGAATCACCCTCTTCGTCATATCCACTCATTAGGTCAAGGGGAGCATGGTTTGGGGTGAATTTCATCATCTCGTTCCATCGGAGTTCGTCAGAAATCATGTCAGAGAGCTCGCCTCCGACCATGCCTGTCCTCACTAACACTGCTACTGCAACTAGGGTGAGTGTACGCATCTCCCCATGCTCTCTAATCTCTCTTTTTTGCCATATATCGTTGTTCCGCCGTGTACCGCCACCGACCACCGCAGTTGAGGGTCGCCGGAGTAGCTCCGGTGACCAAACCTGAATGGCGTCACCACTATCAGGTTCCCCGTCGCGCCCTCTTTCCAATAAGCCTAACCACTGCCCCGCGCACTCACCAAATCGCGAGATCAAACATCGATCTAAGAAGATCAGCTCGGGTGACGTCATCCCGACGTCATGCTCAGGTCACCACTGCTGAGTCAGTTGGTTTGACCCAGTCTTTGCACATGAGCCGAATGATGTGGCAACGACCCTACCAGTTAGTGACTAGGGCTAGATGTGTGTGCGGTATAAAAGTTCAGTGTCTGTTTAGAAAATAAACAAAACAATATAAATTCCAACTCAAATAAATTCCAGAAATTAAATAAAGTGATTAAATCTTGTTAAATCAATAACTTTTGTTTTATAATTCAGAAAAATATGTTTAATATATGAATTTTTTAGAAAAATAAAATCTATAACTTAAAATTATTATCAAACATTACTTTGTTGATTATTTAAATCATTATTATTTAATAAATGTTTTATAAGTAATAATACTTTGATAATTCATATTTTAATATTGGTAAATGTTAAAAATATAAATAATATACCAAAAATCTTAGAAAAATAGGAAATATAGTTTAAAACTATAAAGCTAAAATGTTATATCACTTAACTAAATATTTATTATTTATTAAGTGTTTATATAGCAAGAAATCTTATAAAAATCATATCTTATTATTTATAAATCACAAAGATACATGTAATATACCAAAATGATCACAAAAATAATACCTACATGTTACAAATATAATATTTCACTTTTGAAGAAAATAAAAATTTAAACAAATTAATAACTTAAATTTAAACATATTTCCTTAGTTGATAATTCATATAAGGGTAAATAAAATCTGTTAATATTTCTAAAATTAGCCAATTGAGTCTAATAAATAGTATTAGTCTTTAATATTGATAATATGAAGTCAAAATGGTTCAACACATTTTAAATACAATCTTATTGAATTATCATTCAACTATAAGTGTAGATCATTTTCTAAAAAGATTCTTATCAATTATAAAAATCTTCAAAATGATATGTTCAACCAAATAAAACCTTTTACCATTTTTTCACTCGCAACTTTATAATGGACTAAATCCAAAGATAATTCATAAGTAGTAAATAATATTGTTTACTTATTCACAAGCCATAATCATATCCTTATAACGAGATAAATCCTTTTATACATTTATAATGTTAAGAAACCACTACTCAAATATAAGTAATGCCATTCTTAAATAACTTTAAGGAAATATTAAAAGATGAACAAATACAATATCATAAGCATTACACCTTAAAATCCATCCATGTTCTTAAAGTTAACTTTAGTCGACAAGACTTTAAATATAATGCTAAAGACTTTATTATGTTTTTTATAGTTAACTTTGGTCTATTTTAATTAAGACCTATCAGGATTGTTTAAACCTTAGTAAAGAAATCTTTTCTTCAAATGTTATTCTTTTTGCCACTTCAGACAACATATGACAATTAATAATAATTACATTACTTTATACTTTACTTGTATACTTAGGATTATTAACACTTAAGGTCCTTATAAATGCCATTACTTGCAAAGTAAAATTTGAAGGTAAGGCAATTCTTATATATAAAGTAGTCTTTGAGTAGCATTCCACATTCGTGTATATTATTATTGTATAGTATTATAATTACATGTTGTTCACACACACCAACAAGCCTTAATAAGAAGCACAAGGGTGAGGCTTATCTAAAAGTACAACACATTCTAAAGGAATCATTTCCAGTATCCAAACCCTAGAACCACGCTTATTCCGGGGATTCGAGTTTACCAAATTGCATGACATTATTTATGCATAATAGCATCTTGCTTCTTTAAACATTAGTCCTTACCGGACCAGTGATGCTGATTTTAGATATTGGATTTTATATTGTCTCGAAGACCGTGAGTGCATAATCTTGCAATCACAAAAGGCAAGTTCACACTTTCTCATGTCCTTTGATTATTTTTTGTAAAGTATTTTACAAATTCCATGTTGTCATCACCTCCATTTCAAAAAGGTCAGAAAACAATATTTTTGATAATAATGTGAACTATTGGTTACTGATCTAGGGTGATCGACTAATCTATTAAGCCTGGCAGTGGGAATACCACTCCACATGACTATATCACCTAGGACTTAACAACCAATGTCGCCAGTGATTCTTGCGCCGTATATTACGCGTTGACCATGAGATTTGGAATGGGACGGAGAAGTCAGCTGTATCTTTTCCCTCTCGCATGGAGACAGATGTGCGGGTGTGGCTGTTATCACTCGTAGCGTGCATATATTGGTAATTCGTAAAGGATATGCAACATATGGGCGGGAACCCTCAACTTCCCATGATAGTTCCGGCATCTGAACGGTCTATACAAACAATTGTCGTAATTCAATGGGTGGGCATTGTGTACACTAAGGAGACATGCAGGGTCGCGGAGAAGGCAGTGATTGGCTTGGATCTTAGGTTGGGCCTCAAACCAAGGAAGTTTGAACGGGAACATACTCCCGGCCGTGCAACAAAGCCTAAGGTCTCTCATGGGTAAAGTGACGCACCTTTGCGGAGTGTAAGAACTATAACTTGTTACTCCCTGTTTCGGGAAGGAGCTATGAACGTGGCGGGAAAGGAACTCCATGAAAGTTCTGGTAAACCTGTGAAGGCTGACAGACATAGCTTTTCAGAATAAAAGCAACCGTTGAAGGAATGTTTACAAAAACTTGCATTGCCAACGACCTATGGTCTGTGGCTATAGATATAGTGCATCAAACACTCCTTTTCTTGTGAACTTTCTGAGTACGGTCGTACTCAACGTATATTCTTAACCCTTGCTAGATTCTGAAGCCGTTATTACGACGTCTACATCAAGTTATGCTCCAGGAATCTCCATCAACAGCTCAAGCTCTTCAATGAAGTAAAGGAAGTCAACATATACATCAACTAAAGTGAAGACGAAGTTGCTGATTAGATAGAAATATAATCTCTAGCCATAGAACCTACTTCTATAGAGTTTTGAAATAGAAGCAATATAAGCCAGATAGTTAGATGCTAATCTTATTAGTATGATAGTTTTTGAGTTGTTTATTTCTGATTCTTCTTTGTAAGAAGTTTCTTTCTCTCTCTTTAACCTAGAGTGTTCTCTGGATCTTGTGTAAAGAGTTGAGTTGTAACCTATAGTCATGTCTTGGACCTGCTATGTTTCTGTTGTACCACTCTGAGGGATGTAATACTAGTGAACAGTGTTTCATTAGTGTTATGTCAATGACTATAATGTACTACATCATGCAGTGGTATGCTGGGTCACCGCACACAATTATCTCAGTTTGCTTTGACGTAAACTACTTCGACTTGAAAACCATGCACTCTGACCAAGGTTGGAAGACGAAGTGGTTATATATCAAGGACCGACAAGTTGAAGGCCAATAGTTCGGGTTAGCTCCCTTCGACCCGAAGAAAACTTGCCGGAGGCTCAACTCATGGGATCAACGCCCCAATGCTAAATAAATGAAGGAAATTCGGTCTCTACTGGATCGGATTAATAAGGTGCACACCGAAGAGTTGACAGGTTTGTAGATCTTGACCTACTTTCTTTGAGTGCGCATCCAACCTCTCTAGGCTAGGCTAGCTGGAATGTGGGCCTACTCCGAGAAAAAGGACTTGATGTTGATCTCAGCCAAGAATCTTCCACTCGAAGTCCTCGAGAAAAGGGTGCGCTCCTTAACCACTATAACGAAGAAGAGTCCAGTCCCGATAGAATGTCGGGTTGAGCCCTTTCGCAAGAAAAATTTAGTGCCTGCCGTAAGTTTTCATCTCCCTTTTGGTTGTCCTTGTTTTTCACTACTGTCTCCTTTTGGATTTTATCGCGTTACTCTATCTATTATGTTGTAGGTCCACAACCATCTTTCTTCTCTTCCTCTTCTTCCTAAATCCGGCGAACTTCATGACATCACCACATCATCTGAAGGATACGTTGATGCTGCTGTTGCCACAGATGATGATGAAGCTTCCTCTACATAATCGTATCATGATATTGCATCAGTTCCTTTAGCTCACTCCGAGGATTTTAAGAGGGTATCCACGTCTAGGAATTGAAAGCGCCTTGAACCCGTTGAAACGCTCAAAGATTCTGACGATTCAACATGTTTAAAGCCGCAATATGTTGTGTCATCGGATTAATGATAAGTATTCCATAGGGGTCCTAGAGGAGTTGAGAAAGGTGAGGTGTGAGACGTACGGTGTTCCGGGGATGGTGAGCACACAAGTGTACCTATGTTCAGACCCGACAGCGGTGATCGGATCCTACTCCTGCTAGCAACCCATTAATACATCGGCGAGAGCCGGATGTTATAGCGATTACAAGAGAGGTCCGCCTATGCGAGTTGGTTGTAGTTGTTGCCCTAAAGGCTCCCATAGACCGTCTTATGAACACTAGAAAAATACCCCATACCCGGCAGATTTGTGGGGCGGCACAAGCGAAACGTACCTCCAAAAGTTGGATGCGCGGCGGATGGGCAATCGTGGAACCGTTTTGTTGCGACGACCATTTTTTCGTTGTTGTCTTGTGATTCACGGCGCCTGTGTGCGCTGCAATTGACATTTTCTAGGTCCCATGACCGATTTCCCTTTTCCCTCCACTATTGTAACATCCCTAAAATCATGTTTTCAAAGTTTGCATATCATTCATGCATTCATACTCATTTTAGGATCATTTCTTAAAAAACAGAAACTTTGTGATCTATCATTTTATGTAAAGCAAGGCATTAGCCTTATTGCTACCTTATAAGAAGGAAGTACTTGTTTTGATCAGCAGTGAATTGATCCTAAGATTGATTGATATTTTCCAAAGCTTGTACAAAGTTTTTCAAAACAAAATATGAATTTAAAACCATTCATATGTCTTTATTAAATAAGTGGTAAAGGCATTGTTTATTTTAAATTCCGATGGGCCAATATAAATTTGATTGAACAACAATTTTAAATACTCAAATAAGTGCATGTTCCATCCTATAAAGATTCAGAGAAAATTTGAATTCAAATTCATTTGAAAACCATTTGAAAATGATTCAAAAGAATCAAAATAGAAAAGGAAAAGGATAAAAGAAATGGAAACAGGCCGGCGCCACTCTTTTGGCCCAGTAGCAATTGCAGCCCACCCGGGATTTCCCCTCCCCCTCTGTTTCTCACCCGCACGCATACCCCTCCCTCACTGACACCCCGGACCCACGCGCCATGTCACCTTTGTCCCCAAAATCACGCCGCGACCAGCATTGCCGCGGCCGTTTCTCCGATTTGATTCCGCGTTTGATTGCGAGTAAACGCTAGCGTAATTCCCTCTCTCGCCCCGGCTATTTAACCTCCTCCTCCCTCCGCTCATTTCCCCTCAAGCCACAACCATAGAGAGCCACCAGGCTGCCCACAATCAAGCTCACTCCGCCGCGGTACCGAGCGTCTCCGGCGGCAAATTCCGGTGAGATATCCCCGCCCCTTTCCTCCTGGTCTTGCTAGCTTGTTCACTACATCCTTGCGCGTCGTTTAACACCGCTGCTGTGTGCTAGGATCATCCAGAGCCTCGGCAACGTCGACGACTGCGCGTGTCCGACGAAACCATCAACTCCGGCGAGCTTTTCTGGTTAGTTCTGACCGCGCCTTGCCCTCTCTTTGATACTTGCATGGCCAACATCACCTTGCGCATCTGACACACTGCTTATTTTGCCCTGGCATGATCTGTACCTTCGCCAACAACGACGAGCAGCCGTGCCCGACACCTTCGCGAACTCCGGCGAGGAATCCCTGACGTTTCCGAGCGCCCCTCCGCCAACTAAGACCACCTTGAGCAACAACATCGTCACACGAACTCAATGAGCTACCCCACTACCCTTCTCGCTTCCTGCATTGCCGATAGCATCACCGTCTGACCGTGCCGCCGCCAGCCACCGTCACAGCACCGCTGGTTTTTGGTTCGTTTGATTTAGGCCGTTAGATCTGGATCTGATGCGTAGGAATAGATCACTTAAGCGAACCGGTACGCGCAGATCTGGCCATGCGCTGCCACTTAGATCCAACGGCTCATGTTGATCGATCCACGCGAAGCGGTACGCACCAATCAGATAGCGCCGCGTGGCTAGAGTTTTCATTTAAAAACAGAATTTAGATCTATTAGATGTTCAAACTTGCAAAATTCATAACTTTTGATCCACACGTTCAAGTTTTGTAAATTTTATATCATTGGAATCAGGAGAGAGAATTCTATCCAACCATACACTTTGTTTAATAAATTGCATCTATAAAATTGGTTATTTTTGCAGATACATTTTTAAGCTTATTTTGAGTATAATTGTTTTTTGAAAAAATGTTTTAAAGACTAAATAAAGTTTATTTAGTGTATAATTGTTTTGTTTGAGACTCAGTACTGTTCCACTTGTCTTGTTTGATTTAGAAAAATCATCACATGACATTTGCATGCATTCATATATTTTGCTTGTTTATTTTGATATGTGAATTTGGTGCTATCATTTTATGTTTAGATTTTGGTGCTAGTGGTGATTGTGATTGTGAGGATTGTTGCTACTCCCCCAACTACCAAGGCAAGTGGTGCTTCATATTTTTGTCCCAATATTTTGACTATGCATTAGAAATATTTTGTATAGGGTTGCATGGATATTTTTGCTAAAGTATCTATATGCTATGCTTGGGAAATCCTAGTAGTTGTAGAATTGCTAAAGTTTCCTCTAAGTTAAGATAATTGCTATTGCCATTCTTAGCCTAGCTAGTAGCAACCAAGGGTGGATTATGTATATGCTATGGAAAAATATTGCTAAGTCCTTGACTTATGTTTTTGCTTAATAAAACAACTAAGTGAATGAAACACCTGGGTGGATTGGTAATTGCTTGGTTGTTTTGGTTGAGTGGTTACACAAGGCCCATTTCTATGGTTTACCTTGTGTATCTCACTTGTGGATTGCCACCCAGGAACAAAGGGATTTGAGATACCAAATGTTAAGAAGCTTCCAGTGCAACCACATGGCATTATGGGCTCTGCCTGGATCATATAGGTTGCAATAACTTAGCCAAATGGACAGTTGGTGGTAGGGGATTGATAGGTTTGGAGCGCGTCCATTTTGGTCTAAGGGAAGGCTTCTGAAAGGTCCTGTCTTGGTGAAAATCAAGTCTTGTGGTGAAAGTGCACCACCTCTGCAGATGGAAGAAACTAAGTACTTAGCCATGTCCTTGGTATTGGACAATTTGAGCATCAATACATGGAAGCTATCAAGAATCTCCTCATCCCAATTTTCTAAAGTTAAAACATGTGGTTGAACAAGGGTGAAGGTTCACCAATTTCTATTGGTGGTTCCTTGGGAGTTTTTGCCAAACAAAAACTTAGTCTTTTCAACTGATAGGTAAAACCTATTTTGAGCAAAGCAAGTCTAAGCTACACTTATCCAAATTCATGGAGTGACTAGATGATAAAATTCTACTAAGGTATCACTTGCCAATACTATTCCAATGTATTGACCCACTGTGGCTGTAACTTGTGATGTTGCAGGTTACTCTGATGATGATTAGGGGTTATGAGTCTACACTCAACATGCTTGCCTGTGGCACATGAAGATGAAGACATCTATTTTATATTGTTAAGTTAAACTCTTGTACTAGCCTATGGCTATGGAGTTGTAAAAGACTATGTTATCTCTGGAATGACGATGTAATAATGACCTTTGTTTCTATGTACTTCATCTTAAACTTTGGATGCTAGCAATTGATCTAGGGACTAGCATTGCAATTACAGGGATCTTTACCTTTATAAAGGTGGGATCTTACAGATGGTATCAGAGAACTTTGTTGGCTGTAGGATTATGACCCTAGGATTGGATTAGAAACCACTAAGGAAAAATTTCAACACTTTGAAAAATTTCTAAGCTTGTATTTTTCTTCTCGTAAACTTTTCTAATCTTCTTTATCATCTCTATTTGTAGATGAACTCCATCAAAGAAGCCGTAAGGAAGGACCACTCATGACCATGACCTTGGAGTGTGAGACTGAATTTCCCAAAGCCCTCAAGAACCTTATGGTTACCATGGGGATACATGGTGCAGCTGTGTACAAAGGATTCCCTGTGATGGATGAAGGAGAAGAGTATTGGTGGGTACAACTTCAATTGTACAAAAACAAGGAAGACAAGCACAAGGAGTCATGATTCTGCATGGTCACCAACTCAGAAATGCAGACACCATTCTTTGACTCCGCAAGAAATGCAGCTTGGAATGCTATCAAGGAGCTTGGTGATATACTCAAGTGCAAAATGCTCAACACCCAAAATGACCTTAGAGAAGAAAAGAAGCATACCCAAGAGTTAGAGACTACCAACCAATAACTAAGGGGAGACATCATAGACTTAATTTGGGATTCTTGTGAGCAAGATAGGGATGCCCTGATAGCTATTTTGTCTGAGTGAGAGTTGTAACGTACTTCGTTAGTTGAACCACCACACTTATCGTTTTATTTCCAAAAATTTGTCTAAGTTATGTTGAACCTTTGATGCTTGTAATGGATTTGTGTATGCCATGACTTGTGTGATTGTTGCAAAAGATGTGCTTGTGATATTTTGTCTTGAGATTTTTTCTATTGATGTTGATTCTAACTTTTCTCTATCTTATAAAATTAGATGCCTAATGTTATTATCAACATGGCCAAGGAGTTCAAGGGAACTCATTTTTGTATTCGTCTCATTGAGCTCACTAGTGTGCTCAACCTTCCACTTCCTAGCATCATGACACTTCCACTCACCAAGTTTGAGAGGAAGGACCTTTGGGGCTTCAAATTCACCCAGCTGGGACGCCAGACAGAGCGAACCACGGAGACCATCACTTTCAAGATGATGCATGATGACAAGGAGAAAGGTCTAGAAGTAGTCATGCAAGAGTTACTTGGGCGCCTGGTAGGGAGACAGTCCACCGAGCTTAGAATTCTTTACTTTCACCCCTTCGGGAGATGCAACAAGGAGGGTGAAGCTATTGAGTACAAGGATGCTGCTAGAGAGACGATGGAGCCGATTCGTCTATACCTCCAGGACCTAGAGGGTCTTATTAGGCACCTAGATACTGATAGGACCAACGTCATGCTTAGCAATGACAAGCTCCAGGTTTAGCTTCGTGAGAAGGACAAGCTCTTCGCGGAGAAAGACGATATAGTCAAGGAAATGGAGGCCAAGTTTGAGAGCCAGGACAGGAAGTTCAAGAGCCAAGAGAAAAGAGTCCAAGACAGGAACAAGAAGATCCGGGAGATGAAGGAAGAGCTAGAGGCCAAGGACTTCGAGCTTGAGCATCAGCAGGGAGTGATTGAGGGGCTTCTCTCACAGAAGAGGGCTCTTAGGGCCAAGATAGAGGCCTTGACTACTAAAGTTGATGAGTACAAGACCGCCATGGAGAGTGCAGGCCTTGACTACTAAAGTTGATGGCGGCCAGAGGAGGTGGTGGCGGTGGCTGAATCGGAGGGGCTCCGTCAGCGAGCAAGAACGCTATTTGAGCTGCCGCGTCAGCCTCCGCGTAGCTGTTGACGGTGTTCACCATGCCTTTGAAGGTAAGGAGACCTGCCGCCTGTTATCGCCTCAGAGAATGTCGGAGAAGCGTGCCCCGATCCAGTCCTTCCACAAAGTGATACATAGCGTTATCATCGGGGTAGTGGGCCAGATCGGCTCGTACAGGGAGCCACCTGGCCAGGTAATCGCGGTGGTTTTTGCCCTCTCTCTGAACGTAACGCGCCAGGTCAAAGATGGTAACCACGCCGATGAACTTGGATCTTTGCTGTCCGGACGCGCGGGCGAAACCGGCGGACTTGCGGCAATCTTCCACTGTTATATCCTGCACATGGGCGGTTTGGGTGGGCCTTGAATTTTTTCGATCTTTGCTGGCAAACTTCAAAGAGAGTTCCGACATCGATCCTTTCGTGAACGTATCCTGCCCGTAGGCGGTCCGTGCGGGTCTTGGGTTTTTCCGATCTTTGCCGGCAAACTCCAAAGAGAGGCCCGACATTGATCCTTCCGCGAATGTGTCCTCCCCGTAGGCAGTCCGTGCGGGCCTTGATGCTCCTCCGACTCCCAGGGAACTAGTGCCCGAGTCGGTTTCTCTAATGAAGAGGTGGATGTCTCTGATAGGAACGATTCGAACACCGCATAGGGTTCGTTTTCGCCGGGATCCAAAACTCATCAGGGGGGACGATCGGAATGTTGCCAGAGAAGAGAACGCGACCGATGGCTACGGTTTCGTCGATTCCCGTGAAGATCTTGGTCCTCGCCCGCTGAAGAGCCTGAAGCGCCTCTGGCCCCATTGTGGGCGCCAACTGTCGTGGTATTGCCGACGAGTACGCCATGGAGGGGTCCTCACAGTGCATGTTTAGAGACGTGGGGGAAGGCGGACGGTTGACAGGTACGAGGTAACATAGCTTACACAGGTTCCGATCCCACGACAGTGGCGAAATCCTACTCCTGCTATAAATCACTATAAGGGCAATACGCCAAGTTACAGAGATAGGTTTGATGTGCGAGGTTGACTGAAGTTATGCCCTAAAGGCTCCCATAGGCCCGACTTATATAGTCGCCAGGTCCTAGGGTTACAGGGAAAAGTCCTAGCCGGATAGGTTACAGAGTCCTACACCGTCTATTAATAGTCTTGTGTGTCTTGTACTCCAAGGCTCCGGGTACGTCGGTGACTTCAACCGTAGCCTTCCTTTATCCTGCATGGGCCTCCCTTCTCGATCCATCTAACTGGGCCGCCCAGCAGGCCATAGGCCATGCTACCAACTGTGGGCCACCCGGGTTAGCCGGATAAGAGACATGCTATAGGGATACCCATATAGCATATCCCCAACATAACCCCAAAATGATAACGGTAAATCTGTAAGTGACATCATAGAATGAACCATATCTAAGAGAGTTCGATTACGATGTTCGGACACACCATTATGTTGTGGTGTTCCCGGCGGTGTCAATTGTGAAAGTATTCCGCATTTCTTCAAATGCTCACCAAAATCGTAACTTAGATACTCACCTCCACGATCAAATCGTAGAAATTTAATCTTCTTGTTACGTTGATTCTCTACTTCACTTTGAAATTCCTTAAACTTCTCGAAAGTTTCGGACTTATGTTTCATGAAATAGATATACCCATATCTACTCAAGTCATCTGTGAAAGTAAGAACATAACGATAACCACCGCGCGATGCTACACTCATTGGACCACACACATCGGTATGTATGATTTCTAATAAGTCCGTAGCTCACTCCATCATACTAGAACATGGAGTCTTAGTCATTTATCCCATCAGGCATGCTTCACATCTTTCAAGTGATTCAAAATCAAGTGATTCAAGAAGTCCATCGAAATGGAGTTTCTTCATACGCTTCACTCCAATGTGACCAAGATGACAGTGGCACATATAGGTCGAGTTATCGCTCAATTTCAATCGTTTAGCTTCAATGTTATTAATATGTGTATTACTACAATCGAGATTCAACAAGAATAGACCATCTATCAAAGGTGCATGTGCATAAAACATATTAATCATATAACTCGAACAACCATTATTCTCGGACTTAAACAAGTAACCGTCTCGCAATAAACATGATTCGAATATAATGTTCATGCTCAACGCAGGCACCAAATAACAATTATTTAAGTATAAAACTAATCCTGATGGTAGATGAAGAGGTAGCGTGCCGACCGCGATCACATAAACCTTTGATCCATTTCCAACACGCATCGTCACCTTGTTCTTCGCTAGTTTCCGTCTATTCTGCAGCACCATGTACTTAGGGCAATTCTGCTTCCAGTGACCTTCTCCCTTGCAGTAAAAGCACTTAGTATCAGGCTTAGGACTAGCCTTGGTCTTCTTTGCCGGCGTGGTAACTTTCTTACCGCCCTTCTTGAAGTTTCCCTTTTTCTTAGACTTGCCTTACTTCTTGAATTTGGTGGTCTTATTGACCATTAACACTTGGTGCTCTTTCTTAATCTCCACTTCCGCAGACTTTAACATGGAGAAGAGTTTAGGCAATGACTTGTCCATGTTTTGCATATTGTAGGTCATCACAAAGTTCTTGTAACTTGGTGGTAGTGATTGGAGGACACGGTGAAACCCCAAAGAATTAGGAATCACTATACCCAAGCTTTGAAGCTTGCTAGCGTGCCCAGACATCTTAAGCACGTGCTCACTAACGAAGCTGCCCTCTTCCATCTTGCAGTTAAAGAACTTTTCAGAAGCCTCATAACTCTCAACTGCCGCATGAGCCTCAAATATCATTTTGAGTTCATGGACAATATCATGTGGGTCATGGTTCTCAAACCTTTTCTGTAGCTCCGATTCCAAACCGTACAAGATAGCACACTGAACTGTGGAGTACTGATTCTTCTGAGTGAGGAAAACATTCTTCACCTCATCGGTAGCATCAACTGTAGGTGGGTCACCCAGCGGTGCATCCAGCACATAGTTCAAATTACCAGCATTGAGGACAATCCTGAAGTTGCGGAGCCAATCCGTGAAGTTTCTTCCATTGTTTTTCAACTTTTCTTTCTCTAGGAATGCATTAAAATTGATGGTAGGGGAATCCATAGTTCTACAACATATTTGCAATAGTTTAGACTAAGTTTATGACAAACTGAGTTATAATTAATAGTTAAATTAACTGCCACTCAAAACAATATCCCTCACATTGTTTTAGTGATCACATGAACCAAATCCACCACATCAAAACCGATCACACGAGAGTTGATGTAGCTTCAATGGTGAACAATCAACATGTTCATCATATCTACTATATGACTCATGCTTTACCTTTCGGTGATCTGTGTTCCGAGACCATGTTTGTACATTCTAGGCTCGTCAAGATCAAACCTTAGCTTCTGCATGAGCAAATCTGGCTTGCTCCCGTTGTATACACTCGCAGAATCTAACACACCTGATCTTCACGTGGTGCTTCGAAACAACGAGCTTTAGCAACAGTGCCTACTAAGGATGAACACTTTATAACTTGAAATTTTGAGAGAGGGATCATCTTATAATGCTACCGTCACGAACTAAGCAATATAAGATGCATAAAAGGATTAACATCACATGCAATTCATAATATGTGATATGATATGGCCTATCTTCTTGTGCTTCTGATCTCCATCTTCAAGCACGAACATGATCTACATCATCACCGGCATTGCGTCAAGGTCAATGGCGCCGCTCCATGGTTGCCATCCACCAGCATCAACTATTACAACTACTTTGAATAATAGACACGCAGGTCTTAACGAAATTAAAAGGCAACCATATGGCTCCTGTCGGTTGCCAACTTATAATAAGGAACATTGCATACATCATATATAATCACAATCATGGCCATATCACATCACGGCACACCCCTACAAAACAAAGTTAGACGCTCTAATTTTCTTTGCATGTTTTACGTGGTTTGGGGATTTCAATAAGTGTCGTTCTAACTTACGAACAAGAACCACAACGTTGATGCTTGAACTATCAAGTGCATGTTGTAAATTGAATCTATACTATGATGGGAGAGACAGGCACCCGCAAAGCCACTTATGCAATACAAGTTTCATGTCAAGCGTGAAGCAAGTCTCATGAACGATGTCATGTAAGGTTAGCCTAGGCCACTTCATCCCATCATACCGCAATTGATAATAAAAGCACCACCGCCCACAATGACCATTGTGTTCTACTCATGCAACAGATCTACATATAGACACGGCTCTGATACCACTGTAGGTGTTCGTAGCATGGAAAACAAAAAATTTCTACCGCCTGCACACAAACAAGCCAAGATGTATCTACTAGATTGTAGCAATGAGTCGATTAGAGTACTCACCCTTGAAGATTTCAAAGCGGTTAACGAGAGCAGATTCTCGTGGATGATGTAGTCGTAAACTTGCCGATCTCAAGATCGCGTAGACGATCCTTCCGGCACTGCATTTCGGCAGCGCTTCCGTAGCCGGTCACACGTTCGGTACTCGATGAAGACCTTCCTCTCCCTTGTTCCATCAGGCAGTGGAGGTTGTAGATCTCCCCTCGCGATTCCGGCAGCATGACGGCGTGGTGTCGGAAGTAGAGGGAAAATCCTGCAGGGCTTTGCCTAAGCCAGAGAAGGTTATGGTCGATCTAGGGTTTCCAGAGATCAAGATTTAGAGGGCCAGAGAGGAGGAGATGGAGTCGGTGGCGGCTAGGATGATGGCGATGAGCCGGCAGTGGCGCGAGGCGGCTTGGGCGGTTGGCAGCAGCGTGCGGCAGCTTGGGCGGCGGCGCAAGGTGGGGAGGGCTGGTTGTGGTCTCTTGGGCAGCCACTCCCCTCTATTTATGAGAGAGAGGGCAGCTTGGGAGAGGGGAGTTTGAATCCTTCCCCAAATCCCTATCCAAGTTGGAGGGAAAGAAGGACTCTTTCCTACTTCCACTAGGAAATCATTGTTCCAGTTTGACTTTTCAAACCTGCCTTTTGACTTGAAATTTGGAGCTCAATTCCTCTCTAGCAAATGCCCAACCAAGTGATCTAGGACATGATCCAATCATTCCACTTAACCATGACACATTCATGAACCATTCCCCTTCCGGTCCGGTGAACCTTATAGACCCTTCTAGAACCTCTCCGATGAAAATGTCGGAATCATTCCTGAACTCCGGAATCAGACTTTCCTTATATGAATCGTATTATCCGGACCATTCCGGATCTCCTCGTGATATCCCGGATCCCATAAGAGACTCCGAACAACATTCGGTCTCCCTACTTACATTCCATATCTACTAAACAACATCGAATCCTTAAGTGTGTCTACCTACGGTTCGTGAATTATGCGGACATGATCGAGACACTTCTCCGATCAATAACCAATAGAGGAATCTGGAAATTCATATGTCGCCCACATATTTCTACAATTACTTTGCAATTGAATGAACCACTTAAATACGATGCCATTTTCCCTTTCTCTCGTGATAGTTTACTCATCCGAGGTTTGATCATCGGTGTCTCTACATACCTAGTTCAACCTTGTTACTGATAAGTACTCTTTTCTCGTTCCCGTGATATGTGATCCCTTGTGATCCAGTCACATGCTTGCAAGCTAATTGGATGACATTCCACCGAGAGGGCCCAGAGTATATCTATCTATCATATGGATGGACAAATCCCACTCTTGATCCATGAGCCTCAACACATACTTTCCAAACACTCAATGCCACCTTTATAGCCACCCAGTTACGGTGTGGTGTTTGATGTCATCAAAGCATCCTTCCGGTGATGGTGATTAGCATGATCTCATGGTCGAAGGAATTAGGTTACTATGTATCAGAAAGCATATAACAATTGAACTATTGAAATGACTTGATCTTTATGCTACGCTTATCTATAGGAGTATGTCCATCATACCATTCTCCTAATGATATGATGTTGTTGTTAATAACATCTCAATGTTCATGATTGAGAAACCACAATCATCTATTAACCCACAAGCTAGTATTATAAAGAGGCTTTACCAGGGACTCTAATTTAGTTTACAAATCACACAAGTATTAATGTTTCCGGTTAATACTATTATAGCATGAATGTAAACATTTATCATAAACACAAAGATATAATAAAAACCACTTTTATTATTGCCTCTAGGGCATATCTCCAACAGGAGAGGCATCGGTGATGATGATGGCGATGATCCTCTCCAAATTCCCCGTCCCGATAGGGTGCCAGAGTGGAGTTTCTAGTTCCGAATCGCGGTTTCTGGTGGTGGTGGTGTAGCGAAACTCTTTCTGGAAAAACATCGACCCCCCTGAGTTTTTAGGTTAACCGGCAACTTATAGGCAAAGAGGGAGGCCGAGGGGGTGCCTGAGGCGGCCACACCCCCCTAGGCGCGGCCAGGCCTAGCCTGCGCGACCAGGGGTGTGGGCCCCTTGGAGCCCCACTCCGTCTCATCTTCTGGATCCGTGAGTATCCTGGTGAAATAGTATTTTTGGTATATTTTTCGGGATTTTTCCTGATAGTTGATTTTTTGCACAAAAACTAGACACCAAGATAATTCTGCTGGAAACAACGTCATTCTATGTTAGTTGTATCCAAATCACACAAGTTTAGAGGAGAAACAATAGCAAAAGTGTTTGGGAAAATAGATACGTTTGGGACGTATCAAGAGCATAGTTGTCATTATTAGTTCTATGTGCATTGTTCCAAAACTTATTGATTGATTCATAATGTTGATATTGCTTGTTCTTGAACTATTTGTATCTAGTCACCCTTATGAACTTTGAAGGTGTCCTATGCATTTATGTTTTGCTACTCCATGAGGGACAAGCTGAATGCCACTATGCTATGTTTTTTGTTTGTGAAACAAACAAACATCTCTCAATGCATTGTTATTCATGATATTTATTTGTAGCCTTTCATGTTCCAGCATAGTTGCTATGTCTTATTGTTAGAGCTACATCTTTCATGCTCATGTTTAGAGTACTTTGATCCCAGCTTTCAATGCTTTGCAAATATTTTGATCAAGATGTGATGGTGATGTCACCTAAAAAATTATTCTTTTTATCACTTACCTACTCGAGGACGACAAGGAGTTAAGCTTGGGGATGCTTGATACGTCGTAAACGTATCTATAATTTTTGATGTTCCATGATTGTTTAGTATCCACTTTGCTATGCTTTGTCTACACTTGGAGGTATTTTTATACACTTTCTGGAACTAACATATTGACAAGATACCATAGTGCCAGTTGCCTATTTTGTGCTGTTTTTGGTTTTAGAAAAGCTAAAAAATCAATATTTTCAGAATTGGATGGGACAAAAGCCAATATGCCTATTTTTCCCGGAGCAATACGAAAACGCGAAGCAGAGACGGAGGAGGGAACCAGGGCAGCCACACCCTATGGTGGCGCGGGTAGCTCCTGGTGGCGCCACTAGGGGGTGTGGGCCCCTGGCCCTCCACCGACCCTGCACTTCTGCCTGTATAAAGCCCCCGATGAGAAAACCTGTCAACACCCGGATTTTTAATCCCAGATGCCTGTTATGCCATACATCGCAATCCCAGGATTACCATTTTTGCGAGACATAACAGAATTGGATACCACAGTACATCATCCATTACAAACCATACATAAGGTCTTACACAAATAAGGATCTCATGATCCAGTTATTAATACAACTTCAAGCAGCGGAATACGTAATAATAACGGTAGCGTAGGTGAAGCTCCATCTTCAGGGTCACAGGTAATGCTGACGACGGGAGATGATCCTAGTTGTTGTAACCTTCCTGGGGTCCATCTTCCAGGTACACCTCTTCATAGTCTGGCCACGGGAATAGCCAGGGAAAAAGCCATGAGTACTCTTTAAGTACTCGCAAACTAATACTAACAAGGAAAAGGGTTTTTGGATAATAGGACACTAGGCTCTAGGGTTGTTTTGCAAAGGCCAGATTTATCTCTACTAAGTTTTTGAACAAGAGAGCTAGTCACAATTTTATAACTCCTAGGTGGGAACTTGTATTTCAGGTCACAACTCTGTTGTGGTCAAGTCAAAGTCTCAATTCATTTCACAAGTCATTTTGAAAACATCTGACGGGGAACGATGTAGCCACTCCAATCGTCCATAATCATGGACGACTATTCGATTAGTTTGACACTCTGCAGAGATTGTACACTTTCACCACAACATTCGATACATCCGTCAGGAACAAATCCTGAATTCACCATACTCAGTATGCGGATAATCAATCCTAACCTTTTAATTACACACCCTAGTATAAGCACCTCTCTTGTGAGTTTGGCCTCCCAACCATGACCAACTGTCATCTTGGGTACTGCACAGGTGGACAATCTTCACAAGGTAGCCTCAGCTCAGACCTTGGCTGTGAGGGAACTAATACTAAGGTATATAAGTTTCCATTCAAGCCCTACCCAATCCTCGGGTATTGTGGTTGTACGATAAAATTGGAATGGTATCGCATCCAGACAACCATCAGTTTTATAAAGGGCTAAGGCTCATGCCTCAACATTTTCATCACCAAAATCATCTGGTGTTCAGAAACATATATCAAAACATCTCAGTAGAATGATCCATCATTCTAAGGTTTTCATAACCATTTTCACCAAGTATTCCCATCTAAAGTTGTTCAAGTTTTATGCTTAGCACTAGCATCTACAAGTGGGGATGGGTACTAGTGAGAGGTGGTAGACTAGTGGAGTTTCAACTAAGTACAACCTTATATCTTAGGATGGTAACAACGTTTGTAACCTTAGACCAAATTTTATGCTCTTTATGCAACCTTCAACTATGTCTTTCTAGAATCTACAAGTCACTTGGGTACTCTCTAAGGAAGTAGCTTTGATAAGGAAATAAAATAGAAAGCTGGCAAATAAAACTAGGATTGGGTTATCAAGTGGGTATGATCACATATGCTCAAGGCATATAGTTGGCATGGTAACAAGCAAGTATTAGCTTGTACAACTGCAAGTATAAGCTTGCATAGGTCAACTTGATTAGTAAGGCTTGCTAAAGTAGAGTATCTTGCAAGTGTTAGCTTGCATAATTGCAAGTATAAGCTTGCATAGGTCAACTTGATTAGTAAGGCTTGCACAAGTATCATTATAAGCTTGCTAAGTTAATAGCTTGCAAGTATTGGCTTGCCTTGTGCAGAGCAGTGGTTGAAGTTCTCCTCGGCTTCTTCTTCGTAGTATCCTCCTTCCTCCTCGTATCCTTGGTCGGTACTAGCGTCTTTAAATAAATACGAGGTACACAATCACCAAACAATACTTAACTACTTGCAATAATCACACAAAAGGGTCCAATAGATGATCTAGCATCATCACTAACATTACAAGATTAAAGATTGGTTTAATTCCCTTTTATTTTTAGAAAAGTAATTTCTACTCATTGAAACACTACTTAAGATTTAATATTCTCCAAACCAAACATGGGATCATGTTGACACATGTCATCACCACATATTTTAGTCCATGGGAATGTGATTTAAAGTGGTGTCACAATTTAATAAGGTTTTACCCTTTTATTTTAATTAAATAATGTGTCTAGAAATGCCTATGTGGCATTCTTTTATTACTTGGTCATTACTGCTGCAAGCAAACCTATATATTTGTATATATACTAAAAGGTATGGTTAAATGTGATTTTTGAGACTTGGAATCAACTCAAAAGCTATTATGGTTTAAATTTGAAAAATATTTGAATGCAGAAAAGCTTCTGACTTTTTATTTTTACCAAGGAAGATCTACAGATCCAAATGACTTGAATCCAACGGGCTTGGATTCAGCATTTCCAGACCTTTATAACAAAATTGGTTTCATTCAATTTGGTGCACTGAGTCGACCTGGGTTGATTTTTGAAACTGGGTACAAAAGTGTGTTTGAAATAAAATGGAAAAGGTTTAATTCAAATAACTAGGCTACGCAGGAAGCGATACTGGGCCGGCCTGCTAAGCGCAACGCTTCCGCGGGCTGTTTAATTTGCTGTCCTCATGCGTCAGTGACATAGGGGGGTGCGAAATTACGGCACGATCAGTGAGGAGAGGGGAGTGAGATGGTGTGCTCAATTCGGCTGGGGGTGGCCTCTATTTATAGTCGCGACGACGAGACCGAACGGGATGGGCAGGCAACGGTGGCGACATGGCTACGGGCTGCTAGAGGCATGGCCGACGGTGGCGATCGCTTGGTGGTCTCCTGGCGATGCTCTACGGCTTTAATGCGCACGTAGGGGCGGTGCGGTTTGGTCTGGAACGCGCGATGCTCTGCGCGGCAGAGGCGGCGTCTTCGATGGCGAGCGGTGGCTGTGCGGCATGGGGCAGCGAACGGTGATGTCTGGCGGTCTCCTGGGTTGGTGGTGATCACGTATGTACGCGGCAAGGGAGGCACGCGGTCTGTGGGCGTCGGTTGAGAGTGGCGCTCTGGCGCATGCTCGGCACGGTTGCTGGCGAGCTGGGCGCGGTCCGTGCGTGTGGTCCAGGGGTTGGCAAGGTTCGAGCGTTGGACAGGGAGTGGCGTTGGACGGTGGGATGCCTCCTAGACAAGGTTGGCACGGCTAAATCTCCTCCTAGCTTGCTGTCTCCACTGGGGTGGCATGGTGAGCTTCGGCTGTTCACCATTGATGTCATTGCCCAGCTTACAGTGAGGCTAGTGCTTGGTTTAACTTTCTAGATGATCTACTGAGATGGTTGTGAGCTAGAGTGGGAACAAGTTAGGCTTCAATCACTGCTCACAATAGTGTTTATGATTTTGATGATTTGTGTCTGCCAAGTGTTTGACGAAATGGCCGCAAGAATTCAAGTTTTGAATTTTGAAAAGATTTTTGGTGGGTGTGCTAGGTTGATGCTGGGAGTCTGCAGATGCTTGGGTTTTGAAAGTTGAGCTTGTTTGAGTGGTTTTTGAAAAAGTGGGATCTTCCCATATGAGAAAGATTCAATTTTGAATTTTCATTTAAACTATGCATTTGAAAGTTTCTGGATGATCACAAAGTGGGCCTTGATACTTTGTTATGAGTACAATCAAGGGGTGCAAAGATCCAGAAAAGTTTCTGTTAGGTTCTGAAAGTTTGAGACAGCAAAAGTAGGCATGGGGGTTAAATTGGTCAAAATGACCATTCCCTTATTTTATTTGTTTTGATTTACTTGTCTTTAGGAAAAGTGTGGGAAATGTTTAGATGATGTTTATTTCACATAAGCATCCATTTACAATCAATGGAACACATAAACAAGGTGGTTCAAAAGAATTCAAAATGAAATGCATACTCTCATGCATGCTTCCATAATTTTATTTAGCAAAGTTTTTTGTTAACCCTAATTTTTGATGATTAGAGTTTGATGATCCAAGTTTAGTATTTTTGGGATGTTACAAAACCCTAGATGAATTGGCCTCTATCCACGTAAAGTTCTGCAGCACCGCCACCACCGAAGGGCAGATTTGGGGGACAGAAGTCTCTGTTCCGGCACCCTGCCGGGATCGGGAATTGCCCCCGGAGCCATCTCCATCAATCTCCTCCACCATGTCCATCGCCGTTGCTGATTCCCATGATGAGGAGGGGGTATTTCTTCCTCGAGGCTAACGGCTCTACCGGTAGCTATGTGTTCATATCTCTCTCTATGCGTGATCTTATTGTGATCATGAGCTTTGTAATCAAGTAGATCTACTCTGCTACTCAAGTGCTTTAATCAATCTTCGGATCTCCCCATGTGTGTGAAAGTGACAGCGTGCACACTATGTGGCACTTAGGCTATAGATTACATAAATACTTGTCATGAGTTATATTTGGAGTTGGATGCCTCTATGAAATTGTGGTGTTTGAAGGAACCATCTAGCGCTCAAGGTGACAATGTGGGGTTATCTAGATGGGGATTGCAAACTTTAAGGAGTGCTTTTGTAGCCCTACCGTGGATTAGGGTTGTCCAACCGGAGAGTAGTTCAGATTAGTATCATGAAGATAAGATATTTATATGAGAGTGTACACTAGTGAAAGTATGATCCCTAGGACTTGTTTCTAAGCATTGAAACACCGTTTACAACAAGACCTGTTACATATTTGCTTGCTACTATCTTTATTTTAGATTGCCTTTAGTACCTTCCTCCCCATCAAAAGCTCTTTTCTGGCATTGTTGTCGGGGAATTAAAGAAAAATCTCCCACGTCAACAACACGCCAGAAGCTCTTCTCTGGCACCGTTACCACTTATAATCATCCATACTACTTGTATTTTACTATATCTTCGCCGAACTAGTGCACCTATACACCTGACAAGTTTATTGGGTGTGTTGGGGACACAAGAGACTTCTTGTATCTTGATTGCAGGGTTGCTTGAGAGGGATACCTTTGACAACTTCCTCCCTGAGTTCGATAAACCTTGGGTAATCCACTTTAGGGAAACTTGTTGCTATTCTACAAACCTCTGCACTTGGAGGCCCAACAACTGTCTACAAGAATAGAAGTGCGTAGACATCAATCATGCACTTATATAGATAAAATTTGAGATACTTTCATTATTAAATTGTCGCTAAGTCATTCTATTCCACGAATATAAGCATAAAGCTCAAACTTCATTGAAAATTCCCGAAACACTAAAACAACCCTGAAAACCTAAACCCTCAACTCCTAAATTCTCTAAACCCCACACAACCCCCCAACATAAACCCTCGACCCCTAAATACTAAAACCCTAAACCCTACCCCCATAATTAAAACCTAACCAGGTAGGTATCATGCACTTATAGATACAAATTCGCGACACTTTCATTAAATTGCGGTAAAAACATTATGTTCCACAAATATAAGCATAAAGCTTGAATATTATTCAAAATTCCCTAAACCCTACACCCCTAATGAACGACCCTGAGTAATTAACCAGGTATATCATGCACTTATATATGTATCAACATTTGAGATATACTTCCATTAAATTACGCTAACGCACGCCATTCCATTCCACGAATCTAATCATAAAGCTTGAACATTATTGTTGAAAATGCCCTAAACCGAACCCTAAACCCCTAAATGACCCTAACCAAGCCGTTATATATCGCATCCACTTGTAGATCAACAAATGAGATATACTTTTATTAAATTATGATAAAGTCATTAATTTCCACGAATCTAAGCATAAAGCCTAAACATTATTGAAAATGCCATAGAACTTAAACCATAAACCCCTAAACCCTTTAACCCTAAACCCTAACAAAGCAGACTAGGTATTATGCATTTATATATCAAAATTTGAGATACTTTCATTAAATTGCCCTAACTCCTTTCTATTTCATGAATATCGGCATATAGCTCAAACATTATTGAAAATTCACTAAACCTTACCCTCCTAAAAAGCGTAAACACTAAGCCATATACCCCTAAACACTAAAAACCCTAAACCCTCAACCCCTAACCCTAACTAAGTAGGTATCATGCACTACGTATAGATAAAATTTGAGATACTTTCATTATTAAATTGTCGCTAAGTCATTCTATTCCACGAATATAAGCATAAAGCTCAAACTTCATTGAAAATTCCCGAAAACCTAAAAAACCCCAAAAATCTAAACCCTCAACTCCTAAATAACCTAAACCCTAAACAACCCCCAACCTAAACCCTCGACCCCTAAATACTAAAACCCTAAACCCCTCAACCCATAACTAATCCCAAACCAAGTAGGTATATCATGCACTTATATATCCAAATTCGAGGTACTTTCATTAAATTGCGGAAAAAACATTATGTTCCACAAATATAAGCATAAAGCTCGAACATTATTCAAAATTACTTAAACCCTAAACCCCTAATTAAACGATCATGACTAATTAAGAAGGTATATTATCCACTTATATATTAGCATTTGAGATATACTTTCATTAAATTACGCTAAGACCATTTCATTCCACGAATCTAAGCATAAATCTTGAACATTATTATTGAAAATGCCCTAAAACCTAAACCTTAAACCCTACTAACCCTAATAAACCCTGACCAAGCAGGCATGATGCGCTTTAAGATCAAAATTTGAGATACCTTCATCAAATTGCGCTCACGCCATTCTAATTCATGACATGTCGAACATTATAGAAAATTCCCTAAACCCTAAGCCCTATATACCTTTAAAAACCCTAAACCCTAACCCCTAACCCTAAGCTTAGATATAACCCTGAACGCTAAACTACCCCTATAAAATGAGAATCCTAAACCCGCAATACTAAATACCTAAACCCTTAACCCATAAACCCTAACCATCCACATATCATGCACTTATAGAACAAAATTTTAGATACTTTCATTATTAAATTGTTGCTAAGTCATTCTATTCCATGAATATATGCATAAAGCTCGAACTATATTGAAAATTCCTAAAGCCCTAAACCCTAAACCCCTAAATACCTAAAACCCTTAAACCCTAAAACCCAAAATACAAAACCCCTAAACCCTAAAACCCGAAACCCTAAACAATCATGACCAGGCAGGGTATCATCATAAGCATAAAGCTTGAACACAGTATTGAAAATTCCCTAAACCCTAAAACCCTAAACGACCCTAACCACGCATGGGTATCATCCACTTGTAGATCAACATTTGAGATATACTTCATTAAATTATTTTAACACCATTCTATTCCTCGAATATAAGCCTAAAGCCTGACCATTATTGGAAATGCCCCAAAACCTAAACCCTAAACCCCTAAACATTAGAACCGTAAATCCTAAACCCTCAACCCCTAAACACTGACCAACTAGGTATCGTGCAGTTATAGACACGTTATAATAAACTATGACAGAGATATGTCCATGACCTTGGCCATCTTGTTTTAAAGATTTCAAAATATAATGCTTATCAATTTTGGAAAATGTGTGGAAACTCATTTAAATGCTGGTAAGCATGCTGTCGATGCTGTGTGGGTCCAGACAGGGCCAGCACATGAGGAGCGGCTGCGTCGGAGTAGAGTACGTCGAAAGCTTCAACCTCAAAATTTCCGCACAGCGCCGAAACATCCCGCGCATCTATTCAAAAATCCCGCCCTGTTTTTCACGATGCAAAATTTCTCTTTTATCCCTGGCCCAGAAACAAGGATCAGAGGAGCACTGCAATAATAGAGGGGTATAGGTGGTAAATTTGCGTCATCCCACCTATATCCCCCATCGCCTCTTCTCCGTGAACCCCCCTCCGACCTCGACCTTCCTCTAGCCCCTTCACCTCCAACCCTCTCTTCCACACCAAAGCTCCTTCACCGCTGGCGCTCTCTTCTACACAGGAGAATCTTCACCGCCTGCACTCTCTTCTGCATCGGAGCTCCTTCCCCGTCGGCGCTCTCTTCCACTCGGGAATATCTTCACCTCCCAACTCACCGGATCTACCTCGAAATGCCTAGCCGACTCCCCCGCCGCCGTCATGCGCGTCCCACCCGCCCTCGCCACATGGATGTAATTTCTCTTGCCCATTTTATATTTCTTTGGTACTCGTAAGCTATGAAAGGGTTAGTGACGAGGTTCGATCTCGTCAATTCCTATTGTTATGGACTTGGGTTTTGGAGAAGATGGGGATGCTGGAAGTCGCGGAACGGTTAACAGACAAGAAACACAGGAACCTGAGATTGACCAAGGTTCAGGCCCCCGGAGGGAAAACCCTACTCCTTCTTATCTGCTCTTGATTATAGTGGAACCGAATGTTATAGGGGGTGCACAGATGCAATCTGGCATGAGGTGTGTATGAGTCGAGTTGAGAGTCTAGATCTGTAGATCTATTGTGGCATCTATTGTATCATGTCCTCCTCGTTGGACCCTCCTAGCCTTTATATATGGGGAGGCTTTGCCTTGATGATGTTAGTGCTGACGATTGGTGATCTCAACCATATGTGGTAGCAGAGATGATGCACAAGACGATCGTGGGTCCCACCGCCTGACTTGAAGTTGACTAGTCACGCATAGAGGTGGCGAAAATTACGACGTCTCATCGGTTTCCGTGCATAGTGGACGGCGTGCTGGCGAAAATTTGGTATAGTGTTGACACGTGTAGGGTCAGATTTTGTGGCATGCTAGGGCTTCTCGATCGACCGCTCCTATTCGTCGTCTTCGTCCTTTTATACCGCAGGGGAACAGTGATTTTATTTTTACCCTTGGCCATTTTATCATCTCATTTGCCTCCATTTTCGCGAGCTTTGCTGCCCTCTGTTGCACGGTGGACATTCTCCATACTTTTCCTTCCTCCTTCTTGCGCTTGCACCACCGCACTCACCGCTTCAAGATGGGCAAGCCAAAGAAGACAACCAGCGGAGCTGGTTCGAGCGCCGTCGGCTACGGCAAGAAGGTCGCCACTATGACCTGCACCATTGACGGCGGGTGGAAGCGCACGGAAATGCACAATGGGGATTTGCGCAAGCTGTGCAATGCTAGGTTTATCTCCAAGAACAAGGAGGATGCCATCATCCCCGGGGACGAGGTAATCCCACACCCACCCGAAGGGTTTCGGGTGATGTTTTATGCCTTTTTCATCCACGGCCTTTCTCTTCTCCACATTACTTGTTTCATCACTCTTTGCGAGTGCTGGCTCGGTATCGAGCCGCACTTTGGCCTCTTCCGGAAGCTCTATTCCGTGAAGAGGCAGTCCGACACTGGCGGTGTTTATCCGCTCGGCAGCTGCATCATCTCCATTCGATCTTATATTCTTTTCTTCTCCTTTTCCATGTGCGAGGCCGTCCAATATTGGCGGAAGAAGTGGTTCTATATCCACGGCGCCGACTTGGATAGACAAAAATATGGTGTTGCCCCTTTCGACTCCGCTCATAAAATCATCCCGAAGAGGTCATGGAAGAACCACGTCTTGGAGGGTGAGACGGCGCAGGTGGAGGAGCTCTACCGTCGCGTGGAGGCACTCCAACTGGTGGTCGGCAACGAGGTCAACTGCGTGTACATCATCCGCAACTTCCTTAAGTGTCGGGTGCAGCCGCTCCAAGCGAGGGTGCACCCGATGTTTCTATATGCTGGCCGCCACGATCTGAAGAGAGTCTCACCTGAGGAGTTGTCTTCGGGCAACCTTGATAGAGCGCTTCGGCCCCTGCTGAAGTACAAGGCTGACGAGGACATCCCGTGGAAATCCTTGACCTCCCCATTCTGCACCAAAAATCCAGTTCCACGGGTGGAAACTTGTAGTTTACGTGTTGCACTTTTTCGAGTGCTTGGCAGCTTATTAGTGTTACTTATCCTGTTCTCTTGTGTCTTCTATTTGCAGGATATCAAGGTAGCTGGGATGATGCCCCCTCTGCCTGAGAAGTTTCAGGCTGCACCGGACAACAAAGTTGTGGATTCTGAGTCCGAGCTTCCTCTAGCGCAATCTCCTACCATTGAAGCCCCCGAGCCGAGCGAAAGGCAGACACGAAAGCACTCCCGGAGTGAATCTTTGGATGGGTCTACCCCACCAACTCCAAGGGGTCCACCATTCCTCAAGCACCACGGCGAGGAAGAAGGTCCGTTGTCTACGCCTTACCCTGACGTGCCTATTCGTGTGGTGGCTCCACAGCCGCCGGCCAAGAAGAAGAAGCAGAAGGCGGCTCCCATTTTGATTTGTCGGACATCGCGTTGTAAGTCATGCTTCTTTAAATCTTGATATCATGTTCATCTGTGTAGTTTTACTGTGTTGTTGTTCTGATATTTGCTTGCAGCAACTCTTCGGAGGAGTCCCTTGACAGGGACACCCAAGAAGTTATGGCGGAATCTAAGCCGACGGCTTCTATTCCCCAGGTGGTGGCCAACTCTGAGGATGATGACATGAACTCCTTTAGGCGAGAGTCTCGGGCAGTCGTAACTCGGAAGGCAGCATGCAAACCTTTGGAGTCCATGCCTGAACACGTAAGTGTTGTCTTTTTTACTCCATGGGGGGAGCCCTTGAGTCCTTTTTGTATGACCTGTTTCTGTTTCTTCTGTATCCCTTTGTGCACGGTGCCAACCTCCACATCCAGCAGCATCTAGCGCTGGAGGATGAGCTGAAGCACCTTCAAGGTGCATGGCTTTTCACCCTGTTTATTGTTCGTCTGCTCCAAGTCTTTTTCTTGCGTTGATTCAGTGTTTCTTCATGCTGCAGATGATAAAAATGACGTGCTCCAAAGGTTGAACACTCTCAAAAAGAGCATCGACCAGGGAGATAAGAGGGAAACTGATGCTGCGGAAGCCAAGGAGCGCCTACAGAAGGAGGCTGAAAATCGCGAGCAGCAGCTCGCAGCTGTTGCAGCCACCCGGGAGAAGGAAGTGGCTGATAAGCTCATGGCTGTAGTCAAGGCTATTTCTGGTGAGTTTCTCTTGTCTCATTTGGGTGTTTTCGAGTGTGTTTTATCTTTTATCATTCGAGTATTTCTGGAAGTGGCTTCTGGCATCACGTTTGATCATGGTGCACTGGAGCATGGAGATGCTTTGGCCAATGCTGCTGCTGCGATCGAGGATCGTTGCTCCGCTGCCGCTAGCTCCCGGGGGAAGGCCAAGAAGGTGCTCACGCACTTCTGCAAGGAGGTTGTCCCCAAGGGCCTTGTCCTTGATGACGTCGACTCCCTTGTGGATGCTCTATCGGAGGAAGCTTCAGCGGAGTACAAGCGCAAGCAAAAGAGCATCAGCGCTTCCATGGGTCTGGCCATGGCAATGGCGTCTGGAGCCGAGCTAGACTTGCCGCAAGTCACGTCCAGGATGCCGACGGCGGCAGATGGATCTGAGGTAGCTTTTGCCCTCTTTGTTTCTCGCTGTAAGCGTTATGGGCCTAAGATCATCGACCTCCTGGCTGATTACGCGGCGAAGCGGCAGCAGGAGGTCAAGAGCAGGCAGTCTGGCTCCGAGGCTGCTCTATATGCGGGTGCTTAGGCCTTTGTACTGTAGCTAGTGTAGCTTTTCCTTTTTCTTCTTTTGTAACATCTTGGTGATGGACAAGTCCCACTTTGCCATGAGGTGGCTTTATTTATGTATATAAGTCTTTCTTTGAGCTGCTGCCAAAAGACTTTGTGATGTTTATACTTGCTTATTTACTTCTAGGATCCTTCGTGTGAGGCTCCAGTTGTTACTCCGACTGCGCCCGAGCCTCGACCATCTTTGGATGACGCATCGCAATTGACCTTTCTACGTGATCGTGTCTGCAGCCTGGAAAAGGATATCCTCAACATCCGAGGCCACGCGGATGTGTGGAAGTCGAAGGCTAAGCGAGCCACTGCCAGGGAGGAGTTCTTTCTTGGAGAATTGCGGGAGATGGGTGATCAACTTCAATGTAAGTCTTTGTGAACCAATGTTCTTTCAGGTGCACTTTATTTGCATGCCGGCTCATTCCACGCTTTTTTAGATGTGAATCTCATTCCAAGGGAAGAGAAAGAGCGCGTCGCAATTCGGATGAACTGCCTGACGCAACAAGAGCTGGAGGCTGGTGGCTTCTTTTGGATGGACCGTGATCGAGCCATCGTCCTTGGGACGGTGCAAGATCGCGTACACCAGGTTCTTCGGGTGCTGCGGCAGGCGAGGTCATCGCTGGCGGCCATTTGGTCCGTCATCTTCCCTTTGGACGCCGCACCCTCTACTTTTTTGGGTCTTCTTGGCAAATTTCGAAATGTAGGCCATGTAAAGGAGTTGGTGTGGCATTAGCCGATTGCAGAGGTCAAGGCTGCCTTGTCTCTTGTTCGGTTGCATCGTCGTGATGTTAATATTGCGGAGGTAGCGACTAGGCTGCCCCTTCGACCGAATGGTAGATTATGGGACATGCGGCCTCACTACGCAGTTGTGGCGCAGCACGGTGAAGAAATTGTAGATTTGTTCGAGCAGCGGGCAAATGTTATGCTCCAAAACAATTAGGTCCTCTAAAGAAAAAATGAGGTGATGTAAAACTTGTATGTATTTGAGTGGGATTGTAATGCCCTTTGTAAAGTTTATAAGTTTTGGCACGTGATGCTTTTTTATGTGCATGTCATTTTCGTTATCCTGACGTGGTCAGCTACTCAGGTTGTATGCGTTGTTCTCAGTTGACGAAGTCGTGACGTGAGGCATAGCCCCCGAGCATACTTAGCGAGAAATAATATAAGGAAAGAAAAGATATTTGGGCTAAGGAACTTAGCTTTTATTCATAGCAAACGAGGAGGTACATTGTTCGGCTGAGTAGCCTTATTGAAAGTAAATGGTAACTAGCGGTAGAAGCATCGCAGTTGTGTGATGTTCCAGAGGTTGGAGTATTCGACTCCTGATGCGGCGTCCATGAGGCGATAGGCGCCACCTGGGATGACTTTGGTGATGATGTAGGGTCCTTCCCAGGGTGACTCAAGCTTCTTGTGTCGTTCTTGCTTGAGTCGCAAGACGAGGTCTCCTTTGATGAAGGACCTTGGGCGCAGCCGGAGGTTGTGGTAGTTGCGGAGGCTCTGCTGATAGACCGATGAACGTGCTACGGCGATGTCGCATGCTTCGTCGAGTGTGTCGACGTCGTCTTCGACTGCTGCCGATGATTCGGCTTTGCTGTAAGCGATGACCCGTGGTGCCTTGTGGCGTACCTCGGCGGGTAGTACGGCTTCGGCTCTGTGCACCATGAAGAAAGGCGTATAGCCAGTTGAGCTATTTGGGGTTGTGCGGAGGCTCTAGAAAACCAAAGGTAGCTCGTCTGCCCAGGCCCCCACAAGACTTTCGAGTGGGCATAGCAGGCGCTTCTTGATGTCGTTGCCTATGAGGTCGTTGGCCTTTTCGACCTGACCATTGGTATACGGGTGCGCTATGGAAGCGTATGATATGTTGATGCCGAGGTTGCCGCAGAAGTCTCAAAATTCTTTCGAGATGAATTTCAAGCCATTGTCCGTTATGATGCTATGAGGCACGCCGAACCTGTAGACAATGGACTCGAAAAAATTGACGGCAGTTTTGCCGCTTTGGTTGGTGACGGGCATGGCCTCGATCCACTTGGTGAATTTGTCGACTGTGACCAGGAGGAAGACGTGACCTCCTGGCGAGGACTTTGGCAGTTTGCCAATCATGTCGAGGCCCCACTGGGCGAAGGGCTAGGCCAGCGGTATGGGCCTCAGCTCGGATCCTGGCGCGTGTGGCTTGTCCGCGTACCTCTGACAGGCGTTGCATCTCTGGACGATATCCTTGGCGTCGTTCATTGCAGTTGGCCAGTCGAACCCAGCCCATAGAGCTTTGGCGACAAGGGCGCGGCTCCCTGCGTGATGGCCCTAGATACCCTCATGGATGTCTTAGAGAATGCTTTTCCGTCACCGATAGTGACGCACCATTGGAGCACATCCGAAATGTTGTGCTTGTACAATTTGCCATTGATGATGGTGAAGGCTTTTGATTGGCGACATATGCACTGGGCATTTGTCGGGTCATCAGGCAGTTGGTTGTTTATCAGGTACCGAAGCTACGGTTGCGTCCATGTTTCTTCAACCGCCATGACCTGCATCAGGATGACCAGCTCGGCCTCTGTGTCCAGTTTTTTGGGTCCTTCATGGCCTTCGGGTAGCACAGCCCCCGAGTGCTCTGCTTCTTCGGCTGAGCCTTTTGGGAATTTCCTCTTGATAGAGGGTACGTAGATTTGTGCAAGGAACACTCCTGGTGGCACCCGTGCACAGGTGGAGCCGATGTTGGCGAGCCTATCAACTTCTTTGTTGCTTTCCCTACCGATGTACCGAAGCTCTCAGCCATCAAAGTCTCCTTCGAGTGAGTTGTAGAGCGCGCGATACACGATCATGTTGGCCCATTGAGCGTCACACTCGTTCATCGTCTGCTGGACGACAAGGTTCGACTCACCATAGATTACGAGGCGTGTTGCACCGCAGACCTTGGCCATCCTCATGCCGTGAATGAGGGCCTCGTATTCGGCCTCATTGCTAGAGGCACGAAACTTCATCCGAAGGACGTACTTCATCTTGTCGCCTTGAGGAGATGTCAGTATGATACAGGCCCCTGCTCCGGCCTCGCGCTTAGAGCTGTCAAAGTGCATCGTCCAGGACTGCGACATGTCTGGAGTGTCCGGCATCTAGATCTCCATCCAGTGGACGAGGAAGTCAGGGAGGACCTGAGACTTGATGGCGGTGCGCTGTTTGTAGATTATGTCCAGAGGGGAAAGCTCAATTCCCCATAAGGCTACACACCCCATGGCTTCGGGGTTGTTTAGGATGTTTGACAGCGGGGCGTTATTGACGACCATGATCTGATGCTCCTTAAAGTAGTGGCTCAGTCGGCGCGCCGTCATGAATACGCCGTATGCGACCTTCTGGTAGTGAGGGTACCTCTGCTTTGATGGGGTCAGTACCTCGCTGAGGTAGTATATTGGGTGTTGTACCCCGTGGGTCTTGCCATCTTCGGGTCATTCGACCATGAGTACGGTACTTACCACCTGATGTGTAGCTGCAATGTATAGAAGCAAAGGTTCCTGTTCCTCCGGGATGACCAGGACAGGCGAGGTGGAGAGCAGCCGCTTGAGGTCCTCGAACGCGTCGTCTGCTTCGGGTGTCCACTCGAACTTGTCCGCCTTGCACAGCAGCTGGTAAAAGGGTAGGTGTGGTGACCCAGCATACCACTGCATGTTGTAGTATACTATAGTCGTGTACATAACACTCACGGAGTACCATTCCGCAAATATTACATACTCAGAGTGGTACAACAGAAACAAAGCGGGTCCACATCATACATTATCATTATTACAACCAGAATTACATGAAGACTTGGAGATCCTCCTAGATCCATAGAGGTATCCCAATGACTCAGGGCTAAACTATAATAACTCGAAGAACAGAATAAAGAAGCAACTACGGTTTATACGAAATTTAATAGAGATACATGATAGAGATCTATGCTACTAGACTAGATCACTATATATGCTACATCTACACTTCAGATACGTCGGTCTCCATTCCATAGATGTTTTCGTAATTGTTCTGTTCGACGCTTCCGGATACTTCTGGTTCTTCATAGCGGAATTCTTCTTGGTCTTCAATTGGATATAGTATTTCCTTTTCCCCATCGTTAATGTCTTCAGAATCTAGCAAGGGTTAAGAAGATACGTTGAGTACGAGCATACTCAGCAAGTTCACTAAAAAAGGAGTGTTTGATGCACTCTATCTACAACCACAGGCCATAGGTCGTTGGCAATGCAAGTTTTTGTAAACATTTCTTCAAAGGTTGCTTTTATTCTGAAAAGCTATGTCCGTCAGCCTTCACGGGTTTACCAGAACTTTCATGTAGTTCCTTTACCGCCGCGTTCGCAGCTCCTTCCCGAAACAGGGAGTAACAAGTTACAGTTCTTACACTCTGCAGAGGTGAGTCACTTTACCCATGAGAGATCTTAGCTTTGTTGCACATCCGGGAGCGCATTCCCGTTCACACTTCCTTGGTATGAGGCCCAGACTAAGATCCAAGCCAATCACTATCCTTCTCCGCGACCCCGCATACACCGCAATTGTTGTATGCCCAAACTCAAGATAGACTTTTCTCCGTATAAAATGGCTATATCTTAGTTGGATACTCACAACAACAATTAACACTAGAAATCTGTCTTTTGTAAGCCCAGATCCACGGTAGACTTTTCCCCGTATAAAACGGCTATACCCACGATCTGCAACTTACAAATGCCTAGAACAGTGTCAAATGCATGCGAGAGGGAGCTGATCCAGCTGACTTCTCCGCCTCGTTCCAAATCTCATGGTTAACGCGTAATATACGGCGCAAGAATCACTAGCGACATTGGTTGTTAAGTCCTAGATAATATGTTCCTTTACCACCAGAACTTTCATAGTAGATTATTACCTCATGGTAAATAACCTATAATCATATTATTATGAAAATAGTGTTTTCTGACCTTTTTCAAATGCATGTGATGACAACACTGGATTTTTAAAATACTTTACAGAAAATAATCAAAGGACATGAGAAAGTGTGAACTTGCCTTGATATAGTGGAGTATTGTAGTCGAATGTCTCGACTTGACCCTGGACCTCGGGTTCTATAATAATACCATCATTGCCCAGTAAGGACAATGTTTAAAGAAGCAATATGATGTTATGCATAAGTAATGAGATGCATAATGCAAAGTCCTCAGTAATTCTTTAATTATTACAAGTGAGATATATTTAGATGATTTGCTTAAGATTTGCTTTATTTTAAGTTTAATTCATAAAAAGGTATAGTTGCTAGGACTCTATGATAAACATATAAATTATGAAAAGTAAGGTACAAATACAATACCATTCTAAGGTTCAATGATATTATGTAATTATTACAAGGTTTATGTTTTAAGTTATTGTGACTTAGAAGAAATGGTATAGTGTTTCTTTTGAAGTGGCAAAAAGAATAACATTTGAATAAAATATTCTTTATGTTAAGTTATTCAATCTCTGAAGATTAATAAGATTAAGGTTATGGTTTAGGATAAGGTTTAAATGATTTTGAGTCATTATATGCCTAGCTTATGATATGTCAGACCAAAGTTAACTATAAAGATATAATTGGACTTGGGATATAATATTTATGGCATTAACAATAATTAGGGTTTTACTGAAGCATGATGAAACTTAGGCTTAAAGACTTAAAGATAGCATATTTAATATTTATAGATTATACTATAAGATTTTCTTATATAAAGAAAATAGGTGAATTTCTTTTATGATATATTAGTGAATACCAAGTTTGTTAAATATAATTATATATGAATTGAGATTACTTACTTTAAGTTAATGATTTGCAAGACTAACTTTGTAAATCTTGGACTTATAGTTGATTTTAAATATTTTAAAAGAATATGATAAAATTGATTTTTTATAATTGGATAGTATCCTAAATTATAATTATAGGTTAGACTATTTTAGAGTTAAAAGATTGTGTTTTAAACATGCTTATTTCTTACTTAGGAAATAATGTTAAATAATTAATAAAACAACTATCTCATTTTAATAATTGAATAAATATGATCTAAGAATTTTAAAATGTCTTTGGAATAATATATTTAGTATTATCCCAGTAAGTATTCTTACTTAAAATCTTAAAATTGAATTTTATTTATCTTTAGGTATTATCTTGATTTTTTTTATAAAATTTCTCAATTATTCAATGTCTCTAAATATTTGTTTTAAGTTTTATTTGTAAAATTTGAAGTTAGTATTTTTATTAGATAATATATTTATTTTTATGCATGAAAGTGATTTTTATTTATTTTTTAGGATTTTTTCTAAATTTATTAAATTTCATTTAGTTATTTAAGGGTGTTAATGTTTATCTACATTTTATTAACCTTGATTAAATATGATTATATTTTTATTAGGTTGAGATTATTTTGATAAGCATTTAGATGTATTAAATATATTTTTAGGATTTTTTATACATTTTTCTAGAAATAAAATAGTGTACAGGGGTATTTTGGTCATTACTTTATTCTAGCTTTTTCTTATACCCTTTTTTTTATTTTAGTTAGTTTGGTTGGTAACATGAATGGCCCGACCCATCCAAGCCAGGTCTGGCTCGGGGTAAACATGACCCAAACCCACTCCATCTCGCTCACGAGCATACAGAGGCACTTCCCCATCTTCTTTCACTCGATTACACCGCCGCCGGGGCCGCCGCCTGCTCCCCATGGGCCTCTCCGACCCACATCTAGCACCCCCTCTTGACGATGAGGCCCCGACTAGATCTCCTCCATCAATTCCCGTCGCCTCGCTGCCGCTCCGCTTCCATGTGCGTGACTCCGTGAAACCCTAATCCATGATTTAGTTCAGTCACTGGTGTTGGGGATGGGGCGACCCGGCATCCCCAGATCCTTGCCGCCACTCACACGCTCCTACAGATCGAGGGCCGCCTCCTGCTGCCCCTTCACGGTGACCTCAACCCCGACACCGGCAGGACGGCAGCAGGTTGCTGCAACCCTAGCGTCCTACACCACCGTCTCGTGGCTCTGCTGTGGTGGAGATAATGGTGTGGTGGTGCACTTGATTTTGTGCCACTGCGATGCTCACTTCGACTCGACGTCGGAGGGGACGGTTGTAACATCCCTAAAATCATGTTTTCAAAGTTTTGCATATCATCCATGCATTCATGATCATTTTAGGTTCATTTTCAAAGTTATTACAAAAACAGAAGCATTTGTATGCTCATTATTTTATGTAAGCAAAGCATTGATCCAATGCTACTCTCTTATGAGAGATTGTATGTTTTAAACCAATGATGTTTGCTTGTTAATTTCCAAAGCTTGGACAAAGATTTCAAAACAAAGAAACAAATTTAAACCACTTCTTTGTCTTTAATAAACAATTTGTAAAAACATTGTTTATTTTAAAACTCCAAAGTGCCAAATTATTTTAAAGTGTACACCATTGTTTTGCAACCAAATGTGTACAATTTTCACTTTATAAAAATCCATAAAAAGTTTGAACTCAAACACATTTGAATTCATTTGAAAATGTTTCCTGGAAAATCAAACAGAAATTGAAAAAGAGAAAAGAAATGGAAAAAGGCCGGTGCTGCCAATTTGGCCCAGCAACGAACCCAGCCCAGTTAGCCCACCCGGGGCATTTCCCTCTGCCCTTCTCTCACCCGCGCCGAACCAACCCAACCAATTGCTGACTAGTGGCCCCATCGCCACGTCGTCATCGTCCTCCCTAGAAACCGCGCGATGAACACGTCGTCGCCGCCGTTACCTCGTGCAATCAAGCCGAATCAATTCCTTTGATTTCGCCAGTAATTCGCCCAGCCTTCACCTGCTACTTAAACCCCACCCCGCCGTGATCATTTCCCCTCACATTCCCCGCTCACTCCACTACCAGGCTGCACGCATTCAAGCTCAAACCGCCGCTTCCCGACGAACTCCGGCATGCGATTCCGGTAAGCGTCGACCGCCCCCTGTCTCTGATTCAACAAGCGTGATCAATATATCCTTGCGCATCTTCTCATGCCCTTATTTTGCTCTGAATCGCCCTAGACTATCGTCATCGTCCACCTCTAGAAGCGACTGAAGCTCAACTCGACTCTGGCGACTAATTTCGGTGAGCCCCGCGTTCCCCTCTGTTTCTGAATCACACGGTCGTGTTCGCCAGTTTCTAGAGCACCTGCTAACACCTTCTGTTTGGATCCTTGCGCCCCAGAACGTCATCTTCAACTCTGATAGTGAGCACCCAATGTCGCCAGCAACTCCGACAAGGTCCTGCTACCGAGTCCGTGCGCCCCTGTCTCTCCCTCGACCACCTCGAGCACCGCAACGACCTCACGAGCTTGGTAAGCCCTTCTGTTTCCTTCTTTGCTTCCTGGAAACACCAGAGCATCGTCGGCAGCAACGCCGCTGCCAGCAACCAGCTGCGCCGCCGGTTTTAGGTTAGAGCATTTTGATCCACTGGATCTTGATCCAGTGGTGTAGATTAGATGCAGGCCGAAGAGGTACGGGCAGATCAGAGCCGCGAGATTTAAGTTAGATCTAACGGTGCGCGAGCGTGATCCGGTGCGAAGCGGTATCGTCCAATCAGACGCTGCCGTGTGGCTTGTTCTTTGTTTTAAAAATCTGAATTAGATCTATTAGTAATTCAAACTTGCAAAATTCATAACTTTTGAACCACACGTTCAAATTTTGCAAATTTTATATCATTGGAATCAGGAGAAAGAATTATATCCATTTATGAAATGTGTTTAATGTTTTGCTTCTGTAAAATTGATTATTTTTACAAAGATATTTGTAGCCTTATTTTGAGTATAGAAATTATTTGAAAAATGATTTAAAGATCAAATAAAGTTTATTTAGTGTGTCTTGATCTTGTTGATGATTCAGTACTATATACTTGTCTTGTTTGACTTAGAAAAATCATCACATACATTTGCATGCATCCATATATTTTTGTTTGTATATTTTGATATGTGAATGTGGTGCTATTATTTCATGTGTAGATTTTGGTGCTAATAGTGATTGTGATTGTGAAGATTGTTGTTGCTAATCTCCTAACTACCAAGGAAAGTGGTGCTACATGTTTTTATTCCTATATTTCTACCTATGCATTAGAAATATTTTGTATAGGATTTGCATGGTTATTTTGCTAAGTATCTATATGCTATGCTTGGGAAATCATAGTAGTTGTAGAAATTTTAGAATTTCCTCTAAGTAAGATACATGCTATTGCCATGCTTAGCCTAGCTAGTAGCAACCAAAGGTGGATTATATATTCATGATATGAGAAATATTTCTAAGTCATTGACTTGTGTTTTTGCTTAATAAAACAACTAAGTGAATGAAACTCCTGGGTGAAATGGAAAGAATGGTTTGTGTTGAGTGGTTACACAAGGCCCATTTCTATGGTTTACCTTGTGTATCTCACTTGTGGAAAGCCACCCAGGAACAAAGGGATTTGAGATGCCAAATGTTAAGAAGCTTCTAGTGCAGCCACATGGCATTATGGGCTCTGCCTGGATCACATAGGTTGCAATAACTTAGCCATTTGGACAGTTGGTGGTAGTGGGATGATAGGTTTGGAGCGCGTCCATTTGTTCTAAGGGAAGGCTTCTGAAAGGTCCTATCTTGGTGAAAATCAAGTCTTGTGGGGAAAGTGCACAACCTATGCAGATGGAAGAATCTAAGTACTTAGCCATGCCACTGGTATTGGACAACTTGAGCATCAAGACATGGAAGCTATCAAGAATCTCCTCATCCCAATTTTCTAAGTTAAAACTTGTGGTTGAACAAGGGTGAAGGTTCACCAATTTCTATTGATGGTTCCTTGGGAAAGTTTTGTCAAAGAAAAACTTAGTGTTTTCAACTGATTGGTAAAAACCTAGTTTGAGCAAAGCAAGCCTAAGCTACACTTAGCCACATTCATGTAGTAACTAGATGTTAACATTCTACTAAGGTATCACTTGCCAATACTATTCCAATGTATTGACCCACTGTGCCTGTAACTTGTGATGTTGCAGGTTACTCTGATGATGATTAGGGGTTATGAGTCTACACTCAACATGCTTGCCTGTGGCACATGAAGATGAAGACTTATTTATATTGTTATGTTTGAACTCTTGTATTAGGCCTATGGCCATGGATTTGTAAAAGACTATGTTGTCTCTAGAATGACATGTAATAATGACCTTTGTTTCTGTGTACTTCATCTTAAACTGTGGATGCTAGCATTTATCCAGGGACTAGCATTGCAATTACAGGGATCTTTACCTTTATAAAGGTGGGATCTTACAGATGGTATCAGAGCACTGTGTTGCCTGTAGGATTATGACCCTAGGATTGGATTAGAAACCACTAAGGAATTTTTTTCAACAATTTCCACACTTGTCTTTTTCTTCTCGTAAACTTTGTAATTTTCTTTCTCATCTCTATTTGTAGATTAACTCCACCAATGAAGCCGTAAGGAAGGGACCACTCCTGACCATGACTTTGGAGTGTGAGACTGAATTTCCAAAAGCCCTCAAGAACCTTATGGTTACCATGGGGATACATGGTGCAGCTGTGTACAAAGGTTTCCCTGTGATGGATGAAGGAGAGGAGTATTGGTGGGTGCAACTTCACTTGTATAAAAACAAGGAAGACAACCACAAGGAATCAGGATTCTGCATGGTCACCAACTCAGTGATGCACACCACATTCTTTGACTCTGCAAGGGATGCAGCTTGGAAGGCCATCAAAGAACTTGGTAATAGACTCAAGTGCAGAATGCTCAACACCCAAAATGACCTTAAGGAGGAAAAGAAGCATGCCCAAGAACTAAGGGGAGACATCATAGACTTGATTTGGGAATCTTGTGATCAAGATAGGAAGATGGCTACTAAGGATGCTTTGATAGCCATTTTGTCTAGTGAGTGAGAGTTGTAATGTACTTCGTTAGTTGGACCACCACACTTATCGTTTTATTTCCAAAAAATTTGTCTAAGTTATGTTGAACCTTGGATGATTGCAATGAATTTATGTATGCCATGATATGTGTGTTTGTTTGCCAATGATATGCTTGTGATACTTTGTCTTGTGTATTTCTATTGATGTTGTTTCTAACTTTTCTCTATCTTATAAAATAGATGCCTAATGTTACTATCAGCACGGCTGAAGAGTTCAAGGGAACTTGTTTTGGCACTCGTCTTATTGAGATCACTAGTGTGCTCAATCTTCTGCCTCCTAGCATCATGATGCTTCCCCTCACCAAGTTTGAGAGGAAGGACCTTTGGGGCTTCAAAGTTACCCAGCCAGGACGCCACACTGAGCCAGCCACGGAGGCCATCACTTTCAAGCTAATGCATGACGACAAGGAGAGAGCTTAGAGGTAGTCATGCAGGATTTACTTGGGTGTCTGTTAGGGAGGCACTCTAGGGAGCTTAGAGGTACTCATTTCCACGCCTTCGGTAGACGTGACGAGGAGGGTGAGGCTATTGAGTTCGAGGATGCTGCTAGAGAGACGGCAGAGCCGATTCGTCTGTACCTTCAGGACTTAGAGGTTCTTCTTAGGCACCTAGATACTGATAGGACCAACGTCATGCTTAGCAATGACGAGCTCCAGGTGTAGCTTCGTGAGAAGGACAAGCTATTCGCGGAGCAAGACGAGATAGTCAAGGAAATGGAGGCTAAGTTTGAGAGCCAGGACAGGAAGTTCAAGAGCTAAGAGAAAAGAGTCCAAGATAGGAACAAGAGGATTCGAGAGATGAATGCAGAACTAGAGGCTAAGGACTTCGATCTCGAGCATCAGCAGGGCGTGATTGAGAGACTTCGTTCACAGAAGAGGGCTCTCAAAGCCAAGATAGAGGCCTTGACTACCAATGTCGAGGAATACAAGACCGCTATGGAGAATGCAGGTCTTACACTTGTTGATGAGGAGGTTGATGAAGAAGAGTAGTGATGACTACTCATTTATCTATCATTTACCATGCTTATGATTATTGAGGCGCAATGACCATCCAACATATGGATGTCTTGCTATTGGTGTGTTTGCTTTTCAAACTTGTTGTTTATGTCATTGAACTTTATGTTATTTTGATACTTGTTTGGTGATTATCTATGTGTTGTATTGTGCATGTTAAGCATCTATGGGTATCTCATTCTTATCCTTATTGAAAACCATAGATGCCTCCTCGACGTGCCAACCCCAACCCGAACAACAACAATGTCACCCCCGAGATGCATCAGCTGATGATAGAACAGGCACATCTGATGCAGATGATGACCACTTTCATGCAGAATCAGAATAACAACAACAACAACAATCAGAACAATCCACCAGGATTTGACATGCTTACCAGATTCCTAAGATTGAGGCCTGCAAAGTTCTCAGGAACCACTGATCCCATGGTGGCCAATGATTGGCTATGTTCAGTGAACAAAGATTTGGTGACTGTCGGCTATACCGACAAGGAGAAAGTCAGGTTTGCAGCACACCTGTTGGAAGGACGAGCAGCTACTTGGTGGGATAACTTCCAGATCACCACTCCCATTGAGGATGTGACATGGGCTATCTTTGAAGATGGTTTCCGTACAGCTCACATCTCATCCGGAGTGATGAATTTGAAGAAGAAGGAGTTTCATAACCTGAAGCAGCGCCACCGCAGCGTGGCTGAATATATTGAGGAGTTTAACAATCTGGCGCGTTATGCACCGGATGAAGTTGATACCGATGCCAAGAGGAAAGAGAAGTTCCTCGAAAGACTGAATGATGAACTGAACCTACAGTTATCTGTGGCCTATGTCCCCACCTATCAATCCCTTTGTGACAAGGCTACCATCTTAGAGAATAAGATGAAAAAGGTTGAAAGTAGAAAGAGGAAGCACAACTCTAAGAAGACAGCTCGGGATCGTCTCACAAGCGTTCCCATTATGATGATATTGGGAGTTCCGGATCCCACAAGCACGGAAAATACAACAACCACCACAACCTCAACCGCCATCATGATAACAAGCATCATCGTAGTCATGATAGTGACAAGTACAAGAACCACAAGGGTGGACACAAGAGTCACCACATGGAGGAGGAAGTGGTAGTGGCAGTCAACCTGCAAATAGAGATATCAGTCAGGTTGAATGTTTCAAGTGTAAGAAACTGGGGCATTATGCAAATGAGTGCCCAGAGAAGAAATTTGAAGGAACCACCAAGCCTAACCCTTTCCAGAAGGGACAAGTGAACCACATCAATGTGGAAGAGATTTATGAGGAGTCCGATGCTGTGGCTGGTAAGTTCAAACTCAATTCTATTCCAGCACTTGTTCTTTTTGATACCGGTGCATCACATTCATTCATATGAAAAGCATTTGTTAATAGAAATGGGTTTCCAACAGAATACATTGGGTGTCCAATAAAAGTAAGTTCTCCCAGTGGAGATATGATAGTAAGTCTTGGATGTCGTGATCTAGTAATAGAATTTGGAAAGCATAAGTTTCCAGTAAGTCTGTCCTAGATTCCCAAGGATTGGATGTAATTTTGGGAATGGATTGGATGACCAAGTATGAAGGAGTACTAGATTGTGCCAATCGTACTGTCGCACTCACAACCTCGGAAAAGAAACGGATAAGATTCAAGTCTAACTTTGAATCAAAAGGGAGTAAGCTAAATTCTCTTAAGGGGGTTAGCATAGACAGTGTGCCAATTGTGAGTGAATATCCGGATGTGTTTCCAGAAGAATTGCCGGGAATGCCACCAGATAGAGATGTGGAATTTCTGATTGACTTGCTGCCAGGATCAGGACCAATAGCAAAGAGACCTTACAAGGTGTCAGTTGATGAGTTGAAAGAACTCAAGAAGCAACTTGGAGAATAGTTGCAGAAATGATTTATTCAACCAAGTTCTTCATCTTGGGGATCACCAGTTTTGTTTGTGGAAAAGAAAGATAGAAGTCAAAGGTTAGGCATTGATTATCGTTCACTCAATGAGGTGACTATCAAGAACAAATATCCTTTGCCAGAATCAATGACTTGTTTGATCAGATAGAAGGAGCATGTGTGTTCTCAAAGATTGATCTCCGATTAGGTTATTTTCAGCTTAAGATAAGGGAACAAGACATACCTAAGACAGCTTTCACCACTAGGTATGGATTGTACGAGTATACAGTGATGCCATTTGGTTTGACCAATGCACCATCTTATTTCATGAATATGATGAACAAGGTGTTCATGGAGTTCCTTGACAAGTTTGTTGTCGTTTTCATCAATGACATTTTGACCTACTCCAAAAGCAAAGAAGAGCATGAAGGACATTTGCGTTTGATACTTGAGAAGCTTAGAGAGCATAAACTGTATGCCAAATTCAGCAAGTGTGAATTCTGGTTAAATGAAATTGTATTTCTTGGGCACGTTGTGTCAGGAGATGGTGTAGCAGTTGATCCCGCAAAAGTGTCAGCTGTAACTGAGTGGGAATCTCCTAAGTCAGTAAAAGAAGTTCGTAGTTTCCTTGGCTTGGAAGGATACTACAGAAGATTGATTGAGAATTTTTCCAAGGTGGCTAAGCCAATGACTAAGTTACTAAAGAAAAACAAGAAATTTGCTTGGACTGATGGATGTGAACTCAGTTTCCAAAAGTTGAAGAAGAGACTAGTGACAGCACCAGTCCTATGTCTGCCAGATTTGGAGAAAGATTTCCAAGTGTATTGTGATGCATCTCATCATGGATTAGGTGCAGTTCTAATGCAAGAGGGGAAAGTTGTGGCTTATTCCTCGAGACAACTCAAAACTCATGAGGTAAATTACCCTACTCATGATTTAGAGTTAGCCTCTGTTGTCCATGCACTCAAAACATGGAGACATTATCTTTTGGGAAAGCGATGTGAAGTGTTCACAGATCACAAAAGTTTGAAGTATATCTTCACTCAGAAAGAAATGAACATGAGACAAAGAAGATGGCTAGAACTCATCAAGGACTATGATTTGAGTTTGCAATACCATCCCGGTAAAGCAAATGTTGTAGCTGATGCACTAAGCCGTAAGGTATTTGTGAATGGCCTTACTAAGGGAGAGTTTCTAGATGATCCGTGTGCCCAATTTAGAGACCTCAGATTGGAGATTGTGCCTGAAGGACATCTCATGTCATTGGATGTTCAACCCACTTTGTTGGACAAGATAAAGGAAGCCCAAAAGGCGGACAAGGAAATTGAAGAGATTAAGGAAAAGATTGGCAAAGGAAAAGCCAAAGGATTCCATGAAGACGAACAAGGTACTTTATGGTATGGAAAACGTATCTGCGTTCCGCAAGATCCGGAGCTTCGGAAACTGATTTTACAGGAAGCACACAACTCACCATATTCCATTCATCCGGGTAACACCAAAATTTACATGGATATGAAGGAAAGATTTTGGTGGAATAATCTCAAGAAGGGCATCGCCGAACATATTGCCTTGTGTGATGTATGTAGTAGAGTGAAAGCGAAACATCAGAAACCAGCAGGATTGCTACAACCACTACCTATTCCTGATTGGAAGTGGGACAAGATTGGCATGGATTTCATCACTGGATTACCAAGGACCAGGTCAGGATATGATTCTATTTGGGTAGTAGTGGATCGCCTAACTAAAGTGGCTCATTTCATACCCGTGAAGACAACCTACACAAGTGCTAAGTTGGCCAAGATCTATATGAATAGGATTGTGTGTCTACATGGAGTACCCAAGAGTATTGTGTCTGATAGGGGAACTCAGTTCACTTCTCATTTTTGGAGGCAACTACATGATTCATTGGGAACGAGATTGGAATTCATCCCTGCTTTTCATCCTCAGACTGATGGACAGACAGAAAGGACCAACCAGATTCTAGAAGATATGTTGAGGGAATGTGCCCTAGACTATGGATCCAGTTGGGATGAAAGTCTGCCTTACGCAGAATTCTCTTACAATAACAGCTATCAAGCCAGTATTGATATGGCACCATTTGAGTTTCTCTATGGGAGAAAGTGTACCACCCCATTGCTACGGAACTAATAAAAGAAACTTGTTCGGGCCATTGTATCAAGACAGAAAGAAACTTGTTCGGGCCAGAACTAATAAAAGAGGCTGAAGAGAAAGTCAAGTTGGTAAAGGACAGATTGAAGATAGCACAGTCCCGACAAAAGAGCTACGCAGATCCTAAGCATAGAGAAGTCACCTATGAGGTGGGTGATAGAGCTTATCTTAGAGTATCACCACTTCATGGAGTGAAGAGATTTGGAGTCAAAGGAAAATTGTCCCCAAGATATGTTGGACCATTCAAGATTCTGAGTCATAAAGGAGAAGTAGCTTATGAAATTGAATTGCCAGAATCATTGTCTGCAGTTCACAATGTGTTTCATGTGAGTCAGCTAAAGAAATGCCATCCAGAGATGGAAGAGACTTCTTTGAAGGATATTATACCTTTGGAGGAGGTTCAATTAGAAAGTGATATCACTTATGAGGAAAAACCTATCAAGATTCTTGAGACTGCAGAAAGAGTTACTCGGACTAAGACTATCAAATTCTGCAAAGTTCAATGGAACCATCATTCCGAAGAAGAAGCAACATGGGAAAGAGAAGATGACCTTCGGAAAGACCACCCTCACCTATTTGCTAGCCAATCCAAATCTCGAGGGAGAGATTCACCTTAAGGGGTTAGATTTGTAACATCCCTAATATCATGTTTCCAAAGTTTTTCATATCATCCATGCATTCATGATCATTTTAGGTTCATTTTCAAAGTTATTACAAAAACAGAAGCATTTGTATGCTCATTATTTTATGTAAGCAAAGCATTGATCCAATGCTACTCTCTTATGAGAGATTTTTTGTTTTAAACCAATGATGTTTGCTTGTTAATTTCCAAAGCATGGACAAAGATTTCAAAACAAAGAAACAAATTGAAACCATTTCTTTGTCTTTAATAAACAATGGGTAAAAACATTGTTTATTTTAAAATTCCAAAGTGCCAAATTATTTTAAAGTGTACAACATTGTTGTGCAACCAAATGTGTACAATTTTCACTTTATAAAAATCCATAAAAAGTTTGAACTCAAACACATTTGAATTCATTTGAAAATGTTTCCTAGAAAATCAAACAGAAATTGAAAAAGAGAAAAGAAATGGAAAAAGGCCGGTGCTGCCAATTTGGCCCAGCAACAAACCCAGCCGACTTAGCCCACCCGGGGCATTTCCCTCTGCCCTTCTCTCACCCGCGCAGAACCAACCCAACCAATCGCAGACTAGTGGCCCCATCGCCACGTTGTCATCATCCTCCCTAGAAACCGTGCGATGAACACGTCGTCACCGCCGTTACCTCGCGCAATCAAGCCGAATCAATTCCTTTGATTTCGCCAGTAATTCGCCCAGCCTTCACCTGCTACTTAAACCCCACCCCGCCGCGATCATTTCCCGTCACTTTCCCCGCTCACTCCGCCACCAGGCTGCGCGCATTCAAGCTCAAACCGCCGCTGCCCGACGAACTCCGGCGTGCGATTTCGGTAAGCGTCGACCGGCCCCTGTCTCTGATTCAAACAAGCATGATCAATATATCCTTGCGCATCTTCTCATGCCCTTATTTTGCTCTGAATCGCCCTAGACCATAGCCATCGTCCACCTCTAGAAGCGACTGAAGCTCAACTCGACTCCGGCGACTAATTTCGGTGAGCCCCGCGTTCCCCTCTGTTTCTGAATCACACGGTCGTGTTCGCCAGTGTCTAGCACACCTGCTAACACCTTCTGTTTGGATCCTTGCGCCCCAGAACGTCGTCTTCGACTCTGACAGTGAGCACCCGATGTCGCCAGCAACTCCAACGAGGTTCTGCTACCGAGTCCGTGCGCCCCTGTCTCTCCCTCGACCACCTCGAGCACCGCAATGACCTCACGAGCTCGGTAAGCCCTTCTGTTTCCTCCTTTGCTTCCTGGAAACACCAGAGCATCGTCGGCAGCAACGCCACTGCCGCCAGCAACCAGCTGCGCCGCCGGTTTTAGGTTAGAGCATTTTGATCCACTGGATCTTGATCCAGTGGTGTAGATTAGATGGAGGCCAAAGAGGTACGGGCAGATCGGAGCCGCGAGATTTAAGTTAGATCTAACGGTGCGCGAGCGTGATCCGGTGCGAAGCGGTATCGTCCAATCAGACTCTGCCGCGTGGCCTGTTCTTTGTTTTAAAAATCTAAATTAGATCTATTAGTAATTCAAACTTGCAAAATTCATAACTTTTGAACCACACGTTCAAATTTTGCAAATTTTATATCATTGGAATCAGGAGAAAGAATTCTATCCATTTATTCAATGTGTTTAATGTTTTGCTTCTGTAAAATTGATTATTTTTACAAAGACATTTGTAGCCTTATTTTGAGTATATAAATTATTTGAAAAATGATTTAAAGATCAAATAAAATTTATTTAGTGTGTCTTGATCTTGTTGATGATTCAGTACTGTATACCTGTCTTGTTTGACTTAGAAAAATCATCACATACATTTGCATGCATCCATATATTTTTGTTTGTATATTTTGATATGTGAATGTGGTGCTATTATTTCATGTGTACATTTTGGTGCTAATAGTGATTGTGGTTGTGAATATTGTTGTTGCTACTCTCCCAACTACCAAGGAAAGTGGTGCTTCATGTTTTTATTCCTATATTTCTACCTATGCATTAGAAATATTTTGTATAGGATTTGCATGGTTATTTTTCTAAGTATCTATATGCTATGCTTGGGAAATCCTAGTAGTTGTAGAAATGTTAGAATTTCCTCTAAGTAAGATACATGTTATTGCCATGCTTAGCCTAGCTAGTAGCAACCAAGGGTGGATTATATATTCATTGACTTGTGTTTTTGCTTAATAAAACAACTAAGTGAATGAAACACCTGGGTGGAATGGAAAGAATGATTTGTGTTGAGTGGTTACACAAGGCCCATTTCTATGGTTTACCTTGTGTATCTCACTTGTGGAAAGCCACCCAGGAACAAAGGGATTTGAGATGCCAAATGTTAAGAAGCTTCTAGTGTAGCCACATGGCATTATGAGCTCTGCCTGGATCACATAGGTTGCAATAACTTAGCCATTTGGACAGTTGGTGGTAGTGGGATGATAGGTTTGGAGCGCCTCCATTTGGTCTAAGGGAAGGCTTCTGAAAGGTCCTGTCTTGGTGAAAATCAAGTCTTGTGGGGAAAGTGCACAACCTATGCAGATGGAAGAATCAAAGTACTTAGCCATGTCCCTGGTATTGGACAACTTGAGCATCAATACATGGAAGCTATCAAGAATCTCCTTATCCCAATTTTCTAAGTTAAAACTTGTGGTTGAACAAGGGTGAAGGTTCACCAATTTCTATTGATGGTTCCTTGGGAAAGTTTTGTCAAAGAAAAACTTAGTGTTTTCAACTGATAGGTAAAAACCTATTTTGAGAAAAGCAAGCCTAAGCTACACTTAGCCATATTCATATAGTAACTAGATGTTAACATTCTACTAAGGTATCACTTGCCAATACTATTCCAATGTATTGACCCATTGTGGTTGTAACTTGTGATGTTGCAGGTTACTCTGATGATGATTAGGGGTTATGAGTCTACACTCAACATGCTTGCCTGTGGCACATGAAGAGGAATACTTATTTATATTTTTATGTTTGACCTCTTGTATTAGGCCTATCGCCATGGAGTTGTAAAAGACTATGTTGTCTCTGGAATGACATGTAATAATGACCTTTGTTTCTGTGTAATTCATCATAAATTGTGGATTCTAGCATTGATCCAGGGACTAGCATTGCAATCACTGGGATCTTTACCTTTATAAAGGTGGGATCTTACAACGGTGTTGTAGTTGTGCAACCCCGGCGCTGAGCCTTCTTCCTATTTTGACTGCTATGCTCCTGTTATTTCTTCTTTTTCCTCATATTCAGGTAATCTCTCTCTCTGACCGGCCCTCGAGCCGATGAATAACTCTAGGTATAGGATTAGGTTTAGGTAATTTTGGAATTGGGGTTGTGATGATGATCTTCTGACCAAATATTGGGTGATAATTGAGATGTTGCATTGTAGGTTATATATATATTACTAAGTAACATTGGTTTGATTGTATTTGTGTTCTGGACCTGCTCGTGAATGCCTTGTTTTGGTTCAGTCCAAGTTGATTATTTATTCAGTGTGTTGATCTGATCCTAAGAATTGAACACAAGCTTGTCGATTAAGTTTTGGTTAGCTCCTGTTAGTAGATTAAGGGCTTGGCTTAATCTGTTGTGGTGGATAAATAACATAGCTCATCTGATCCATGCTTCACTTATGAAACAATGCCTTACTTTGGATAGCTTGTTCATCTTGTGCATGAATGGTTTGTTGTGATGCTATCTCTGACCAAATTATCTTGATTGTGTGATTAACTGAACCTTACTTGTTAAATTAAATGAGAAGTTTACTACTGGATATGAGAGTATCCGGCTTATGAATGTGTTTCTTGCACTGTTGGACGAATCATATGTTATTGAGTTACAATGAAGCTGTGGTTGATTTGTATACTTTCCCTAGTAAATAAAATACAGGAGCAACTACTGTCAAATTTGACAGTAAATAAAGATAATATGTTATTGAGTTACAATGCTAGTTTGATGTCTCGAAAAAGATTTGAGTTCCTGTTACTTTGGGTATAGTACTAAAGTGCATATGTGATTCCTAGATTTTCTTTCTAAGGAAATGATAGAAATGTCTTGTTTGAACAATCTTGATGACTAGCTAATGTGGAAACTATCCTTTGTGCTTCTGCTGCCCTGGGCTGCTGCTATGGTGCCTCCAATCTTGGAGTGTGCACAGTGGTAGCCCAGGTACCATGATTTGTTGTTGGGAATCACTACAATAATGTAGTTGATGTTGAAAAAAACAGATTTAGCTCATGATGCAAAAGGCTGAAGCTTTACTTGTGTTGCACATGATCATATATAATTGTTGCCTTGCAACTGATTTGGCTAGTCTCTGTGTACAATTTTTTTGGCTACTGTATCTAGGCTATGCTGTTGTGGTACCTCCCTAGAGGATGCACAACAAAATAGATCCTTCTACATATTTCTATAAAGCTTGGTTGGCAAAAATTAAATCATGGGCAATTGCCAAGGATGCAAAGGCTGAGGACAAGTGGATAATCGAAGTATATATGTGGCTGTGGCACTGTGCTTACTCCTATGACGATTTTATACTCCACTTGAGTATAAATCTGAGGAGATGATCATTTAAAACTAAATCATGCTTGGAAACTGGTAGGAACAAAATTATGCATGATTTATAATAGATCAACCTTTTGTTGTTGTTGAATCAGTGTTGTGACTTGTGGTTCCTGGTGGAACTTGTTCCTGGTTGCTGCTTGATATGCTCATTCTTGTTTGGTTGGTTGGCTTCTTGTGCTTTTGGCCTACTCCTTATGCTTCTGACCTCCTCCTGGTGCTCTAGGATGGCTTCCTCAAGCAACCAGGGCACTGGTCTTGTGGTGATGATGTACTATGGGTTTTTGGTGTTGAATCTATAAACTCTGGGGTGTAGAGATTACATGGATGGTTGATATAAGCTGGGTGTATTTGCTGTTCTTGCTATGATGCAGAGAGTTCAGTATAGAACTCTATCTCTGCTACGGCTGTGCATTTATCTCTCTCTCACACAACACCCCCTGTGTTGACAGCACATCCACATGCAGCTGTGTGTGAGCTGCCTGTGAGCTTGCCTCACTCAAATGGATCAGATCAAGTAAAATCTGGACCTTTTGTTGGGTATAACTGTTTAGCTTTTCCCTATTACTAATTTGGTGAAACTTGCCCCAACTTGCTTGTGATGTGGAACTGAGGCCAGATTTTCAATAAGAACAGATACTACTTTATTTGGCCCCTATTTACTCTGCTCAATGATGTGAATAGCAATGCATCTCATTGCCATACTGAGAGCAAAATTACTAACACTAACCCCTTTTTTGTTTTTATCTTTTATTTATTTGTTTTGCAGGAATCAAAAGAATATCTAGGAACATCAGAGTAGATAGAGATTCTAACTTAGATTTATAGCTTCTGTAATATTTTTATGTAATTGTAAGAACAATGTAATTCTTATATATTTTACTGAAGCTTTTCTTTTTCTTTATTTGTAGTTATTCATCTATGTAATGACTTTGAATTTACTTGTATTAATTAAATCTTTTGTTTTATTAAACAAAGATTTCTTCTGATTTGTACTTCTTTGATTTCCATTAATCTATATGATTTCTTCTTTTTATTTACTATATTTTGCTTTATTCTTATTCTTTTATGGTAAAAGAATAATGTAATACTTCATTTATTATTTTATTGTAAATAATTATGTTATAACCTTGTTGTAATCATTTCTTTTTATTCCTTTGTTATAAAATGATAATGTAATATACATAGATTCTTTTAATAAGGCACTCTTCTATTTGTTTCATTATTGTAATTCATTTTCCATTTTCTTTATTCATTTTATTATTTTATTATTATCTTTTCTTTATTCTTTTATTATAAAAGAATACTGTAACGTTGGTCTTAAATAATCTTTATACTTTTGTTTATAATACTTGTATGTGTATTATTGTGAATAATTATTTATAATTCAAATTTTCTCCCCTCATAATCCACTAAATCAATAAAGGTCATGTCAAAATTCATTGCACTCACTTTGATGGCTAATTTCTAATCCATCAAGGCAAGAGAGATTCTGATCGCTCTAGGGTTTTAGTTTGCGAAAAATTTACCCGGAGTTTTAGATGCATGCATGCAGATGCACAAAATCCTAGATCTACCCTTCGTTTAGTCCTAAATGCTGGGATGTTACAGTAGGGCCTTCTCGCCCATTCGGCTGATGAATCTGCTTAGTGTCGCGATCCACCCAGCTAGCTGCTAGACGCCCTTGAGGTTCTTCGGCTTCTCCATGGCCAGTATGGCCCTGGTTTTCTTCGGATTCGCCTCGATCCCCCTTTGGGAGATGAAGTATCCGAGCAACTAGCCAGACGGGACACCGAAGGTGCACTTGTCTGGGTTTAGTTTGATCTTGTAGCGATCAAGGTTATCAAACATCTCGCGGAGATCGTCGATGAGCGTTTTGGCCTCCCTGGTCTTGATTACAATGTTGTAGACATAGACATGAATGTTTCGACCGGTCTGGTTCTTCATACATGCTTGCATGTATCTCTGGTATGTGGCGCATGTGTTCTTCAGCCCGAAGGGCATGGTGTTGTAGCAGAACACTCCGAACAACGTGATGAACGCCGTTTTTCCTGATCTTCGACCTTGAGCCGAATCTGGTTATAGCCTGAGTAGTCATGGAGGAAGGAGAGTTTCTCGCATCCTGCAGTCGAATCAATGATTTGATCGATCTGTGATAGAGGGAAGCGGTCCTTGGCACAATGCTTGTTGAGCGATGTGAAGTCCATGCACATCCGCAGGATGTCCGTGTCCTTTTTGGGGACCAGCACGGTGTTGGTCAGCCACTCGCTCTCCTTGATTTCCCTAATGAAGTTAGCATCGAGCAGTCTGTTGACTTTGATTCCAACGGCTTCGGCTCTTGGTTCGGATAGTCATCGGATTGACTGCTTGACTGGCTTTGTGTTCAGAAACACATTGAGTGCATGCTCGGCAAATTCCATGGGAACTCCTAGCATGTCTGCAGGACACCAGGCGAAAATTTCCCATCGCTCACGGAGGAATTCAGCGAGCATGCTTTCCTATGCGGGACTGAGGTTGTTGGAGATCAACACCGTCTTGGAGGCGTCCGTTGGGTGGACCTACAACTTCTTCATGTTGACCATGGAGTCGAACGACATATCAGGTGTGTTTTGCCTGCTAATCGAGGGTGCCCCGTTGTCCGTCACCTCTCTAAGCCTTGTGAGCTCCTCCTGCATGCCGAACAACTGGGAGTTTCTGTTGAAGTCTCTGTCGCAGTGATCAGACCTGGTGAATATTCCTTGGACGGTGATGACGCCTCTTGGTCCTGGCATATTCTGTAGCAGGTATGCGTAGTGCGGTACTGCCAGGAATCTTGTGAATACCATCGCCCGAGGATGGCGTGGTATTGTGATGGCCAGTCTACCACTTCAAACTCTAGTCGCTCGCGCCTGAAGTTTTCAGGCTGGCCGAAGATGACGTCGAGCCATATCTTGCCCAGGGGGTGTATGCCCTTCCCTGGGACTATGCCATGGAACATCGTGTCTGATTGCTCCAGGCTGCACAGCGGGATCCGCATCGCTGCGAGTGTGTTGGCGAACATCAGATTGATGCCGCTACCACCGTCCATGAAGACGCGGCTCATCTCAAATCCCTCGATCTAGGCCTCGAGCACCAGGGCAGCATGACCTGGGCGAGGGATCTGGTGTGGGTGATCCGAATGATCAAACGTGTGATGCAGGACTCCGAGCCACTGAGGTACTCAGGTATGGCTGGTGGAGAGGTCACGTCCAGGCTGACTTGGCGGGTGATCTTCTTCTGCACCCTGTTGGTTGGGCGCCCCTTAAGGATCATTAGGGACCCTTTTGGTGGCGGGTACCCTCATGTGCCGTTATTTGGCGTTGGTGTGACCGGAGGTTGCGACGGTGCGCCTAGTGGTGGTAGAGGAGCTCCATGGGCGATGTCACCTGGTGCGGGTGCGGGTCCAAATCCAGGGTTCACGGTCTAGTGCCGCATTTTAGTGAAGCCCTCGCTGAGCTTCTGGAATTCTCGGCAATCCTTGAGCATGTGGCTGGCCTTCTTCTTACCACCTTGCTTGTCGATGTAGAAGTCGATGGTGCAGGGACCAGATAGCTTTTCGTATGCCGAAGTCTCATCATCGTGGTTCCGACATTGCCACATTTGCGTGGGTCGCACTCCATCGTGGTAGTTGTTTCCACGGTATCCACTGTTGCGGTTGCCGTCATCGCGTCGATCGGCGTATCCAGCCGCAACGATGTCGACTCCGTCGCGGTCATCGTAGACGTGTGATCTTCTTTTGCTACAGAACTCGCGCCTACGGCCGTAGTTGTCTTCGTCATCCGAATGTGCTCGGTTGACGGAATCTTCGCCATCTACCTTGGCGATGTCCATGAGGTGGTCGAGCGTCTTGGGCTTGACGCGCCCAAGTTCCTCCTTGAAATCCGGGCGCTTGACACCATCCTTGAAGGCGTCGATTGCTCTTTCCTCCAAGATATGCGCGGTGGAGTTCTTGATGTCGGACCAGCGGAGTATGTACGAGCGGATGGACTCGCCGGTACATTGGGTGCAGGCCAGCAGCTCCTCGATTGAGGCTAGACTCTTGCTAGTGCCTTTGAAGTTGCAGATGAAGTTGTACGCCAGCTCTTCCTAGCTTCGGATGGAGCCGGAAGATAGGCTGCTGAGCCAGACCCTGGCCGCGCCTGTTAGCTGTAGCTGAAGGCATTGCAAGGCGGTGTTCTTGTTCCCCCGTGGAGCTTGAACGATGACATGTGATCATCAAGCCAAGCCTTTGGCTCCTGCGTGCCGTCGAACTTCGGGTTGTCCGAAGGGAGCTTGAAATTTTTTGGCATCCGAGTTCGTCGAACGGATCTGCTGAAGCATCTGGCTCCGCACAGCTCTCCGTCGTCTTCTTCTTCGGACTCAATTGAGCACGCGCGTTTGGCATGTGCCTTGTCGATCATGCGCCGGGTGAGCTTGTTGTGAGCGTCGTAGTTGCTTCTACGATGCCGTGGGATCTTGCGGCGCTGGGGGATGTCATGCTCGTCTTCCTCGGATGAGGGTGTAGGGCTCCAGGTGAACTTGACCACAACCTTTTTCTTCAGCTCCATAGGAGCATTGTCATGGAGCGCAGCTCCGACGAGTCTGAGGCCTGCTAGCGCGGACTTGTGCATGGCGCTCTTCGGGTCGCCCACCGGAGGTGGATGGGACGCGAGATATGTAGTGGCCGCCATGATCATGGACTGCGGTGTTTTCGTCATGACGTTGTCGTGTGAATCCATTGTCATGAAGGACGTGTTGAGGGCCCTCGTGACCTCGCGTCACGCGGAGGGGTCCATGCGCTCCGTGCGGGAGCGGTACTTGTTGGCGTTGTTGCCATGCGAAGTGGAACCACCAGCAGTGGAGAGCGCAGCTCACGCCGTGCTGGATTCCGCAGCTGCCTTCTTACGCTTGTTGAGCTCCTCCATCAGCTTCACCTACCGGTTGTGCTCATCGATGAGGAGGAGGTGGTAGGCCAACAGTAGATCTCAGGAGGCGTTCACAGGTAGAATTATGTTGCCTGCCATAGCCTGGCGTGCTTGGTGCCAGCCTTCCTCGTTGAGGTTGATCTGGTTGTAGGCATGAGCATCGCCTTCGTTGGCCCTGTTAGGTGGACCCCCCATGTTTCCTCCGTTCCCCGTTTGTGGGTTGGGAGGGGGTTGGGTGTTTGCTGCGCACTTGAACCTGGTGGTGGGTCTGTTACATTGTTGATGACGACGGAGCATAGGTAGCGTCCACGGAGTGGGTCGCTGCTACCGCAGCTTTCAGATCTGGAACCGTAGGTTCCTTCATCCCAAGGGGGCCGCACAGATCGGAATTGCAGTTGTTTCTGTCATCCGAGTCATCTGTTAGCATCGACGCGTGCAACGCGCCGATGGGTGGGACCCATGAAGTGGGCCTGATGGATGGTGGTGGCACCCGCTCTAGGAGGCGGAGGGTGCCAGTCTACCCCACTTCAAAGCAGAAGCTCCCGAACAGCATCTCGAGCCCGTCGCCACGGACTCGAAATCCTTCAGGGTGGCCGGCGAGTGGGCAGTGAAGTCAAAGGCGCTAAAGAGAAGATGACTCTTCGTTGCCGATGAGTTGTAGATCGCTCCGGATGGAACCATCACGACCGCACGATCAGCGTCCCCATTTCCCACAGACGGCGCCAATTGACGAGGTTCGATCTCATCAATGCCCATTGTTATGGACTTGGGTTTTGGAGAAGATGGGGATGCTGGAAGTCACAGAACGTTTAACAGACAAGCAACACAGGGACACGAGATTTACCCAGGTTCAGGCCCCCGGAGGGAAAACCCTACTCCTACTTGTCTGCTCTTGATTACGGCGGAACCGAAGGTTATAGGGGTGCGCAGATGCAATCTGGCGTGAGGTGTGTATGAGGTGAGTTGAGAGTCTAGATTGTGTAGATCTATTGTGGCGTCTATTGTATCGTGTCCTCCCCGTTGGACCCTCCTAGCCTTTATATATGGGAAGGCTAGGTCTCAAGTACCGATACGAGTTGGTTACAAGTTGTATTCAAACTCTAGTCTTGAGATTTCCTTGTCTTGCGCGCTTGGAGTCCGTGTCCATATGGGCTTCATATCAGCCGAACCGTCATAGGCTTCATGGATCCTGGTAGGTCGTCGAGTGGGCCTTCCATCGGGCTGGACCAGGTAGGCTAATGTCAACACCCGGATTTTTAATTCCAGATGCCTGTTATGCCATACATCACAATCCCAGGATTACCATTTTTTCGAGACATAACAGAATTGGATACCACAGTACATCATCCATTACAAACCATACATAAGGTCTTACACAAATAAGGATCTCATGATCCAGTTCTTAAAACAACTCAAGCAGCGTAAAACGTAATCATAACGGTAGCATAGGCGAAGCTCCATCTTCGGGGTCAAAGGCAATGCTGACGATGGGAGATGATCCTAGTTGTCGTAACCTTCCTAAAGTCCATCCTCCAGGTACTCATCTTCATAGTCTGGCCACGGGAATAGCCAGGGACAAAGCCATGAGTACTCTTTAAGTACTCGCAAACTACTACTAACAAGTGAAAGGGGGGTTTTGGATAATAGGACTCTAGGCTCTAGGGTTGTTTTGCAAAAAGCCAGATTTATCTCTACTAGTTCAGAAGCAAGAGAAACTAGTCACAATTTTCTAACTCCTAAGTGGGATCTTGTAACTCATGTCACAACTCTGTTGTGGTCAAGTCAAAGTCTCGATTCATTTCACAAGTCATTTTGAAAACATCTGACGGGGGAACAGTATGGCCACTCCAACTGTCCATAACCGCGGGTGCGGCTATTCGAATAGTTTGACACTCTGCAGAGATTGTACACTTTCACCACAACATTCGATACATCCGTTAGGAACAAATCCTGAATTCACCATACTCAGTATGCGGATAATCAATCCTAACCTTTCAATTACACGCCCTAGTATAAGAACCTCTCCTGTGAGTTTGGCCTCCCAACCATGAACAACTGTCATCTTGGGTACTGCACAGGTGGAAAATCTTCACAAGGTAAAAGGGCTAAGGCTCATGCCTCAACATTTTCATCACCAAAATGGTGTTCGGAAACACATGTCAAAACATCTCAGGAGAATGATCCATCATTGTAAGGTTTTCATAACCAATTTCACCAAGTATTCCCATCTAAAGTTGATCAAGTTTTATGCTTAGCACTAGCATCTACAAGTGAGGATAAGTACTAATGAGGGGTGGTAAACTAGTGGAGTTTCAACTAAGTACAACCTTATATCTTAGGATGATATCAAGGTTTCTAACTTAGGCCAAATTTTATGCTCTTTATGCAACCTTCAAATATATCTTTCTAGGATCTATAAGTCACTTAAGTCAACTGTAAGTTAAAGCTTTGATAAAGAAATAAAGTAGAAGCTTGCAAATAAAACTAGGATTGGGTTATCAAGTGGGTATGATCACATATGCTTAAGGCATATAGTTGGCATGGTAACAAGCAAGTATTAGCTTGCACAATTGCAAGTATAAGCTTGCATGGGTCACTTGATTAGTAAGGCTTGCTAAAGTAGAGTATCTTGCAAATGTTAGCTTGCACATTCAACTAGTAGTATTAGGCTTGCGTTGTGCAGAGCAGTGGTTGAAGTTCTCCTCGGCTTCTTCTTCGTAGAATCCTCCTTCCTCCTCGTATCCTTGGCGGTACTAGCGTCTATAAATAAATACGATGTACACAATCACCAAACTATACTTAACTACTTGCAATCATCACACAAAAGGGTCCTATAGATGATCTAGCATCATCACTAACATTACAAGATTAAAACTTGGTTTAATTCCTTTTATTTTTAGAAAAGTAATTTCTACTCATTGATAAACTACTTAAGATTTACTATTCTCCAAACCAAACATGGGATCATGTTGACACATGTCATCACCACATATTTTAGTCAATGGGAATGTGATTTAAAGTGGTGTCACAATTTAATAAGGTTTTACCCTTTTATTTTAATTAATTAAAGTGGCTAGAAATGCCTATGTGGCATTCTTTTATTACTTGGTCATTATTTCTATAAGTAAACCTATATATTTTTATATATTCTGAAAGGTATGGTTAAATTTGATTTTTGAGAGTTGGAATCAACTCAAAATCTATTATAGTTTTAATTTGAAAAATGTTTGAATGCAGAAAAGCTTCTGCCTTGTTATTTTTACCAAAGATGATCTACAGATCCAAATGACTTGAATCCAACGGGCTTGGATTTAGCATTCCCAGACCTTTCTAACAAAATTGGTTTCATTCAATTTGGTTCACTGAATCGACCTGGGTTGATTTTTAAAACTGGGTACAGAAGTGTGTTTGAAATAAAACGGAAAAGGTTAAATTCAAATAACTGGGCTGCGCGGGAAGCGATACTGGGCCGGCCTGCTAAGCGCAGCGCTTCCGCGGGCTGTTTAAGTGGTTGTCCCCACGCGTCAGTGAGACAGGGGGTGCGAAACGGTATGGGGCGATGTGGTGCGTTCGATCTGGTTCTAATCCAACGGCTGAGGGTCATCGTCGACGTTGGGCAACGCCGGCGAGAAAGAAACCTAGCGCGGCCAGTGGGGGTCGTTGGGGGCTCACCGGGGTTCAGGCGAGGGTCGGCGAGGCGGGCGAACGACGATGTCGACGACGACGAACCTCCTGGTACCGGCAGCTTCTCCTGGGGCGGCTGCAATCGCTAGCTCCCTTCTTCTCCAGCAGCAGCGGGCTCTGGTGAAATTCCGGCGCTGGGCTACGCTGCTCGCCTTGCTCCGGGAACAGGGTGGAATGATCAGTGAGGAGAGGGGAGTGATATGGTGTGCTCAATTCGGCTGGGGGTGGCCTCTATTTATAGTGGCGAGAGGGGACCGACGGGGCGCACGGTGAGCTCGTCGTGGTCGACGGTATAGAAGGCTATCGGCATGGGCGACGGTAGGGGGCGGTGCGGTGCTCCCTGGCGAAGCTCAACGACACGGTGGAGAGACGTGGGGCGGTGCGGTTTGGTCGGAACGCGAAGGTGCTCTGCGCTGGTCCGACGGAAAATTTAATGGCGCACAGCACACGTGGTCCGCGCGGCGGCGATCGAGCGTGTCTGCGGGGTTGCTGGAACGGTGGTGATCATGTATGCACGCGGCGAGGGCAGCGCGCGGTCTATGGGCGTCGGTCGAGCGTGGCGCATGGGGCGCGCTCTCGGCATGGTTGCTGGCGAGCTTGGCATGGTTCGTGCGTGTGGTCCAGTGGCTGGAAGGGTTCAAGCGCTGGACAGGGAGTGGCGGTGGGATGTTGGCTTGATCCCAGACATGCTGGCTAGGCTTGTTTCTCCTCCTAGCTTGATGTCCACATGGGGGTGACAAGGGTGCATTCGGCCTGCTCACCATTGATGACAATGGCTAGCTTACAGTGATGCTAAGGGTGTGCAATTGAGCTAGATGATCTACTAAAACCTAGTTGTAACCAGAGAGGGAACAAGTTAGGCTTCAATCAGTGCTCACAATAGTGTTTGGATTTTGTTTGATTTGTGTCTGCCAAGTGTTTGATGAAATGGCCGCAAGAACTCAAGTTTTGAAGTTTGAAAAGATTTTTGGTGGGTGTGCTAGGTTGGTGTTGGTGAGTCTGCAGATGCTTGGGTTTTGAAAGTTGAGCTTGTTTGAGTGGTTTTTGAAAAAGTGGGATCTTCCCATATGATATAGATTCAATTTTGAACTGTCCTTTAAACCATGCATTTGAAAGTTTCTGGATGATCACAAAGTGGGCCTTGATACTTTGTTATGAGTACAATCAAGGGGTGCAAAGATCCATAAAAGTTTCTATTAGGTTCTGAAAGTTTGAGACAGCCAAAGTAGGCATGGGAGTTAAATTGGTCAAAATGACCATTCCCTTATTTTATTTGTTTTGATTTACTTGTCTTTGGGAAAAGTGTGGGAAATGTTTAGATGATGTTTATTTCACCTAAGCATCCATTTACAAGCAATGGAACACACAAACAAGGTGGTTAAACAGAAATCAAAATGAAATGCATACTCACATGCATGCTTCCATAATTTTATATAGAAAAGTTTTTGTTAACCCTAATTTTGATGATTAGAGTTTGATGATCCAAGTTTAGTATTTTTGGGATGTTACAAACCTTCCCCCTTTAAACAAAATCTCGTCCCGAGATTTGAAAAAGGACGAAAAAGATTACCTAGGATTTGAAGAGATCGGGAAACTCCGTCCTGATGTGATCTTCGCGCTCCCAGGTAGCTTCCTCTTCTATGTGGTTGCTCCACTGAATCTTGAGAAACTTGATGCTTCGGGTGCGGGTAGTTCTGAAAGCTTCTTCCAAAATATGGATGGGTACTTCGGGATAGGTTAGGTCATCGTTGATCTCTATGGTCCGGTGATCGATATTCTTGAATACTTCCGTCTTCTCTGGAACTTCGAGACACTTGCGAAGTAACGAGATATGGAACACATTGTGCACTGCTGACATCTGTTTGGGTAGTTCCAGTTGATACGATACTTCTCCGTGACGGTTCAAAATCTTGAAAGGTCCGATATATCTGGGGGCTAACTATCCTTTGAGTTGGAAACGCTGCATTCCCTTCAATGGCGACACTTTCAGATAAACAAAATCTCCTATGTTGAAGGCGAGGTCTCGACGTCTCTTGTCGGCGTAACTCTTCTGTCTGGATTGGGCGGTCTTTAGGTGCTCACGAATCTTGTGAACTTTCTCTTCTTCTCCATGTAGGATGTCAGGTCCAAAAATCTGACTCTCTCCTACTTCCGACCAGTTCAAAGGGGTGCGACACTTCCTTCCGTACATGAATTCAAATGGGGCCATTTGCAAACTAGCTTGATAACTGTTATTGTATGAAAATTCTGCAAATGGCAGACAGTCTTCCCACTTGGATTCATATTCTAACTCACATGCTCTCAGCATATCTTCGAGTATTTGATTCACTCGCTCCGTTTGTCCATCTGTCTGAGGGTGATACGCGGTGCTGAAATCTAGGCGGGTTCCTAAACCTTCTTGGACTTTCTTCTAGAATCTCGAGGTAAACTGAGTTCCTCGATCTGATACGATGTTCTTGGGGACTCCATGCAAACTAACTATTCTAGCGATGTACAACTCCGCTAGCTTCGAACTCTGGTATGTGGTCTTGACGGGCAAGAAATGGGCGACTTTGGACAATCGGTCCACTATGACCCAAATAGAGTCATTTCCCCTACTAGAAGTAGGCAGTCCGGTGATATAGTCCATTCCAACGGAATCCCATTTCCATTCTGGAATCTGCAAGGGTTGCAACAATCCAGCGGGTCTTTGATGTCCTTCCTTGACTCGCTGACATATATCACACTTGGCGATATAGCTTCCGATTTCTCTCTTCATCTTATGCCACCAAAATTGCTCTTTCAAATCTTGATACATCTTAGTTCCTCCGGGGTGGATAGAATAAAGAGTATCATGAGCTTCTTTCAAAATAACGTCTTTCAACTCAGAATCTGCTGGTACACAAAGGCGTCCTTTGTACCACAGAACTCCTTCTTCGTCTTCTATGAATCTGGGTACTTTGCCTATACCAATGCGACGCTTGATTCCGTCGATACTAGCATTTCCCTTCTACGCATCTTTGATATGACTGATAAAAGTGGGATGGAGTTCTATGCTAGCCAAAAATCCTTCACTTACTAATTCTATTCGAAAATCTTTCATCTCTTTGTGCAAGCTTGGTTGCTCCTTCAAGATCATGGAGTTCAAGCGGCACGGCAATCTGCTAAGGGCATCTGCTACCACATTGGCTTTACCAGGATGATAGTGAATGTACAGATCGTAATCCTTGATTAGCTCAATCCATCTTCTCTGTCTCATATTCAGCTCCTTCTGAGTGAATATATACTTCAGGCTCTTGTGATCCGAATAAATCTCACAACGGTTTCCCATGAGGTAATGCCTCCATATCTTCAGGGCTAGAACTACGGCTGCGAGTTCGAGGTCATGGGTTGGGTAATTTTTCTCATGTTGCTTCAGTTGTCGAGATAGATAGGATATAACTTTGCCTTCTTGCATTAGCACACATCCGAGACCGATCTTGGATGCGTCACAATACACATCAAAGGGCTTCGTGATATCCGACATGATCAAGATTGGGGCTGAAATCAATCTCCTCTTGAGTTCTTGAAAACTCGCTTCACATTTGTCTGTCCATTCAAACTTCTTGTCCTTCTTCAGCAATTGGGTCATGGGTCTGGCGATACTCGAGAATCCTTCTACGAACTTGTGGTAATATCCCGCCAATCCGAGAAAAGCACGGACTTGGGTTTGAGTGGTTGGGGCTTGCCAATCTTCTACATCTTTCACTTTGGCAGGGTCAACGGAAATTCCTCCGGCGGATACAATGTGACCAAGGAATCCTACCTCCTGTAACCAGAATTCACATTTGCTAAACTTGGCATACAGCTGATGCTCTCTAAGGGTTCCAAGAATGGTCCTTAGGTGTAGCTCATGTTCTTCTTCTGATTTGGAGTAACTCAGAATGTCGTCGATGAAAACAACGACAAACTTATCCAGGAAGTCCATAAAAATCTTATTCATGAGGTTCATGAAATAAGCGGGGGCATTGGTTAATCCAAAAGACATGACTGTATACTCGTATAATCCATATCTGGTGGTAAAGGCAGTCTTTGGAATATCCTCTACACGAATTTTGAGTTGATGATAGCCAGTCCTAAGATCAATCTTAGAAAACACTTTGGCACCGGTCAACTGATCAAACAAATCTTCTATCTTGGGCAAGGGGTACTTGTTCTTGATGGTGACATCATTCAACTTCCGATAATCCGTACACAAACGGTTACCTCCATCCTTCTTGTCCACAAACAAGATAGGTGATCTCCATGGTGACGCACTTGGTTGAATCAATCCAATTTCCAGCATGGCATCCAGTTGCTTCTTCAGTTCTGCTAGCTCCGACGGGTTCATAATATAGGGTCTCTGGGCTATGGGTCCAGTTCCGGGGATTAGTTCGATGATAAACTCGATATCCCGATCTGGGGGCATAGCGGGCAAAACATCTGGAAATACATCGGGGTATTCACGGACTATTCAGACTTGGTCAATGGTAGGTTGGGCTATACTCTTGTTGCATTTGAATTGGCGAGGTAAGGTTTCAGATATATGCTCGACTGATATTCCGGCCGTACTGGTCATGGTTATGGCTTTCTTGGCACAGTCAATCAATCCTTTATGTTTGGACATCCAATCCATTCCTAGTACTACTTCCAGACCTTTAGTTTCGAGTACTATTAGATTAGCATAAAAATCTATGCCATGGATTCGGATAGGGACGGCTTTGCAAATTTGCCTAGCCTTGGTGGTTGATCCGGGAATTTGAACGATCATCACATGCTTCAATTTGGTTGGTTGAATTTTACTAGTGCATGCAAATTCTTCGGTGACAAATGAATGCGATGCACCAGAATCAAACAACACTCTTGCAAGTACTGAATTAACAGAAAACATACCCAGCATGACATCTGGTGCTTCCTGAGCTTCTTCAGCATGCATGAGAAAAAGACGGCCATTGCGGTTGAGAGAATTCCCTGGGGAAAACCTTCTTCCGGGCTGAACACGACGCTGCTGCTGAGCTAGGGCATTGGTATTGGGGGCTGTGGCATTCTTCTTGTTGGGGCACTCGTTGGAGTAGTGACCCTTATTTCCACAGTCATAACAAGTCACTTGCGACTTGTCCTTTGCTGCTATAGGCACAACATTTCTTCTAGTCCTCGGGGTAGTGTTGGTGTTGGTGGCAGCATTGTTGTTGTTGAACTTGGGTGGGGCACGATTGAAATTGCTAGAGTTGCTGGGGTTATTGTGATTTCCTCCGAGCCTAGGGTTTCCACGGTTGGGATAGGTGGGACGGTTCATAGGGGGTCTGTTGGTTCTTGGGGCAAATCCTGGAGATGGGTTAGGGCGATACTTTGGGGTCTGATGGGGTCCTGGCTGATACATCATGCGACGCTTGAGGTTCTCATTGGCTTGGTTGATCTTTCCTTCCATCTGGATAGCAGAGTCGAAAAGGGCTTCAATATCTGCAAATGGGATATTGACTAACACTGTCTACATTTCATCATGCAGACCATTCAGGAATCTTTCTTTCTTCTTGGCTTCGGTGTCAATCTCATCCGGGGCATACCTAGCTACTGACAAAATTTTGTCACGGTATTCCACTACAGTCATCCTTCCTTGCTTCAGCTCTCTGAACTCGTCTCTCATCCTCTTGATCAAACCCGGTGGCACATTGGTTCTGCTGAACTTGACCTTGAATTCCTCCCAGGTCATCATCTGGCCTTCGGTCATTGCACGAGCACTGTTCCACCATGCCCTGGCATCTCCGGCTAGGTAGTGGGTGGAGAACAGAACTTTCTCGTTGGCTTCCACTCCGGCGACTTCTAGGTTATTTTCCATGGTTTGCAACCAATCATCGGCGTCTAGGGGCTCTTCTGACTTAGTGAAAACAGGTGGGTTGGTATTCTGGAAGTTCTTGAGCTTAGATCCATGGTTGTCCTGATTTCCGTGGCCTTGGTTGTTGTGGGATAGCTGAGCTATCTGTTGTAGAGTGGCTAGGTTGGCTTGACGTTCCGCTCTTTCAGCTTCACGGTCAGAAGTCAACATTTGCAGGATCTGCAACATCAGGTCCGGGGATGAACCACTTCCTCCGTGTGGCATTTGAAGATTGAGATAGATCATGAGAAAAGAGGGAAATTTCTAAGGTTCTGTGATTTTGAAAAGTTTTTAAAGTTTGACTCAGATTTTTCTAGCAACTTTCTTTTCATTCATTCACTCATAGCACACGATACAACACACGCCACAACAAAGAAAAACAGATGGTTTTAAGAACCATTCTGAAAACTACGATACAGTGGGACCGAATACTACTCACTACGCTAGTGCTCAAGTGCTACTACTCCTCGGAATCTGTGGCTTCATCATCTTCATCATCATCGATGAAGGAGAAATCGTCCTCATCGGTGAAGAAGTCCATAGCCTGATCCTCCAAAAAATCATCATCATCGCTGAGATAGGAGTAAGGGTCTCCACGAAGATCCTCTCCGGCATTCTCCCTTTCTTCCAACTGCATGTCTCTCTCGTGGATGGTCTCCTCCAACGATGAGATGAGGTGGCGAAGATGGGAAATGATGCGCTCCTTCTTGTCCAGCTGACGGCGGCGAGACTTGCGATCCTTTGCTAGCATGGCGATGGTTTGATCCTTCGTCTTGATGATGGCAGACTTGTGGTTGGAGTAGTCACGGCAGTTATCCAACTCTTGCTGACGATCGTACATCATGAAGCTAAGGTGGTCCAATTGAGTCTTCAGCTCAGGGTGGTATGGGGCTTCCAGTGGTTGTCCGTTGGCATCACGCCTTGGGAAAAACTCAAAGCGGGTTCCCTTGATCTGATTGATGCTCTGCCCACACAGATGAGAAAGAGCTTCCCGCATGGCCCTGGCAAGTCCATCGAGCCAGTTGTTCTCTCTTAAGGTAAACTGAATTCCCTCAGCAGTGGGAGGTTCAATCTTTCCTCGGAGACTTGCAACAATTAGCCACTGCAGATCTTCTCCTCCTTGATCATTGAGCTGAGCTCCAAAGAACTCGGGGTGCGGACGCTCCAGAAGTTTCGAAAGCTGGTCCAAATCCCTCTCAAAGATAAGGTCTCCTCCATTCCCCAATTGGTAAAACTTGATGTACTTCACGTCCATCTATAAGAATATAGGATAAGTAAGTTAATAGAGTGATCAAGTGTATCAAAATTTTATGTATTTGGCAAGAGTTTTTGAGGAACATGAATTGTTATGAAAGAATCAAAGGGATAAGAATGAGAATAAGTTTTTGTAAATATTTGCTTCCTTTGGTTTTGAAACTAGGTTTTTGATTCAAACGTCCAGTCTAACTAGGGTCTCCTATGGTCAGGATGGCTCTGATACCAACTTGTCAACACCTGGATTTTTAATCCCAGATGCCTGTTATGCCATACATCGCAATCCCAGGATTACCATTTTTGCGAGACATAACAAAATTGGATACCACAGTACATCATCCATTACAAACCATACATAAGGTCTTACACAAATAAGGATCTCATGATCCAGTTCTTAAAACAACTCAAGCAGCGGAAAACGTAATCATAACGGTAGCATAGGCGAAGCTCCATCTTCGGGGTCACAGGCAATGCTGACGATGGGAGATGATCCTAGTTGTCGTAACCTTCCTGAAGTCCTGTTGGGAATATGCCCTAGAGGCAATCATGTATGATGAGATTTCCCATTGTATTCATAAAGATATTAAGTAGTCCTTGTATAAACATCTGATGTGTATCATTGAATATGTGATTCGGTTGTGGAACTATGCATTCATGTTGTTTGTACTAAATATCCTTGGTCATTGAGGTTGTGCTGGACACACAACTTAGACCAATGTGAAAGTTGGCTTGATGACTCGCTTCCACTTGTCATGGGCATGGAGATGCTATTCCAACTTACACAGATTCGGCTAAAGAGTTTAGCGAGTCGGATTGACCCATATTGAGGTACAACGAACAAGTTGTCATCTGTATATCTCAATCAATGTAATCCTTAGACCTAAGGTTATTGCACAGTCCGAGTTGAGGATCACAGACTTAGGTTCTATCAAACGCTGATCCGTAACTGGGCAGTTATAAAGGCAGAGTTCGGGTCGACTGAGAATCAAGCTGTGTGATGTGAATAACCAAGATGGGATTTTGCCCCTCCACTTGGAGAGATATTCTCTGGGCCCTCTCGTGAGATATGATTCGGAAAGCATGGCCATGCACGACTCGGTTAAGTGTTAACCGAGGAGATCGACTAAGAGTTAGTCGGGTGAATCACTTATCTCGGATCGAGAAGAGAGTCGGACTATTTAAGGGATGACAATTATTCGCCTATAGTTTGACAAGGTATATCGTGAGGCAAAAGGGACTCGGACGTAAGTCGCATTGGAAAGGCAAGTCGTCATGACTCTTTCGTACTTGGGAGTCGGCACATTCTGCTAGGAGCCGCTACCGACTGATCGATTGAGAGTCGGACTCCAATCGTGTCCAAGTAGCCATGAGCCTGCGGGGTCACACACTTAAGAGCGGGAGCAAGTTCGGATTGGATCTGAACCTGTAATATGGTTGAGTTGGACCTAAACCGGATTAGGACTGAGTTAGTGAGTTGGACTCACGGTGACTATTGTTATATGGGCTTTAGTGAATGGGTCGCGCGAGCAGAGCCCACGTTCACTCCCTATATATAGTGGAGCACCGTAACCCAGAAAGGTTAATCGTTGTTCGGTTAGGTCATTCCATGTGTTGGAAATCCTAGCTCCACAGCGCCGTAATGAACCTAGCAGTTCGCCGCCGGTGCTCCTCCTTGTACGTGTGGATACCAGCAGAGGTGTTGTGCGATCAGCACCAGGATGATCGGATCGTGAGGACTACACTGCATCAACTGACGCGCCTCATCAGTAATCCGCAACCGCGCGTCTAGTGGTAAACCTCGTGGCCTTCTACCTCAGCTAGATCTTGGTATCACCACGTTAGAGGGAAATTTTTGTTTTATCTCCGCCATAACTTCTGATTTTAGGATCGAGATCTTGCATATGTGATATGCGGTTGGCTGTAGATGAGATCTATGTGTTGTTTGGTGGTCGATCTATGAGATAGATCGGTTTTGTACGAGGTTGATTGGACCAACTGTACTCGGGGAACGGTAGATCTGATTTCCGTGATCATACTGCTGAGGTCGTGGAACGACATACCCCTACCGGTCGGCTTCCGCCATCGGGGTAGACTGTGACACGTAAATCCAGAAGCGGTGATCGAAGATCAAAGAGTTTGATCGAATCGGGGACCGCCGGCTTCGCCCTGTCGTAGCGCCTTAGATGTCGTTGCGAGTTTCAAAGCGCCGGTAGATATTGTATCTATGCATAACTTGTTTTTGCAGGAAGTTGTGAATGGTATGGTTCATGTGCATGTGATGTATGTGTGTAATCCATACGTGATCTGCGAATCACGGTTTTTGTCAGCCGGCTGGAGCCTAAGTGCTGTCATTTTATTGTATAACGACCTGCGTGTCGGATTCTCTATGTAATTTACTTTACTAAGCTAGTGTAGTTGTTTGGAGAACCCGGAAGGCATGCAAGGCGTTGTACATGTCGGCAACATGGAGTAAGACGGCAAGTGACAAGAGTTGGCACGAGTCGGATTACAGGCTTTGTGGAGATGGAGATCGCCATGAAGGGAGCCATACCATTTCACATTATAATTGCTTTATTCTGTGTTATTGTTATGTCTCAGACTTACCTCTATTAGATAGTCGGTAAAATTTAATCCCTCAAAGAAGGTCTAGTCGGTTTTCCCGCCAGTGTTTGCACCATCACAAGTCGGACATTTTTGGTAGTGAGCTCATAAAATTGAGGTGCTGCCAATTCTTTCCGACTAGGTGGGTTCGAGTCGGATTCTTACTGGAGAAACACTCGGTAATCTAGACGGGTCTATCACAACGGTTGTGGGACTCGGGGAAAAGTCAGATGCGAGCCGGGGCATGTGATGCCACCCGTCCAACAGGAGTCGCATGAGATGCGATTGACAAGGAGTTGTCTACCTAGATCACTTGGCGGCTAGCGGTGATGCTAAAGCTCACTAGCCGACTTGCTTATTTAGGATCCTGAATCACTAAGCAACCATCAGAGGGGTGTTGGTTCTAGTGGGAGCATAAAATATTAAAATGTTTAATATGCTTGCTCTTTTATGAATACATGTCTTAAGTGTTTTGCATATTTTCTGTTGTAGATCATGGCACCAAGTAGCAGTCACTCTCAAATATCTGGTTTTGCGTTGAGAACCATTCTTGAGAAAGATAAACTGAATGACACTAATTTTACCAACTGGTATCGAAATCTGAGAATTGTTCTCAAACAAGAAAAGAAGGACCATGTCCTAGACAACCCACTTCTAGATGAGCCGAATGAGAATGCGACTGTCGCAACCACCAATGCCTACCGTCGGGCTAAGGATGAGTCCATGGATATTAGCTGTCGTATGCTTGCTCACATGGAACCGGACTTGCAAAAGCAGTTCGAGCATGTTGAGGCCTACGATATGATCGAAAGCCTCAAAAGTATGTTCCAGGCTCAAGCGAAGACTGAGAGGTATCAAGTTTCTCAGGCTTTGCTGAGTTGCAAGCTTAAGGATGGTGATCCGCTGAGTCTGCATGTGATCAAAATGGTTGGTTACGTGCAGTCTCTGGAGAGGCTTGGCTACCCCATAAGCGAAGAGTTTGCTACGGACATAATTCTGAACTCTCTTCCTAGTGCATATGGGCAGTTCATTTTGAACTACCACATGCATGGTATGGATAAGAAGCTCACTGAATTGCATGGGATGCTCAAGCAGGCAGAGGCGGATCTCAAGAAGGGCGCCAGTCAACTGTTGATGGTGCAAAATAAGGCTAAGTTCAAGAAGAGTTCTTGGACTAAGAAGAAGGCTAAGTCAGGAGGAAAGCAGGCTCCAGACCCAGTCCCAAGCGCTTCCTCAGGGACTAAGCCATCTCCTTCAGCCGGATCCACTTGCTTCTACTGCAAGGCAGATGGCCACTGGAAGAGGAACTGCAGCAAGTACTTGGCCGATAAACCCAAGAGTGGAGGTATGACTTCCGACTCAGGTACACTTGCATGCAATGTTATAGACATATATCTTGCTGATACACCTAATAGTTCTTAGGTATATGATACCGGATCAGTTATTCACATCTGCAACTCGTTGCAGGGACTAGTAAGAACTAGGAGCGTAGCAAGAGGCGAGGTTGATATTCGAGTCGGCAACAAAGCAAGAGTTGCTGCATTGGAAGTCGGCACGATGCAACTTCACTTACCTTCCGGATTCATTATGGAACTAAATAATTGTTATTATGTTCCAAAGGCTCATCAAACATTATTTCGCTTCATGTTTGATGAGGCAAGGCTATGAGTCGAATATCAAGAATAATGGTTGTTCTTTGTATTTGAATGATATGTTTCACGGCTTTGCACCCGTCCAGGATGGGTTATTTATTTTGAATCTTGATGGTGAGTCGGTTTATAACATAAATGTTAAAAGGTTGAAATCAAATGATCTGAATATGACTTACTTTTGGCACTGTCGGGTTGGTCATATAAGTTGGAAACGCATGAAGCTCCATGATGATGGACTCCTAACTTCGTTCGACTTGGAGTCGTTCGAGACATGCGAATCTTGCCTACTCGGCAAAATGACCAAGACACCTTTTGCAAAGAGTTGCGAAAGGGCGTCCGACTTGTTGGGACTAGTACATAGTGATGTATGTGGACCAATGAGCACGACAGCCAGGGGTGGTTATGAGTACTTCATTACCTTCACTGATGATTTGAGTAGGTATGGATATATCTACTTGATGAAACATAAGTCGGAAGCCTTTGAAAAGTTCTAAGAATTCCAGAATGAAGCACATAATCAACTCGGCAAGAAAATAAAGTTTCTTCGGTCGGACCGAGGAGGCGAGTACATGAGCCATGAGTTTGATGACCATATCAAAAGTTGTGGAATAGTTCCTCAACTTACTCCGCCAGGAACGCCACAAAGGAATGGTTTTTCAGAAAGGCGGAATCGGACCTTGTTGGACATTGTACGGTCAATGATGAGTCGGACAGATCTGCCTTTATCATTTTGGGGTTATTGTCTAGAAACAGCAGCGATCACACTAAACAGAGTACCATCAAAATCGGTAGAGAAGACACCGCATGAGATGTGGACAGGAAAAAAGCCGAGTTTGTCTTTTCTTAAGATTTGGGGTTGTGAAGCATTTGTCAAGCGACTTCAGTCGGACAAGCTTACAGCCAAGTCGAATAAGTGTATTTTCGTGGGGTATCCGAGGGAAACCTTGGGTTACTACTTCTACAACCGAGAAGAGGGCAAAGTGTTTGTCGCTCGGAACGGTGTCTTCCTTGAGAAAGAGTTTCTTAGTCAAGGAGTAAGTGGGAGCACGGTACAACTCGAAGAAATTCGAGACGAACCAGCTAGTAGCAATTCGGCAAAAACCTTGGAGGTTGAGCCGATCGTGGCAGCTGAGCCGGCAGCAGCACCTATACCACGAATATCGGCAAGATTACGAAGTGTTCGTGATGTGTTACTGTTAGACAGTGATGAGCCTGCAAATTATTCGGAAGCGATGGTGGGATCTGATTCCGAGTCATGGCTTGGAGCCATGAGATTCGAGTTAAAGTCCATGGATGAAAATCAAGTTTGGAACTTGGTTGATCTGCCAGACGGTGCAAAACCCGTCGAGTGCAAATGGGTCTTTAAGAAGAAAACTGATATGGATGAAAATGTTTCCGTCTATAAAGCACGCCTTGTCGCGAAGGGGTTCCGACAAATTCAAGGAGTTGATTACGACGAGACTTTCTCGCCCGTAGCGATGCTTAAATCAGTTTGGATCATGTTAGATATAGCAGCCTATTTCGACTATGAGATATGGCAGATGGATGTCAAAACGGCTTTCCTTAACGGAAATTTAACCGAGGATGTGTATGTGATACAACCCGATGGTTTTGTCGATCTGGCTAATGCTGACAAGGTATGCAAACTTCAGAAATCCATTTATGGGTTGAAGCAATCATCTCGGAGTTGGAATATTCGCTTTGATGAGGTAGTCAAATCATTTGGATTCATCAAGAGTGATCATGATTCTTGTTTATACAAGAAGTTTAGTGGGAACAAAGTAAACTTTCTAATCTTATATGTGGATGACATATTACTGATTGGAAATGATGTCCAGATGTTACAAGAAACCAAGGAATCATTGGAAAGGAGTTTCTCAATGAAAGACTTGGGTGAGGCAACATACATCCTCGGAATCCGGATCTATAAAGATAGATCAAGTAGGCTCATTGGATTGAGTCAGAGTACTTATTTGGACAAAGTGTTGAAGAAGTTCAACATGGAATCGTCTAAGAAGGGGTTCTTACCGATGTCCCATGGTGTAAAACTTAGCAAGACTCAGTGTCCTTCGACAACTGATGAGCGAAGTCGGATGAGTGTGATTCCCTATGCTTCTGCAGTCGGATCCATCATGTATGCCATGATTTGTACTAGGTCGGATGTTTCCTATGCTCTAAGTGTTGTGAGCAGATACCAGGCTGATCCTGGAGAGATCCATCGATGACTAAAAATATCCTAAAGTACTTGAGAAGGACTAAGGATATGTTCTTGGTTTATGGTGGTGAAGATGAACTCAGTGTAAAGGGTTACACGGATGCGAGTTATCTTACCGACTCTGATGATTCTCATTCGCAATCCGGATACGTGTTTATTATAAACGGAGGTGCTGTGAGCTAAAAGAGTTCCAAGCAAGAGACTGTGTCTGCGTCTACAACAGAGGCTGAGTATATTGTCGTCTCGGAGGCAGCAAAGGAAGTTGTTTGGATGAGGAATTTCCTCATGGATCTTGGTGTGGTTCAGGGCTCATCCAATCCGTTGTACGTGTATTGTGACAACAATGGTGCTATTGCACAAGCCAAGGAACATAGACAACACCAGAATAACAAGCACATACTCATGCGGTACCACCTGATTCGCCAGTTCGTGGATCAGAGTGATATCAAGTTATGCAAGGTACACACGGATGCAAATATTGCGGATCCGTCGAAAAAGCCATTACCACAGCCGAAGCATGAGGCGCACCTGAGAGCCATGGGAATTAGATGCTTAGACATATGATGTCGGAAGATTGACTCTAGTGCAAGTGGGAGACTGTTGGGAATATGCCCTAGAGGCAATCATGTATGATGAGATTTCCCATTGTATTCATAAAGATATTAAGTAGTCCTTGTATAAACATCTGATGTGTATCATTGAATATGTGATTCGGTTGTGAAACTATGCATTCATGTTGTTTGTACTAAATATCCTTGGTCGTTGAGGTTGTGCTGGACACACAACTTAGACCAATGTGAAAGTTGGCTTGATGACTCGGTTCCACTTGTCATGGGAATGGAGATGCTATTCCAACTTACATAGATTCGGCTAAAGAGTTTAGCGAGTCGGATTGACCCATATTGAGGTACAACGAACAAGTTGTCATCTGTATATCTCAATCAATGTAATCCTTAGACCTAAGGTTATTGCACAGTCCGAGTTGAGGATCACAGACTTAGGTTCTGTCAAACGCTGATCCGTAACTAGGCAGTTACAAAGGCAGAGTTCGGGTCGACTGAGAATCAAGCTGTGTGATGTGAATAACCAAGATGGGATTTTGCCCCTCCACTTGGAGATATATTCTCTGGTCCCTCTCGTGAGATATGATTCAGAAAGCATGGCCATGCACGACTCGAAGTGTTAACCGAGGCGATCGACTAAGAGTTAGTCGGGTGAATCACTTATCTCGGATCGAGAAGAGAGTTGGACTATTTAAGGGATGACAATTATTCGCCTATAGTCTGACAAGGTATATCGTGAGGCAAAAGGGACTCGGACGTAAGTCGCATTGGAAAGGCAAGTCGTCATGACTCTTTGGTACTTGGGAGTCGTCTCGCTAGGAGCCGCATGATCGATCGATTGAGAGTCGGACTCCAATCGTGTCCAAGTAGCCATGAGCCTGCGGGGTCACACACTTAAGAGCGGGAGCAAGTTCGGATTGGATCTGAACCTGTAATCTGGTTGAGTTGGACCTAAACCGGATTAGGACTGAGTTAGTGAGTTGGACTCACGGTGACTAGTGTTATATGGGCTTTAGTGAATGGGTCTAGTATAAGCACCTCTCCTGTGAGTTTGGCCTCCCAACCATGAACAACTGTCATCTTGGGTACTGCACAGGTGGACAATCTTCACAAGGTAAAAGGGCTAAGGCTCATGCCTCAACATTTTCATCACCAAAATGGTGTTCGGAAACACATGTCAAAACATCTCAGTAGAATGATCCATCATTCTAAGGTTTTCATAACCAATTTCACCAAGTATTCCCATCTAAAGTTGATCATGTTTTATGCATAGCACTAGCATCTACAAGTGAGGATAAGTAATAATGAGGGGTGGTAAACTAGTGGAGTTTCAACTAAGTACAACCTTATATCTTAGGATGATATCAAGGTTTCTAACTTAGGCCAAATTTTATGCTCTTTATGCAACCTTCAAATATATCTTTCTAGGATCTATAAGTCACTTAAGTCAACTCTAAGTTAAAGCTTTGATAAAGAAATAAAGTAGAAGCTTGCAAATAAAACTAGGATTGGGTTATCAAGTGGGTATGATCACATATGCTTAAGGCATATAGTTGGCATGGTAACAAGCAAGTATTAGCTTGCACAATTGCAAGTATAAGCTTGCATGGGTCACTTGATTAGTAAGGCTTGCTAAAGTAGAGTATCTTGCAAGTGTTAGCTCGCACATTCAACTAGTAGTATTAGGCTTGCGTTGTGCAGAGTAGTGGTTGAAGTTCTCCTCGGCTTCTTCTTCATAGAATCCTCCTTCCTCCTCGTATCCTTGGTCGGTACTAGCGTCTATAAATAAATATGATGTACACAATCACCAAACAATACTTAACTACTTGCAATCATCACACAAAAGGGTCCTATAGATGATCTAGCATCATCACTAACATTACAAGATTAAAGCTTGGTTTAATTCCTTTTATTTTTAGAAAAGTAATTTCTACTCATTGAAAAACTACTTAAGATTTACTATTCTCCAAACCAAACATGGGATCATGTTGATACATGTCATCACCACATATTTTAGTCCATGGAAATGTGATTTAAAGTGGTGTCACAATTTAATAAGGTTTTACCCTTTTATTTTAATTAATTAAAGTGGCTAGAAATGCCTATGTGGCATTCTTTTATTACTTGGTCATTATTTCTATAAGTAAACCTATATATTTTTATATATTCTGAAAGGTATGGTTAAATGTGATTTTTGAGAGTTGGAATCAACTCAAAAGCTATTATGGTTTTAATTTGAAAAATGTTTGAATGCAGAAAAGCTTTTGCCTTGTTATTTTTACCAAAGATGATCTACAGATCCAAATGGCTTGAATCCAACGGGCTTGGATTCAGAATTCCCAGTCCTTTCTAACAAAATTGGTTTCATTCAATTTGGTTCACTGAATCGACCTGGGTTGATTTTTAAAACTGGGTACAGAAGTGTGTTTGAAATAAAATGGAAAAGGTTAAATTCAAATAACTGGGCTGTGCGGGAAGCGATACTGGGCCGGCCTGCTAAGCGCAGCGCTTCCGCATGCTGTTTAAGTGGCTGTCCCCATGCGTCAGTGAGACAGGGGAGTGCAAAACGGTATGGGGCGATGTGGTGCGTTCGATCTGGTTCTAATCCAACGGCTGAGGGTCATCGTCGATGTTGGGCAACGCTGGCGAGACAGAAACCTAGCACGGCCAGTGGGGGTCGTTGGGGGCTCACCGGGGTTCAGGCGAGGGTCGGCGAGGCGGGCGAACGACGATGTCGACGACGGCGAACCTCCTGGTACCGGCAGCTTCTCCTGGGGCGGATCCAATCGTTGGCTCCCTTCTTCTCCAGTAGCGACGGGCTCCAGTAAAATTCCGGCGCTGCGCTGCTCGCCTTGCTCCAGGAATGGGGTGGAATGATTAGTGAGGAGAGGGGAGTGAGATGGTGTGCTCAATTCGGCTGGGGGTGGCCTCTATTTATAGTGGCGAGAGGGGACCGACGGAGCGCACGGTGAGCTCGTCGTGGTCGACGGTACAGACGGCTATCGGCATGGGCGACGGTAGGGGGCGGTGCGGTGCTCCTTGGCGAAGCTCAACGAAATGGTGGCGAGATGTGGGGCGGTGCGATTTGGTCGGAACGCGACGGTGCTCTGCGCTAGTCGGACGGAAAGTTTAATGGCGCAGCGTGTTAATGGCGAACGGCAGCGTGTCTCAAGGGGTTGCTGGGACGGTGGTGATCACGTATGCACGCAGCGAGGGCGGCACGCGGTCTGTGGGCGTCGGACGAGCGTGGCGCACGGGGCGCGCTCTCGGCATGGTTGCTGGCGAGCATGGCATGGTTCGTACGTGTGGTCCACTGGATGGCAGGGTTCAAGCGCTGGACAGGGAGTGGCGGTGGGATGTTGGCTTGCTCCCAGACATGCTGGCTAGGCTTGTTTCTCCTTCTAGCTTGCTGTCCACATGGGGGTGACAAGGGTGCATTCGTCCTGCTCACCATTGATGACAATGGCTAGCTTACAGTGATGCTAAGGGTGTGCAATTGAGTTAGATGATCTACTAAAACCTAGTTGTAACCAGAGAGGGAACAAGTTAGGCTTCAATCACTGCTCACAATAGTGTTTGGATTTTGTTTGATTTGTGTCTGCCAAGTGTTTGATGAAATGGCCGCAAGAACTCAAGTTCTGAATTTTGAAAAGATTTTTGGTGGGTGTGCTAGGTTGGTGCTGGTGAGTCTGCAGATGTTTGGGTTTTGAAAGTTGAGCTTGTTTGAGTGGTTTTTGAAAAAGTGGGATCTTCCCATATGATATAGATTCAATTTTGAACTGTCCTTTAAACCATGCATTTGAAAGTTTCTGGATGATCACAAAGTGGGCCTTGATACTTTGTTATGAGTACAATCAAGGGGTGCAAACATCCAAAAAAGTTTCTGTTAGGTTCTGAAAGTTTGAGACAGCCAAAGTAGGCATGGGAGTTAAATTGGTCAAAATAACCATTTCCTTATTTTATTTGTTTTGATTTACTTGTCTTTGGGAAAAGTGTGGGAAATGTTTAGATGATGTTTATTTCACCTAAGCATCCATTTACAAGCAATGGAACACACAAACAAGGTGGTTAAACAGAAATCAAAATGAAATGCATACTCACATGCATGCTTCCATAATTTTATTTAGAAAAGTTTTTGTTAACCCTAATTTTGATGATTAGAGTTTGATGATCCAAGTTTAGTATTTTTGGGATGTTACAGCTAACATCGGGTACCCGAAGGGCATATCCATGTCAGTTAGAATGTTGCTCAATATCCCGGATTCTATTGCCATTGCGCCCACATATGGTAGTTCGTATACACATCATAAGCTTGTCTCTATTATTTCCTTTCTTACATTCTCACACTATCGGTGTATTCCTGCAACACTAACTCGTAGATGCTATTCTTTCCGAGCGCTCGAATGGGTCACGAGAACAACTCATAAAGGATCCAACACTGACGATCTGACGCCAAGCAAGACTGAAGTACGAGGTTTATGTGTGTTACTTAGGCCAGTTTCTTGTCATGTTAATAAGTTATATTGCCTATATGCATATTATGTTAATAAGTCATTCTACCTGAAAACCTGCCATGACATTTATATTCATGTTTTGTTGTGTTTCTATCTGTGAATGCTTAATTCAGAAAATGTCCATCTTGTCATTTTTAATAGTATCTTTTTGGTGTTTTCAACTGCTTTCATCCATCCAAACCAGCTAGCTAGTTTGAATCATACATCTAGTCATTTTTAAAGCTATTTTTTGGTGTTTTCTAAGTGCTTTCGTCCTTCCAAACCAGCTAACTCGGTTTTAAATGTTATGACTTAATGCAGAGAAAGGACAATGGAGTACATGAACCAGAGTTCTAGCTGCCGGACTCAGACACTACTGGCAGATTGACCGGGAGTCGAACCCGCTTGAGAAGCAGCAACTGTCAGCCTGAACGAGCTACTATAAGTTCATACTTACTTAAAGTTTACGTGTCACCCTTAAGCTTTTTGGCTTGAGGATAAGGTCCACTATGTATATAGATAGTAGCTCTTAAGTTGAACTTTTTGGCTTATGGGGTGGTTTATTCATACATAGTGGATGTCCAGCATGTGCAGCGTTGGAGATTTGTGGTGTCTATAGTATTTTTCACTCGTCAGGGTGAGTCTAGAAAGTTTTTGTGGACCCTGGGTCTAGTACAAGACCCATGCCTTTATTATTTATTTCTACTCGGATGAGTGGGTCCCCTATCTGGTGTAAATAGTGGAGCAGATTTTATTTTCTTACCCACGTCTAGTATGCTTGCTCTTAAATGATCTCTAATTTATATAATACTACTTTTCCCCTTGTTCTTTGTGTTAACCCCTTTCACCTTATTGTACAGGCTGCAGTTAAAATGAAGAAGGAGTCCTCGGAAGGCAGGACTGAAAGTTGTGCTCCCTATTCTCATTCATCCTCCCATTGTATTTCTGAAGAAAACAACTTATTTACCACTCCACCTAGTACAGCTCCTGCAGGATATATATATACGAAGGTTGTGTTGCTTGCAGAAAGAAAGAGTGTAGCTGCCCTTAGATCTGTAGCTGAAATGTTAAAGAAGAGGACATATGATACATTGAAGCGAATTGCCATGTATCAATATCTTATTAAGGATACCAACACTCTGTAATTTTTAGAATGAAGATCTTGTTTAATGATGTGTTGTAATAAACTTTTATTGTTGTAATAAGTTGTTTAAATTTTCGCATGTGTATTAATTGGCAACTTGGCATTAATGTGCTGTTCTACAAAATAAGTCGGTGGTTCCAAAAAAAATGCCAAACCAGTAACTGGATGGAAAAGAATGATCTATGAAACGACGCATGGACGTGAATATGAACAGTAATGGCAGTAACAGTTAAAGACCAGAGAAGTGACCAGCCCGATTAGTACGGGACCAAAATCCTAATGGGCTACAAAAGTAACAGGCCTAAATACTAATAGTACCAAACAGTAATGGGCTAGAATTTCAGTAGGCCTGAACAGTAAAAGGCCAGAAACGCATCATACTAGAACAGTAATAGGCTAGATTTCTAGCAGACCGAAACAGTAGAAGGCCAGATTTATAGCAGGCCGGAACAGTTAATGGCCAGATACACAGAAGGCTAGAATAGTACAAGGAAGATTGTCAGCAGGCCGGAATAGTAAAAGGCTAGATTTCTAGCAGGCCGGAATAGTAAATGGCCAGATTTACAGCATGCCGGAACAGTAAATGGCCAGAAACACAACAGACCAGAACAGTGAAAGGCTAGATTATCAGTAGTCCAGAACAGTAAATGTCTAGATTGTTAGCAGGCGAGCGATAAATGGCAGATTCACGACAAGCGTAACGATAATGGACCAGATTCACGACAAGCGAGCGATAGATGGCTAGATTGTCGAGCGAAACGATAAATGGCGGATATCTGATGAGGAAGGCACAGTAGAAGGCCATATGCATATCAGGCCGAAACAGTGGAAGGCCGAAATAACAGCGGGCCTAAATAGTACTGGTCCTGAGTATATGACGGACAAACTTGTGGGCCCATTTCGAACACTGCTGCTCTAAACACTAACGGGCCTACTTACTATTGGGCTTTCATAATGGGACGGCCCACTTAATAATTGTCAGGACTTGGATGGGCCTGGCTTTCTACCACGGTTTCCATGACAGTTAATGATGTTAACCGGCTGTTAACGACGTTCACCATGTGGCAGTTTGCATGATGTCAGCAGTCAACATGGATGGCGAACAGATCTACGACGGAATGACTTTTCGTGGCTGAAGGGTGCGATCCGCCACGGTCAAAAAAACCATGGTAGATTCATTTGTGACGAGGATTTTACCACGAACGGCATCTGTCATATAAGACTCTTCAGCCACGAAAAACGGGCCTTCCACCACGAAAATCGTCCGTTGTAAAAGGACATTTTTCTTGTAGTGTTAGAGATATGTAATGAAACCTTGTTTGACATGGTGAAATCAAAGGTGTCAGTTATAAAACTATTGTATTTTAAAGATTAAAACTTTAGTGACTACCATGTTTTCTCTAAAAAGAGTACCATCGTGATCCGTTGAAATAACACCATATAAGTTATTGTTTGGGATAAAACCCAAGTTGTCCTTTCTTAAACTTTGGTATGCTAGGCATAAGTAAAATATTTACAACCAAAGTCGGATGAGCATGTCTTTGTATGTTATTTCAAATAACTGTTGGTTATCCTCCATAACACCAAAGACAGAAGTGTTTTTCACTTAGAACGTCAAGTTTCTTTAAAAGGAATTTTTCGTGAAAAGTTAAGTGGGAGGAAAATAGAACTTTGATGAGGTTTTTAAACCTTAGCTAATATGTTCTGAGTTGTGCAACACCGAAAAGTGTCCCGGAGACAGCAACAATGCTCATGGCTCACGTGCCTCAGAGGTTGTGGTCAAGAAGGTCTAAGTTCCTATTGAACCAACTAGGTCGGGTAAAACAATCAAATACTAAGATTTAAGAGTAAGTCATTGTTGTTTGACAATGATGAACCGACTATATGCAAAAAAGCGATGATGGGCCCTGACTCCATCAAATGGTTTGAAGCCATAGAATCTGTGATAGTTCCATACATGAGAAATTATGTTTTTGAACTTGGAAGACCCTTTGGAAAGGTGTAAGACCTTTCAGTCGTATTTGGATCTATAAAGAAATATACATGGATGTTTCATAGCTATATTCGACATGTCGGAAAAGAGTTTACGACAATGTTCAAGGAGTTGACTATGACAAGATTTGATCTTTCATATCAATTTTTAGTCTAGACGGATTAATGTAGCAACCAATACATATATTGGTATATGATAGTTGAACAAACAAAACAAAGTTCTTCCAATAGAATGGTTACCTAGGACATGTACATGACACGATCCAAAGGATTTTGTTAATTCAAAGGATGCTAAAAGCGTATGCAAACTTCAATGGTTGAAGTAAGCATCGCGGAGTTGGAATCTTCACGATGATGAAACTGTTAAAAGGTTTTAATTTCATCGAAGACGATGAAGATGCTTGCATTTGCAAGAAACTAAGTGGGAGCGCTAATACATATTTCTAATACATTATGTGAAAGACATATTGTTGATTGGAAATGATGTATCTTTTATTGACACAGGTTAAGAATTTCATTTCGATGAAAGACTTAGGCAAAACCAGAATATTAGGTATCAATGTCTATATGGATAGATTGAGATGCTAATATGGTTATACCAAATGTACGTAGATGAGATATTGAATGAGTTCAATATGGAAACAACAAGAAAGGTACTTGTCGCACATGAAGGATTGAATCAAGATTCAAGTATATTGGCACTTGGTGAGCGAAATCACTAGAATATTTTTGATCAATCATACTATGATGTGTACACATCTAGATATGTCCTATGCTCTAAATGTTATGAGCATATACCAGAATGATTCATAAGATAATCATTGGACGATAGTAAGGATATTCTTATGATCTTTGGAAGAACTAAGAATATGTTATTTATGTAGAGGTGACAAATATATAGATAGTTTATTGTAAAGTGTTACATTGATACTAGTTTTGTCACAAGATACAAATTAAGTTTATCTCAACTTAAACTATGGGTGGCACAATGTAATGGAAAGGAAGTTCCATAACGGATTTGGATGATTTCCAAAGTTAAGACATTATGACAGATATTATAACAAAAGGCTAAGTATATGACTATTATTGTAGCAGCAAAAGAGAGCATTTGTGTCAAGTAGTTTGTTATCAAACTAGGGGTGGTTCACAGCGGGCTATTATTATGAAGATTTATTGTACATAATTATATCGACATATGTTTAACCCCAAGGAACTAAAGGTCTCACCAAAGGAGCAAATTTATGCAATGTCATCTCATTAGAGAATGAGTGATGCGTAGAGACGCAAACACATGCAAATACACACGGACCTGGAAGTGTCAGATCCGAATATATCTTTACCACTAGCAATCGTGTATATACAACACCAGAAAGCCATAGGTGTTGAATGCACAAAGTTTTTCCAAACTAGATTATTGACTTTAGTGCAAGTGGGAGACTGTTGGAGATATGCCCAAGAGGCAATAATAAAGTGGTTATTATTATATCTTTGTGTGTATGATAAATGTTTACATCCCATGCTATAATTGTATTAACAGGAAACATGAATACTTGTGTATTTTGTAAACATAAAAAAGTCCCTAGTAAGCCTCTTGTTAAACTAGCTTGTTGATTAATAGATGATCATGGTTTCTGATCATGGACATTGGATGTTATTAATAACAAGGTCATATCATTAGGAGAATGATGTGATGGACACACACCAATAGTAAGCATAGCATTAGATCAAGTCATTAAGTTTGTTTTGCTACAAACTTTCAGATACATAGTAACCTAATCCTTCGACCATGAGATCATATTAATCACCGTCACTGGATGAGTACTTTGATGACATCAAACGCCAGTTCCATATCTGGGTGGTTATAAAGGTGGCATTGGGTATTCTGAAAGTATGCTTTGAAGCACATGGATTAAGAGTGGGATTTGTCCATCCATATGACTGATAGATATACTCTGGGCCCTCTCAGTGGAATGTCATCCAATTGGCTTGCAAGCATGTGACTACGTCATAAGGGATGTCATATCATAGGACAAGTAAAGAGTACTTATCGGTAACGAGGCTGAACGAGGTATAGAGATATCAATGATCAAACGTCGGATAAGTAAAGTATCACGTGACAAAGGGAATTGGTACTGTATGTAAATGGTTCATTCGATCACGAATTCATCATTGAAATATGTGGGAGCCATTATGGTTTTCCAGATCCCTCTATTGGTTATTGATCGGAGAGGTTTCTCGATCGTGTATGCATAGTTCGCAAACCGTAGGGAGACACGCTTAAGGAATCGATGTTGTTTAAGTAGATATGGAATATGAGTTAGAGATCAAATGTTATTTGGAGTCTCGGATTAGATCCAGGACATCATGAGGAGATTCGGAATGGTCCAGAGAATAAGATTCATATAAGGAAAGTGGTTTTCTGGGGTTCGAAAAAGTTTCGGTGTTTTGAGCGGATACTTCTAGAATGTTCTAGAAGAACCACCAGTGGTTCCACCACTCCGGGAGGGGGTAACTTGGGTTGTGGCATGCCCTAGGGGGCAGCCGCACCAAGCCCTAAAGGGTCAGCCGACCAACACTAGTAGAAGGGTCTAACCTAGTTTGAATAGTCAAATCCTAGTTTGAAAAGTCAAACTCTAGTTTTGGTAAGAGGGAAGACTTGGTGGGAAAGTTCCCAACTCTTCCCCTTGGTGGCCGAGTTGGGAGGGCACAACTAGGGCTGGGAACCCTTGGCGTCCGCCCCCACCTATATAAGGAGTGGGGGCGCACCCCCACACCCCAAGTCCCTAGCATCCCTTCCTCCCAAACCCTTGATGAGCTCAGATCACTGTAGATCTTCGTTGGGACAAAACCCCAAGAGGAAGGTGTGATGAGCACAGCAGTAAGTTTTCCCTCAGTTATGAAACCAAGGTTATCGAACTAGTAGGAGGAAGGAAACAACTTCCAAGGTGTTTCCAGCAACTTGGAATCCTGCACAACACAAACTCAAGACTTTGCCCCAACTTATAGTGAGGTTGTCAATCTCACTGGTTTGCTGAAACAAAGGATTAAACATATAGTGTGGAAGGTTATGGTTGCTTGAAAAAAGTAAACAATAATAGTAGATGATGTAACAATGGTAAAGATTGGACCAGGATCCACAGTTCACTAGAGGTGTTCTCCTTAAGATAAATAACATAACATGTTGGGTAAACAAATTACAGCGGGGCAATTGACAGGACTGGGCAAGGCATAACAATGCAATACTAGATATTCATGATCCTATGAGATTTTATTGGGCAATACAACAATATACATAGACCGCCATCCAACTGCATCTATGACTAGTAATCCACCTTCAGGTTATCATCCAAACCCCCTCCAGTATTAAGTTGCAAGCAATGGATAACTGCATTAAGCAATGTGTGTAAAGTAAAAATACAATTGTTCCATGAACAAAAGATTGTTGTTTTCTCCCTAGTAGCAATAGCACATCTATAACCTTAGAGATTTCTGTCACTTCCCCAGATTCAATAGAGGCATGAACCCACTATCGATCATAAATACTCCCTCTTGGAGTCACTAGCATCTACTTGGCCAAGATAGCTACTAGAAACAAAGAGCATGCAAGATCTCAAACAACACAGACGTGATAGAATCAACAATCAAGAAGACATGATAGAATCAACAATCAAGAAGACATGATAGAATCAATAATTAATCTGACATAGTAATCTCAATATCCATCGGATCTCCACAAACACAACATGTATGATTACAAATAGATGATCTTGATAATGAACAGAGCTCACAAGATCTAAACATGATAGAACAAAGGAGGAGAAACAACCATCTAGCTACTATATGGACCCATAGTCCAAGGGTGAACTACTCACGCATCATACCGGAGGCTGGCATGGTGATGAAGAAGGCCTCCGGGATTATCTCTCCCCTCTGGCAGGGTGCCGGGAAGAGCTTCATATCCCCCCCCCCCAATGTAGGGACTATTGTGGCGGTGGCTACAGACTGTTTCATGGATATCTAATCGGGTGCTTAGGGTTTTGGCATCGGGGGCTTATATAGGCGAAGAGGCAAGGCAGGGGGCGGCCAGGGGGGCACACCCTGCCCAGGCGTGGCCCAGGGTGGGACCGTGCATGGGGGGTGGCCACCCTGTGGCTCCCCTCCGTCTCTCCCTTCGGTCTCTATGTTCCCCTCGGTGAAATATTGACTTTGGATTTTGTCCCATCCAATTCCGAGAATATTTCCTTACTAGCTTTTCTGAAACCAAAAACACTACAAAACAGGCAACTAGCGCTGTGGCATCTTGTTAATAGGTTAGTCCCAGAAAATGTATAAAAATACCTCAAAGTGTAGAAAAAGCATAGCAAAGTTGATACTAAACAAGCATGGAACATCAAAAATTATAGATACGTTTACGACGTATCAACCCTAGTCGCCTCCTTCCTCCCTCCTCCATCACCTGCTCTGGCTTAGGCAAAGCCCTGCAGGGATTCTCCTCCAACACCACCACCACGTCATCGTGTTGCTAGATTCCGAGGAGATCTACTACCTCCGCTGCCCTGCTGGAACCGGAAGAGGAAGGTCTTCATTGACTCTGTATGTGTGACCACTACGGAAGCGCTGCCAGAACGCGGCATCGGAAGGATCATCTACGCGATCTTGAGATCGGCAAATCATTGACTACACGGTGAAATATTGACTTTGGCTCTTGTCCCGTCCAATTCCGGGAATATTTCCTTAATAGCTTTTGTGAAACCAAAAACAGCAGAAAACAAGCAACTGGCAGTGTGGCATCTTGTTAATAGGTTAGTCATAGAAAATGTATAAAAATACCTCAAAGTGTAGACAAAGCATAGCAAAGTTGATACTAAACATGCATGGAACATCAAAAATTATAGATACGTTTACGACGTATCGAGCATCCCCAAGCTTAACTCCTGCTCATCCTCTAGTAGGTAAGTGATAAAAAGAATAATTTTTAGGTGACATGCACCATCACAATCCTGATCAAACTATTTGCAAGCATTGAAAGCTGGGATCAAAGAACTCTAAACATGAGCATGAAAGATGAAATTCTAACAATAAGACATAGCAACTATGTTGCAACATGAGAGGATACAAACAAAGATCATGAATAACAATGCACTGAAAGACGTTTGTTTGTTTCACATATAGAAAACGTAGCATAGTGGCATTCAGCTTGTCCCTCATGGATTAGCAAAACATAAATGCATAGGACACCTTCAAAGTTCATAAGGGTGACTAGATACAAATAGTTCAAGAACAAGCAATATGAACATTATGAATCAATCAATAAGTTTTGGGAACATGCACATAGAACTAAGAATGACAACTATGCTCTCCTTATTGGTGCATAAATATAGAAGGTGGAGACTCAGTATAAAAGTGGAAGAAAGGCCCTTCAAAGGGAAGCAGGGATTTCAAGTTTCATAAAGAGCTTCCAAAAATTATGGTACTTGTTAGGTTTCAGCTCTCATTGCCCCTATCATAAGCATCTTGAAGTGATTAAGGTTAAAGTGAACAAAATATGGAGTATATGCTTGACAAAGTATAAGTTGGCAATCTCATGTCCCTTGAGTATGAGGGTCGTTCCTCATCCTACTCAACTTTAGTCACCAGTAAGTTCTTGTCATTGTAAGTATATGTGTATCATAGAGAACCGTCAATGGGGTACCCCTTGCCCCATGACACAGGAGCTATCCCGTATCAAAATGACAAGGAAAGAGACAATGAGCATCTCAGCAATCTTCTTATTACCATGGGAAAATGGTGCTTTTTCCTCTTCTTTCCTCTTTTTTTTCTCTTCTATTTTTCTCTATCTCTCTTTTTTTATAAGAAGAATGCTTCATAGATTGCTCACTATGGTGATGCTGCAAGTTTCCACCATGATTAGGCATGGCTTAGACTAGCGGCCCATGCGTTTCTCTAACACATACATAACTCCATGGACTTACAAGCTCCCCTTTTATTTCACAACACCGGCATCCATAAACAAAAGAGCATGATATCAACTGGGTACATATTTGCGGGTGTTGAAAGCGTTCCCCGTGACAGCACGTTTCTGCTAACATAGATGACACAATGGTTCAATTTTATTAGGGGCAAGAAAAATAAAGTGTGCCATCAAGTTTGTGAGGGCTTTAATCACTAATTTTCACATAACAAGTTTAATTTGGAAGATGGATAAAACAAGAATATACATGGAATGGTGTAACACACCATGCATATGAATTTCTAGTGGACTCTTTGGAATAACTTGGTTTCTTGGGAGTTGGATGCATGAGTAGAGCTTACTCAATACAAGTGGAGGCTAGCAAAAGGCTGGGAGCGACCAACTAAGAGAACAATAATGGCCATAATCATGCAGAGCTACAAAACATTATTAATCAAAGCATAAAGTGATACCACAAGTCAAAAACTAAATGATCATAGAGGCTAGGTGACTGGTTCATAGTCATAACATGGTGTGAGCATGTGCCAAGTCAACCCAAACAAAGAATCAAAGGAGAATACCACAATACTATGCTTTTGTATGCTAAAACAACGCATGATTCTTTCATGGCACATTAAAAAATCTCAATTGTTTGTAACAATTCATGCTACAATAATAATAACTAAGCATAAGGTCAAAGCAACATCTAGCATGACATGATAAAGTCTAAGCCACAGTCAAAACAAGCTCCCTTTGTACCACTATAAGCATGGAACTTTCTACTCCTTTCCAACACCAATCAACTTATTTTAAACAACACAGCGAAAGCGGTGGTCCAACTACTTTATTCAAGAAAACTAAGCAAATGAAAACTAGAAATGAAAACTAAGATGCTCCAAGAACAACACAATAGTGCATGAAACAATAAAAACGAAGTGTCTAGAAAGAGACCTGAGATTTTTATTGATGAGAAGGGGATGCCTTGGGCATCCCCAAGCTTTGACGCTTGGACCTCTTGAATATTTCTTGGGGTGACACGGGGTGGCATCCCCAAGCTTGATCTTTTTTCTATTCTTCATCTCATTACATCATTCTTCCCTTACACCTGAAAATTTTCCTTGATACAAAACTTCACACAATCTTCATTAGCAACACTAGGGAAATTGCCCGTGCGTTGATACGGGTGACCCCAAGATCTGAGATCAACACTATCCGAGTTTTACACTTAACCCCTATCTTTCACCCATGATCGGTTCGTCTTCCATCTCACGTATGTGAAGAATGGACTCACAAACTATATATCCATAGTTTAAAAATCTGGACCCTATTGGCGGTTGAATTGGTAAAATGATAGTGGTGACTTCAAAGATCTGTTAAGCACAACATACTCTCCCATGACCGAACCGGAAAACATGTAGAAACGATGGTTTTTGGTGAGCTGCATGGTTTAATTATTGTTGTAAAAAACACCCCTTTTTATAAAAATTGCATGGGAAATAGAAAACCGAAGAAATCCAATCCTTGACCCCCATATCCCGGTGGGTCTAGTTTCCATCATTGTTATAGTCTTCCTTTAGATCTCTGAAACAAAATAGTATAATCCTGATCATTCTGAATAAATTGCTGTAAATTAGCCATGTCCTAAAAAACTACTCTCTCCATCCAAAAATAAGTGATTTGAGTTTATCTAGATTTACATGTATCTATATATTAAAACATGTCTAGATACATGTGAATCTAGACAAATCCAAGTCACTTATTTCTGGACTGTGCAAGTATTTGATTGTTAATTTTATATCTTAACTGAAACTGCCATATCATTCATAACAGCACTTGCTGGAGTATAAATTAGCAGTATTGTGTACTAAAGATTTTGCACAAACAATATAATACATGCTCAACCCATCCATCCAAAATTCCAGATGAAACACATGTAACAAAACTTACAAGATCCAATCAATGGGGCCTATCTATAATCTGTTGGTGACTCGATAGTTTGAGCTCCACGCCGCGTTATGTGAAGTTGATGCATGGACTGCACCAACCTGGCGCATGGGCGACAACAGCCATGACGCAACTATGTACTGGAGGTGAAGACGTAGAATCGAAGAAAGGACCTCGGCATCAACGATCTTGACGCGGCCACACCGATCGGTGAAGGCCGCAGCATCCGCGCAGGTCGCCTAAGACGGCGACGGCCACAATGGAGGAGGGTCTCACGACGGGGTCTCAGCTTAGCCACGCCAGCGAAGGCCTCAACACCCGCATAGGTCGCGTGTGACGGTGACGACCGCAACGAAGGGGGCGCATCAACGATCTTGACATAGCCACACCGGTCGGTGAAGGCCGCAGCATCCGCGCATGTCGCCTGATACGGCGACAACCACAATGGAGGAGGGTCTCATGACGGGGTCTCAGCTTAGCCACGCCAGCGAAGGCCACAACATCCGCGTAGGTCGCGTGTGACGGTGACGACCACAACAAAGGGGGCCTCAATACGAGACTCAACTTGCAGTCCTCCCCTTGGGCCTCGGCTCCCGCGTCCACACTAGATTTTGACCGGCGGCGAGGGTGGGCTCCAGCGGCCGAAGTTGGGGTGTGAGGCATGACGGGAGCAGCAGCGAGATGGTGAGCGGATATGGCGGGACGTGCGGCGGCCGGTTGTTGGAGTCGTTCCCTCCCCTTATTCCCTTCCACCGGGCAAACAGTTTTTTGAACAATTTTTTTACAATGGGCGAATAGTTTTTTTAATTTACTTACTGGTGGTTTGGTAGTATTATAAGATTTGGTGGGAGGGTAAATCTATACAAAAAAGTGTAGGTACTACAAGAAACGCTCATTCCTTTATTATTAGGTATAGATTAGTGCATTAAAAAATAATAAACCTTTGGGTTTAGTTTCAAAACAGCAAAACTTTCATTAAATGCATAAGATACTTTAGCAATTCCTTTAAAAAGCTCAATTTACCAAAGAGAACCCAGAAAGAAATCGATAAAGAGGCAAATGCAAATAATGGTAGAAATCTGTCAAAACAGACCAGCAGGTAAAAACCGATTTTTTCAAAGACCTTATATTGCTCAAATCAAAAAGTGTTGAACTAACGAAAGTTATATAAAAACCTGGAGGATTTATTCAGAAAATTACAGCTCAATCCAACATACAGATATTTTTCACGAATTTTTACAGTGAAGCTCAAAAATCTATTTCGGGACAGCACTTCCCCAAATCTTACTTCCCTCTCGTTAGAGGTTATTCTTGGCACAAAAATCAAATAAAAAGGATAAGAAGAGGTTATTACAGAAGTAATAACTTCCAAGACTTAAGAAAACTATTGGGTTATCTCTCAAGAAGTACTTTTCTTTAACGCCTTTAAGTTAGGCATAGAAAGATGCTCACATAAGAAATATGAACTGAAGTAAAAGAGAGCATCAAGAAGCAAATTCAAAACACATTTAAGTATAACCCACTTCCTATGCATAGGAATCTTGTAAGAAAATAAATCAAAGAAGCACATAGTAACAAGAATGGGTAGATAAAACAAGAGCAACTTCAAAACTTTCAGCACATAGAGAGGTGTTTCAGTACCATGAAAGCTTCTACAACCATATTTTTCTTCTCTCATAATAATTTTCAGTAGCCTCATTAATAAACTCAACAATATAACTATCACATAAAGTATGCTTTTCATGATCTACAAACACATAATTTTTATCAATCTCAAAAATAGTGCGATTAAAACCTTCAAACCCACTTTTAACAATTTTATAACGAGATGACTGATCATTCTCAAGAGGTATGGGGTTTCAAGATAAAGTCAAGACCTCTCCAATCTCATTTTCAATAGTAGTACTATTAATATTATCACCCAATATAGGACCATCATCTAGAGCTTTATCATAAACATTTTCTAAGCAAAACTCTTTAGTACCATGCATAACAGGAGCATAATTATTATCACAAGTTTTACCCATAGTAGATATTTCGAAAGAATCCACAGGAACATAACATTCATCCTCTTTTGGTAAGAATGGGGGAGAATCAAATAATGTAAGGGATAAAGAGTTACTCTCATTAGAAGGTAGGCATGGGTAGCTAATCCATTCTTCCTCCTTTTGTTCTTCACTCTCCTCCTCTTTTCATCTAATGAGCTTCCCGTTTCAGGAATTTCTTCTTCCATAAGCTCCTGCAAGGTATTAGTATCTTCTGTTTGTGGAAAGCATCTATTAATATATTCAAGAATATAGCCATTTTCTTCCTTGTAATTATCAAATCAAAATTTAAGTATATCATAAACCTCATATTTGTAAGGTGAATCATCAGTATTTTCAAGAAAACTAGCAAGTTCAAATGCACCCTTCCAAGCAATAAATTCTTCAATTTGTTCCACATCATAAAAGTCATAATTTCCTTTAACATAATAATATATGGTAACATTATCATTATACTCACATTGAAAAGGCAGGTGTTTATACCTCCTACAACAACAAGATTTATCACAGCAATAGGTAACATTATAAGTAGAGCACACGTTTCTAGCAATGGTATTCAATTTATCAATTTGTTCCCATAAGTGTTTCCCTTTTTGTGACAAGCGGTATTCCTTATAATAATATTTTTGTTCTTCCGTGAACCCACCTTGCCAATAATAACTAGTTTCAAAGAAACCAACCATTGATAGAAAGCATGACAAAGCAGGGCAATAATAGACCAATAACTATAGTAGTGATGGCGCCTGAGAGCGCTTCGTCAGGAAACCCCAAGAGCAAGGTGTGATGCAGCACAATAGCAAGTCTTCCCTCAGTAAGAAACCGAGGTTATCGAACAAGTAGGAGGAAGGAAACATCTCAAAGGCGTTGCAAGCAACTTGTAGACCTGCACAACACAAACTCAAGACTTTGCCCCAACGAACAGTGAGGTTGTCAATCTCACCGGTTGCTGTAACAAAGGATTAACTTTATGGTGTGGAAGGTAATAGTGGTTTGCAGAAAGTAAACAGTAACAGTCGAAGATGTCTCAATGGTAAAGATTGGACCAGGGTCCATAGTTCACTAGAGGTGCTCTCCTTAGATAAACAAACATGGCATGATGGGTAAACAAATTACAGTAGGGCAATTGACAGGACTGAGCAAGGCATAACAATGCAATACTAGACATCAAGATCCTATGAGATTTGATTGGGCAATACAACAAGATACATAGACCGCCATCCAACTGCATCTATGACTAGAAGTCCACCTTTGGGTTATCATCCGAACCCCCTCTAGTATTAAGTTGCAAGCAACATACAACTACTTTAAGCAAAGTGTGTAAGGTAAACAATCCCTTGTTCCATGAACAAGAGACCGTTGTTTTCTCCCTAGTGGCAACAGCACATCTACAACCTTAGATATTTCTTTCACTTCCCTTAGATTAAATAGAGGCATGAACCCACTATCGAGCATAAATACCCCCTCTTGGAGTCACTAGCAACTACTTGGCCAAGATAGCTACTAACAACAGAGAGCATGCAAGATCACAAACAACACAGACATGATAGAATCAATAAGACAAAACCATTAATCAATCTGACATAGTAATCTCAATATCCATCGGATCCCTACAAACACAACATGCATGATTACAAATAGATGAGATCTTGATCATGAACGGAGCTCACAAGATCTAGACATGAAAGCACAAAGGAGGAGATACAACCATCTAGCTACTACATGGACCCGTACTCCAAGGTGGAACTACTCATGATTCATACTGGAGGCTGGCATTATGAAGAAGAAGGCCTCCGGGATGATCTCCCCTCTGGCAGGGTGCCGGGAAGAGCTTCAGATCCCCCCGATCTAGGGACGACGGTGGTGGCGGATATAGACGGTTTCGTGGAATATTGATCGGGTACTTAGGGTTTAGGCATCGGGGGCTTCTTATAGGCGAAGAGGCAAGGCTGGGAGACGGCCAGGGGGGCCACACCCTGCCCAGGCGCGGCCTAGGGTGGGCTCGCACCTAGGGGGTGCGGCCGCCCTGTGGCTCCCCTCTGTCTCTCCTCTGGACTCCGTGATCTCCTCGGTGAAATATTGACTTTGGCTTCTGTCCCGTCCAATTCCGAGAATATTTCCTTACTAGCTTTTCTAGAACCAAAAATAGAAGAAAACAGGCAACTGGCACCGCGGCATCTTGTTAATAGGTTAGTACCATAAAACATATAAAAACACCTAGAAGTGTAGATAAAGCAAAGAAAAGTAGATACTAAACAAGCATGGAACATCAAAAATTAAAGATACGTTTCTGACATATCAAGCATCCCCAAGCTTAACTCGTTCTCGTCCTCGAGTAGGTAAGTGATAAAAGAATAATTTTTGAGGTGACATGCACCATAAAAATGAAGATCAAACCATTTGCAAGCATTGAAAGCTGGGATCAAAGAACTCTAAACATGTGCATGAAAGATGGAGTTCTAACAATAAGACAAAGTAAATGTGCATGCAACATGAAAGGCTACAAACAAAGATCATGAATAACATGCATTGAAAAACGTTTGTTTGTTTCACATACAGAAAACATGGCATAGTGGCAATCAGCTTGTCCCTCATAGAGTAGCAAATAGATGCATAGGACACCTTTAAAGTCCATAAGAGTGACTAGATACAAATAGCACAAGGACAAGTAATATCAACAATATGCATCAATCAATAAGTTTTGGGATAATGCACATAGAACTAAGAATGGAAACTATGCTCTCTTAACTGGTGCCTAAAGGTAGAAGGTGGAGACTCAATATAATAGTGGAAGAAAGGCCCTTCATAAGGGAAGCAGGGATTTCAAGTCTCAAAAAGAGATTCCAAAAATTATGGTACTTGTTAGCTTTCATCCCTCATTGCCCCTATCATAAGCATCTTGAAATGATTAAGGTTAAAGTGAACAAACTATGGAGTATATGCTTGATAAAGTATAAGTTGGCAATCTCATGTCCCTTGAATACGAGGGCTGCTCCTCATGCTACTCAAGTTTAGTTACTTGCATGTTCTTGTCATAGTAAGTACACATGTATCATAGAGAACCGCCAACGGGGTACCCCTTGCACATGGTACAGGAGCTTTCCCATAACCAAAATGCAAGCAGACAATGAGCATCTCAGCATTCTTCCTATTTACCATGGGAATATGGTGCTTTTTTCTCTCTTTTCTCAATATGTCTCTTGTTCTCAATCTCTTTTTTTATAAGAAGAATGCTTCATAGATGTCACTATGGTGATGCTGCAAGTTTCCACCATGATTAGCCATGTATTAGGCTAGCGGCCCAGGCATTTCTCTAACACATATACATAACTCCATAGACTTACAAGCTCCCTTTCATTTCACACCGACGACATCCATAGACAAAAGAGCATGATATCAACTGTGTACAAAGTATAAGTGCAATGTTGAAAGCGTTCCCCTTGACAACATGGTTCTGCTAATTCCAATGTATAAGTGCAAGCATATACAACATAAATGACACAATGGTTCAAGTTTATTAGGGGCAAGAAATATAAAGTGTGCCATCAAGTTCGTGAGAGCTTTAATCACTAAGTTTTCACATAACAAAATACTTTTTAATTGGAAGATAGATGAAAACAAGAATATACTTGGAATGGTGTAACACACCATGCATAGGAATTTATAGTGGACACTTTGGAATAACTTGGTTTCTTGGGAGTTGGATGCATGAGTAGAGCTTACTAATACAAGTGGAGGCTAGCAGAAGGCTGGGAGTGACCAACTAAGAGAGCAATAATGGCCATAATCATGCAGAGCGACAAAACATTACTAATCAAAGCATAGAGTGGTGCTACAAGTCAAGAACTAAATTATCATAGAGGCTATGGTGACTTGTTCATAGTCATAACATGGTGTGATCATGTGCCAAGTCAACCCAAACAAAGCATCAAAGGAGAATACCACAATACTATGCTTTTGTATGCTAAAACAACACATGATTCTTTCAAGGCACACTAAGCAATCCCAATTGTTTGGAACAAGCCATGCTACAGCAATAATCACTAAGCATAAGGTCAAAACAACACCTAGCATGACATGCTAAAGTCTAAGTCACAGTCAAAGCAAGCTCCTCTTGCACTATTTCAAGCAAGAACTTTCTACTCTTTTCCAACACCAATCAACTTATTTGAAACAACACATCGAGAGCGGGGGTCTAAACTACTTTATTCAAGCAAACTAAGCAAAGCAAACGAAAACTAAGACGCTCCAGGAACAACACAACAGTGCATGAAACAATAAAAATGAAGTGTCTAGAAAGACCCGAGCTTTTTATTGATGAAGAAGGGGATGCCTTGGGCATCCCCAAGATTTGATGCTTGTACCTCTTGGATATTTCTTGGGGTGACACCGGGGTGGAATCCCCAAGCTTGAGCTTTTGTCCATTCTTCATCTCTTTACATCATTCTCTCTCTACACCTGAAATTTTTCCTTTATACAAAACTTCACACAATCTTCATTAGCAACATTAGTGTATTCAAAAGATAATAGACCTTTGGGTTTAGCTTTAGAACAGAAAAACTTTCACTAAAAACACAAGATACTGTAGCAATTCCCTCAAAAAGCTCAATTTCCCAAAAAAAAACCAAAAAGGAATCAATAAGAAGCAAATGCAAATAATGGCAGAAATCTGTCAAAACAGACCAGCAGGTAGAAATCAATTTTTTCGAAAACCTTTTGTTGCTCAAATCAAAAAGTGTTGAACTAACAAAATTTATCTAACATACTAGGGGACTTATTCGTAAATTATCAGCTCAATACTACTTACATAGATTCCTCACGAATTTTTATGGTGGAGCGCAAAAATCTGTTTCTAGACAGCAACTCCCCAAATCTTACTTCCCTCTCATTAGAGGTCATTATTGGCACAAAAAGAAAACAAAAAAGATAAGGATAGGTCATTACTGAAGTAATAACTTCCAAGACTCAAGAAAACTCTTGGGTTATCTCCCAACAAGTAATTTTCTTTAACACCTTTAAGTTAGGCACAAGAAGCAAGAATCAAGTATTTTCAAATGAAGAAGCATTAACACCAAACCTTGCTTTCAAAGGAGGAGCAAAAAGCAACTTATCTCTCCTCATAGGGAAGTGTTCAATACCTTTCTTGAATGGAAATTGATATTTAATGTTTCCTTCTTTCATATCAATGATGGCACCAACAGTTCTAAGAAAAGGTCTTCCCAAAGTAATAGGACAAGAAACATTGTATTCAACATCCAAAACATAGAAATAAACAGGGGCATAATCATTGTTAACCATAATGAGAACATAATTAACACTCCCCCATGAGTTCTTCTTAGCATTATCATTAAGTGTGACATCCAAATAACAATCTTCCAAAAGTGGAAAATCAAGCATTTCATAAATCTTTCTAGGCATAATATAGACACTAGAACGAAGGTCACATGAAGATTTGAGATCAAAGTCATTAACTTGCATATTAATAATGGGTTCCCAACTATCTTCTACTTTCCTAGGAATATAAGCTTTGTTTTTAAACTTATCTTCCTTAATTTTAACAAGAGCATCTGTAATGTGTTTGGTGAAAGCAACATGCATATCACTAGCATCAGGACATCTAGCAAGCTTTTGTAGGAACATAATCACTTCAGAAATGTTGAAACCATCAAGATCAAAATCAAACTTAGAATCACTAGTAGTAGACTCATTGGGCTTAGGCATTGTAGGAGGAGGAATATGGACTTCTTGTGGTTTAGTGGCATCCATATTGGTGGTGATGGTGCTCATACTATTGTTTCTAGCAATTTGATCTTCCCTTTCCCACCTAGCATGAAGCTGGGCTAACAGTCTAACATTTTCACCAATAGTAACTTGTATGGCATGAGTAGCAGCAAAGGTACTTTCCATGGTTTCAGGTTTAGCATCCATTTTATTAATCAAAGAGGACTGTGCTTCAGACAAAGAGGAAATATTTTTCTCAGCACTCAAAATTTTTGACTGTAAACTAGGAATTTCTCTATTCAAATTCTCAAGCTGGTGAGTAATATTTTTCAAGATAGCAGATTGTTCTTCCATAGTTTTAGTGAATATCTTGTTTTGCTCATATTGCATTTGCATAAAGTTTTTAGTGGATCTTTCAACTTCTAGAATCCTATCTTCACTAGGCATTCCAGATCTACCATGATAAGTACTTCCATTATTAGGAGGATAAGACCTATAGTTATTACCATAAGCATTATTGCCAAAATTATTATTCCTAATGAAGTTCACATCAACTTGCTCTTCTTGAGCAACCAAAGAGGCTAAAGGAACATTATTTGGATCTAAAGGAGCTTTCCCATTAACAAGCATAGCCAAGATAACATCAATCTTATCACTCAAAGAGGAGGTTTCTTCAACAGAATTTACCTTCTTACCATGTGGAGCTCTCTCAGTGTGCCATTCAGAATAATTAACCATCATATTATCAAGGAGTTTTGTTGCAGCACCCAAGGTGATGGTCATAAAGGTACCTCCAGCGGCTGAATCCAATAGGTTTCTTGAGGAGAAGTTCAAACCTGCATAAAAAGTCTGGATAATCATCCAAGCAGTAAGTCCATGAGTGGGACAATTCTTAACCAAAGATTTCATTCTTTCCCAAGCTTGAGCAACATGTTCATTATCAAGTTGTTTAAATTTCATAATATCACTTCTCATAGATACAATCTTAGCAGGAGGGTAGTGCTTTCCAATAAAAGCATCTTTGCACTTAATCCAAGAATCAATACTATTTCTAGGCAAAGATAACAACCATTCTTTATATTTTCCTCTCAAGGAGAAAGGAAACAACTTGAGCTTAATAATATCTCCATCTAAATCCTTATACTTTTCCATATCACAAAGTTCAACAAAGTTATTGAGATGGGCAGCAGCATCATCAGAACTAGCACCAGAAAATTGCTCTCTCATCACAAGATTCAACAAAGCAGGCTTAATTTCATAAAAGGTAGCATCAGGAGCAGGTTGAGCAATAGGAGTGCTTAGGAAATCATTGTTGTTTGTGCTAGTGCAGTCACACAACTTGGTGTTCTCAACAGAGTTCATTTTGGCAAAAGCGGAGAAAGCCAACAGCAATAGCAACTAGAGCATGAACTAATTTTTTGTGTTTTTGATAGGAGAAAGCAAACCAAACTAAACTACTTTTTTGGAGTTTTTGATAAAAAGAGGCAAACAAAAAAAGCAAAAGAAACTAAGCAAAACAAAAACAAATTAAAGAGAAATTTTGAGAAGGACTCCCCTTGTGAAGATGTCCTTAGCCTCCCTGGAAACGCTGCTAGAAAACTTGTTGATGGCGCCTGATAGCGCTTCGTCGGGAAAATCCAAGAGCAGGGTGTGATGCAGCACAGCAGCAAGTGTTCCCTCAGTAAGAAACAAGGTTATCGAACCAGTAGGAGAAAGGAAATGTCTCAAAGGTGTTGCAAGCAACTTCTAGACCTGCACAACACAAACTCAAGACTTTGCCCCAACGAACAGTGAGGTTGTCAATCTCACCGGTTGCTGTAACAAAGGATTAACTGTATGGTGTGGAAGGTAATAGTGGTTTGCAGAATTTAAACAGTAACAGTGGAAGATGTATCAATTGTGAATATTGGACCGGGGTCCATAGTTCACTAGAGGTGCTCTCCTTAGATAAACAAACATGGAATGCTGGGTAAACAAATTACAGCAGGGCAATTGACAGGACTGAGCAAGGCATAACAATGTAATACTAGACATTAAGATCCTATGAGATTGGATTGGGCAATACAACAAGATACATAGACCGCCATCCAACTGCATCTATGACTAGAAGTCCACCTTTAGGTTATCATTTGAATCCCCACCAGTATTAAGTTGCAAGCAATAGACAACTTCGTAAGGTAAACAATCCACTTGTTCCATGAACAAGAGACCGTTGTTTTCTCCCTAGTGGCAACAGAACATCTACAACCTTAGAGATTTCTGCGACTTCCCTTAGATTAAATAGAGGCATGAACCCACTATCGAGCATAAATACCCCCTCTTGGAGTCACTAGCAACTACTTGGCCAAGATAGCTACTAACAACGGAGAGCATGCAAGATCACAAACAACATAGACATGATAGAATCAATAAGACAAAACCATTAATCAATCTGACATAGTGATCTCAATATCCATCGGATCCTCGGCAAACACAACATGCATGATTACAAATAGAAGAGATCTTGATCATGAACAGAGCTCACAAGATCTAGACATGAAATCACAAAGGAGGATATACAACCATCTAGCTACTACATGGACCCGTGGTCCAAGGTGGAACTACTCACGCTTCATACCGGAGGCTGGCATGATTCAGAAGAAGGCCTCCGGGATGATCTCCCCTCCGGCAGGGTGCCAGGAAGAGCTTCAGATCCCCCCAATATAGGGACGACGGTGGCGACGGCTACAGACGATTTCGTGGAATATTGATCGGGTACTTAGGGTTTAGGAATCAAGGGCTTCTTATAGGCGAAGAGGCAAGGCTAGGAGGCGGCCAAGGGGCCCACAGCCTGCCCAGGCGCGGCCTAGGGTGGGCCCATGCCTAGGGGGTGTGGCAGCCTTGTGGCTCCCCTCCGTCTCTCCTCTAGACTCCATGTTCTCCTCGGTGAAATATTGACTTTGGCTTTTGTCCTGTCCAATTCCGATAATATTTCCTTACTAGCTTTTCTGGAACCAAAAACAGCAGAAAATAGGCAACTGGCACTGCGGCATCTTGTTAATAGGTTAGTACCAGAAAACATATAAAAACACCTCGAAGTGTAGACAAAGCAAAGCAAAGTAGATACTAAACAAGCATGGAACATAAAAAATTATAGTTATGTTTCCGACGTATCAAGTATGAACTAATTTTTTTGTGTTTTTTATAAGAAAAGCAAACCAAATGAAACTATTTTTTTGGAATTTTTTATAAAAAGAAGCAGGCAAAACAAAGCAAAAGAAACTAAGAAAAACAAAAACAAAGTAAAGAGAATGGTTGTAAAGGACTCCCCTTGCGAATCCATCCTTAACTTCCCGGCATTGGCGCCAGAAAATGTCTTGATGAGCTCAGATCACTGTAGAGCTTCATTGGGAAACCCCAAGAGGAAGGTGTGATGAGCACAACCGTAAGTTTTCTATCAGTTATGAAACCAAGGTTATCGAACCAGTAGGAGGAAGGAAACAACTTCCAAGGTGTTGCCAGCAACTTGGAATCCTGCACAACACAAACTCAAGACTTTGCCCCAACTTACAGTGAGGTTGTCAATCTCACTGGTTTGCTGAAACAAAGGATTAAATGTATAGTGTGGAAGGTAATGGTTGCTTGCAGAAAGAAAATAGTAATAGTATATGATGTAACAATGGTAAAGTTTGGACCGGGATCCATAGTTCACTAGAGGTGTTCTCCTTAAGATAAATAACATAATATGCTGGGTAAACAAATTACAGCGGGGAAATTGACAGGACTGAGCAAGGCATAACAATGCAGTACTAGACATTCATGATCCTATGAGATTTGATTGGGCATTACAACAATATACATAGACCGCCATCCAACTGCATATATGACTAGTAATCCACCTTCAGGTTATCATCCGAACCCCCTCTAGTATTAAGTTGCAAGCAACGAGTAACTACATTAAGCAATGTGTGTAAAGTAAACAATACAATTGTTCCATGAACAAAAGATTGTTGTTTTCTCCCTAGTAGCAATAACACATCTACAACCATAGAGATTTCTGTCACTTTCCCAGATTCAATAGAGGCATGAACCCACTATCGAGCATAAATACTCCCTCTTGGAGTCACTAGCATCTACTTGCCCAAGATAGCTACTAGAAACGGAGAGCATGCAAGATCTGAAACAACACAGACATGATAGAATCAACAATCAAGAAGGCATGATAGAATCAATAATCAATCTGACATAGTAATCTAAATATCCATCGGATCCCCGCAAACACAACATGTATGATTACAAATACATGATCTTGATTATGAACAGAGCTCACAAGATCTAAGCATGATAGTACAAAGGAGGAGAAACAACCATCTAGCTACTGTATGGACCCATAGTACAAGGGTAAACTACTCACGCATCATACCAGAGGCTGGCATGGTGACGAAGAAGGCCTCCGGGATGATCTCTCCCCTCCGACAGGGTGTCGGGAAGAGCTTTAGATCCCCCCAATCTAGGGACGATGGTGGCAGCGGCTACGGACTGTTTCATGGAGATCTGATGTAAGACCTCACCCTTTAAGGTAAAGGTCCCTGTGATTGCATTGCTAGTCCCTGGATCGAATTTCTAGCACCCATAGTTTAAGACAAAGTACACAGATACAAAGGTCATTATTACATCGAAATTCCAGGAGTACAATAGTTCTTACAACTCATTAGCCCAAGGCTAACACATAGAGTTCTCATTACAAAGTATATCAATAAAGTCTTCATCTCCATGTGCCACAGGCAAACATGTTGTGTGTAGACTCATAACCCTACTCACCATCAGAGTAACCTGCAACATAATAAGTTATAGCCACAAGGGGTCAATACATTTGGAATTGTATTGGCAAGTGATATCATTGTTATATAGTAGAGACTATCAACTACATGAATTTGGCTAAGTGTGTTTTCAGACTGGCTTTGCACAAAGTAGTTTTTTCCTACTAGTTGAAAACACTAAGTTTTTCTTTACAAAACACTAAGGATCCACAATAGACATTGTTGTACCTCTACCCTTGTTCACCCATCATTTTTAACTTAGAGAAATTGGGATGAGGAGATTCTTGATCATTTCAATGTCTTTGATGCTCAAAATGTCCGTAACCAGGGACACGGACACGGCTAAGTACTTAGGTTTTACCCTCTCGAGAGGTGGTGCACTTTCCCCACAAGACTCGGCATGCATCGATACGAGACTTTTTAGAAGCAATCCCTCAGACCACCATGGACGCGTTCCATCGTATAAACTCTACCACCATTTGTCCATTCGGCTGAGTTCTTGCAACCTAGTTGGTCAAGGCAGAGCCCATATGCCATGTGGTTACACTGGAAGCTTCTCAACACTAAACATCTTAAATCCCTTTGTTCCTAGGTGGCCATCCACAAGTGTGATACACAGGGTAAACCATAGACATGGGCCTTGTGTAACCACTCAATACATACCATACAAGTCCCATTCCACCCAGGTGTTTCATTAACAAGTTGTTTTCTTAGTCAAAAACACATAGGAATAATCTTTCCATAATATCATAACATGAATTTTACACCCTTCAATTCTATTAGCTAGGCTAAGCATACTAGCATATCATGTCTCCTAACATAGGGAAAATACTACCAATATAACATCTATAGGATCTACCATAGAATAGCATATACTTTGAAAAATTACCATGCAAATCCTACTCAGAATAATAATAATGCAATAGGAAAAATAATAGGACAAAAGATGGAGTATCACTTGCCTTGGTAGCTAGGGGAATAGGCACAATCCTCACAATCACACACTTCACAATCCACAAAATCTACACAACAAAATTAACAACAAAATATTCACAAATCAATAGACACACAAAAATAGTATGAATGCATGAAAAATGCAATGAGATTATTTGCCACACTTTTTAAATCAAACTCTATAGTACTAAAGACAAAGCATACATTCTAAAGTCTAAATAACACAAACCACTTTAAAATAATATTCCAAAATAATTTTTATAGTCAAATTAGGCCTACAATTGTCTCTGCATAAAATCCTAATTTTACAGAAGCAAATGACCAAAGCAAGGCCATAGATGCAAAGGTCTCAATTTTCTGAATCCATAGACACCTAATTTGTAGTTTGTGGATTTACATAACAAAAGTTATGAATTTTACAAGTTAATTCATCTAATAGATCAAAATCTGGATTTTAAATCTAAATCACAGACACGCGGCGTGTTTTGATTGGACGGTATCGGATTGTACGGATCACATGCGCGAGCTGCTGGATCTAAGTGTGATCCTATGGTCCAGATCTAACCATACCGCTTCGCGTCGGCGATCTAATCTAAGCCTCTTGATCCAGATCTAACAGACCACAACGCATTGGCCAGTAAGTGGCGGCGCAAATGGCGAGCGCGGCGGCGACCCGTCAAACAATGGCGCTCCAGCGTGGCCAGGAGGTAGGGAGGGGGCTTAGGGGCTTACTGAGGTTACGGAGATGTCGTGGATGCAGTGGAGGACGCGGGCGAGGCTGGGGCGCACGGACACGGACATAATCGCTCGTCGGAGTTCGGCCCGTCGTTGGGTGCTCGCAGTCGAAGACGAAGACGACGCTCTGGTGCAAAATAAGGCAAGTGGCAAGCATCAGGGGGTGCACAAGGATATGGCGAGCACAACCGCATGAATTAGAGTCCAAGGGGAGCACTGGACTCACCGTAATGTGCCGTCGGAGCTCGTCAGGGCAGCGGCGGTGCAACTCGAAATTTGGGGAGCCTGGTGGCGCTCAGAGGTGGGTAAGTGGGGGAAATGGAACGGAGGGGAAGGGCGTTAAGTAGCCAGGGCGAGGGAGGAAATCACGCGGTGAATCAATCAGCAATTAAGCGCATTTGCGTCGACTTTAAAAGGGGAAGAAACGGCCGCGGCGCGGGTCTCTAGCGCGAGATTGACGACGAAGGGGTGACGTGGAGGTGGGACCCATTTGTCAGCGAGGGGGTGCGACGCGAGCGCGTGAGAAACATAGGGGTGAGGGGAGAGTCCCGGATGGGCTAGGTGGGCTTCTAGTTGGGCCGTATCTGCTGGCAGGTTCGTTTCTATTTTTTCTCCAAAGCTTTTTCTTTTTCTGTTTTGATTTTTCAAGTAAGATTTGATCACCAAATCTAATCCAAAACTTTTCAAACTTTCACCAAAATTTTGTGAGGTGATCCTAGTATTTAAAAGTGTGTCAAACACAACAAATCACTCCAAAACATTTTGGGGTCATAAAAATAAAAATAAAACCATGCCCCATGCATGTAATATAAAAGGGGTATAAAATAGGGTTTTGCTAGGGTTTAAACTTTGAAATTTTTTGTGCAATGTAAATATGCCATGATAATATGAATGCAATCATGATGTTTTGGATTTGATGAAATTTGGGATGTTACAAATCTAACCCCCTTAAGATGAATCTCGCCCTCGAGATTCGGATTGGGTAGCAAATAGGTGAGGGTGATCTTTCTGAAGCTCATCTTATCTTTCCCAAGTTGCTTCTTCCTCGGTATGATGATTCCATTATACTTTGCAGAACTTGATGGTCTTAGTACGAGTAACTCTTTCTGCTGTCTCGAGAATCTTGATAGGTTTCTCTTCATAAGTGAGATCACTCTCCAATTGAACTTCTTCCAATGGTATAGTGTCCTTCAATGAAGTTTCTTCCATCTCTAGATGACACTTTTTCAACTGACTTACATGAAACACATTATGCACTGCTGATAGTGATTCTGGTAGCTCTAACTCATAGGCCACTTCTCCTTTGCGGCTCAAAATCTTGAATGGTCCTACATATCAAGGTGCCAATTTCCCTTTGACTCCAAATCTCTTCACACCACGAAGTGGTGAGACTCTAAGATAAGCTCTATCACCTACCTCATAGGTGACCTCTCTACATTTTGGATCTGCATAACTCTTTTGTCGGGATTGGGCTATCTTTAATCTGTCCTTTATCATTCTGACTTTCTCTTCGGCTTCCTTCATCAGATCTAGTCCAAATAAATTTCTTTCTCCTACTCCATTCCATAATAATGGTGTAGTACATTTCCTTCCATAAAGGAATTCAAACGGAGCCATCTCTATGCTCGATTGATGGCTATTATTATAAGAAAATTCTGCGTATGGCAGACTTTCATCCCAACTAGATCCATAGTCTAGTGCACAAGCTCTCAACATATCTTCCAAAATCTGGTTGGTTCTTTCTGTCTATCCATCAGTCTGAGGATGAAAAGCTGTGCTAAATTCTAGTCTTGTTCCCAATGACTCATGCAGTTGTTTCCAAAAATGCGAAGTGAACTGAGTTCCTTTATCTGACACAATACTCTTAGGTATTCCATGCAGACACACAATCATGTTCATATAGATCTTGGCTAATTTAGAACTTGTATAAGTGGTCTTCACGGGTATGAAATGAGCCACTTTTGTTAAGCGAACAACCCATATAGAATCGTATCCAGATCTAGTCCTTGGCAATCCTGTGATGAAATCCATACCAATATTATCCCACTTCCAATCAGGTATTGGTAGTGGTTGCAATAACCCTGCCGGTTTCTGATGTTCCGCCTTCACTCTACTACATATGTTACACAAAGCAATGTGCTCTGCCTCTTTAGATTGTTCCACCAAAATCTTTATTTCACATCCATGTATATTTTGATGTTACCCGGATGAATAGAATATGGTGAATTGTGTGCTTCTTGCAGAATCAATTTCTGAAGCTCCGGATCTTGTGGAATGCAGAAATGCTTTCCATACCATAAATTTTCTTGTTCGTCTTCATGGAATCCTTTCGCCTTTCCTTTACCAATTTTACTCTTAATGTAACATCCCTAAAATCATGTTTCAAACTCATGCATATCGCCCATGCATCCATGATCATATGAGTTTCATTTCAAACAAAACATTTCAAAACAGAAGCTTTGTTGCTCAATATTTTATGTAAGTTTACTCAAGCCCTTGTGTTACTTGTTTTGAGAAAGGTACTGTTAGTCATTCAGTATTGCTTAGAATCCAAACTCAGGTGCTTTAAAAAACTTGAGCAAAGTCTCAAAGCAAAATATGAAATAAAACAAATTCTATGCCTATTATCACACCTCATAAAGGCATGGTTTTATTTTAATTTTCAAAAGACCCAAGTGTGTTTGAGTGAACAGATGTGTTTGACACTTATTTGAGTACAAGATTTATTGTACAAAAATCCTGAAAAGTTTAGGAATCAAACAGATTTGAATTGAGGTTTGAAAACCATTTTAGAAAAGCAAACAGAAAAAGAAAAAGCTTAAAAGAGAAAAAAAATAGCACTTAGCCGAATCTGGCCCAACTAGCCCAGCTAAAGCCCAGCACCCCACCCCCCACGAACCGTTTTCTTTACTCACGCCCGCACCCACTAGCTCGCTGACAGTCTGGACCCACTCCCTCTACTTTCCTCTCGCTGATAGCCACGGCCCACACGACCATCGTCGTCTCCACACAGCGACTGGTTCATCCCCAAATCACGCGGGCGTTTCCTGTTTGATTCGCGTCGTCAATTACCGTTCAATGCTGGAGTGATTCACGCCCCCACCTCGCCTACTTAAACCTCCTCTGCCCCCTCTCCATTTTCCCCCATACCCCGAGCACAGAACGCCCCCAGGCTGCGAGAATTCCTCGCCGCAACCCCGCTGCTCCGACGACCTCGCCGACGAATTCCGGTGAGCACCGCACTCCCCTCTGCCTATGGTTCACGCTGGCTTGCTCTGCATCTCCGTGCGCATCTACTGACACTTTCCGTTTGCTCGCGCATGTCATGTAGCCTCGGCAACGTCAACAGCTGAGCGCCGCCGCTCTCTGCTCGAACTCCGGCGACCTTTCCCCGTAAGTTCCAGCCTCCCCTTTCCCTCTGTTTGATACGCGTAAGATCCCCAGCGTCCTACGCATCTAACGGTACCCTCCCCTTGTCTTAGCGCGGCTCAGAACATCGCCAACATCGATGAGCCGAAGCCACAGCCGCTAGGGACTACTCCGACGAGCAATCCGCGACGGCTCCGAGCGCCCCTTCGCCAACCAAGGACACGTCGAGCTTCTCCTCGTCACTGCGGTTCTGGTGAGCATCTTCCCACCTCTCCGGGCGCCCTAGTTCGCCGGCACCGCCATCGCTGTAGCTGCTTAGTCGCCGCTGCTTGCCGCCCGTCTGTGGTCAATTAGATTATGGTCGTAGGATTTAGATCTAACGAGTAAGATTAGATCTGTGTCGAAGAGGTACGCGTTACATCTGGCCGTGCATCTTCATTTAAATCGTGTGGCTCTCGTTGATCGACCCGCCCGAACCGGTATGGGCCAATTAGAACAAGACGCGTGGCAGCAGTTAGATTTAAAAGACAGAATTTGAATATATTAGATGTTCAAATTTGTTTTGGCTATAACTTTTGATTCACACGTTAGAATTTGACAAATTTTATACCGTTGGAATCAGGAGAGCAAGCTCTTTCTAATTATGCAATGTGTTTAATGTTTTGCTTCTGTTAAAATGACTTTATTGGCAGAAACTTGTGTAGGGCTAATTTGAGTATATGAAATGTTTAGGAAATGATTTAGGGTTTAAATAAATGTTGCTTGGCAAGTTTTTAACTTGTTAATGAACCAGTACTATTTACTTGCTTGGTTGAGTTTTAAAAATCATCACATACCATTTTGCATGCATGCATATATTTTTGGTTGTATATGTTTTGTATGTAATTTGTTGCTATAAATCTTTGTGTAGATTTTGGTGCTAGTGATTGTGATTGTGAAGAGTGTAACTACTCTCCAAACTACCAAGGCAAGTGGTACTTCATGAATATTTTTATTCCTATGTTTTACTAAGCATTAGAAATATTTTGTTAGACTTGCATGTTATATTTTGCTTATATGCCATGTTGGGAAATCCTAGTAGTTGTAGAATTGCTAGAAAATTTCTAAGTCAAGATACTATCTATGCCATGCTTAGCCTAGCTAGTAGCAACCAAGGGTTTGTGAAATATATACATGCTATGATGAAAATATTTCTAAGTCTTTGGACCTGTGTTTTGCCTAATAAAACAACCAAGTAAATGAAACACCTAGGTGGAATGGAAGGAATGGTTTGTGTTGAGTGGTTACACAAGGCCAGGGGACTGGTGAACCTTGTGTATCTCACTTGTGGAAAGCCACCCAGGAACAAAGGGATTTTAGAGGCCAAGTGTTGAGAAGCTTCTAGTGCAGCCACTTGGCAATATGGGCTCTGCCTGGATCACATAGGTTGCTAGAACTTAGCCATTTGGACAGTTGGTGGTAGTGGGAATGATAGGTTGGAGCGCGTCCATTTGGTCTAAGGGAAGGCTTCTGAAAGGTCCTGTCTTGGTGAAAATCAAGTCTGGTGGGGAAAGTGCACAACCTTTGCAGATGGAAAAATCTAAGTACTTAGCCATGTCCCTGGAAAAGGACAACTTGAGCATCAAGACATGGAAGCTATCAAGAATCTCCTCATCCCAATTTCTAATTAAAACTTGTGGGTGAACAAGGGTGAAGGACCTCAATGTCTATTGGTGGTTCCTTGGGAAAAGTTTTGACAAATAAAAACTTAGTGATTTCCACTAATAGGCAAAAATCTATTTTGAGCAAAGCAAGCCAAGCTACACTTAGCCAAATTGCATATAGTATTTAGTCCACCTAAATTATACTAAGGTATCACTTGCCAATACTATTCCAATGTATTGACCCACTGTGGCTGTAACTTGTGATGTTGCAGGTTACTCTGATGAGGATTAGGAGTCATGAGTCTACACTCAACATGTTTGCCTGTGGCACATGAAGATGAAGACTTTTATTTATTTACTTATTCAAACTCTTGTATTAGGCCTGTGGCCTTGGAGTTGTAAAGACTATGTTGTCTCTGGAATGCCTGTAATAATGACCTTTGTATCTGTGTACTTCATCTTAAACTGTGGATGCTAGCAATGATCCAGGGACTAGCATTGCAATCACAGGGATCCTTTTCCTTTATAAAGGAGGGATCTTACAGATGGTATCAGAGCACCGTGTTGCCTGTAGGATTATGACCCTAGGATTGGAAACCACTAAGGAAAAAAAATCAACAACTTCTACACTTGTCTATTCTTCTCGTAAACTTTTCTAATCTTATTTCTCATCTCTAATTGTAGATGAACTCCATCAACGAAGCCGTGAGGAAAGGACCACTCATGACAATGACCTTGGAGTGTGAGACAGAATTTCCCAAGGCTCTCAAGGACCTCATGGCTGCATTAGAAATACAAGGAGCAGCTGTGTACAAAGGTTTTCATGTGATGGATGAAGGAGTTGAATACTGGTGGGTGCAACTTCACTTGTATAAAAACAAGGAAGACAACCACCAGGAAAAAGGATTATGAATATTCACCAATTCAGTGGTGCACCCTACATTCTTTGAATCAGCAAGGGATGCATCTTGGAAGACCATCAAAGAACTTGGTGATAGAGTCAAGTGCAGAATGCTCAACCTCCAAAATGACCTAAAGGATGAGAAGAAACATACCCAAGAGTTGGAAGCTACCAACCAAACCTTAAGAGGAGACATTATAGACTTAGTGATGGAGTCATGTGAACAAGATAGACTGATTGCTTCTAGAAACATTGTGTTAGCCAACAGATCCAGTGAGATAGGATTGTAAGCGCACTTCGTTAGTTGGACCACCACTTATCACCCTATTTTCCAAATGTTGCTTTAAAAATAAGTTGAACCTTGAATTGTTGTAATGGAACCATGTATGCCATGAATTGTGTGTTTTGATTTCCAAGGATACGTATGTGATGCTTTGCCTTGTGTTTTATCTTAATTTGTGTTGTTCTAACTTTTCTATCTTATAAATAGATGCCTACTGTTACCATCAGCACTGTTGAGGAGTTCCAGGTTACTCGCTTTGGTCCTCGTATTGTTGAGCTTACTACCTTGCTCAATCTCCCTCTTCCTACCATCATGGTGCTTCCCCTCACCAAGTTTGAGAGGAAAGACCTTTGGGGCTTCAAGGTCAACCAGCCCGGACGCCAGACAGAGCCTACTACGGAGGCCATCATCTTCAAGCTCATGCATGATGACAAGGAGAGAGGCCTTGAGGTAGTCATGCAGGATCTGATAGGACGTCTGCTAGGGAGACACTCCTGACAGGTTAGAGGTACTCACTTCCACGTCTTCGGTAGACGTGATGAGGATGGAGAGTCCATCGACTTCGAGGATGATTCGAGGGACATAGCGGAGCCGATTCGTCTATACCTCCAGGACTTAGAGGCTCTCATTAGGCACGTGGAATCTGATAGGACCAACGTCATGCTCAGTAATGATGAACTCCAGGTGCAGCTTCGCGAGAAGGACAAGCTCTTCGCGGAGCAAGACGAGATAGTCAAGGAGATGGAGGCGAAGTTCGAGAGCCAGGACAGAAAGTTCAAGAGTCAGGAGAAGCGAGTCCAGGATAGGAACAAGAAGATCCGGGACATGACTGAAGAACTGCAGGCCAAGGACTTCGAGCTCGAGCATCAGCAGACGATGATTGAGAGGCTTCGTTCTCAGAAGAGGGCTCTCAAAGCCAAGATAGAGACCTTGACCACCAGTGTCGAGGAATACAAGACCGCGATGGAGAACGCAGGTCTTACCTTTGTCGAGGAGGAGGTTGATGCCGAGGAGTAGATTTGACTACTCATTTATCATTTATTATCATACTTGTCGTTGAGAACTTGTTATTTGACCATCCAACATGTGGATGGCTTGTTATTTGTGTGTGTTTTACTTTGCGAACTTGTTATCTGGTTGTTAAATCTTTATCATTATGTTGCATGCTTTGTGATTGTTATGTGATGTACTGTGCATGAAAGCATCTATGGGTATCTCATTCTTATCTCTATTGAACAAACCACAGATGCCTCCCCGTCGTGCAAACCCCAACCCCAACAACAACAACATCACTCCAGAAATGCAGCAAATGATGACCGCTCAAACTCAGCTGATGCAAATGATGACGACGCTCATCCAGAACCAAAACAACAACAACAACAACAACAACAACAATAACAACAATAACAACAACAACAACCCACCGGGTTTTGACATGCTTACCAGGTTCTTGAGATTGAGGCCAGCAAAGTTCTCGGAAACAACTGATCCAATGGTGGCTAATGATTGGCTATGCTCTGTGAACAAGGACTTGGTAACTGTGGGCTGTACTGATGCAGAAAAGGTCAGATTTGCAGCACATTTGCTGGAGGGACCAGCCGCCACTTGGTGGGATAACTTCTAGATCACCACTCCCATAGAAGATGTGACATGGGCTATCTTTGAGGATGGCTTTCACACTGCTCATATCTCATCTGGAGTGATGAGTCTGAAAAAGAAAGGGTTCCATAATCTGAAGCAGCGCCACCGCAGCGTGGCTGAATATATTGAGGAGTTCAACAATCTGGCGCGTTATGCACCGGATGAAGTTGACACCGATGCTAAGAGAAAGGAAAAATTTCTTGAAGGCTTGAATGATGAGCTGAACCTGCAGTTGGCTGTGGCATATGTTCCCACATACCAGTCTCTTTGTGATAAGGCTGCTATTTTGGAGAACAAAATGAAACAAGTTGAGAGCAGGAAGAGAAAGCACTCGGACAAGCACAGCTCGGGATCGTCTCACAAACATTCCCATTATGATGACAGCGGAAGCTCAGGATCCCACAAGCACGGGAAATTCAACAAGCACCACAACCACAACTGTCATGACAACAAGCATCATCGTGGTCATGACAATGACAAGTACAAGAACCACAAGGGTGGATATAAGAGCCACCACAGTGGGAATGGAAGTGGCAGTGGAAGCCAACCTGTCAAGAAGGACATTAGTCAGGTTGAATGTTTCAAGTGCAAGAAGATGGGGCATTATGCAAATGAATGCCTAGAAAAGAAAATTGAAGGACCCAACAAGCCCAACCCTTTTCAGAGGGACAAGTGAACCACATCAATGTGGAGGAAATTTATGAGGAGCCTGATGCTGTTGCTGGTAAGTTCAGACTCAATTCTATTCCAGCATTTGTTCTTTTTGATACTGGAGCATCGCATTCATTCATATCAAAAGCATTTGTTGATAGAAATGGGTTTCCAACTAAAAATATTGGGTGTCCAATAAAAGTTAGTTCTCCAGGTGGAGATATGATAGTAAGTCTTGGATGCCAGGATCTAGTAATAGAGTTTGGAAAGCATAAATTTCCAGTGAGTCTGATAATCCTAGATTCCCAAGGACTGGACGTAATATTGGGAATGGATTAGATGGCTAAGTATGAAGGAGTACTAGATTGTGCTAATCGTACTGTCGCACTCACAACCCCGGAAAGAAAACAGATTAAATTCAAGTCTAACTTTGAATCAAAAGGGAGTAAGCTAAATTCTCTTAAGGGGGTTAGCATTGACAGTGTGCCAATTGTGAGTGAATATCCGTATGTGTTTCCGGAAGAATTGCCGGGAATGCCACCAGATAGAGATGTGGAGTTCCTTATTGATTTGCTACCAGGATCTGGACCAATAGCAAAGAGACCGCACAAGATGTCAGTTGATGAACTGAAAGAACTCAAGAAACAACTTGGAGAACAGCTACAGAAAGGTTTTATTCAACCAAGTTCTTCATCTTGGGGAGCCCTAGTTTTGTTCGTGGAGAAGAAAGATAGAAGTCAAAGGTTGTGCATAGATTACCGTTCACTCAATGAGGTGACTATCAAGAACAAATACCCTTTGCCTAGAATCAATGACTTGTTTGATCAGCTAGAAGGAGCTTGTGTGTTCTCAAAGATTGATCTCCGGTCAGGCTATTTTCAACTCAAGATAAGAGAACAAGACATACCTAAAACAGCTTTCACCACAAGGTATGGATTGTATGAGTATACCGTGATGCCGTTTGGTTTGACCAATGCTCCAGCATACTTTATGAATATGATGAACAAGGTGTTCATGGAATTCCTTGACAAAGAGCAAAGAAGAGCATGAAGGACATTTGAGCTTGATACTCGAGAAACTTAGAGAGCACAAACTGTATGCCAAATTCAGCAAGTGTGAATTCTGGTTGAATGAAGTTGGATTTCTTGGACATGTTATGACAAAAGATGGTGTAGCAGTTGATCCTGCTAAAGTTTCAGCTGTAACTGAATGGGAATCTCCCAAGTTAGTGAAGGAGGTTCGTAGTTTCCTCGGCTTAGCAGGTTACTACAGAAGGTTCATTGAGAATTTCTCCAAGGTAGCTAAGCCTATGACTGAATTGCTAAAGAAGGACAAGAAATTTGTTTGGTCTGAAAGTTGTGAACTCAGTTTTCAGGAATTGAAGAAGAGACTTGTGACAGCACCAGTCTTGTGTCTGCCAGACTTGGAAAAAGATTTCCAAGTATATTGTGATGCATCTCATCATGGTTTGGGTGCAGTACTCATGCAAGAAGGAAAAGTTGTGGCTTATGCCTCGAGACAACTCAAAACTCATGAAGTGAACTATCCTACTCATGATTTAGAGTTAGCCTCTGTTGTCCATGCACTCAAAACATGGAGACACTATCTTTTGGGAAAGCGTTGTGAAGTGTTCACAGATCACAAGAGTTTGAAGTATATCTTCACCCAGAAGGAAATTAATATGAGACAAAGAAGATGGCTAGAACTCATCAAGGACTATGACTTAAGTTTGCAATACCATCCCGGTAAAGCAAATGTTGTAGCGGATGCCTTAAGCCGTAAGGTTTTTGTGAATGGCCTTACCAAAGGAGAATTGCCAGATGATTTGTGTGCCCAATTTAGAGATCTCAGATTGGAGATTGTGCCTGAAGGACATCTCATGTCTTTGGATGTTCAACCCACTTTGTTGGACAAGATCAAGGAAGCCTAGAAAATTGATAAGGAAATTGAAGAGATTAAAGAAAAGATTGGCAAGGGAAAAGCCAAAGGGTTCCATGAAGACAAACAGGGTACTTTATGGCATGGGAAACGTATCTGTGTTCCACAAGATCCGGAGCTTCGGAAACTGATTTTGCAAGAAGCACGCAACTCACCGTATTCCATTCATCCGGGTAACACCAAAATGTACATGGACATGAAAGAAAGATTTTGGTGGAATAATCTCAAGAAGGACATCGCCGAACACATTGCTTTGTGTGATGTGTGTAGCAGAGTGAAAGAGGAACATCAGAAACCAGCCGGTTTACTTCAACCACTACCTATTCCCGATTGGAAGTGGGACAAGATTGGTATGGATTTCATTACCGGATTACCAAGGACCCGGTCAGGATACGATTCTATTTGGGTAGTAGTGGATCGGCTAACTAAAGTAGCTAATTTCATACCCGTGAAGACAACCTATACAAGTGCTAAGTTGGCCAAAATCTATATGAGTAGAATTGTATGTCTGCATGGAGTGCCCAAGAGTATTGTGTCTGATAGGGGAACTCAATTCACTTCCCATTTTTGGAGACAGCTACATGAGTCATTGGTAACGAGGTTGGAATTCAGTACTGCTTTTCATCCTCAAACTGATGGACAGACAGAAAGAACTAATCAGATCCTTGAAGACATGTTGAGGGCATGTGCCTTAGACTATGGAGCCAGTTGGGATGAAAGTCTGCCCTACGCAGATTTTTCTTATAACAACAGCTATCAAGCCAGCATTGAGATGGCACCATTTGAGTTTCTCTACGGGAGAAAGTGTACCACCCCATTGTTGTGGAATGGTGTTGGAGAAAGAAGTTTATTCGGACCAGAACTTATCAAAGAAGCCGAAGAGAAAGTCAAGTTGGTTAAGGACAGATTGAAGATAGCACAATCCTGACAGAAAAGTTACGCAGATCCAAAGCGTAGAGAAGTCACCTACGAAGTCGGTGATAGAGCTTATCTTAGAGTATCACCACTTCGTGGAGTGAAGAGGTTCGGAGTCAAAGGAAAGTTCGCCCCAAGATATGTTGGACCATTCAAGATTCTGAGTCGTAAAGGAGAAGTTGCCTATGAAATTGAACTGCCAGAGTCTCTGTCAGCTGTCCATAATGTGTTTCATGTGAGTCAACTTAAGAAATGTCATCCAGAAATGGAAGAAACTTATTTGAAGGATACTATACCTTTGGAAGAAGTTCAGTTGGAAAGTGATCTCACTTATGAAGAGAAGCCTATCAAGATTCTTGAGACTGCAGAAAGAGTCACACGGACTAAGACAATCAAGTTTTGCAAAGTGCAGTGGAACCATCATTCCGAAGAAGAAGCAACATGGGAAAGAGAAGATGATCTTCAGAAAGACCACCCTCACCTATTTGCTAGCCAATCCGAATCTCGAGGGCGAGATTCACCTTAAGGGGGTTAGATTTGTAACATCCCTAAAATCATGTTTCAAACTCATGCATATCACCCATGCATCCATGATCATATGAGTTTCATTTCAAACAAAACATTTCAAAACAGAAGCTTTGTTGCTCAATATTTCATGTAAGTTTACTCAAGCCCTTGTGTTACTTGTTTTGAGAAAGGTACTATTAGTCATTCAGTATTGCTTAGAATCCAAACTCAGGTGCTTTCAAAAACTTGAGCAAAGTCTCAAAGAAAAATATGAAATAAAACAAATTCTATGCCTATTATCACACCTCATAAAGGCATGGTTTTATTTTAATTTTCAAAAGACCCAAGTGTGTTTGAGTGAACAGATGTGTTTGACACTTATTTGAGTACAAGATTTATTGTACAAAAATCCTGAAAAGTTTAGGAATCAAACAGATTTGAATTGAGGTTTGAAAACCATTTTAGAAAAGCAAACAGAAAAAGGAAAAGATTAAAAGAGAAAAAAAATAGCACTCAGCCGAATCTCGCCCAACTAGCCCAGCTAAAGCCCAGCACCCCACCCCCCACGAACCGTTTTCTTTACTCACGCCCGCACCCACTAGCTCGCTGACAGTCTAGACCCACTCCCTCTCCTTTCCTCTCGCTGACAGCCACGGACCACACGACCATCGTCGTCTCCACACAGCGACTGGTTCATCCCCAAATCACGCGGGCGTTTCCTGTTTGATTCGCGTCGTCAATTCCCGTTAAATGCTGGAGTGATTCACGCCCCCACCTCGCCTACTTAAACCCCCTCTGCCCCCTCTCCATTTTCCCCCAGACCCCAAGCACAGAACGCCCCCAGGCTGCGAGAATTCCTCGCCGCAACCCCGCTGCTCTGACGACCTCGCCGACGAATTCCGGTGAGCACCGCACTCCCCTCTGCCTGTGGTTCACGCTGGCTTGCTCTGCATCTCCGTGCGCATCTAGTAACACTTTCCGTTTGCTCGCGCATGGCCAGTAGCCTCGGCAACGTCAACAACTGAGCGCCGCCGCTCTCTGCTCGAACTCCGGCGACCTTTCCCCGTAAGTTCCAGCCTCCCATTGCCCTCTGTTTGATACGCGTAAGATCCCCAGCGTCCTGCGCATCTAACGGTACCCTCCCCTTGTCTTAGCGTGGCTCAGAACATCACCAACGTCGACGAGCCGAAGCCACAGCCGCCAGGGACTACTCCGACGAGCAATCCATGATGGCTCCGAGCGCCCCTTCGCCAACCAAGGACACGCCGAGCTTCTCCACGTCACTGCGGTTCTGGTGAGCATCTTCCCACCTCTCCGGGCGCCCTAGTTCGCCGGCACCGCCATCGCCGAAGCGCGATACCGCCGCTAGCGCCGCCCGTCTGTGGTCAATTAGATTAGGGCCGTAGGATTTAGATCTAACGAGTAAGATTAGATCTGTGTCAAAGAGGTACGCGTTAGATCTGGCCGTGCATCTTCATTTAAATCGTGTGGCTCTCGTTGATCGATCTGCCCGAACTGGTACGGGCCAATTAGAACAAGACGCGTGGCAGCAGTTAGATTTAAAAGACGGAATTTGAATCTATTAGATGTTCAAATTTGTTTTGGCTATAACTTTTGATCCACACGTTAGAATTTGACAAATTTTATACCGCTGGAATCAGGAGAGCAATCTCTTTCTAATTATGCAATGTGTTTAATGTTTTGCTTATGTTAAAATGACTTCATTGGCAGAAACTTGTGTAGGGCTAATTTGTGTATATGAAATGTTTAGGAAATGATTTAGGGTTTAAATAAATGTTGCTTGGCAAGTTTTTAACTTGTTAATGAACCAGTACTATTTACTTGCTTGGTTGAGTTTTAAAAATCATCACATACCATTTTGCATGCATGCATATATTTTTGGTTGTATATGTTTTGTATGTAATTTGTTGCTATAAATCTTTGTGTAGATTTTGGTGCTAGTGATTGTGATTGTGAAGAGTGTAACTACTCTCCAAACTACCAAGGCAAGTGGTACTTCATGAATATTTTTATTCCTATGTTTTACTAAGCATTAGAAATATTTTGTTAGACTTGCATGTTATATTTTGCTTATATGCCATGTTCGGAAATCCTAGTAGTTGTAGAATTGCTAGAAAATTTCTAAGTCAAGATACTATCTATGCCATGCTTAGCCTAGCTAGTAGCAACCAAGGGTTGGTGAAATATATACATGCTATGATGAAAATATTTCTAAGTCTTTGGACTTGTGTTTTGCCTAATAAAACAACTAAGTAAATGAAACACCTGGGTGGAATGGAAGGAATGGTTTGTGTTGAGTGGTTACACAAGGCCAGGGGACTGGTGAACCTTGTGTATCTCACTTGTGGAAAGCCACCCAGGAACAAAGGGATTTTAGAGGCCAAGTGTTGAGAAGCTTCTAGTGCAGCCACTTGGCAATATGGGCTCTGCCTGGATCACATAGGTTGCTAGAACTTAGCCATTTGGACAGTTGGTGGTAGTGGGAATGATAGGTTGGAGCGCGTCCATTTGGTCTAAGGGAAGGCTTCTGAAAGGTCCTGTCTTGGTGAAAATCAAGTCTGTTGGGGAAAGTGCACAACCTTTGCAGATGGAAAAATCTAAGTACTTAGCCATGTCCCTGGAAAAGGACAACTTGAGAATCAAGACATGGAAGCTATCAAGAATCTCCTCATCCCAATTTCTAAGTAAAACTTGTGGGTGAACAAGGGTGAAGGACCTCAATGTCTATTGGTGGTTCCTTGGGAAAAATTTTGACAAAGAAAAACTTAGTGATTTCCACTAATAGGCAAAAATCTATTTTGACCAAAGCAAGCCAAGCTACACTTAGCCAAATTGCATATAGTATTTAGTCCACCTAAATTATACTAAGGTATCACTTGCCAATACTATTCCAATGTATTGACCCACTATGGCTGTAATGTAACATCCCTAAAATCATGATTTCAAAGAGTGCATATCATTCATGCATGCATATGGAATTGAGATCAAATTCAAACTCATTTCAAGAAAACAGAAGCACATAGTGCTATCATTTTATGTGAGCAAACTTGAATCAAATGGCCATCCCCATTTGAAAGCTTGAATGTTTTAAACCAAGATTATTTGTCTCCCTTGTTGAATGGATTGAGTGTGGAATTTGGACCAAACTTTACAAAATGGAAATGGTTTCAAAAAAACCATTTTCAAACATTTGAAAATCAAGTGCAAAGTCCCTGTTATTTTGTTTCTCCAAAGATGTCCAAGCCTTTTCAAAGTGACCACATGGTTTTATGCCTAGAATTGAGACTGTTGCACACTGCAAAAATCCCAAATAGATTTGAATTCAAATAGAGTTTGAATTCATTTGAAAACCATTCCTGAAAATCAATTTAGAAAAAGAAAAGAGAAAAGAATTGGAAAAGGGCCGGCGCAAGGAATTTGGCCCAGCTACAGACGCAGCCCAACAAGCCCACCCAGCTCCCCTCTCTCTCTCTACGCCAGACGCTCCACGCCTGTCACCGACGGACCCCACTCCCTCTCTGCTTATTTCGCTGACGAGCGAGCCCTCTCCACGTCATCGTCGTCTTCCCCAAAATCTCGCGCACGAACTCCGCCGCTGCCCGTTGCTGCTTTGATTCCGCGAGGTAATTGGCATTGAATCACTGGGCGTTTCTTGTCGAGCCTCTGCCTATTTAATCCCCTCTCTCTCGCGGCCATTTCCCCTCAACCAATTCCTTCTCCTCGCCACCAGGCTGCTCGAAACTCGCCAGACGCCGTCGCTGCTCCGACGACCGCGCCGACGAATTCCGGTGAGCACCGTTTTCCCCTCTGTCCCTGACTCATGCTATCAAGCTCAGCAACTCCTTGCGCGTCTACTGACACGCCCCGTTTGTTCTCGCATAGTCTGTAGCTTCGGCAACGACTTCGACCGAGCACCGCCGCTCTCCGCACGAACTCCGGCGACCTCTTCCCGTAAGTACCAGCCGCCCCTTGCCCTCTGCCTGATACGCCTAGGACCCCCATTGTCTTGCGCATCTAACGGTGCCCTCCTTTTGACTTAGCACGACGCAGAACCTCACCAACGTCGACAGCAGCCGCACCCGACGCGTTCGCGAACTCCGGCGAGGACTCTCCGACGACCCCGCGCGCCCCTTCCCAAGCCATCGCCACCTTGAGCATCAGCAGCTCCCTGCGGTTCTAGTAAGCCTCTTCACCCACTCCCGCGCGACCTAGAATGCCAGCGCCGCCGCTGACAGACGCGCCGCCGCCAGTCGCCGCCGCCAGTGCCGCTCAGTTTTGGTCAGATGATTTGTAACCGTCAGATCCAGATCCAGCGCGTAGGATTAGTCCACTTATCGAACCGTTAAGTTTAGATCTGAGCCGTGCGTGTTAGTTAGATCCAACGGTAGCCGAGCGTGATCCGGTGCGAAGCGGTACGCGCCAATAAGATTAAGACACGTGGCTAGGGTTTGAGTTTAAAACAGAATTTAAAACAGATTTAGATTCAAATTTGATTAGGCTATAACTTTTGATTCCCACGTTAGATTTTTGCAAATTTTATACCGTTGGAATCAGGGAGACAAGCCCTTTATGTTTATGCAATGTGTTTAAAGTTTAGGTTCTGTTAAAATGGTTTCTTTTGCAGAAACTTGTTTAGGACTATTTTGAGTATAGAAATTGTTTAGAAAATTGTTTTAGTGTAAAATAAACTTGGTTTAGCAAGTTTTTAACTTGGTTATGAATCAGTACTATGCACTTGCTTGGTGGAGTTTTAAAAATCATCACTTAGCATTCTTGCATGCATGCATATATATTTTTGTTTGTATATGACTTGTATGTGATTGTGGTTATATTCTTTGTGTAGACTTTGGTGCTAGTGATTGTGATTGTGAAGAGTGCTACTCTCCCCACTACCAAGGCAAGTGGTACTTCATGAATATTTCCATCCCTATATTTTCTACAAGCATTAGAAATATTTTGCTAAGTCTCGCATGTTACTATTTTTTTGCCAAATGCCATGTTGGGAAATCCTAAGTAGATATAGAATTGCTAGGAAATTCCTAAGTTAAGTTACTATGCCATGCTTAGCCTAGCTAGTAGCAAACAAGGGTTGGTAAAGTATATACATGCTATGATGAAAATATTTCTAAGTCTTTGGACTTATGTTTTTTCTTAATAAAACAACTAAGTCAATGAATCACCTAGGTGGAAAGGGACTTGATTGGTGGTTTTTAGTTGAGTGGTTACACAAGGCCCATGGACATGGTTTACCTTGTGTATCTCACTTGTGGTATGCCACCCAGGAACAAAGGGATTTTAGAGGCCAAGTGTTGAGAAGCTTATAGTGCAGCCACTTGGCAATATGGGCTCTGCCTGGACCACATAAGTTGCTAGAACTTAGTCATTTGGACAGTTGGTGGTAGTGGGATGATAGGTTGGAACGCGTCCATTTGGCTAAGGGAAGGCTTCTGAAAGGTCCTGTCTTGGGAAACCAAGTCTGGTGGGGAAAGTGCACAACCTCTGCAGATGGAAAAATCTAAGTACTTAGCCAAGTCCATGGCAATGGACAACTTGAGCATCAAGACATGGAAGCTATCAAGAATCTCATCACTCCAACTTCTAAGTAAAAACTTGTGGGTGAACAAGGGTGAAGGACCCCAATGTCTATTGGTGGTTTCTTGGGAAAAGTTTTGACAAAGAAAAACTTAGTGATTTCCACTAATAGGCAAAAATCTATTTTGAGCAAAGCAAGCCAAGCTACACTTAGCCAAATTTCATATAGTAATATAGTCCACTTAAAATTTACTAAGGTATCACTTGCCAATACTATTCCAAAGTATTGACCCACTGTGGCTGTAACTTGTGATGTTGCAGGTTACTCCGATGTGGATTAGGTGTCATGAGTCTACACTCAACATGTTTGCCTTTGGCACATGAAGATGAAGACTTATAATTATTTACTTATTCCAAACTCTTGTATTAGGCCTGTGGCCTTGAGTTTTAAAAGACTATGTTTTATCTCTGGAATGGATGTAATAAATGACCTTTGTATCTGTGTACTTCATCTTAAACTGTGGATGCTAGCAATGATCCAGGGACTAGCATTGCAATCACAGGGATCCTTTTTCCTTTACAAAGGAGGGATCTTACATATGGTATCAGAGCACTGTGTTGCCTGTAGGATTATGACCCTAGGATTGGAAACCACTAAGGAAAAAATTTCAACTACTTCTACACTTGTCTATTCTTCTCGTAAACTTTTCTAATCTTCTCTTTCTCATCTCTATTTGTAGATGAACTCCATCAACAAAGCCGTAAAGAAAGGACCACTCATGACCATGACCTTGGAGTGTGAGACAGAGTTTCCCAAGATTCTCAAGGACCTCATGGTGGCAATGGAAATACATGGTACAGCTATGTACAAAGGCTTTCCAGTGATGGATGAAGGAGTTGAGTACTGGTGGGTGCAACTTCACTTGTACAAAAACCAGGAAGACAACCACAAAGAAACATGATTCTGCATGTACACCAACACTGTGGTGCACACCACATTCTTTGAGTCAGCAAGAGAAGCAGCTTGGAGGACTATCAAAGAACTTAGTGCTAGAGTCAAGTGCAGAATGCTCAACCTCCAAAAAGACTTGATAAAAGAGAAGGAACATACCCAAGAGTTGGAAGCTACCAACCAAACCTTAAGAGGAGATATTATAGACTTAGTGATGGAATCATGTGAGCAAGATAGGCTGATTGCTTCTAGGAACATTGTGTTAGCCAACAGATCCAGTGAGATAGGATTGTAAACGTACTTCGTTAGTTGGACCACCACCTATCACCTTATTTTCCAAAATGTTACCTTAAAATAAGATTGGACCTTGGTTGATGTAATGGATTCATGTATGCATGACTTGTGTGATTTTGCTTTCCAAGGATATGTATGTGATGTTATGACTTTTGTTTTATCTTGAATTGTGTTGTTCTAACTTTTCTATTTTATAAATAGATGCCTATTACCATCAGCACTTTTGAGGAGTTCCAGGTTACCCGCTTTGGTCCTCGTATCGTTGAGCTTACCACTTTGCTCAATCTCCCTCTTCCCACCATCATGGTGCATCCACTCACCAAGTTCGAGAGGAAGGACCTCTGGGTCTTCAAGGTGAACCAGCCCGGACGCTAGACAGAGCCTACTACGGAGGCCATCGTCTTCAAGCTTATGCACGATGACAGGGAGAGAGGCATGGAGGTAGTTATGCACCTGATAGGACGTCTGCTAGGACGACACTCCCGACAAGTTAGAGGCACCCACTTCCATGTCTTCAGAAGACGTGATAAGGACGGAGAGTCCATCGACTTCGAGGACGACTCGAGGGACGCAGCAGAGCTGATACGCCTGTACCTCCAGGACTTAGAGTCTCTCATTAGGCACGTGGACACGGACAGGACCAATGTCATGCTCAGTAATGACGAGCTCTAGGTGCAGCTTCGTGAGAAGGACAAGCTCTTCGCGCAGCAGGACGAGATAGTCAAGGAAATGGAGGCGAAGTTCGAGACCCAGTACAGGAAGTTCAAGAGTCAAGAGAAGCGTGTCCAGGATAGGAACAAGAAGATCCGGGACATGACTGAAGAACTGTAGTCCAAGGACTTCGAGCTAGAGCAACAGCAGACGGTGATAGAGAGGCTTCGTTCCCAGAAGAGGGCTCTCAAGGCCAAGATAGAGTCCTTGACCACTACCATTGAGGAGAACAAGACCGCGATGGAGAACGCAGGTCTTACCTTTGTCGAGGAGGAGATTGATGCTGATGAGTAGACTTGACTACTCGTTTATCTTTTATTATCGTACTTGTTATTTGAGAACTTGTTATTGGACCATCCGACATGTGGATGGCTTACTACATGTGTGTTTTACTTTGTGAACTTGTTATCATGTTGTTGAACTTTTTATCTTGTGTTGCATGCTATGTGTTTGCTTATGTGATGTAATGTGCATGAAAACATTTATGGGTATCTCATTCTTATCTCCGTTTGAACAAACCACAGATGCCTCCCCGCCGTGCAAACCCCAACCCCAACAACAACAACAACAACAACAACATCACTTCAGAAATGCAACAAATGATGACTGCTCAAACACAGCTGATGCAGATGATGACAACATTCATCCAGAACCAAAACAATAACAACAACAACCCCAATAACAACAATAATAACAACAACAACCCTCCAGGCTTTGATATGCTCACCAGGTTCCTGAGATTGAGGCCAGCTAAGTTTTCGGGGACGACTGATCCCATGGTGGCCAATGATTGGCTACGTTCTGTAAACAAGGACTTAGTAACCGTGGGCTGCACGGATGCTGAAAAGGTCTGATTTGCAGCACATCTGCTGGAAGGGCCAGCCGCCACTTGGTGGGACAACTTCCAGATCACCACTCCTATTGATGAAGTGACATGGGCTATCTTTGAGGATGGCTTTCGCACTGCTCATATCTCATCAGGAATAATGAGCCTGAAAAAGAAAGAGTTCCACAATCTGAAGCAGCGCCACCGCAGCGTGGCTGAGTACATTGAGGAGTTCAACAATCTGGCGCGTTACGCACCGGATGAGGTTGACACAGATGCCAAGAGAAAGGAAAAATTTCTTCAAGGCTTGAATGATGAGCTGAATCTGCAATTGGCTGTGGCCTATGTTCCCACTTATCAGTCGCTCTGTGACAAGGCTGCTATATTGGAGAACAAAATAAAACAAGTGGAAAGCAGAAAGAGGAAGCACTCCGACAAGCACAGCTCGGGATCGTCTCACAAACGATCTCACTATGATGACAGCGGAAGCTCAGGATCCCACAAGCATGGGAAATTCAACAAGCACCACAACCACAACCGTCATGACAATAAGCATCATCGCAGTCATGACAATGACAAGTACAAGAACCACAAGAGTGGACATAAGAGCCACCACAGTGGTAATGGAAGTGGAAGTGGAAGTGGAAGTCAGCCTGCTAAGAGAGACATCAGTCAGGTTGAATGCTTCAAATGCAAGAAGATGGGGCACTATGCAAATGAGTGCCCTGAAAAGAAAGTTGAAGGACCTGTCAAGCCCAACCCTTTCCAGAAGGGACAGGTAAACCACATCAATGTGGAGGAGGTCTATGAGGAACCTGATTCTGTTGCTGGTAAGTTCAGACTCAATTCCATTCCAGCATTTGTACTCTTTGATACTGGTGCATCTCATTCATTCATATCAAGAGCATTTGTTGAAAGAAATGAACTACCGGTAGAAACTATTGGGTGTCCTATAAAAGTAAGTTCTCCTGGTGGAGAAATGATAGTGAATTCAGGATGTCATGATCTAGTCATAGAATTTGGGAAGTATAAGTTTCCCGTTAACTTGATAATTCTAAACTCCCAAGGATTGGATGTCATTCTGGGAATGGACTGGATGACCAAGTACAAAGGAGTGATAGATTGTGCCAGCCATACTGTCTCACTCACAACTCCAGAAAATAAAAGGATCAGATTCAAGACCATCTTTGAAGCAAAAAGGAGTATGCTTAATTCTCTTAAGGGGGTTAGCATGGACAGTGTGCCAATTGTAAGTGAGTATCCAGATGTGTTTCCGGAAGAATTGCCGGGAATGCCACTAGATAGAGATGTGGAATTTCTGATAGATTTGGTACCAAGGTCTGGACCAATAGCAAAGAGACCGTATAAAATGTCAGTTGATGAACTGAAAGAACTCAAGAAGAAACTAGGAAATCAGTTGCATAAAGGATTTATTCAACCAACTTCTTCATCTTGGGGAGCCCCAGTTTTGTTCGTGGAGAAGAAGGATAGAAGCCAAAGGTTATGCATAGATTACCGTTCACTCAACGAGGTAACTATCAAGAACAAATATCCTTTGCCTAGAATCAATGACTTGTTTGATCAACTAGAAGGAGCATGTGTGTTCTCAAAGATTGATCTCCGGTCAGGCTATTTTCAACTCAAGATAAGAGAACAGGACATACCTAAAACAGCGTTCACCACAAGGTATGGATTATATGAGTATACCGTAATGCCTTTTGGCTTGACAAATGCTCTAGCATACTTCATGAATATGATGAACAAAGTGTTCATGGAATTCCTTGACAAGTTTGTTGTCGTTTTCATCGATGACATCTTAGTCTACTCCAAGAGCAAAGAGGAGCATGAAGGACACTTACGTTTGATACTTGAGAAATTAAGGGAGCATAAACTTTATGCCAAATTCAGAAAGTGTGAGTTCTGGTTAGAGGAAGTTGGTTTTCTTGGTCATGTTATGACAAAGGATGGTGTAGCAGTTGATCCTGCTAAGGTTTCAGCTGTGACGGAATGGGAATCTCCCAAGTACGTGAAAGAAGTTTGTAGTTTCCTTGGCTTAGCAGGTTACTACAGAAGGTTCATTGAAAATTTCTCATAGGTTGCTAAGCCAATGACTGAATTGTTAAAGAAAGACAAGAAGTTTGCTTGGTCTGAAGGTTGTGAAGTCAGCTTTCAGGAGTTGAAGAAGAGACTTGTGACAGCACCAGTTTTGTGTCTGCCAGACTTGGAAAAGGATTTCCAAGTATATTGTGATGCATCTCATCAAGGTTTGGGTGTGGTACTTATGCAAGACGGTAAAGTTGTAGCTTATGCCTCGAGACAACTCAAAACTCATGAGGTGAACTATCCTACTCATGATTTAGAGTTAGCCTCTGTTGTCCATGCACTCAAAACATGGAGACATTATCTTTTGGGAAAGCGTTGTGAAGTGTTCACGGATCACAAAAGTTTGAAGTATATCTTCACCCAGAAGGAAATTAATATGAGACAAAGAAGATGGCTAGAACTTATCAAAGACTATGACTTAAGTTTGCAATACCACCCCGGTAAAGCAAATGTTGTAGCAGATGCTCTAAGTCGTAAGGTATTTGTGAATGGCCTTACCAAAGGAGAATTGCCAGATGATTTGTGTACCCAATTCAGAAAACTCAGATTGGAGATTGTGCCGGAAGGACATCTCATGTCATTAGATGTTCAACCCACTTTGTTGGACAAGATCAGAGAAGCCTAGAAGACTGATAAGGAAATTGAAGAGATTAAGGAAAAGATTGGCCAAGGAAAAGCTAAAAGTTTCCATGAAGACGAACAAGTTACTTTATGGCATGGGAAACGTATCTGTGTTCCACAAGATCCGGAGTTGCGGAAACTGATTTTGCAGGAAGCACACAACTCTCCGTATTCTATTCATCTGGGTAACACCAAAATGTACATGGACATGAAAGAAAGATTTTGGTGGAACAATCTCAAGAGGGACATCGCCGAACATATTGCTTTGTGTGATGTGTGTAGTAGAGTGAAAGCGGAGCATCAGAAACCAGCAGGGTTGCTTCAACCACTACCTATTCCTGATTGGAAGTGGGACAAGATTGGCATGGATTTCATTACCGGACTACCAAGGACCAGGTCAGGGTATGATTCCATATGGGTAGTAGTGGATCGCCTAACTAAATTGGCTCATTTCCTACCCGTGAAGACAACTTATACAAGTGCCAAGTTAGCCAAAATCTACATGAGTAGAATTGTATGTCTACATGGTGTGCCCAAGAGTATTGTGTCTGATAGGGGAACTCAATTCACTTCCCATTTTTGGAGACAGCTACATGAGTCATTGGGAACGAGGTTGGAATTCAGTACTTCTTTTCATCCTCAAACTGATGGACAAACAGAAAGGACTAATCAAATTCTGGAAGACATGTTGAGGGCATGTGCCCTAGACTATGTAGCCAGTTGGGATGAAAGTCTGCCTTACGCAGAATTTTCTTATAAAAACAGCTATCAAGCCAGCATTGAGATGGCACCGTTTGAGTTTCTCTACGGAAGAAAGTGTACCACCCCATTGTTATGGAATGGTGTGGGAGAAAGAAGTTTATTCGGGCCAGATCTTATCAAAGAAGCCGAAGAGAAGGTCAAATTAGTTAAAGACAGGTTGAAGATAGCACAGTCCCGACAGAAAAGCTACGCAGATCCTAAGCGTAGAGAAGTCACCTACGAAGTTGGTGATAGAGATTATCTTAGAGTATCACCACTTCGTGGAGTGAAGAGATTCGGAGTCAAAGGAAAGTTGGCACCAAGATATGTGGGGCCATTCAAGATTTTGAGTCGCAAAGGAGAAGTTCCCTATGAAATTGAATTACCAGAATCTCTGTCGGCTGTCCATAATGTGTTTCATGAGAGTCAGCTTAAGAAATTTCACCCAGAAATGGAAGAAACTTCTTTGAAGGATACTATACCCTTGGAGGAGGTTCAATTGGAAAGTGATCTCACCTATGAAGAGAAACCTATCAAGATTCTTGAGACTGCAGAAAGAGTCACAAGGACAAAGACTATCAAGTTTTGCAAAGTACAGTGGAATCATCATTCCGAAGAGGAAGCAACATGCGAAAGAGAAGATGATCTTCGGAAAGACCACCCTCACCTATTTGCTAGCCAATCCGAATCTCGAGGGCGAGATTCACCTTAAGGGGGTTAGATTTGTAACATCCCTAAAATCATGATTTCAAAGAGTGCATATCATTCATGCATGCATATAGAATTGAGATCAAATTCAAACTCATTTCAAGAAAACAGAAGCACATAGTGTTATCATTTTATGTGAGCAAACTTGAATCAAATGGCCATCCCCATTTGAAAGCTTGAATGTTTTAAACCAAGATTATTTGTCTCCCTTGTTGAATGGATTGAGTGTGGAATTTGAACCAAACTCTACAAAATAGAAATGGTTTCAATAAAACCATTTTCAAACATTTGCAAATCAAGTGCAAAGTCCCTGTTATTTTGTTTCTCCAAAGATGTCCAAGCCTTTTCAAAGTGACCACATGGTTTTATGCCTAGAATTGAGACTGTTGCACACTGCAAAAATCCCAAATAGATTTGAATTCAAATAGAGTTTGAATTCATTTTAAAACCATTCCTGAAAATCAATTTAGAAAAAGAAAAGAGAAAAGAATTGGAAAAGGGCCGGCGCAAGGAATTTGGCCCAGCTACAGACGCAGCCCAACAAGCCCACCCAGCTCCCCTCTCTCTCTCGCACGCGCAGACGCACCCACGCGGTCACTGACGCTCGGACCCCACTCCCTCTCTGCTTATTTCGCTGACGAGCGGGCCCTCTCCACGTCATCGTCGTCTTCCCCAAAATCTCGCGCACGAACTCCGCCGCTGCCCGTTGCTGCTTTGATTCCGCGAGGTAATTGGCATTGAATCACTGGGCGTTTCTTGTCGAGCCTCTGCCTATTTAATCCCCTCTCTCTCGTGGCCATTTCCTCTCAACCAATTCCTTCTCCACGCCACCAGGCTGCTCGAAACTTCATGAGCCGCCCGCTGCTCAAGCGACGCAAGCCAATTCCGGTGAGCACTGTGTTCCCCTCTGTCCCTGACTCATGCTATCAAGCTCAGCAACTCCTTGCTGAGCTACTAACACACCCTGTTTGTTCTCGCATGGTCTGTAGCTTCGGCAACGACTTCGACCGAGCGCCGCTGCTCTCCGCACGAACTCCGGCGACCTCTCCCCGTAAGTACCAGCCGCCCCTTGCCCTCAGCCTGATACGCCTAGGACCCCCATTGTCTTGCACATCTAACGGTGCCCTCCTTTTGACTTAGCGCGACGCAGAACCTGCATCGCGTCGGCCGCCCAGAGCGTTCGCGAACTCCGGCGAGGAATCTCTGACGACCCCGTGCGCCCCTTCCCAAGCCATCGCCACCTTGAGCATCAGCAGCTCCCTGCGGTTCTGGTAAGCCTCTTCCCCACTCCTGCGACCTAGAACGCGCCGCCGCCGGCCAGCAGACGCGCCGCCGCCAGTCGCCGCCGCTAGCGCCGCTCAGTTTTGGTCAGATGATTTGTAACCGTCAGATCCAGATCCAGCGCGTAGGATTAGTCCACTTATCGAACCGTTAAGTTTAGATCTGAGCCGTGCGTGTTAGTTAGATCCAACGGTAGCCGAGCGTGATCCGGTGTGAAGCGGTACGAGCCAATAAAATTAAGACACGTGGCTAGGGTTTGAGTTTAAAACAGAATTTAAAACAGATTTAGATTCAAATTTGATTAGGCTATAACTTTTGATTCCCACGTTAGATTTTTGCAAATTTTATACCGTTGGAATCAGGGAGACAAACCCTTTCTGTTTATGCAATGTGTTTAAAGTTTAGGTTCTGTTAAAATGGTTTCTTTTGCAGAAACTTGTTTAGGACTATTTTGAGTATAGAAATTGTTTAGAAAATTGTTTTAGTGTAAAATAAACTTGGTTTAGCAAGTTTTTAACTTGTTTATGAAGCAGTACTATGCACTTGCTTGGTGGAGTTTTAAAAATCATCACTTAGCATTCTTGCATGCATGCATATATATTTTTGTTTGTATATGACTTGTATGTGATTATGGTTATATTCTTTGTGTAGACTTTGGTGCTAGTGATTGTGATTGTGAAGAGTGCTACTCTCCCCACTACCAAGGCAAGTGGTACTTCATGAATATTTCCATCCCTATATTTTCTACAAGCATTAGAAATATTTTGCTAAGTCTTGCATGTTACTATTTTTTGCCAAATGCCATGTTGGGAAATCCTAAGTAGATATAGAATTGCTAGGAAATTCCTAAGTTAAGTTACCATGCCATGCTTAGCCTAGCTAGTAGCAAACAAGGGTTGGTAAAGTATATACATGCTATGATGAAAATATTTCTAAGTCTTTGGACTTATGTTTTTTCTTAATAAAACAACTAAGTCAATGAATCACCTGGGTGGAAAGGGACTTGATTGGTGGTTTTTAGTTGAGCGATTACACAAGGCCCATGGACATGGTTTACCTTGTGTATCTCACTTGTGGTATGCCACCCAGGAACAAAGGGATTTTCGAGGCCAAGTGTTGAGAAGCTTATAGTGCAGCCACTTGGCAATATGGGCTCTGCCTGGACCACATAAGTTGCTAGAACTTAGTCATTTGGACAGTTGGTGGTAGTGGTATGATAGGTTGGAACACGTCCATTTGGCTAAGGGAAGGCTTCTGAAAGGTCCTGTCTTGGGAAACCAAGTCTGGTGGGGAAAGTGCACAACCTCTGCAGATGGAAAAATCTAAGTACTTAGCCAAGTCCATGGCAATGGACAACTTGAGCATCAAGACATGGAAGCTATCAAGAATCTCATCACTCCAACTTCTAAGTAAAAACTTGTGGGTGAACAAGGGTGAAGGACCCCAATGTCTATTGCTGGTTTCTTGGGAAAAGTTTTGACAAAGAAAAACTTAGTGATTTCAACTAATAGGAAAAACCTATTTTGAGCAAAGCAAGCCAAGCTACACTTAGCCAAATTGCATATAGTAATATAGTCCACTTAAAATTTACTAAGGTATCACTTGCCAATACTATTCCAAAGTATTGACCCACTGTGGCTGTAACTTGTGATGTTGCAGGTTACTCCGATGAGGATTAGGTGTCATGAGTCTACACTCAACATGTTTGCCTGTGGCACATGAAGATGAAGACTTATAATTATTTACTTATTCCAAACTCTTGTATTAGTCCTGTGGCCTTGAGTTGTAAAAGACTATGTTTTATCTCTGGAATGGATGTAATAAATGACCTTTGTATCTGTGTACTTCATCTTAAACTGTGGATGCTAGCAATGATCCAGGGACTAGCATTGCAATCACAGGGATCTTACACTTAATCTCCTCTATTTCCTTGTCTAACTTTTGGGCTTCTTTGATCTTATCCAACAGTGTTGTTTGAACTCCCAAAGACATGAGATATCCTTCAGGCACTATCTCCAATCTTAGCTCTTAAAATTGGGCACACAAATCTTCTGGCAATTCTCCTTTGGTGAGGCCATTCACATAAACTTTGCGGCTTAATACATCAGCTACGACATTCGCTTTACCGGGATGGTATTGCAAACTTAAGTCGTAATCCTTGATAAATTCTAGCCACCTTCTTTGTCTCATATTGAGCTCTTTCTGGGTGAAAATATATTTCAAGCTCTTGTCATATGTGAACACTTCACACCGCTTTCCCAAAAGATAGTGTCTCCATGTTTTGAGTGCATGGACAACAGAGGCCAACTCTAAGTCATATGTAGGATAGTTTACTTCATGAGTCTTGAGTTGTCTCGAGGCATAAGCCACAACTTTTCCTTCTTGCATTACCACACCACCCAATCCTTGGTGAGATGCATCACAATAGACTAGGAAGTCTTTCTCTAGATCTGACAGACATAAAACGGGTGCTGACACTAGTCTTTTCTTCAACTCCTGAAAACTGGTTTCACATCCTTCGGTCCAATCAAACTTCTTCTCTTTCTTAAGAAACTCTGTCATTGGCTTAGATACTTTCGAGAAATTCTTGATGAACCTTCTATAGTACCCGAACAAGCCTAGGAAACTATGAACTTCTTTAACTGATTTGGGAGATTCCCACTTAGTTACAGATGACACCTTTGCGAGATTGATAGCTATATCATCTCCAGACACAATATGTCCAAGAAATCCAACTTTATTCAACCAAAACTCACACTTACTGAACTTGGCATAAAACTTGTGCTCCCTAAGTTTCTCAAGAATCAAATGCAAATGTTCTTCATGCTCTTCATTGCTCTTGGAATAAATCAATATGTCATCGATGAATACCACAATAAACTTGTCAAGAAACTCCATGAACACCTTGTTCATCATGTTCATGAAATAAGCTGGTGCATTTGTTAGTCCAAATGGCATCACTGTATACTCATACAATCCATACCTAGTGGTAAAAGCAGTCTTAGGTATATCTTGTTCTCTAATATTTAGCTGAAAGTAACCTTATCAAAGATCAATTTTTGAGAACACACGAGATCCTTCTAGATGATCAAAGAGACCATTGATTCTGGGTAAGGGATACTTGTTCTTTATGGTCACTTCGTTAAGTGATCGATAATCTATGCATAGCCTCTAACTTCTGTCTTTCTTCTCAACAAACAGAACAGGTGCACCCCAAGACGAAGAACTTGGTTGGATAAATCATTTCTTCAACTATTCTCCAAGCTGTTTCTTGAGCTCTTTTAACTCATCAACTGACATCTTGTAGGGTCTCTTTGCTATTGGTCCAGATCCTGGCAGTAAGTCAATCAAAAACTCCACAACTCTATCTGGAGGCATTCCTGGTAATTCCTTCGGAAACACATTTGGGTACTCCTTCACTACTAGTACACTGTCTAGGCTAACCCCCTTAAGAGAATTGAGCTTACTCCCTTTGGGTTCAAAGTTAGACTTGAACCTTATCCGTTTCTTTTCCGGGGTTGTGAGTGTAACAGTTCTTCTGGCACAGTCTATTACTCCCTCATAACGGGTCATTGAATCCATGCCTAATATTACATCCAATCCTTGGGATTCTAGAATTATCAGACTAACTGGAAACTTGTATTTTCCAAACTCTATTACTAGATCATGACATCCAAAATTTACTATCATCTCTCCCCCTGGGATCTTACTTTAATAGGACATCCAATTGTTTCAGTTGGGAGTCTATTTTTGTCTATAAATGCTCTTGAAATGAATGAATGAGATGCACCGGTATCAAAAAGCATAAGTGCTGGAAAGGAATTAATCTTGAACTTACCAGCCATAGCATCAAACTCCTCTTGGATTTCCTCCACATTGATGTGGTTCACATGACCCTTCTGAAAAGGGTTTGGCTTGTTGGCTCCATCAGTCTTATTTTTTGGGCATTCATTTGCATAGTACCCAGTTTTCTTGCACTTGAAACATTCAACCTAAATGATGTCTCTCTTAGCTGGTTGATTCCCATTGCCATTTCCACTATGGTGACTCTTGTGTCCACTCTTGTTGCTGCGGTAATCACCATTGTTGTGTCCATGATGTTTATTGCTATCATGGTGACAGTTGCTGTTGTGGTGGTTATTATGATTCCCGTGTTTATGGGATCCAGAACCTCCACTTCCTTCACCAAAAGAATGCTTGTGAGACGATCCAGATCCATGCTTATCAAAATGGTGCTTCCTCTTCCTATTCTCCACTTGCTTTCCAAGATGGTAGCTTTGTCACACAGAGATTGATAAGTTGTAACATATGCAACAGAAAGTTATATGCACATCTCATCATTCAGCCCTTCAAGGAACTTCTCCTTCCTTTTTGCATCAGTGTCAACCTCATCCGGTGCATAGCATGCCAGCTTGTTGAACTCTTCAATATATTCTGAAACACTGCGATGGCGTTGTTTAAGGTTGTGAAATTCCTTATTCTTCAACCCCATCACTCCTGAAGAGATATGAGCAGTGCGGAATCCATCCTCAAATATTGCCTAAGTCACTTCTTCAATAGGGGTAGTGATTTGGAAGTTATCCCACCAAGTAGCTGTTGGTCCTTCTAGTAGGTGTGCTAAAAATCTGACTTTCTCCTCATCAGTGCAACCAACTGTGACCAAGTCGTTGTTCATAGAATGTAGCCAATCATTTGCTACCATAGGATCAGTGGTTCCAGAAAACTTAGCAGGCCTCAACCTTAGAAACCTTGTGAGCATATCAAAAGTTGGTGGGTTGTTTTGGTTGTTATTATTATTATTATTACTATTATTATTGTTGTTGTTTTAATTCTAATTCTGATTGGCCATAAACTGAGTCATCATCTGCATCAATTGAGTCTGTGCAGTCATCATCTGATGCATCTCATTGCCATTGTTGTTATTGTTGTTATTGTTGGGATTGGCACGACGGGGAGGTATATGTGGTTTCAATAAGGATAAGTAACGAGATATAACCCATAGATACTAACATGCACAATACAATATATAGCAACAATCACAAACATGCAAGCACATGATAAACTTTAGGATTCAAAACGAACAAGTTTTTGTAAAGTAAACACACTAGCACAGTCATCCACATGTTGGATGATCAATGCGACTCGATGAATAAAAAGATGATAAATGGACAGATAGCCAAGTAGTCAACATACTCCTCCATCTCGACTTCCTCCTCCACTAGAGCAAGTCCTGCTACGTCGAAACCTGCCTTGTACCCCTCCACGCTGGTGGTCAAAGCATCGACCTTCACCTGAAGCTCTCTCTTCTACGAACGCAGCCTCTCTATCACCTCTTGTTGTGTCTCTAGATCAAGATCCTTGAGCTCCATCTCTGCCTTCATCTCATTGATCTTCTTGTTCCTATCTTGCACTCTCTTTTCTTGGTTCTTGAACCTCTTGTCTTGCTTCTCAAACCTAGTATCCATCTCCTTGATGCTCTCCTCCTGATCCTCGAAGGCCTTGTCCTTCTCCCTCAGCTGGACGCGTATCTCGTCATTGCTAAGCATGACGTTGGTCCTATCAGTATCGAGGTGCCTAAGGAGGCTCTCTAGGTCATGAAGGTAGTGGCGCACTGGCTCAATAGTCTCCCTAGTGGCCTCGTCAAACACTATAGCCTCTCCCTCCTCGCCGCGTCTCCCAAAGGGATGGAAGTAGAGGCCCTTGAGCTCGGCGTAGTGACGTACACAGAGGCGTCCAATCAGCTCCTGCATGGCGACGTCGAGGACCTTCTCCTTGTCATCATGGAGTATCTTGAAGGCAATGTTGGGTGCTTAGGGTTTTGGCATCGGGGGAAGGGGTTATATAGGCAGGCGGCGAGGAGGCGGCCAGGGGCCCACACCACCCAGCGTGACCCGAGGTGGGCCAGCGTGGGGAGGAGGGTGCAGCCACAATGTGGCTCCCCTCCGTCTCTCCCTTCGGTCTCTGTGTTCCCCTCGGTGAAATATTGACTTTGGCTTTTGTCCCGTCCAATTCCGAGAATATTTCCTTACTAGCTTTTCTGAAACCAAAAACAGCAGAAAACAGGCAACTGACACTGTGGCATCTTGTTAATAGGTTAGTCCTAGAAAATGTATAAAAATACCTCAAAGTGTAGACAAAGCATAACAAAGTTGATACTAAACAAGCATGGAACATCAGACGTATCAACCCTAGCCTCCTCCTTCCTCCCTCCTCCATCACCCTGCTCCAGCTTAGGCAAAGCCCTGCAGGGATTCTCCTCCACCACCACCACCACGCCGTCGTGCTGCTGGGATTCCGAGGAGATCTACTACCTCCGCTGCCCTGCTGGAACCGGGAGAGGAAGTTCTTCATCGACTCCGTACGTGTGACCGACTGCAGAAGCGCTACCGGAACATGGCGTCGGAAGGATCGTCTACGCGATCTTGAGATCGGCAAATCATTGACTACATCAACCTACGAGAATCTGATCTTGTTAAACGCTTTGGATCTACGAGGGTTAGTTCTCTTCAATATCGTTGCACCGATCTCGATCTTGTCTTTGCCATAGATTGGATCTTGGTTTTATGTGTTCTTGCGATAGAATTTTTTTGTTTTCCATCCAACAAACCCTACAACAACAAGCACAAGCTTTCTTATTGATCCAAAAGGTGTGTGTCCCTTGGTTATAGTCCTCTTCACAAAGGAGTAAAATGTCTTGATGTGACAACTGGTCTTGTTTATATTTCCAGGGATGTTGTGTTTAATGAAAATGTCTTCCCTTCTGCCTCTCTTCATCCTAACGTTGGTCATCTTCTTAGTGAAGAAATTCTTATTCTTCCTAAAGATAAACCCTCTTTAGAGTCACATGATAGGGGTGTGCATCCTAATGATTGTTATTTACGCATTGTCCATATTATTGATCCCCCACATGTTGTAGCTGAAGAGGAAACTACACAAAGTTCTGAACATCAAATGATGAAGTTGAACAACAACATACTATAAGACAAGAAAGCCCAGAAATTCACGTTAATACTGGAGATTCTAGGCAAAAATCTCTCTCCGATCGGGTGCAAATCCAGTCTGACGCGCCTGACACACTGTATTTACACACACGCTAATCAGAGCCGGCCACGTCTCCTTCTCCTATCCTCTCTCCTTCCTAGGCACGCACTTCCGACCTGACTAGTCACGTCTCGCAGGCGGGGTAGCCACCTGGTCGCATGGATCAGGACGTCCCTTACCGCTCCCCCTGTCCACGTGCGGTACATCTCGGGATGCGACGCTAGAAAATGCGTCGCTCATGTCCTCCCGTGACAGGAGCGAAGCCCACGAATATGCTAAGAGCGGGGGGATGGCGGATGGGACACACCGTCTCCCTCATGGTCCCCCACGACCGGTCACCTTGCAGGTGACACGTCCATGGAAAGTGACGCGGTGATGCCGTCGTCCTCATCCAGTGGGGCCCAGGCAGACTCTTTCCAGGAGCCAGGATCTTCTGTGCAAGGTGAAGCTGCTCCTTCTCCTACTGCTAAACCATGCACACACCAACAAAAAGGTATTAGACAACCAAAAATCTGCGCTGATGGTACAATTTGGTGGTTACTGTTAACATCTATAGGAGAACCGGAAAATTCACATGAACCTTTTAATGATGCAAACTGGAAGCATCCGATGCAAGATGAGTATGATGAACTTATGGATGATAAAACCTGGCACCTTGTACCACCAAGCTCCAACAAAAATGTTATTGACTGAAATGGGTTTATTGCATCAAGAAAAATGCAGATGACACTATTGACAGGTATAAGGCTCGCCTTGTTGCAAAAGATTTTAAAAAAGGTATGGCATAGATTATGAGGAAACCTTCAGTCTTGTTATTAAAACTGCAAATGTTAGACTTGTTTTTTCTATATCAGTCTCTAGAGGATGGAGTTTGCGGTAGCTAGATGTCAAGAACACGTTCTTACATGATGTTCCAGAAGAGAAAGTATATATGAGACAAACACCTGGTTTTGAGTCTTCCGCTACACCAAATTACATTTGCAAACTTGATAAAGCTATTTAAGACTGAAACAGGAACCTCGAGCATGGTACTCTCATCTTGCTCCAAACTACACACCCTTTAATTTGTTCCTTCCAAGGCGGATACCTCTTTGTTTCTCTTTAACAAGGCAGGTATTTAAATGTTTTTACTCATTTATATTGATGACATTATTGTGACTAGTTCTTCAGATACAACCATTACAAACCTTCTTCAGAACTTAAGTCATGAATTTGCTCTTAAGGATCTTGGCGAGCTTCATTATTTCTTAGGTCTTGAAGTTCACAAATAGTCTAATGGTTTACTTTTGAATCAAAAGAAATATGCTACTGATTTACTTACACGAGTTGGTAGGACTACATGCACATCTTTCCCTACGCTGTTGTCCAACACTGATACATTGCAATACATGATGGTTCCCCTCTTGGCTCTAGGAACAAACACTTATTATAGGAGTATTGTAGTAGCTCTTTAGTATTTGACATTGACACGACCCGATTTGTCCTTTTCATTTAGTAAGGTGTGTCAGTTTCTTCATGCTCCAACTACTTCCCACTATACTGCAATTAAAAGAATATTAAGATATATTCATGGTACATGCACAGTTGTTCTTACTTTTCAGCAGTCATCCTGAACATTGCTCAGTGCATTCTCAGATGCAAACTAGACTAGTGATTTAGATGACATATGGTCTACTAAAGGTTTTGCTATGTTTTTTGGTCTCGATCTTAACTCTTGGAGTGCTAGGAAACAACCTACTTTGTCAGATTTAGTATTGAGGCCGAGTATAAGGCTTTTGCAAATGCTACTGCTGAGTTGATTTGGGTTGAGACTCTTGTTCAAGAACTAGGTGTAAGTTTATAGGAGAGGCCCTGTTTATGGTGTGACAATCTTGGTGCTATTTTTCTGTCTGCTAATCCTGTGTTTCATGCTCGCACCAAACACATTGTGATTAACTTTTATTTTGTTTAAGAAAGAGTTGCTAGTAAACAACTTGATGTCTGGTTCATCTCCAGCAAAGATCAGATTGCAGATGGTTTTACCAAGACCCTATGTGCTAAGAACCTATGAGTTTAAGCTTAAATACATTAAGAAAACGTGTTAGAGTTTGTAATATATACGTATATGGTATGAAGTGTTGGAATTTGGTGTATATTGGGTTGTTGGCCCATTAGACAAATTCTGAAATTCTCTTTGGCCCACTTGTGCATGGCAGCATATGGCTGTGCTAGTGGTGCTAAAGTTTAGTCCCACATTGCTAGTTGAAGGGGAGTTGGATCACCTTATATAGTAGAGTGTTGCACCACTCACTAAGGTGTGACAAGAAGAGTAGCCCTCGCGCACTCCTCCTCCGACGCCGCCCGCCTCGCCTCGCCATGCCACGCCTCGTCACGACGCGCGCGCGCCGCGGGTTGCGGGATTTATGGACGTGGACTGTTACCGACTCGGACGTGGGCTGAGCCCACGATCCTCCTAACCTGTACTATATAAGCATCCGGGGCTAAACCTAATCGACATCGTATCAATCCACACACGCGCCTACCCTCTAGAACCTTGCGCCGTCGCTTTTGTCTTCCTCATCCTGGCTTGCAGCGTGCACCGTAGATCGGGATAGTAGGCCTCCGGAACTCCGCCTCTCGTGAACCTGTACGGGTGAGGGGCGATCAGGTTTTTGGGGAGCGCTCAAGCGCGACTACTGGGAACCACGTTGTCGTCCAACGACGAGTTCCCAAACGACGACTTCTTCCCGGATGTTAGCGACCTCTTCGACAACCTCAACATGGGCGACGCTGCTGCAACCGCTGCGGCTGCTATTCAGCCTACATTGTATGTGATCTCGATTTCTCTCTTTCGGATTATGCTAGAGTTCCTTGTTCTAGCTTTTGGTGTAGATGTGATAGGTTTATCTCCTATAGATGTAATCTGTTCATCTACTTTGGATATCTGCATAATTGGTTTTAGTACCGTTTGTATGATCATGATTTATCAGTTTATTATTCGGATTAAATCATATGGATTATTGCTTATATTTCCAACAATCCAAAAACCTGATTATAGGCAACTGAATTCCACTGGTGTAGCCGCGGCTACTAGGCCACCTCCTTTTGATGGCATGCACTATAAGAGATGGTGCAAGAGAGCAGTTCTCTGGTTTGAAAACCTAAACTGCTATAACGCCACTCTTGGCAAGCCTGAAGGAGATCTTTCTGCTGAGCAGGAAGCGAACTTTAAGAAAGTTGATACCATGTTTATGGCGGCTTTGTTCAGTGTTCTTGGGGACAACATTGTTGACCCTTATATGTCATTTGATAATGGCAAGGACGCGTGGGAAGCGCTCGAGGCCAAGTTTGGGGTCTTGGACGCTGGCACTGAGCTGTATGTCATGGAGCAATTCTATGACTACAGGATGATTGATGAGCGCTCCATCGTTGAGCAAGCTCATGAGATACAATCACTTGCCAAAGAACTTGAGCAGTTCAAGTGTTCCTTACCGAACAAATTTGTGGCTGGTGGAATTATTGCCAAGCTTCCTCCTTCGTGGAGGAAATTTGCTACTTCTCTGAAACATAAGAGACAAGAGTTTTCTGTTACGGATCTCATTGGGTCTCTTCATGTGGAAGAGAAGGCGAGAGCAAAGGACAAAACTGCTCGAGGACTTGAGGGAGGTTCTACTGCCAATTTAGTGCAGAGGAAAAACTTCCAATCCCACAAGTTTAAGAATAAGAACAAAACTGAAGGAAAGGGAAAGTTCGATGGCAAGAACAAGGCCACGCACTCAACCAACTTTAAGAAGAAAAATGATAAGAGGAAAGGCTCTTGCCACGTCTGTGGTGATCCTGATCATTGGGCTCCTAGCTGCCCTAATCGCTTTGACAAGCGTCAACATGGGAACAGCGGCAAGACCACGAATGTTGTTATTAGCGATACTGAGATGAAGGATGCTGGGTACGGTATTTTACCTACTATCCTTTCAGTATGTCATTCTCCTATTTGGTGGATAGACACGGGTGCTAATACACATGTATGTTCTGATATTTCCATGTTTTCCTCTTATCAGGTCTCAAGGACCTCTTCCGTGCTGATGGGAAACGGCTCACGTGCTTCTGTTCATGGTGTTGGTACGATAAATCTGAAGTTTACTTCGGGGAAGACGGTACAACTGAAGAATGTGTAGCACGTTCCCTCCATCAATAAGAATCTCATCAGCGGATCGCTTTTATGTCGAGATGGCTTTAAGTTGGTTTTTGAGTCCAATAAAGTTGTAATTTCTAAGTATGTACAATTTGTTGGAAAGGGTTATGAGTGTGGAGGTGCATTGCTTGTCTTTGTCAGACTCATGTACTAAAGTTATTAATCATGTTTGCAATGATAATGAGTCCAATGTTTGGCATTCATGACTCTGTCATATTAACTTTGGTTGCATGACGCGGCTAGCCAATATGAGTTTAATTCTGAAATTTACCACTATCAAAGGTTCTAAGTGCCAAGTTTGTGTGGAAGCAAAGCAACCCCGCAAGTCTCATACGGCTGCGGAACCGAGAAACTTAGCACCACTAGAACTTATACATTCAGATCTTTGTGAGATGAATGGTGTGTTGACAAAAGGTGGAAAAAGATACTTTATGACGTTGATTGATGACTCCACTAGATACTGCTATGTTTATCTTCTAAAATCTAAAGATGAAGCTTTGAACTACTTCAAAATCTATAAAGTTGAGGCAGAAAACCAACTTGATCTTAAAATCAAGCGGCTAAGGTCGGATCGTGGTGGAGAGTACTTTTCAAACGAATTTGATTTATTCTGTATGGAACACTGTATTATACATGAGAGGACGCCTCCCTACTCACCTCAGTCTAATGGGGTGGCCGAAAGGAAGAACCGCACTCTAACTGATTTGGTTAACGCCATGTTAGATACATCGGGTCTTTCCAAGGAATGGTGGGGGGAGGCGCTAATGACTGCGTGTCATGTCCTAAACCGTGTTCCTGTAAAGGATAAAACCATGACTCCATTTGAGGAATGGGAAAAGAAAAGGCTTAAACTCTCTTACTTACGAACTTGGGGTTGTTTGGCGAAAGTCAATATTCCAATACCCAAGAAGCGAAAGCTTGGACCAAAAACCGTGTCACATCCCAAGATTTTCCAAATCTTGTAATGTGAAAAATAAATAAACAAAATAAATGATTGTTGAAATTTAGGGTGAAAGAAACTTTTGTTTCTAAATGGAAACTTAAAATCCCATCTTGAAAAAACTTTGGTTAATGTTTGAATCCAACTAAATTCAAATCAAGTGGAATGCATTCCTCATAAAATGCATCTTGAAATTTAAACACTTGGAGAATAAACCAAAACCCTAAAACCCTAATGGAAGAAAACATTTCCAAGTTGTCCCAAAGCCTATGGATTTGAATCCACATAAAGATTGGTCAAACAAACATTTCAAAATGATCAAGAATGACAAGTAGAAATATTATAAAACCATAGAAATTGATTTCAATCAATTTGGAGCCATAAATAAAATCTTATGAATTTAATAGGATAAGGAAATTGAATTTCCAAAGCTAATAAAGCACCTATCTAAAAGTCCATAACAAATGGTGAGAAAATAATCCTAAAGGGAATTAAAAGGATAAATTAATATTAAATAAAAATATACAAATTGGAATCACCAAGTTTGGATCTATAAATAAAAAGATATGGATTTTATAAGTTAAAGAAAGAAATATTAAATGAGGAACATTTAAAGGCCAAATCAAGTCTTGACCTAATCCATAAGAAAATGGAATGATTATAATCCAAATACAAATAAAATAATGGATAAAGAGTTTTACAAATAAAATAAAATAAAATGGCATTAACCAAATTGAATAAAGACAAAATCCCTATTAAGAAATGATTAATTAAATCATGGGAAAAATATTTGGAATTTACCCAAGTGGAATAAAAAGTTATTTAATAAACTCAAATGAGATCAAAGAAATCTTCTAAATAAAAATTATGGATTTAAAACCATATTTAATTTCATTGGAATAAAGACAAATACCCAATTTTTAAATGATTAATAAATCATATTAAAAACATTCCTAATAATTCAAGGTGAATTGTTTGACACCCAAATAAACAAATAAAACCTACTGAAAAGATTTGGAAGGATTTAGATTTCAAATGGAGTTTGAAAAACATTATTAAATCTTATTTGAATTAATACAAGGGCCTATTTTAATTAATTAATATCCCCTAAAAAGAATAAATATATTATTCTAAATTTGACTTCAGAATGTGTTATTAAACAGTATTTGAATATACTCAAAGTTTGGTTGAAATTTGAAATTCAAAAGTTGTTTGAATTTATTAATCAAAATCAAAACAGAATAAAAGAAATGGAAAAAGAAAAAGAATCACATCAAAAAAAGGGAATAGAAAGCAGCCCACCCAAAAAGCCCATCCCGGCCCAAAGAAGAGCCCACCCGGCAACCCTCTCAAAACGTTTTCTCCATGGACTGACCCAGTCGCCGACAAGCAGGCCCCACCTCACCCCTCTCTATCTCACCGCCAACCCGACCCCACCGCCCAGTCTTCTTCCTCCCCGCGAAGACCACGCCCTCGTCGCTGTTTCTGCGTTGATTTCACGAGTTGAATTCTCGATTAATGGCGCAATAACCTAGCCCCGCGACCATGCCTACTTAACCGCCTCTCCCTCCTCTCTGTTTCCCCCTCAATCCCCCACCCTAGTGCGCCCCCAGGTTGCCTAATTTCGCGCTGCACCGCCACTGTCTCCGCCGAGTACTTCCATCGATTCCGGTCAGACCCTGCCGCCCCTCGCCCCCTCGACCACACGAGCTTGACCCATAGACTCTAGCGCATCTCCCAGTACTCCTAGCTCAACCGCGCAAGCTCCCTAGCGTCGGCAACCTCAACACCACTCGCCACCGTCTTCGGCTTGAACTCCGGCGAGTTCCCCAGGTAGCTTCCGTCCGCCCCTTCCCCTCTCGTTGACACACGCAGGTTCTACTCTCACTCGTGCGTCTAAAGGACCCCTTATCTCGCTCTCCTATGCCTTGTAGCCCCGCCCCCAACATCGACCAGAGCGTGCCCGACGCTGTGCAGACTCCGGCGAGCGATTGACAACAGCTTCGTGCGCCCCTTCAGCTACGACGACCACCTCTAGCTTCAGCATGATGATACGAACCCAGTGAGCATCATCTCCCTCTCTCGCACTTGCTAAATCGCTGGCAACCTCACTGCCGCCGCCAGTAAACATATTTGGTGAAGCAAAAGAATAAATCTCACTTAAATATTTGGTCAAACACGCGTCAAACCACCTGTCGCTTGACACCGTCAGCCAGACACGCCCATATTTGGTCAAACAAGCAGCAACCGTTGGATCTTGATCTGATGAGTGCGATTAGATTTAACTCGAAGGGGTAAGTTCGATTCTGTGTCGTGCGATCTCACTTAAATCCAACGGCTGTCCTCTGTCGATCCAACCGAATCGGTATGGGCCAGTAGAATCAAGCCACATGGCCCAGAGTTTGTTTTAAAAACAGAATTTGATCTATTAGATGATCAAATTTGTAAATTGCATAACTTTCAAACCACACGTCCAAATTTTGCAAATTTTATATCAATGGAATCAGCAAGACAAGTAATTTCCAACCATGCACTTTGTATAGTAAATTGCTTCTGGTAAAATGGTTGTTTTTACAGAAACTTGTGTAGGCATATTTTGAGTATAAAATTCTTTCTAAAATTATTTTGGGGATAAAATCTTTGGCAAATAGTTTGTTTTGAACCTACTGACCATAGAAATCAATTTGTGGTAGCAAAAACATATTTGGTGAAGCAAAAGAATAAATCTTTGATTTAAAACATTTCTAGTCAAATAAAAATGTTGTTCATATGTGGAAAATACTTTTTGGAGAAAAACCTTTGGGAAATGTTTTGATTTAAACTCTCTGACCCTAAATACCAAGTTTCATGATTTGAAAATGTATTTGGTGAACCCTATAAAGATTGTTGCTTTGCTAAAAAGCATTTTCAACCACATAAAATAATGCTTGGTTTAAAATTGGTTTATAGTAAAATCTTTTGCAAATGTTTTTGCCACTTTTATAAAATTACCAATAGGTGTTTTCAAATGTTTATAACCCATTAGAAACCACTTTTCCAAATAGAACAATCTTTGTGCAGGGTTCGCAGCATAGAAAACAAAAAAATTCCTACGATGGGAACATCTAAGTACCAAGATCTATCTACTAGATACAAGCAATGGGTGGATATACATCCATAGAACACATACCCTCGAAGACCGAATAGCGTTAACGAGGTTGTACTCGTGGATGATGTAGACGAACGCTTGCCAATCTCAAGATCGTGATGTAGTTCATCTGGTCCAGCCGGTCCAGCATGATCAAGTCCAGCACCTCAAAGCAGTGGTGCATCCGTGATCACACACACGTACGGGTACCCCGACAACCTCCGTGCCCTCGCTCCAGCGAAGCAGCGGAAGCAACAAATCCTTCCAGAAAAAGCCACCGGGAACATGTATCTCGCTGATCCGAGACCATGGGGAATTCTAAAGGGGGGAGAGAGATCCTTCACGAGGAGGAGAGGGGGGCCTTTTATAGGGGAGAGGGTGGCACCCAAGGGGCATGGCGCCCAGCCATGGGGGCTGCCCCCACCTCTTCCACATTCATGTGGGTGGAGCTCCCACTCAAAATGAAAAGCCTCCACTCCCATTAAAAAGCCTCCACTCAAAAATCCACTCACATGCATTAAATTTCCACCAAATTTAATGCAAGCTCTCATTTAAATAAAACTCTTTTATTTATTTATTCAGAATTTTGTTAATTACTTTAATTAACAAGCATTCACATAAAACCCCTTGCTAGTATTCCATTTCACATGCAGAACCAGTTTCGGCAATTTCAACTGAAACAGTTTCGGTGTCTAGTGAAATAAATTCCTGCGCTTTCCTTTTCTTTTTCTAGCATATCATTTGCTCCGAATGGTGTCGGTATCCCTTAGGTGTGTCACCCTACGGTTCGCAAATAATGCGGACATGATCGATACCCTTCTCCGATCAATAATCGATGGCGGGACACAGAGATCCATCTTGACTCCCACACATTCAACGATGACTTCTGTGATCGTGTGAACCTTTTACGCTAGTATCTTAATCCCTTTGTTTCACGATATATTACATGTCCGAGATTCAATCATCGGTATCTCCATACCTAGTTTGATCTCGTTACCGACATGCACTCTTTTCTCGTTCCCGTGATATAACATTCTAGTGATCAAATCACTTGCTTGCAAGCTAATCAATGTGATATCACCGAGAGGGCCCAGAGCATATCTATACATCATCGGGATGAACAAATTCCACTCTCGATCCATGGGTCTCAACATAACACTTTAGTAGTTCTGAATCCATCTTTATAATCACCCAGTTACGGTGTGACGTTTGATGTCATCGAGAAACTCTTCCGGTGTTAGTGATTGACATGATCTCATGGTCTAAGGATTAGGATCACTTGTAAGTTGTTATAGCAATATAAAATCAATGACTTTGATCGTAATGCTATACTTCGGATGAATGTTCATCACATCATTACACTAATGTTGTGACCTCGTTATTAACAACATCCAATGTCCATGATCAGGAAACTTTGATCATCTTGTTAATCAACGAGCTAGTTTATAAGAGAGCCATAACTAGGAACTTCCTTTTTGTTTATTAAACACACATGTATTAACATTTCCGTATTAATACAATTATAGCATGCAAAATAAACATTTATCATAAGGAATACGATAATAACCACTTTATTATTGCCTCTCGGGCATATTCCCTTCAGTCTCCCACTTGCACTAGAGACAATAATCTAGTTTGAAAACTTTGCGTATTGAACACATATGGCTTTCTGGTGTTCCATATACGCAGCTGCAAGTGGTTAACATAATCTACGGATCTGACACTTTCAGGTCCGTGTGTATTTGCATATCTTTGCGTCTCCATGCATCACTCATTCTCCAATGAGATGGCATTGTATAAATTTGGTCTTTCGGTGAGACCTTTAGTTCCTTGGGGTTAAAACACGTCGATCTATTGTCATACAATATATCTTTAATGTTAGCCTGTTGCGAACCACACCTTAGTTTGATAACAAACTACTTGACACAAATGCCCTCCTTTGCTGCTACTATAGCAGTCATATACTTAGCCTTTTCTTGTAGTATTCGTCACAATGTCTTAACTTTGGAACTCTTCCAAATCCATCATGGAAACTTCCTTTCCATTTCATTGTGCCACCCATAGTTTAAATTGAGATAAACTTAATTTGTATCTTGTGACAAAACTAGTATCAATGTAACGCTTTACAATGAACTATTTGTAATTGTTTGCCACCTCTACACAAATATATTCTTAGTTCTTCCAAAAGATCATAAGAATATCCTTACTATCATCCAATGATCATTTTATGATTCATTCTGGTATATGCTCATAACACTTAGAGCATAGGACATATCTGGATGTGTACATATCATGGTATGATTGATCAAAACATTCTCGTGATTTCACTCATCAAGTGTCAAAGCACTTGAATCTTGTTTCACTTATCAAGTGTCGATACACTTGAATCTTGATTCAATTCCTTTTCCATGCGACAAGAACCTTTTCTTGTCGTTTCTATATTGAACTCCTTCAATATCTCATATATGTACGTTTGGCACAACCATATTAGCGCCATACTATCCACTATAGACATTCATGCTAAATATTCGGGTTTTGCCTAAGTCTTTCATCGAAATGAAATTCTTAACCATTGTCAATAAAATATACATCATTTCTAATCAACAAGATGTCCTCCACATAATGTATTAGAAATATGTCTCAGCGCTCCCACTTAATTTCTTGCAAATGCAAGCATCTTCATCGTCTCCTGATGAAAACTCATTTTTCATCATGGTGAAGATTCCAAATCCGCGATTCTTACTTCAACCATTGAAGTTTGCATGCCCTTTTAGCATCCTTTGAATTTAACAAAACCCTTTGGACCGTGTCATGTACACGTCCTAGGTAACCATTCTATTAGAAGAATTTTGTTTTGTTTATTCATCTACCATATACCAAATTATATGTAGTGGTTGCTACTTTAATCCATCCAGACTAAATATCGCTATGAAAGATCCAATCTTGTCATAGTCAACTCCTTTGAACATTGTCATAAAATACTTTACGACATGTCAACTATTTTATAGATGTGAAACATCCATGTCTGTTTCTTTATAGATCCAAATACGACTGATAGGTTTTTACACCTTTCCGGACGGTCTTCCAAGTTCAAAACTTGATTTCTCGTGTATGGAACTATCATGGATTTTATGGCTTCAAGCCATTTAACGGAGTCAGGGCCCATCATCGCTTATTTGTATGTGGTCGATTCATCATTGTCAAACAATAATGATTTATTCTCAAATCTCAACATTTGATTGTTTATCCGACCGACTTGGTTCAATAAGAACTTAGATCTCCGTGACCACAACCTTTGAGGCACATAATCTATGAGCATTATGGTAGCCTCCGGAACGATTTCCGGCACTGCGCAACTCAGCACATTTAGCTAAGGTTCATTAACCTTATCAAAGTTCTATTGTCCTCCCACTTAACATTTATGAAAAATTTCTTCTTCAAGGAACTTCACGTTTCAAGTGACAAACCCTTTTGTCCTTGGTGTTATGGAGGAATAACCAATTGTTATTCGAAATAACCTACAAAGACATGCTCATCCGACTTCGGTTGTAAACATCTTACTTATGTTTAGCATACCAAAATTTAAGAAATTACAACTTGGGTTTTACCCCAAACCATAACTTCCATGGTGTCATTTCAACGGATCAAGATGAAGCTCTTTTCAGTGTAAAAGCGGAAGTCTCTAAAGCTTTAATCTTTTAAAACATAATGGCAGTTTTATAAATAACACCTTTGATCCAACCATGTCAAACAAGGTTTCATTACAACTCTCAAACACTCCATACCCCTATGGTGTTTCGGGAAATGTAAATCTAGGTGTTTTGCTAAACTTGCAACTCAAATAAATCCCTATATGATAAATCATAATTCATTTATTTTTCTTGTTACACTTGTAACTCAAATAAATCCCTTATGATAAAATCATAAACCATTTATTTTCTTGTCACAATGATTTTCACTTCATCTTGAAAGTCTTTGAACGTTTTCAAATATTTCACACTTCTTTCTCATTAAGTGAACATTCACTCAAATTTCCGGAGAAAGCATATGAAGTTGAAACCCATCGCTTACGACTACACATAATGGACTACATACATCGATATGTATAAATTCCAATATTTTAGTCGTTCGTTCTTCTTTGGCCTTTGAACGAAGTTTTAATTATCCCGAGGAAAGTCTCACAAGCGTCACTTGATCAAATCAAAGACTCCAAAATCCATAAAATGGAGTTTCTTCATGTTTTCTTTCCAATATAATTTAAACGGTGATGTCACTTCGTAAGTGATCTTTCAATCATTTGTCTTACGACATTTTAGCATTAGCTTTATGGATGTGATTTCTCCAACTAGATTTGTAAATCATTCATCTTATATGGAATACGGTAATTATTTGAACAACATTTGTTCTCATAATACCTTATTCAAATAACAATTATTAAAACAAATCTTGAAGTCAAGCTTTGATGTCAACGAGAAATACAAACAACGGTTTGTTTGTTTTCGATGAACATCATCACATATTCTCTTGCTAGTTACTTATGCCATTGTGGTTCATGAATTGCGTTGTTCCGTATGAAATTTCATACCAACCAATTCGGTATCCAATACCCAAGAACCACATTGTTTAACAAGCAAAGAATACAACCATAACATGTATATCATCCATATACCTAAATTGGATATTTCCAATCTTTTATTTTCTGTCAAATATATTTTATAGATTCTCTTTCAGCATTTCCTTTTCCTTTTAAAAGAATTTATCAATATCAACAGTGGTGCCATATACATGACACATAGTCCAAAGCGTGTATATTCAAATAATAATACCTTTGGACTTGCACTTTGAAGTAGATCACCATCATCAAATGATCGTCGTTCTTTCAAAATCCATTCTTTAGTAATCTTTTAGTATAGTAAACACTTTACATACATCTTTTATTCATCCTTATCATGACGACTTTCATGATCAAGCTACTGTAGCTTATAAAGGTGAATCATGAGTATAACATTACTTTCCAAAACCCTTTTGGATGATTAGGATGTCTAGCATCTCCAACCTTTATAAATTCTCATCCAATATGAGAACATATATTATACTCTATCATATTGCAACCAAAAACATTGTTTCAGATATCGTTATATCTGCCACACATGATGGTTTCTGAAACAATTCTTTCAGCTCCTAGATAAACTTGATGTTTAAATCAAGAATCATGGAGGCAAACATGATACTTAAGATACTAACACTGGAATTGTTACTCTCGATTTAATACCAATTATTAAATTAATTTCACGGAGTAAATAGAATTTTGCTGAAAGTTTGCAATAGGACTTTAAACTTTAGATTGACACTCAACACAATACGATACCAGTTCGTAAAGTATATATCCAAAATTCTATAGTTCTATTATCTCAATTACAACTATGCATAAGGTGGTGAACGAATGCCAATGACTACAACAAATTATGCAAATTCACTTTGATTTAATTTATGATAAGTTGAGTTCTACTAATCCAAATTAGAAATGAACTCCCACTCAAAAACGAAATCCCTCGTGTCTTTTTGGTGATTACATGAACCAAATCCACTACACCAAGTCCGATCATCACGTGAGTCGGTGTAGCTTCAAAGGCGAGCATCAAATGGGCATCATATATACTATATGACTCATGCTTAACCTTTCGGTCCGTGTTCCGAGGCCATGTCTGTACATGCTAGGCTCTCCAATGTAACACCACGGTTCTTAAAAGACCGTAGCTTCTATGTGACATGCCAATTCTTGTAACACCACGGTTCTGAAAAGACTGTAGCTTCTATGTGACATGCCAATCCCTGGATCGGTTCATTGGCCCACAATAGAATAAGATGAATAACATAGCAGAATATCCGTGTATCATAAATAACGAAGATCCAGAGTACCATTATTACAATAAAAGCTTAGCTCAAGGCTAGCTCAAATTATTCAGGTAACAACATAAATAAAGCAAATCCTCCATTCTTCAAATTGCCCACAAGTGAACAAGTGTCGAGTGGAGTACCGTGGCCTATATCGATTACTCAGAATCGGAATATCCTGCAACACGAAACGTAGCAGCCCCGAAGGGTCAATACATGGAATGTATGGCAAGTAGAGCTAGTAAAGGAGACAATAATGCTAACATCTACATGCATATTTGGCAAGTGGAGCTGTGGCTAGCTTGCATTTGCAAATACCTTTGTCCTACTTTCATAAACAGTTTCTGATTTTATTTGAAAAGATCCCAATTAAGTTAACCAAACAATATTAAAGCAATTATGAAATTAGGATGAGCAAGAAACATGTCATGGAATCAATATCAAGCAACTCAGTTGTCCATAACCGGGGACACGGCTAATCGATTAGATTATACACCCTGCAGGGGTTAGTACACTTTACCCATGTGACTTGGCCAGCCCAGCTCGTACCATCACTCTCATTTTGGGTGATGATAGGGAGAAGTCCAAGAAGAGACTGTTCGGGAAGTAGCTCCCCAATCCCGATGCGCACCGGTCCAACCTACCAAAATTCTACATCTCTATATACGCGGGTTCGAGTTACCACAACCTACTAAGTTCAACCAACCGCCCATTTCATTATTGGCACATGGTTGTACACGTAAGCGACAAAATAAAGAAGCCAATCATTTTCTCTCGATACCTGGGTGCCTTTCCGCAATGAAACCACCAAAAATTATCAATCCCATCACACCCAGGAGATTCATTGATTAAGTTGTTTTAGTTTTCACAAACCAATACTTTTAGAAACAAGCTTCAGTGATGTAACCCAGCCCTCGTTCATCATAGCCTGGCTAAGCACATCTACCAACGGTGGTTCATCTACAAGGGAAGCCCTACCACATAATAGGACATAGCATAGCGATAGTATCATCCTACACATGCGTCTACAAAATACACGACAATGCATTGAAAATAGTAGGACGATATTCATGAACAAAATAGCATCTACTTGCCTTGGTTGTAGCGGTCGGAAGAACAATCCACACACGAGCAAGCGTTGCACTCGTCACAATCTACACGATACAATTGCAATCATAAACAAACAATCCACAAGCAAATGCAACAAAGATGATGCATGAATGCACGCATGACAAGTGGGGTGACGCTACAGCAACACCGCACAGTACTATTCAGTAAAGGTACTGATTGCATGCATGGAAAATAGTTTTAGCGCAAGGAAAACTATTATGCAAAATATAATGCTTAAAACTAGAGCTAGAACCCAAATAATTCACTACCGATAGTATACTGTTTGTAAAATCTTGGGAGAAATCTACTGTATAGGCAACGTTATGTAGGAACAGTACCAATTGGAATTACTCAAAAAGGAATTACAGAACTCCCTGAATAATTAAAACACTGCAGAAAGCCACTAGACAGTTTCTGCAGAAGTTTTTACTGTAAGCCTATCCTTTTAATTCACTTTGAGATTCCCCTTGTTCTACTGAATCCAGGGACATATCATATGCAATTTTTGGAGTTACAGATCTTTTTCTACGAATTAATTACTCCAAAAAGGCCATTAACTCAATTAATTAATCTGGACCAAATCTTGCTGCAAAAGTGTTAAACAATGGAACAGCAAGATTCTACACGACTTACTGAATCTACACATATTTTATTTGTAATTTTTGGCCTAGTAGATTAATTTCTACGCAATTTACAAGTTTCTATGAAAATCTGCCAATTAAATCGATTAAAGAAAATACCATCAACTTGTTGTTGGTGACTGTTGGCCCACTGGTTGACTGAATCGTCGGCGGCTTCGAGTCAGCGAGGTCAGCGGGAGGAGAAGCGTGGCTCGGCGTCGGCGTCGGTCGTCGGTGTCGGCGTCGGTCGTCGGCGTCGGCGTCGGGCGGAGAGAAAGCGGCGGTTCTATGAGAGAGATGATCGGTGAGGTGGCGGCTGTCATGATGTGGCGAGCGGCGTGGTAGCGGAAGGAAAGCGGTGTCGGCGGTTGCCGTCTGGGCGGTGGCGTTCTTGTCTGTGGTGGCTCAGCGGCGTGTGGGCGGCGTCGGGCGGCGGCGCAGCGAGAGGAGGAGGCGAGCTCACCTTGAGCAATGGCGGCGGCGGCTCGAACTCCGGCGAGAAATCACCGGAGATTTAGGGTGTCTCGTTTGCAATTAGGTAGGGGGTTTGGAAGAGGGGCTCGAGGGGATCGTTATAGGCAAAAATTCGTTAAAATCAGTTCGGAAACGACACAGGAATCCTCGCTAGAAAATCTGCTAGTAGTTGGAGCTCGGGACGAACTTCGTGACAGGCGGCGGCTGCGTGGCGGCGGCTGCTCGTGGGCAGCTCGGCCCGGCCAGTATTTGTGTTTTTAGATCTTTTCTTTTTCCCTTTTTCCAACTTAGTAAAACCTCCGTAACTCCTTCATACGAACTCCAAAGTGGGCGATTCTTGTTCCTAAATTTTTGTAAAATCAAAGGGATCAACCTAGGGTCAAGGGGTGAGTGAAACCACTTGTCTACAAGGGTGGAAAACACAAGTCCTAGTAAAACCTCCCGCAGGAGCATTGTAGTAAAATAATATAGGGTTTCGTAAATAGCGTTTTGTCGAGTCTTTTCAATCGATGGTTTTGCATGGAAGAGTATGATGCAATGATATGAATGATGTGTAGAACCAAATCTAAAATTTGGGATGTGACAAGACTAACCCCCTTAAGATGAATCTCGTCCCCGGGATTTGGCGCGGCTAGCAAATAGGTGTGGGTAGTCCTCTCGGATGTCATCCTCACGCTCCCAAGTGGCTTCCTCTTCGGTGTGGTGGCTCCACTGCACCTTGCAAAACCTGATCGTCTTGGTACGGGTAATCCTCTCTGCTGTCTCCAGAATCTTGACCGGCTTCTCCTCATAGGTCAAATCATTCTCAAGCTGAACCTCCTCTAGTGGCACAGTGTCTCTCAATGGTGTATCCACCATCTCCGGATGGCACTTCTTCAGCTGGGACACGTGGAACACATAGTGAACAGCGGACAGAGTCTCTGGCAACTCCAACTGATAAGCAACTTCTCCTTTGCATGCTAAGACCCGATATGGTCCTATAAACCTGGGTGCCAGCTTACCCTTAATTCCAAATCTCTTGATCCCACGAAGTGGCGACACTCTGAGGTATGCTCTATCACCTATCTCATACACCACTTCCTTGCGCTTGGCGTCGGCGTAGCTCTTCTGCCTTGATTGTGCTACCTTCAGCCTGTCCCTAATCAAGGCGACCTTCTCCTCAGCATCCTTGATCAAATCAGGTCCAAACAACTGACGTTCTCCTGCTCCATCCCATAGCAATGGTGTCCGGCACCGTTTCCCATACAGTACATCAAACGGTGACGTCTTGATGCTGGTTTGATAGCAGTTGTTGTAGGAAAACTCAGCATATGGCAAATTCTCATCCCAACTAGAGCCATGAGCCAAGGCGCAAGCTCTCAGCATGTCTTCCAAAATCTGGTTCACCCTCTCGGTGCATACATCGATCATGGGTGAAACTTATGCTAAACTCCAATCTAGTCCCAAGTGACTCGTGCAACTGGCGCCAGAAGTGTGAGGTAAATTGGGTGCCTCTGTCAGATACTATACTCTTGGGAACTCCATGTAGGCACACAATTTTGTCCATATAAATCTTGGCCAACTTTGCACTCGTATAGGTCGTCTTCACCGGTATAAAGTGGGCTACCTTGGTCAAATGGTCGACCACTACCCAAATGGAGTCATATCCTGACCTGGTCCTGGGCAATCCTGTGATAAAATCCATTCCCACTCTATCCCACTTCCAATCCGGCACGGGCAATGGCTGTAGCAGTCCTGCTGGCTTCTGATGTTCCGCCTTCACTCGGCTACACACATCGCATAGGGCAATATGCTCTGCGATGTCTCCCTTCATGTTGTTCCACCAGAATCTGTCCTTTAGGTCCATATACATCTTTGTATTGCCCGGATGTATGGAATACGGCGAGTCATGAGCTTCCTGCAGAATTAATTTCCTTATCTCTGGATCGTTGGGAACGCACAAACGATCTCCATACCACAAGGTTCCTTGCTCATCCTCACGGAATTCCCTTTCTCGATCCTCCTTCATCTTTTCCTTTACTTCATCAGTCTCTTTGTCTCCCACTTGAGCCTTCCTGATTCTGTCCTGTAACGTTGGTTGGACTTCCATTGTTGCCAAGTATCCTTCAGATACTACCTCCAGTCTAAGGTCCTTGAATTGCTTGCTCAAATCCTCGGGCAATTCCCCAATTATCAATCCATTGGCATAGACCTTCCGGCTCAGAGCATCTGCTACTACATTGGCCTTTCCTGGGTGGTATTGCAGATTCATATCATAATCCTTGATAAGTTCCAACCATCTCCTTTGTCTCATATTCAGTTCCTTCTGTGTAAATATGTACTTCAGCCTCTTGTGGTCGGTGTACACGTCACAGTGTTTCCCCATCAAGTAGTGCCTCCATACCTTGAGCGCATGAACCACTGACGCTAACTCCAAGTCGTGTGTGGGGTAATTCCGCTCATGGTGTTTAAGTTGTCGCGAGGCATATGACACCACTCTCCCATCTTGCATCAGTACACTCCCAAGTCCCTGTCGAGAAGCATCACAGTACACTTGGAAATCCTTCTGAAGATCTGGTAAACACAGAACAGGTGCAGTCACCAGTCGATGCTTCAGCTCCTGAAAGCTGGCTTCACACACATCCGTCCATTCAAACTTCCTCTCCTTCTTCAGAAGTTTTGTCATCGGCTTAGCAATCTTAGAGAAGTTTTCAATGAATCTTCTGTAATATCCAGCAAGTCCAAAAAAGCTTCGTATCTCTCCTGCATTTTTGGGTGCTTCCCACTCAGTTACTGCAGTCACTTTGCTTGGATCAACAGCGACTCCTTCTCCTGACACCACGTGTCCAAGAAATCCAACAGTGTTAAGCCAGAACTCACACTTGTTGAATTTGGCATACAGCTTGTGTTCCCTCAGCTTCTCCATAATCAGTCGCAGATGTTTCTCATGCTCAGCATCATCCTTGGAATATATCAGTATGCCATCAATAAACACCACCACGAACTTGTCCAAGTACTCCATAAATACCTTGTTCATCATGGTCATGAAATATGTTGGGGCATTAAATCATCCAAAAGACATAATCAGATACTCATATAAACCATACCTAGTGGTGAAAGCGGTTTTTGGTATGTCCTCCTCCCGGATCTTCAATTGGAAGTAGCCCGATCACAGATCAATCTTACTAAACACCTTTGCTCCTTCCAGATGATCAAACAAATCATTTATGTTCGGCAGGGGGTACTTGTTCTTGATAGTCACCTCGTTCAGCGAGCGATAGTCCACCACTAACCTCTTGCTGTTGTCTTTCTTTTCCACAAACAAAACAGGTGCACCCCATGACGACGAACTAGGCTGAATGAATCCCTTGTCCAACTGCTCTTTCAGCTGTTTCTTCAACTCCTTCAGCTCATCCACATCCATCTTATATGGTCTCTTTGCAATAGGTCCTGTTCTCGGCATCAGGTCAATGAGAAACTCCACTTCCCTGTCAGGTGGCATTCCTGGCAGCTCTTCCGGAAACACGTCGGGGTAATCCCTAATCACTGGCACAGTATCCATGCTAACCCCCTTAAGAGAATTCAGCTTACACCTTCCCGGTCGCACTGCCGACTTGAACCTAATTCTCTTACCATCCGAGGTTTTGAGTGAAACAGCTCGCTGTGCACAATCTATGTGTCCCCCATGCATAGACATCCAATCCATACCCAGAATAACATCTAACCCTTGTGATTCCAACACTACCAGATGTGCAATGAAGTTGTGTGTCCCAATCCTCACAGTTAAGTCGCGGCATCCCGCACTAGCTATCATATCTCCTCCAGGTGAGCTCACTCTAATAGACTCTTTCATAGACTCAGTAGGTATCTTATGCTTATTCACAAATGCCCTTGATATGAATGAATGCGATGCACCAGTATCAAAAAGTATAAGTGTTGGGTGAGTGTTGATTGGGAACTTACCAATCACAAGGTCAGGCTCATCTAGGATCTCCTCCACATTCATGTGGTTCACTGTGGCCTTCTGGTTGTTGGTTGGCTTCAGTCCCTTCCTCTCCGGAAAGTTGTCAGCATAGTGTCCCTTCTGTCCACACTTGAAGCATGTCACCTCACTCAGATCCTTCTTCACAAAGCTGCGATCACGGTTGCGGTCATGTCCATCGTGTCCTCCAGAATGGTGAGAGTGTCCTCCCTTGTGGCTATGGTGGTTGCTCTTGTGGTTTTCATGGCGATGTCCATCGTCTCCATGGTGGTGGCGATCATGGCTCCCATGGTCACTCCCTCCATGCTTGGAGTACCCATCATATGAAGTGTGAGACTTGTGGTGAGAACCAGAGTGGTGATTGTTGTTCTTCCTCTTGCGGCTTTCCACCTGCTTGTGCTTCCCTTCCAAGATCCTGGCCTTGTCCATAAGCTCCTGGAAAGTGGGCGATAAACCACCGATGGCTGCACTGAAAGCTCATCACTGAGGCCATCCAGGAATCTCTCCCTCCTTTTTGCATCAGTGTCAACATCCTCAGGTGCATAACGGGACAGGTTGTTGAACTCCTCAATGTACTCAGCCACGGTGCGGTTGGTTTGGCGCAAGTTGCGGAACTCCTTCCTCTTCAGGCTCAAAACTCCTGAAGACGCATGGTTGGTCCTGAAACCTTCCTCAAGCATTGCCCAAGTCACAGTATCCAGCGGGTGGGTGATCGGAAAAGTGTCCCACCAAGAAGCGGCTGGTCCCTCCAGTAGGTGAGTTGCAAACCTCACCTTCTCAGCATCAGTGCATCCAACAGTTACCAGATCCTTGTTGACTGAACGCAACCAGTCGAGAGCAACCATTGGCTCCGTTGCAGTAGAGAACTTAGCTGGCCTTAGCCTCAGAAATCTGGTGAGAGCATCTCCCTGAGGCTGGTTGTTTCCATTGTTGTTGTTCTGAGCTTCCATGAACTGAGTCATAACTTGGGCCAGTTGTACCTGAGCTGCCATGAGCTGCTCCAACTCAGTGGGTTGACGGTGGGGAGGCATCTGCGGTTCAGCACAGGTAAGCTTAGAAAGAATCAACTACGATAATAGGATTCTACCCATGCATATGATCAAACAACAGCAAACAATAGCAGATAATCACAAGCAAGCAACACATCAACAAACAAGTGATCCAGCAACATCCCAGGGGTCATCCTAGCAGTATATACCTACTGAAATAGTTTTAACAAGAGTTGGCAATGGTTAACTAAACAGTTGATCAACTAAACAACAAAAACAGCAATCTGCCAGAACAGTCCAGCAGCGTTCACGAATTTTTCTACCTGACTTAGACTCGTCAGAAAATTATGATGATTTTTGCACATACAGTACAGAGAGTTTCACACCATCCCTATTTGTTTCAGATTTTCCCAGATACCAGAAAAATATGAAAAATCGTACGATCTTCTGTATCAGTGAAAACTGATAAAATAACACAGATAGTAACCAAACTTGCCATAACTCTTTCATAAAATTCGCACAAATAATTCCTGGGATATTGGAGTACACAAATAAGCAACTAAACACTCTTAAACTAACAGCAACTAAGTTTCACAATGATCGAGACTAATCCTAACGATTTTACCTAACGAGGACTAATTGGTGGACTTCTATCTACTTCTTGAAGAGGTTGCGGTAGGTCCTTGCACTCATGCGTTGGCGCTTCGGTCCACGGTTCAACCATGGTGGCGGAGTATACACCTCTCCCGAGTCATCACTTGAAATCTCAAACTCCACCTCTTCTGGATCCTCCTCTTCTTTTTCACTTTCAGCTGCAACTGCAACAGCTTCATCTCCTCCACCATCATCGTCTCCATCATCATCGTCCTCGTCCTCATCATCATCATCATTCCCACTGTCATCATCATCATCATCATTGTTGTCACCATCTCCATTGTCATCATCAGAGGGTGGATTCAGCTGTGCTTGGAGAGCGGCAATCTGGGCTGTCATATCTTCAATACGTTGATCCCTTTCCTGGACGGTCCCTTGCAACTGTTGTATGTCCTGGGTGTTCTCCTGCACAGTACCATGAAGGTGAGCTATGGTTGCATCTCTGTCTATTAGGGCATTCTCCAGAACTCCCACAGCTTCATGCAAGGTGTCAATCTCCTGTCCTTGGACCACCATACCATTGCTAGCAAAATCTGCAATCTCCTTTATCATCATCACTTTCTCAGCTAGAGCTCCATTCTCCCTTTCCATGTCCTCTATGTGCCTCCGACGGGGCGGCATGTTGTTCCTGTCGCCCGGGGTAACCACAATGTGCCCTTCTCATCACGCCTCCCATAGTCACGGTAGGATGAATCTGCTGGCGATGGGTGTGGGACATGGTGGCTTTGGCGAGACAGGGCTTCATGTATGGCCAAGTTGATTCCAAGTCCCCAGTTGCAGTATGTCTTGGTGTAGATCAGATGCACAGGGTTTGGCAAGGCGGCATCCCTGAAGATGAAGGTGGTGATCTCCCATGCATCCTCACCATATCCATAGGTGTACAGCCTTCTTCCCTTGAACATGGGCAGTGGCAATCCCAATGTCTGCGAGAGCTGTGTTAACTGTCTTGCAAAGGGCCTTGGTGACTCCATGGTTGCATACTCAGTCCTGACTTCTCCCATCTATCAATTAAAAGAGGAAAGTGTGAGAATAGCATATGATAAGGATTTACGAGAGTGAAAGGCATAAGATGAAAGACAGAGTTAACATAAGCTTTAATAATTCTATGGCTTCCTAATCCAATCCTAGGTCACGATCCTATAGTCGACAACCTGGCTCTGATACCATCTTGTAATACCACGGTTCTGAAAAGACCGTAGCTTCTATGTGACATGCCAATCCCTAGATCGGTTCATTGACCCACAATAGAATAAGATGAATAACATAGCAAAATATCCGTGTATCATAAATAACGAAGATCCAGAGTACCATTATTACAATAAAAGCTTAGCTCAAGGCTAGCTCAAATTATTCAGGTAACAACATAAATAAAGCAAATCCTCCATTCTTCAAATTGCCCACAAGTGAACAAGTGCCGAGTGGAGTACCGTGGCCTATATCGATTACTCAGAATCGGAATATCCTGCAACATGAAATGTAGCAGCCCCGAAGGGTCAATACATGGAATGTATGGCAAGTAGAGCTAGTAAAGGAGACAATAATGCTAACATCTACATGCATATTTGGCAAGTGGAGCTCTGGCTAGCTTGCATTTGCAAATACCTTTGTCCTACTTTCATAAACAGTTTTTGATTTTATTTGAAAAGATCCCAATTAAGTTAACCCAACAATATTAAAGCAATTATGAAATTAGGATGAGCGAGAAACATGTCATGGAATCAATATCAAGCAACTCAGTTATCCATAACCGGGGACATGGCTAATCGATTAGATTATACACCCTGCAGGGGTTAGTACACTTTACCCATGTGACTTAGCCAGCCCAGCTCGTACCATCACTCTCATTTTGGGTGATGATAGGGAGAAGTCCAAGAAGAGACTGTTCGGGAAGTAGCTCCCCAATCCCGACGCGCACCGGTCCAACCTACCAAAATTCTACATCTCTGGATACGCGGGTTCGAGTTACCACAACCTACTAAGTCCAACCAACCGCCCATTTCTATTGGCACATGGTTGCACACGTAAGCTACAAAATAAAGAAGCCAATCATCTTCTCTCGATACCTGGGTGCCTTTCCGCAATGAAACCACCAAAATTTATCAATCCCATCACACCCAGGAGATTCATTGATTAAGTTGTTTTAGTTTTCACAAACCAATACTTTTAGAAACAAGCTTCACTGATGTAACCTAGCCCTCGTTCATCATAGCCTAGCTAAGCACATCTACCAACGGTGGTTCATCTACAAGGGAAGCCCTACCACATAATAGGACATAGCATAGCGATAGTATCATCCTACACATGCGTCTACAAAATACACGACAATGCATTGAAAATAGTAGGACGATATTCATGAACAAAATAGCATCTACTTTCCTTGGTTGTAGCGGTCGGAAGAACAATCCACACACGAGCAAGCGTTGCACTCGTCACAATCTACACGATACAATTGCAATCATAAACAAACAATCCACAAGCAAATGCAACAAAGATGATGCATGAATGCACGCATGACAAGTGGGGTGACGCTACAGCAACACATAATCCTATTCAGTAAAGGTACTGATTGCATGCATGGAAAATAGTTTTAGCGCAAGGAAAACTATTATGCAAAATATAATGCTTAAAACTAGAGCTAGAACCCAAATAATTCACTACCGATAGTATACTGTTTGTAAAATCTTGGGAGAAATCTACTGTATAGGCAACGTTATGTAGGAACAGTACCAATTGGAATTACTCAAAAAGGAATTACAGAACTCCCTGAATAATTAAAACACTGCAGAAAGCCACTAGACAGTTTCTGCAGAAGTTTTTACTGTAAGCCTATACTTTTAATTCACTTTAAGATTCCCCTTGTTCTACTGAATCCAGGGACATATCATATGCAATTTTTGGAGTTACAGATCTTTTTCTACGAATTAATTACTCCAAAAAGGCTATTAACTCAATTAATTAATCTGGACCAAATCTTGCTGCAAAAGTGTGAAACAATGGTACATCAAGATTCTACACGACTTACTGAATCTACACATATTTTATTTGCAATTTTTGGCCTAGTAGATTAATTTCTACGCAATTTACAAGTTTCTACAAAAATCTGCCAATTAAATCGATTAAAGAAAATACCCAGTCAACTTTGTTGTTGGTATGCGTGGCTGACTGGCGCTGACTGGTGATTGACCAGTCAACGCTGAAACTGTTTCAGTCAACGCCGATCTGGTAGTTAGCCATGAATCGTCTTGGTGAAGGAGCAAGGAGGTGGGTGGTGCTCACCGTGGCGGCGGAGTCCTCGGCGGCGTCTCTGGCGGCGGCGGTCATGAGGTCGCGTCGACACGGAGAGGTGGCGGCCTGTGGTATGGCGTCGTCAACCTGGCGGCTCGGCTTTCAGCGTGGCCAGCAATGGCGATTCTGAGGAGAGGAGAAGGGGCGGCGGTAGTGCAGCTCGCGATCGTGGCGAAAGCGGTATGGCAGGAAGGAAAGCGGCGGTTACTGGCGGCAGTGATAGCTGGCCATGAGCGAAGAGGCGGTGGCGCGGTGAGAGGAGAGAGGAAGCTGGCGTGGTTAAATCTGGGTCCATGGCGTGAGCAACAGCCTGTAGTGGTTGCAATCCGTCCGGGCCAGCCAGCGATATCGGCCGACGAGTGTGGTAAACCCGGTGGCGTGTGAGCAGCATGAGCGGAGCAATATTACCCAGCCTTGGTGAATGCTAGCGTCTTGTAGGTCTTTGGCTTGTATGCCGTTAGTGTTTGTGTATTTTCTTTTTGTTCTTTTAGGTTTTTTTTTCTAATTTCTGTTTAGTAATTCCACCATAACTTTTCCATACGGACTCCGAATCGGGTGAAACTTGTTTCTAAAATTTTCTAAAAACCAGGGGATCAACCTAGGGTCATGTGGTAAGTGAAACCACTAGTCTACAAGAGTGGAAAACACAAGTCCTAGCATACCCTCCCGCAGGAGCATTTTAGTAAAGTAAAGTAGTGTTTTGAAAATAGCGTTTTGTCGAATCATTTTAAAACGATGGTTTTGCATGGAAGAACATGATGCAATGATATGAATGATATGCATAACCAAATCTAAAATTTGGGATGTGACATTGATGATCTACTTCAATTCCATCAAGTTAAGACAAGCTTCAATCACTTCGACAAGTTTTATTCAAAAGCGTGGAAATTATTCGGATTTTCTATGCATGAATGCAATGCACACACCTGGGTTCAGCTTATTTCTAAGCTCTAATGCTGGGATGTTACACTTACCTTTGTCGTGACTCTGACAGTAAGCTGGATGTCATGCATTTCATCTACACTGAGATATGGCAAGCCATCATTGACAAGCGCTCCTGCCCTTATGCTCCATATGTTCAGACCCTCATCAATCACAAGTGGCTTGAGGTGACTGGTACGCGCTTCTCTGAGGACGCCATCAACATTCATGAGGACAAGAAGCTGCCTGTGAGAAAACACAATAGCCTCGGTCCCAAGACGAAAAGGAAGAAGCTCTCTGGAAGGCTCGTGCCGATGCTGGTGGTCCCTCTTCTGCTCATGGTGGCTCTAGTGCTGGTGGTCCTTCTCTTCAGAGGCAGCCATCTTGGGCCAAGAAGCTGCTTGGAAAGGTGAAGAAGACTTTTTGCTTTCTGCAGAATCGAGAGTATCAGTCTTATGTGGATCAACGACACAGTGTTTAGCGCCAGAAGGCTATCATGATAGCTCTCAACATTCCTTGATCTCCAGTCACTAGCTTCGTCACTACTCCCAGGGATGAGTGGATTCGCGACAACTGCCATTGGTCTAAGGATGAGTCCGAGGAGGAAGTCACTGGTCCCCCGCCTGAGTGGAACAATGCCTCTTGGGACCCCGAGCCTTCTCCTCCTCCCGTTCATCGTTGGGGCGATTAGAGTGATATTTTCTTACTTTTTGGTGTCTCGATGCCAAAGGGGGAGAAAGATGTCTATTAGGTTGCCCACGGGATTTGCATGGGCTGAGTCATGAGTTCGTTCTTGTGTTTGATCTTCTCTCGCTCGTGAACTCTCTAGTTTATTTGTGTGCTCGTGGACCTATCTGTGCTTGTGGACCATGTTATTTGTATGAGGCTATGTGGCTTGTGATGCTATGTTATGCCTAGTGTTTGGTATTATTGTTGTTGTCTTATGGGCATGTGTGTATGGTGGTGGAGCATTCATAGTCTTCATTAATATTATTTCTTCTTTTGTATCCACCACATTTGGCTAGTGTAATGGTATGATCTCTATCCTATCTTTCCCTTGCACTTGTGCTATCTTTGCAATAGAAAAGGGGAGCCTCCCTGTATGTGTGCTAGTCTTGTCCTTAGAGCATTATCTCTACCTTGCACACATATAGGGGGAGCTTGTTCCATCCATTGCAAAGACTGCTTCTATCTTATGCAAATCTTTGGGATTGTCATCAAACACCAAAAAAGGGGAGATTGAAAGGAATATATTTTCCCATGCTATTTTGGTGACGATGACAATCCCACTTGTGATCTAACCGTGTGCTTGAGTTTCAGGCAAAATGCTTTTGATGATTCCTATGAAATGTGCGGATGCTCTCTTTGGGATCTCGTGAAGACGGCGGTCTTTAGTTTTTATATTTATCTCTTTTTATTTCTTTAGATCGCCGTACTATCAAGAGGGGGTCCATCTCGGAAGGCTGTGGGGAATCACTTGTTCTTGCACAAACCCTATATGCACCGCCATAGCCATCCTACTCTTCTGTGAGAGAGTGTTGTTATGATCTGATGGATCAGTTTTTTGTCTGATCGGAACTTTCGGCCAGGCGCCGGAAGTTCCGCTTAGGGCCTTTGTGGGGAGGATCTAGGACTAAAAGTTCTGATCAAACTTCCGCTGGAAGTTCCGGCCAGCTCCCAGAACCTACTGTTTTGGTATGGTCTATTTGCCGGAACTTTCACCGGAAGTTGCACCAGAAGTTCCGGCTAGGAACTTCCATCGCTCCTTCCACTGAGTCCCTGAGCGGAACTTCCGCCCAGGCACCGTAACTTTCGGTCAGACAAGTTTTGCGACCCAGTTGTTCCGCCCCTTGTTCCACTCCAAGTTCCGCTTAGAATCAGTATGCTTCTGTTTGGAAGCATTCTATTTGACGAAACTTGGGTCGGAACTTGCATCGGAAGTTTCACCGGAACTTCTGGTCATTCTGACCGGAACTTCCGGTAAGGCTTTTGGAGCGGGCATCAACGGGCTGATGACCGTTGAGGCTTTGCTGGGCGGAACTTCCGGCCACTCACCGGAACTTCCGGTGAGGTCATGGAGGCTCCAACGGTTCAGTTTGGAGGGAGCCTATTTAAGGTGCCCTCCTTCTTCCTCCTACCTATCTCTTAAGTTTACTCTCTCCTCCATTAATACTCGAGCTTCACCTCACTAGATCTATCTCCCTAGCCACTCAAATCACTTTATCTTTTGAGAGGTGAGGGAGGTGACCTAGATCTACACTTCCACCAAAGAAGATTTGATTCCCCCCACCTATCCTTTATGGATCTTGTTGCTCTTGGGTTTGTTGGAACCATAGACAGTGTAGGGAATCCTCGGAGCTAAGGGCTTGCGTTGTAAAGCTCCGTGGTGTCGTTGAGGGCCTCCAATTGAGTTGTGGAGCTTCCCCCTCAACCTTGTTGTAAAGGTTTCGGTTGGCGCCTTCAAGGTCACCAGTTAGTGGATTGTGAGGCCTCCTTTGTGTGGGAGATAACCGGCGAAGAAGGTGAGGCCTTTGTGGTGCTCGGGTGACCTTGTGTGTCATGGGAATGACCACGGCAGATGCTGCAATCGGCAGCGAGTAGTAGAACATGGGGCAAGGGCGGCCAGCCATCTGCGGTGCGAGATGAGGGCGGAGACACAAGGTTTTACCCAGGTTCGGCCCCCCGGAGGGTAAAGACCTACTCGTGCTAGATTGTATTATGGAGAGAGTACAAGGGGCGAGCTCGACGACTAGGCGGCAAGTCGCTTGGGTGTATGATGTAACGTATCCTCTATGCGTACCCTAAGGAGGTTTATATAGGCTCACCTCGCTAGGGTTTACAGATTACAACCGAATTAGTTAAGGATTCGGAGGGTCTTTGACCTAGTCCGACCGGGCCTAGCTACGCTTCTGGGCCTCCAGCTTCCAGTCGCCTGAGTCCTCGCCAAGTCTTGATCCAGTCGCCGTCCTGCAGGCCCACTCGCTGGCGGCTTGGGCCAATAGGAAATGTCCTGCTGGGCATACCCTGGTAGGCATATCCCCATCAGTAGTCCCTGAGGCCGTCGTTGATTAAATCATGACGTTTGTTGGCGATCAGATGTCACGGGTCCAATCTGGACGCCCTAGTCGAATCGGTGGACTCTGAACAAAGGAAAGAACTAGTCATTTTAGTCGCAATAACGGTGACCAATCACATGCAGCTTGGCGAGCGATTCGTGATAATTAGTCCTTTATCATAGTGATCGAATTGCCGAATCGTCGAGTTCTTTGGAAGCGAGTCGAGTGGACAAAGTTGGATCATTAGCTTGGTCAAACTAGCCGTTGGGTAATCCAACGGTAATATTGGCGTAATTACCGCGTAGTAACGGCTCCTGAAAATGGCGGGTAACAACCGCTATATAAGGAGAGTGATGGGCGAAGGGGAAAATGCTTCCCTCACTTCCTCCGATCTTGCGCATTCTCGTCTCCCCATTCCTCGCAGCGACTAGAGCGAATCAGAGCGATCCGCATCCCACGATCCTCCAACCGATGGCTCCTCCTACCGAACCATGGGGCAGATCCAAGTGCATGAAGGCACTGATAAAAACATTCGAGGAGGCGGGGATTCTCCGCGCTGGGAGATGGCGCATCCCCGCGGCCGGAGAAGTAATTCCAGATCCTCGCAAAGGTGAATTCATCTGCTTCACCAGTCACCTAGAGCGGGGGCTCGGCTTCCCAACCTTCCTCTTCTTCCTGTGTTTCTACGCTTATTACGATATCCAGCCGTCGGACCTGGATCCGCACAGCATCGAGCAACTAGCCATTTTCGTGGCGTTCTGCGAGTGCTACCTGGGCTGCAGGCCCTACTTTCCCCTGTGGCAAGATCTATTCCACGGGAGAATCAGCCGCGAAGAGACAGGCGGCCCAATGCTAGCCGCGGGCGGCTTGACCTTCCAGCTGAAATCAAAGGCGTCATTCTTCGATCTCATGCTGCCCGCCAAACCAGCGAACGAGTGGAAGAAGAACTGGTTCTACCGAGTCGACTCCAAGCGATGAAGTGGCGCTTCCAAGGTACTCCACCGACCGTCCTGAGCCGCGCCGGCTCCAAGTTACCAAACTCCCGCTGGAGCAGCGGATGGTTGTCGACGAGATGCTGGAGACCATACACAATTTGAAGACGAAAGGCCTTCAAACCATCAACCTCTACAACTGCTGGCTCGGGCGACGGCTCAGGCCCCTGGCCAGCTGCGCCCACTACATGTACGAGTATACGGGCAAGGACGACCCGACGAAGTCCTGCCTCGTTGAGTGGAGACTCAACGACTACACCCTGGCCCTGAAAAATATCACCCAGGCGGTGTATCTCGACGCGAAGGCCAGGGTCGCGCCCTACACCGCAAGGCGCCCAGCTCCAATGATAAGTTGTTATTCCCTTTGCACTCGCAGTCGTAGTTTGTGCATTCGCGGTTGTTCTAATGTCGTTTGATTGGTGCAGTTGTTCCAAGTGGTGGAAGGGTGGCTTCCGCCCGCAGACGATGAGAACTCAAGCTCATCCGCCCAGGACGGGAGCGAGTCGTTGCCCGACAAGGGCGATGTCGAAAGTGACGGGGGTGGTAATGGCGACGATGATGACGACAACCCCGTGGAGGTTGCTGCCCCCACGGTCCGCAAGACTCGTGGGCAGCACCAGCGCGAACTCGAGGCCAGCAAGAGCCTCGAGGCGCATGACGACGACGAGCTCCCTGAGCATACCTCACACCGTGAGGCTACACCATCGAAGAAGAAGAAGAAGGCGCCACCGAAGAAGAAGGTGAAGGCAACCAAGACGGCGTCTCCGCCTTGGTCCGCGAGTAGCTCCAACGCTACTAGCTTGGCCGAGGAGACAGTGGCGCACGCGGCCACAGAGACTGGCGCCACCGCCATAGTGGACGAAGCGCCGCTGGCGTCGTTACCGCCGCCGTTCGCCCCAATCGTCGGTTTTGCGGTCGCTCTAGCCGCAGGGGCCTCGTCGCCGAGGGGGCTCCCGCAACAATTGCCATGGAGGCTCCCGTCGCGGCTTCATCTTCGAAGAAGCCATCAGTATCTTGGGCACACAACATGTTCGAGACGGGCCTCGGTCGGAAACTGGGGCCAGAACTGGAGAAACCGGCCAGCATCCGCACCGGCCTGCGATTTCTTCCGGTCGCCAAGTGAGTGCTCCTTGATCTTTTACCCGTATGCTTGCTTTATGTTTTGATCGGAGAGCTTTATTGACAGAGTTGTTTTGCAGGACTGGAGTTAAGAAGATAGGCCACCCTTCAGTGGCCAAGGTTCCACCAGTCACCACGGAGGTGCCAGCTGATCCCTCGAAGAAGAGGAAGGGCGACGAAGTCATTGCTCCCGCCGAAGGCGCCAAAAGAACAAAGGGCGATGACGTCGTCACGATCTCTGACGAGTCGGCGACTGCCCCGAGCGAGCCTCCAATCGCAGTGGACGTAGCTCTGAAAGCCACGGAGGACGCATCATCACAGCATACGGTGCTTGCTGGCTCAACCGAGCTGGCCTCGAGTGGCGCAGGGGCTGCAGTGGCAGCATTCCCTCGCTTTGTGGCGAAAGCCGCCGTGGTGAGTGCCTCAATGTCGTCGAGCCAGCTTCCTGGGGCTGCCGACATGGAGGTTGAACAACGTCGTGGCCACACTCCACTCGTGCTCGTGTCGATGGACGCGATGGAACTTCATGGCATGCTAGGTTCCGCCATCCAGGTATGTCCAGTCCCCGAGGATCTGGTCACTGAATTTCAGTGGTCGGATTCTTAATATTTTTGGTGTTATCCAGTCCCCGAGTGCCTAGTCACTGAATTTCAGGGGCTGGGCACTTAGGAATTTCGTTGTCCAGTCCCCGAGTGCCTAGTCGCTGAATTTCAGCGGTGAGCACTTAGAATTCGTTGTCGATGCAAAGTGCCTAGTCGCTGAATTTCAGCGTTTGGGCACTAAAATTCGTTGTCCGATCCCAGTGCCTAGTCGCTGAATTTCAGCTGGGCACTTAAATTAGTTGTCCATCCCCAGTGCCTAGTCGCTGAATTTCAGCGGTGGCATAAAGAAGTTCTTGTTTGCTTGATTGTTGCAGGGGCGCGCAACGCCCAACAGCGTCTTCTTTGCAGTGTCGTGTTGAGAAGGAACTCATCGCCATCCAGGAGACGAACAAGGAGCTTCGAGCGACTGCGGGTGAGTATTTACCTTATTTGGCGCTTGTCGCTGACTTTTTGCGGTGTTGACCGTTTTGTTTTGGAAACAGAGAGTAGTGTGGCTGAGGTGAAGGAGGCTCGCCAAGGCCTTGTCCCGGTGGGTGATTTGACGGCGGCTCAGTCCGCTTTGAGCGTGGCGGAGAAGCGAATCACCGATCTGGAGCGTGAGCTCAAGGAGGCGAAGGCGGAAGCGAGCTCGACGGAAGGACGAGCCAAGCCCGCTGTCACTTCTGTCGCTGAAGAACGGAAGGTGTCTGATGCGCTCGTTGCCGCGTTGCAAAATGATTTCTCTTCTCTTCAAAGTTTCATCATGGACCTCTGTCGCCCGCTGATTGGTAAGCTTTTCTTTAGCCGACTTCTGATTGCACGTACAGCGTTGTGTTTTTGGTGCTTTGCTTACTGTTTGTTTGTGTGCTGCAGGCCAGATCACTTATAATGCGGAAGAGGCGCAGTCGTACGACGCACGACAGTGTGTGACCACCCTGGTTGACTCAGCCGCGCTGTCGGCGACTTGTCTCCGGGCATACCTTCAAGAGATCTCGCCCACAGAGGCGATTCCCAGCGACCTCGTCGAGGTATGGCGCTACCTAGAGAAGGCCCCGTCGGTCGTGGAATTCATGACGCGGTCGGCCTTCCATCGTGGAGCGGCAACGGCTCCCAGCCTTGGGCTCGCACACTTCCCGGACGATTTCGACCTCGACGACGTCACGAATGGTTACCCCTCGTCGACGGGCTCGGTGGAGATTGCTGAGGTGTTGAAGCTGACGGATCGAGTCGCGGTGTACTCCGACCACGTTTGGGCGATGGGAGACCTCGTTCCCTACCAGGAAACGATCGTCGCCCCTAATGACCCTGAGTTGAAGCACCGTGACTTCAAGGTGGAGCAACCGTTCCGTGCGGCGATGGTGGGCGAGCTGACGACGTACCCGTCGAACCCTTATGTGCCTTTTATCCGCAGCCGCAGGGACGGTGGTGCGTCTTCATCAAAGCCTGCGGAATAGAATGTTTTGCCATTCGGCATTAGCATAGGATAACCATGTAACTCTCCTTGTATGCGAAACAAATTTGCTGCTATGAAGGAATGCTCGTGTTATTTTGTCAGTCGTTTTGTGATTTGAATGTTGGTTGTGCGAGTCCTCGAGCGCGTCCGCCCTTTTTATGGGGTTTACCTCGTTTTTATATGTTGTGTGAACTGTTAGTGAGTTAGGGTCGACTCGCCATGGCTTAGAAAGCCAGTCGCATGGCGACTCCCAGGGGTGCTCTTTACTTGGCCGTTTTCCCGGACGCGAACAGGGTCGGGTCGTCGAGTCCCCGAGCGTGGTACTTGGCCGTTCTAGTCGCAAGCCCAAGGTAGGGTTGGACTAAGCGCGTTATGTTAGGCGCGTCACTCCTGCCTGATCCGTAAGATCAGTCGCATGGCGAGTCCTGGGCACGCTCTCATACTTGGCATTTTTCCCTAGCCGCTCATCTTTGGTCTGTTGTCAGTCCCCGAGCGTGGTACTTTGCCGTTCGAGTCGCTGCGCCGAGGATGCGGAGGACTTGGTCGCTGTGGGAAGCGAGTGCAGTCATCTTGGCTCGGGGAGCCAGTCGAGCTAGGCGACTCCGATGGTGCTCCGGGTTAGCTTTTTTTATGGACGGTACGAGGCCTGAATTTTTCCAGTGCCCTCGTACCGCACTACTTGGCCGTGCCAGTCGCTTTACCAAAGGTTGACTTCTGCGAATAGCGTAACGCTGTTATTACGAGTGTGAGTAGCACAAGACATGGAGAGTAGGCGCAATTTGCGGTAACCGATCTGTTTTATTTCATAGCGGGTATGGGGTACATGTCTAGAGTTCTAAGAGTAGAACTTCCATAGGAGGTGTACATTCCATGGTCGCTTGACGTCGAGTTTTCCGTCGCCTCGGATGTCGGTGAGGTAGTAGGCGTCATTTCCCAGGACTCGCCCGATGGCGAATGGTCCCTCCCTAGGGGGTGAGAGCTTGTGCATGCCTTTCTTGTCCTAGATTAGGCGCAGTACCAGGTCGCCTTCCTGGAAAGTGCGAGTCCATACTCGTCAGCTGTGGTAGTGGCGGATCCCTTGCTAGTAGATGGCGGTGCGGGAGAAAGCTAGGTCACGTGCTTCGTCAAGCTGGTCGACTCCGTCTTGGCGTGCGAGCTCGTTGTCGGCCTCCGTGTAGTTGACCACCCTAGGTGAATCGTGCTCGAGGTCGGTTGGCATGACTGCCTCGGCACCGTACACCATGAAGAAGGGGATGAACCCTGTCGACCTGTTGACGGAGGTGCGAATGCCCAAGATGACAGAGGGGAGTTCTTCGACCCAGCACCCGGCGGTACGCTCGAGTGGGACTTGTAGTCGTGGCTTCAGGCCATGGAGGATGCTCTGATTAGTGCGTTCCGCCAGGCCATTGGACTCCGGGTGAGCGACTGAGGCGAGGTCGAGTCGGATGTTGTGCTCCTCGCAGAACTCGGCCATGGCTCCCTTGGCGAAGTTGGTGTCGTTGTTCGTGATGATGCTGTTTGGGAACCCGTAGCGATAGATGAGCTCGTGTAGAAACTTTGTAGCGGTCTTCCCGTCGTACTTGCGGACTGGATTGGCCTCCACCCATTTTGTGAATTTGTCGACTGCGACTAGGAGGTGGGTGAAGCCAGAGGGGGCCTTCTTTAAGGGGCCTACCATGTCCATGCCCCACATGGCGAACGGCCAGGTGATGGGGATTGTCTTGAGCGCCGAGCTCGGTACGTGAGTCTGGTTGGCGTATTTCTAGCAGCCAGCGCACCGCTGGACAATGTCGACAGCGTCTGCGTGTGTGGTGAGCCAGTAGAAGCCGTGTCGCATGGCCTTTGCGACCAGAGAGCGGGCGCTGCCGTGGTGGCCGCAGTCACCAGAGTGGATGTCTTGGAGGACTTTGCGTCCTTCAGCGAGTTGGACGCAGCGTTGGAACACGCCGGTTACGCTGCGCTTGTGGAGCTCACCGTTGATGATGACGAAGGATTTGCAGTGGCATGCTATCATCCGAGCCTCCGTTTCGTCTGCGGGTAGGGTGCCTCCCTCTAGGTAAGCGACGTATGGCGCGGTCCAGTCGCTTGGCTCAGCGATTAGTGCGACCAGGGCTGCTTCTGGTTGCAGCAGGATTGCGATGTCGATCTCCCTTGGGGGAGAGACGGAGGGCTTGGTGATAGTGTCGAGGAAGACGCCGGAGGGTGGTGCGAGTCGAGCCGAGCCGATGCGAGAGAGTGCGTCAGCCTCCTCGTTTTTTCGCCTATCGATCCACTCGATGGAGTAGCGTGCGAAGTGTCCTCCCAGCTGGTCCACTACTTGGTTGTATGCCGCCATGGTGGGGGAGACGGCGTCGCAGGTGCCGGCGACTTGCCCGGCGACGAGGTCGGAGTCTCTGTAGCAGCGCGGGCGATTGATGTTCATCTCCTTGGCTGCCCTCATGTCGTGGAGTAGCGCCTCGTACTCAGGCATGTTGTTGGTGCAGGGGGTGAAGTCGAGGTAGAGGACGTAGCGGAGCTTGTCGCCCTTCAGAGATGTTAGCACGATCTCCGCTCCTGCACCGTCTGCGTTCTTGGAGCCGTCGAAGTGTAGGCTCCAGTAGTGGAGGTATGGCAGCTTCTCTGGCTGCTGGGCCTCCTCCCAGTCAGCGAGGATATCTGTGAGGGCCTGCGACTTGATCGCCTTGCGCGGCTCGTACTTGATGTTGTGGACGCCGATCTCGACGGCCCACTTGGGTACTCGCCCGGTCGCCTCGCGGTTGCGGATGATGTCCTGCAATGGTGCTGAGGAGACGACGTTATTGGGTGCTCCTGGAAGTAGTGCGGCAGTCGCCGCTATGCTCTGAAGACCGCGTATACCAATTTCTTGTACTGCGGATAAGTATTGGCGCGACTTCGGTAAGACTTTCTGATGTAGTATCTGGTCGCTGCCAGGCGTTCCTTCCTTCCTCTGGCCGTTCGACGACCATGGCGGTAGCGACGACTCGCTCGGAAGCGCGGCGTGAACCAGCATGGGCTCCTTGTCGTGAGGCGGCGAGTAAGCGGTGCGACGGCACCTCCTTGAGAGCGTGGAGTGCGTCGTCTGCCTCCTTGTCCCACTGGAAGGTGGGGTTCTTGCGCATTATGCGATAGAGAGGCATCGCCTTCTCGCCTAGCCGGGGAATGAAGTGACTGAGAGCCGCGACTCGCCCGGCCAGCTTCTGGACATCGCCTAGGCACTCTGGTCTGCCGAGTCGAGCGATCGTGTTGATCTTGGCGGGTTTTTCCTCGATCCCGCGCTTGGGGACGACGTATCCCAGTAGCTATCCACTGGGTACACCGAAGGTGCACTTTCCTGGGTTTAGCTTTATCTTGTACTTTCGCAGGTTGGCGAAGGTTTCCGCCAGGTCGGCGAGTAGATCGCCCTGGCGAGTGGATTTCACCACCACGTCGTCAATGTAGACGTGGATGGTGCGGCCATTTTGGCTCGCAAGGCACTCCTGCATGCACCACTGGTAGGTCGCCCCGGCGTTTTTGAGGCCGAAGGTCATGGCAGTGTAGCAGAAGGCTCCGAATGGCGTGATGAACGCCGTCTTCTCTTCGTACTCGACAGACATATTGATCTGGTTGTACCCTGAGTAGGCGTCGAGGAAGCATAGCAACTCCGAGCCCGCGGTTGAATCGATGATTTGGTCGATCCACAGGATAACGAATTGCTCCTTCGGGCAGGCGCTGTTTAAGTTTGTGTAATCGATACACATTCTCCAGGTCCCGTTTTTCTTCTCGACCAGGACTGGGTTTGCCAGCCACTTGGAGTATTTGATTGGCCGAATAAAGCCTACAGCGAGTAGACGTTGCACCTCCTCGGCGATTGCTCGGTGGCGCTCTTCATTGAAGGGCCGCAGTGACTGCTTGACAGGTCGCACTTTGGGGTCGGTGTTGAGTTTGTGCTCGGCGAGTTCCCTCGGGACACCAGGCATGTCATATGGCTTCAATGCGAAGATGTCTTGATTCTCATGTAGGAACTCGATGAGCGCGCCTTCCTATCGTCATGTTGGGCTCATGCTTGTCCCGATCGTCACCGTCTGGCTGGAGTCGCCTGAGACCAGCTCGACGGTGCGGGTGTGCGTCGTTGCCTCGAAGGCGGTGGAATTTCCACCCTCCGAATTTGGCTTCTTGAGTATGGTGGGGTCGTTGTTATTGACCCCGCTCGCGTACTTGGCGAGCTCCTCAGCATGGTTGGCCTCCGCCGCGATGACGGCGTCAGCGAGTTCGGCACCTTTGGCCTTGCATTCTGCGGCCATGTCGGCGTCATCATGGACAGTGATGATACCACATGGCCCAGGTAGCTTCATCGCGTTGTACGCGTAGTGGGGCGCTGTCATGAATTTGGCGAACGCCTGGCGCCCCAAGACGCAGTGGTAGGGGCTGTTGAACGGCACCAGCTCGAAGACGATCCGCTCGGTGCGGAAGTTTGCTGGTGTGCCGAAGGTGACTGGCAGCGTCACCTTGCCGATTGGGTATGCCTTCCGACCGGGGACGATGTCGTGGAAGGTGGTGTAGGTCATCTCGATCATCGACTGTGGGAGCCGTAGTCGCCTGAATGTGTCCAGGTACAGGATGTTGATGGAGTTGCCGCCGTCCATCAGCGTTTTGGGGAGCCAGTAGTCCCCCACCTTGGGCTTGACCACCAATTTGCCAAACTTTCCACCGTTTGGCAGGTTGTTGTCGGGGTCTTCCCATGCGCGACGTGCCTTCTCGATCTCCTTGAGAGAGTGGCAGTCGACGGTGGTGTGCGTGGCAGGCTTCCCTTCCCTGCTATGAAACACACAGGGTTGGTTGAGGAGAGCCATGGGATCAAACCTCGGCTTTGCCTTGTAGTTGCCACCGTCGCGGCGCTGGCCTCCGTCGTGGCGGAAGCTCTTGGGTTCGCGCGGCGCATATCCCGCGTTGGCGACGAAGTCGACTCGCCCGTCACCGCGGCGTTGCCAGTGAGGCGAGTGTTGCTATAGCGTAGCTCGGGTCGCCTCCCGTTGTCGTGGCCGCTCGCCCGGTGATTTCCTCCCGACTCGTTGTCGGTTTCTTGGTTTGGGTCCTCCTCCGCGTACCGCTTGGCGATCTCCAGGAGGTCCGGTATGTTGTCGAGTGTTTTGTACACTCGCTTGAGCTTGGCGACCAGGGGCTCGTAGCGGCACGAGATCTTGAAGCAGTGGATCGCGGTGTCTGGGTGGATTCCGGCCGCGTTATACCACAGGTATTGCCACCGTTGGACCCAACTGTGGGTCGACTCGCGGGGTCCCTGGACGCATCGCTCCAGGTCCTCGATGGTGGTGGCACGGGTGTAGGAACCCTCGAAGTGCCTGACAAAGGCGTCGCGCATTTCCACCCAGGAGTCGATGCTATCCGCGGGGAGGGTGTTAATCCACTGTCTGCACGCTCCTTCCATCATCAGGGGAAGGTAGCGAGCAGCGAGTAGATCGGTGTGGCCGGCGATCCCCATCGCCATGAGGTAAGTGTCTAGCACACGGACGGATCGTACGAGGGGTCATACTTCTCAATCTCCTTCGGTGCTTTGAAGTTCGTCGGGTATCTTTCGCCTCGTATCATCGGTCCGAAGCACTGGGGTCCAACTCGGCTCAGCGATCCCCTTGGTTCGACGTCACGACGGTTGGTGAGGGTATGCCTCAGGTCGTCGGGCTGGCGTGCACGCCGGCTCTGGTTGTTGATGATGTGGGTGCATGCATTGACGGGCTGCCCGTTGGCGGCGACGAAGTTGTTCGCCGACCATGGGTCGTTGGTGGAGAGTGCCGCGTTCGCGGGTCGGTGTTGGAGCTGCAGGGGCTCGGGTGGTGGGCTGTTGAGGGTATTCGCCACCATTGGGCGGCCGCTCGAGGCTGCCCTACTGCCTGATGAACACGAGTACATCCGACCCTGTGAGTCGGCGCCCGCGTTTTGTTTCTCGACTGCTTTGGCAAGCAGAGCCTTGGCGTACTGGATCTGCAGGACACCTTCCCCGGTGACTTGGATGTTGTCGACTGCTGCTCGGCTTGCGACGACATTGTCCATTGGGGTGGAGAACAGCGGAAGGCCGTTCACATCTCGCTCTCGTGAAGAGACCATAATCCTTGGTTGGTCCCTGGGGGGCGCGGTTGGGTGGTGGTGGGGCGCCGTTGGCCGTCACGCCTGGTGGGGGTCGGGTGCTCCCTCTTGGCGGCGCGTTCTCGCAGATCGCGTGCTTGGCCACGCGAGCCGGGTCGTTTTCATCGTCGAAGTTCAGGGCGTTCCCCTGAATGGTAGGGTTCAGGCGCGACCTGATTCAGAGTTGGTGATAGGGCGAAAGCTCCTGCGTTGTCACCTGCTCGAGGCGAAATTTTTCGCGCTCGGCTTGTTCCTTGCGGACCGCCTCCGCCAGCCACAGGCGGAGTTCCTCGACCTTCATTGCCGTCGTGTTTGGTGGGATCGGCGTGGAGAAGGGGTCTTGCGGGGGGTCGGCGCCAGTCGCCATGTAGATCGCGGCGTGGCGACCGGTTCCGTCTTGGAGGTCGGCGGAGTTCCCCGACTCGGAGTCGAAGTCGAAGATCCCGAGGATGGAGGGGTCCTCGAAGTCTCCGATGTTGGAGACCTAGGTGATGGAGCCCACGGGCGATGCGGCGACGATGGATCCGACGGACGACGCCGGGGTCGCCGAATCGGCGTCGTCGTTGAGGGTCACGTCGTCCGCGGCCGCGGTGGTTTCGGCCATGTTGCTGTGGGCCGAGTCGTACTCGGAGGCGAGGCGGTGGATCGTGCGGACCTGACTCTCAAAGAGCCGATCGCGTGGCGGTGACTCGCGGATGCGAGCCGAGTCCTCCTAAACGATGACGTCGGTGAGGTCGACGAAGAGGCTGATCGTGTTGACTAGCAAAATCATGTTGTGCGTGATGAGTCGTGCCGCCGGGACGTAGCTGCTCGGCAAGATCTGGAGCATCTCACCGATCGCAATCATGCGGCCGGTGGTGATCGACTCGTTGATGGGTAGATTGGATCTCGCCGCAGAACACCGGCCTGACCACGGCAGATGTTGCAATCGGCAGCGAGTAGTAGAACATGGGGCAAGGGCGGCCAGCCATCTGCGGTGCGAGATGAGGGCGGAGACACAAGGTTTTACCCAGGTTCGGCCCCCCAGGGTAAAGACCTACTCATGCTAGATTGTATTTTGGAGAGAGTACAAGGGCGAGCTCAACGACTAGGCGGCGAGTCGCTTGGGTGTATGATGGAACGTATCCGCTATGCGTACCCTAAGGAGGTTTATATAGGCTCACCTCGCTAGGGTTTACAGATTACAACCGAATTAGTTAAGGATTCGGAGGGTCTTTGACCTAGTCCAACTGGGCCTAGCTACGCTTCTGGGCCTCCAGCTTCCAGTCGCCTGAGTCCTCGCCAAGTCTCGATCCAGTCGCCGTCCTGCAGGCCCACTCGCTGGCGGCTTGGGCCAATAGGAAACATCCTGCTGGGCATACCCCGGTAGGCATATCCCCATCATTGTGTGGCCCCACACCTCTCCGACATAGACGTAGCTCCCTTGGGAGTGAACTACGGGAATTACATCTCTGTGTCCCCGCTCCAGTTATCTCGTTCCCTACCTTTACTTCTTGCTATTTACTGTTCCTGTGGTTGTTGTTAGTTCTCTAGCATATAGGTTGTTCACCTAGTTGCATATCTAGAGAACTTTCATTCTTGCCAAGCCTAAATTTGTGTAACAAGTAAAAATTGGTAGTCGCCTATTCACCCCCTCTAGTCGATTCAAAGTCGGTGCTTTCAACTGCCCAATAAGCTTTGTGTTCTAATTCTAAAGGCAAGTGACAAGCTTTTACATAAACCATTTTGTAAGGAGACATTCCCATAGGATTTTTATAAGTAGTTCTATAAGCCCATAAAGCATCATTCAACTTTTTAGCCCAACTTTTTCTAGATCTATTAACAGTCTTTTGCAAGATAGATTTAATTTCTCTATTTGATAATTCTACTTGCCCACTTGTTTGGGGATGATAAGCTAAAGCAATTCTATGATTAACATCATATCTAGAAAGGGTTTTCCTAAAACCACCATGAATAAAATGAGAACCTCCATCAGTCATAAGATTTCTAGGCACACCAAACCTAGGAAAAATAACATCTTTAAGCATTTTTAAAGAGGTCTCACCATCAACACTTTTTTTAGGTATGGCTTCTACCCACTTAGTAACATAATCAACATCAACAAGAATATGAGTATAACCTTTTCAAGGAGGAAAAGGACCCATAAAATCAAAACCCCAATAGTCAAATGGTTCAATAACAAGAGAATAATGCATAGGCATTTCATTGCGTCTAGAAATATTACCAACTCTTTGACATTCATCACATGATAAAATAAACTTTCTTGCATCTTTGAAAAGAGTAGGAAAATAGAAACCTGATTGTAAAACCTTTTGTGCAGTTCTATCTCCAGCATGCTGTCCTCCATAAGCACTACCATGACATTTTCTCAATATCTCTTGTTCTTCATATTCTGGAACACATCTTCGCATAATACCATTCACTCCCTCTTTATATAAGTGTGGGTCATCCCAAAAATAATGCCTCAAATCATAAAAGAATTTCCTCGTTTGCTGGGATGTAAAGGTTAGAGGTAAATACTTGGAAACAATAAAGTTAGCATAATTAGCATACCAAGGGCTCTCTTGCGAGCTTACCTTTATTCCAGCCAACTGTTCATTTGGAAAACTATCATTAACAGGCATAGGATCAAAAGAAATGTTTTGCAATCGAGACAAATTATCAGCAACGGGATTTTCAGCACCTTTCCTATCTACGATATGTAGATCAAACTCTTGTAAAAGCAACACCCATCTAATAAGTCTAGGCTTAGCATCTTTCTTTGTCATAAGGTATTTAATAGCAGCATGATCAGTATGAACAGTAACTTTTGAATCAACAATATAAGGTCTAAACTTATCACAAGCAGAGACTACAACTAAGAACTCTTTTTCATAGTAGCATAATTCCTTTGAGCAGCATCAAGAGTCTTACTAGCATAATGGATAACATTCAACTTTTTTATCTATTCGTTGTCCAAGAATAGCACCTACAGCAAAATCACTAGCATCACACATAGTTTTAAAGGGTAAATTCCAATCAGGTGGTTGGACAATAGGAGCAGTAGTTAAAGCTTTCTTTATAGTTTCAAAACCTTCCTTACAATCATCATCAAAAACAAAAGGTACATCTTTTTGGAGAAGATTGGTAAGAGGTTTTGATATCTTGGAGAAATCTTTAATAAACCTCCTATAGAAACTAGCATGACCAAGGATGCTAAAAATACCTTTAACATCCCTAGGACAGGGCATTTTCTCAATTGCTTCAACTTTGGCTCTGTTAACTTCAATGCCTCTTTCAGAAATTTTATGTCCAAGGACAATTCCTTCATTAACCATGAAGTGGCATTTCTCCCAATTAAGAACAAGATTAGTTTCTTCGCATCTCTGCAAAACTTTATCAAGGTTGTGTAGACAATTATTAAAAGAAGTTCCATTAACGGAAAAATCGTCCATGAATACTTCCACAATTTCTTCACAAAAACCATGAAAGATAGCAGACATACATCTTTGAAAAGTAGCAGGACCATTACACAAACCAAAAGGCATATGCCTACAAGCATAAGTCCCATAAGGACATGTAAAAGTGGTTTTTTCTTGATCTTGTTGTTTAACAGCAATTTGAGAGAATCCAGAGTATCCATCAAGAAAACAAAAATGAGTCTTCTTAGACAACCTTTCTAACATTTTATCAATAAAAGGTAATGGATAATGATCTTTCTTAGTAACTTTGTTAACCTTTCTAAAATCAATGCACATCCTATAACCAACTATTAATCTTTGAGGAATAAGCTCATTATTTTCATTAGGCACAACAGTAATTCCTCCTTTCTTAGGGACACAATGAACAGGACTAACCCATTGACTATTAGCAATAGGATAAATAATACCAGCATCAAGGAGTTTTAATACCTCATTGCTTACCACTTCCTTCATCTTAGGATTTAAACGACATTGATGTTCAACCACTGGTTTTGCATCAGGTTCTATATTAATAGCATGCTGACATATAGTAGGAGAAATCCCTTTTAAATCCTCAAGATTATAACCCATAGCTCCTCGATGTTTCTTCAATACTTTTAATAATATTTCCTCTTCCTTTCCTGAAAGTTCCTAACTAATAATAACATGATATATTTTCTTATCATCAATGTAAGCATATTTAAGATCGTTAGGTAAAGGTTTCAGATCAAAAACCGGATCCTTTTTAGGTGGTAATGTGGTACCCAAATCTTTCACAGGTAGATTATGCTTAAGAATCTTGGGTTGACGAAGGAGAATCTCGTCAATCTCGTTTTTTTCTTTCATGAAGATCTCACTTTCGTGGTCTTTCATATATAGCTTCAAAGCATTGTTAGGAGCAAGAGAAATAAAATCAAGTTGTTCAACTCTAAAATCCTCATCAGGCAATTCATTTTCATAAGGAGATTTAGAAAATTTTAAAAAATTAAACTCATAAGATTCTCCATCAAATTTAGTTAAAATTTTCTCCCTCTTACAATCTATAATAGCTCCACAAGTGTTCAAGAAAGGTCTAAGATACGTCGGAAACGTATCTATAATTTTTGATGTTCCATGCTTGTTTAGTATCTACTTTGTTTTGCTTTGTCTACACTTTGAGGTGTTTTTATATGTTTTTCTGGACTAACATATTAACAAGTTGCCATAGTGTCAGTTGCCTGTTTTCTTCTATTTTTTGGTTCCAGAAAAGGCAGAGAATCAATATTCTCGGAATTGGACGGGACAAAAGCCAAAGTCAATATTTTACCGTGGGGAACATGGATCCTGAATACGAGACGGAGGGGAGCCACCAGGGGGCCACACCCCTGGTCGCGCGGCTGGGCCCATCCCGCACCTGGGGGGTGCGGCCGCCCTGGCTGCCCCCTGCCTCGCCTCTTCGCCTCTAAAGACCCCCTGATGCCAAAACCCTAAGTACCCAATCAATATTTCACGAAACCGTCTGTAGCCGCCGCCACCATCGTCCCTAGATCGGGGGGATCTGAAGCTCTTCGGACACCCTGCCAGAGGGGAGATCATCCCGGAGGCCTTCTTCTTCATCATGTCAGCCTCTAGTATGAAGTGTGAGTAGTTCCACCTTGGACTACGGGTCCATGTAGTAGCTAGATGGTTGTATCTCCTCCTTTGTGCTACCATGTTTAGATCTTGTGAGCTCTGTTCATGATCAAGATCATATATTTGTAATCATGCATGTTGTGTTTGCGGGGATCCGATGGATATTGAGATTATTATGTCACATTGATTAATGGTTTTGTCTTATTGATTCTATCATGTCTGTTTTGTTTGAGATCTTGCATGCTCTCCATTTCTAGTAGCTATCTTGGCCAAGTAGATGCTAGTAACTCCAAGAGGTGTATTTATGCTCGATAGTGGGTTCATGCCTCTATTTAATCTAAGGGAAGTAACAGAAATCTCTAAGGTTGTAGATGTGCTATTGCCACTAGGGAGAAAACAAAAGTCTCTTGTTCATGGAACAAGTGGATTGTTTACCTTACACATTTTGCTTAAAGCAGTTATCCGTTGCAGTTAACCCTTTGTTTTCAGCACCATACAGTTAACCCTTTGTTTTCTACAAACCACTATTACCTTCCACACCATACAGTTAACCCTTTGTTTTTAGCAAACCGGTGAGATTGACAACCTCACTGTTCGTTGGGGCAAAGTCTTGAGTTTGTGTTGTGCAGGTTTCCAAGTTGCTAGCAACACCTTTGAGTCGTTTCCTTCCTCCTACTGGTTCAATAACCTTGGTTTCTTGCTTAGGGAAAACTTGTTGTTGTGCTCATCACACCTTCCTCTTGGGGTCTCCCAACAAAGCTTCCACGCACCATCAGTCTACCAAAATTGATAGAACAAGTTTTACTAGCAGTTGAACCAAGTACTAAAAAATCAGCAAGATATTTAATCTTACCACAAAGAACTTCCACATCTCTTACAATACCAATTGGAGAGATGGTCTCTCTATTAGAAAGGTGAATAACCACATCAATGTCTTCAAGTTCACAAGGACCAATTTCATGCATAATTTCTTTGTAAAGCTCATAAGGAATAGCACTTGAACTTGCATCAATATCACATAAACCATAATAGCAATGATCACCTATTCTAACTGAAAGCACAGGGACACTAGCTTTTCTAGTTCTACTGGGATGTGAGACAATATTAGAAGCATCTTCACAAAAAATAATGTGTCCATCTTCTACATTTTTAGTGATAAGGTCTTTCACAATTGCTACTGCAGGTTCAACATGTATTTGTTCATCAGGTTTTACAGCTTTCTTTGTACTTTTGTTAACCACACTAGTTATCATAGAATGTTCCTTTACCTTAGCAGGAAAAGGTATTTTCTCAATATAAGGTTTAGGCAAAATACGATCAACAGTACAAACTTTAATATCTCTAGTAGGGGCACAATTAGCAATATCTTTCTATGGCGCATGATACTTGTTCCATTCCTTTTTGGGAATTTCAATATAAGAGGCAAAGGCCTTAAAAAAAATTGCAATACTTTGAGAATCAAGACCATAAGCAGTACCAATATTATGAAAGTCATTAGTTCCCATAACAGATTTAATACATTCATAATCATAATTTATACCTAACTTTCTTCCTTTGTCATTCTCCCATGCTTCAGTATTTTCTTGAATACGGTCTAGAAGATCCCATTTATCTTCTTCTTTCATACGTGTAAATGATCTAGCACAAGAAGCATCCAATAAATCCTTATCATGAAGAGAAAGCCTTGCATAAAATTTATTAATAATAATATTATTGGGGAACTCATGAATGGGACATTTGAGCATTAGTAACTTCAATCTCCCCCAAGATTGGGCAGTACTCTCTCCATCACGAGGTCAAAAATTATATATTTGATTCTGATATCTATGAATCTCACTAGGAGGATAGAATTTAGAATAAAAGAGAGGTATGATATCCCACAAGTATAGGGGATCGTATGTAGCCTTTTCGATAAGTAAGAGTGTCGAACCCAACGAGGAGCTAAAGGTAGGATAAATATTCTCTCAAGTTCTATCAACCACTGATACAATTCTACGCACACTAAACATTTTCATTATCTAGGAAATAAAACTAGAGCAACAAAACGAGTACTAGAGAAAGCTTTGCAAGATAATAAACAACAAGAAAGTAAAGCTAGTTGCTACAGAAATAAAATACACTAAACTAATGTAACCATGAGTGTGGAATAGTGATGGTAATTGTGGTGGATTTGTCCAAGTTTAATTGGCGAATAAATCGGGTTCATTGTCTTCGATGCAGTTTTCTATGTAGGAGAGACTGAATATACATGCACTTCACTACTTGGAATTACATGTACTATATGATTGGATTGTTAGCAAACATTCGTAACTACTAACAATGCATTAAGGTTTCCCCAACCATAGCCTTAAGTTAATGGTCCTCTTACTCCCATACGTGCAATGTTCTGGTTCGTGTCCTTAGGTTTCTATCACTCCGGCAGAACTTTCCCCTTCCTCTTACATATACTACAAACTCTATGATGTTTAATCCATGCGCGCACAAATATAATGGACACCAAAGGATTGTATCATATCAACATACAACTCTAATGAACCAAAGGCGTTCAACCAATCAATCTAAGAACAAAGAAACTACACAAACATGACATAGATCATAGGATTATAACTTATAGCATCAAACCCCATGTTTATATAGGACGGTACAGAGGTGTGTGGGAGGATGAACCACTGCATACTAGGAGGATTAGGTGATGGAGATGGCAGTGAAGATGGTGAAGAGGGCAGCGGCGCGGGGGACTCCTTCCCCGCCACCGGTATCGTGGGGGAGCACCGCCCCTTAGCCCCCTTCCTTCATGGATTCTTGGGAGCCCTCCCCCATGGAGATGGGATCCATGGGGGAGGAAAAAACGTGGCTTTGGTGGCTGAAAATTCGTGGGTGGAGGTCTCTTCCACGAATTAGGTTTCCTCCCTTTATATAGCTTCTCGGATTCTCATCACCCCATCTTGGGCTGCAGTAAATCAGGACTAGCGGGCCTGTCTGGACTCGGAATCAACTAAATTTTATGTCCAGAATGTTTGTCGCGAAATTTTCTACAACTTTATAGTAGAAGAGTTTTTCATTTGACGTTGTCTTCGACCCGAAATGTGACCATCTTCAAAAAGAGTTCTGAGACAGATTTCTGGAAAATCCCAATTTGACTCCAACAAGGGTTCCACTTGTATTCTTGATAATTCCTACACATCAAAGTGTAAAACAAGAACATTGTGCACTTTTGTAACTATTAGTAGGTTAGTCCAAATAACTCATAAACTTTATATAAAAAAGTGTCAAAAGCATAATAATAGCATAAAACCATCAAAAATTATAGATACGTTATGGACGTATCAAGGTACAATTTCCTCCCATTCAAGAGATTGGCCATTTTTTAGCAACTTATACCATTCCCCAGCTCTTCCTTTCAATGATAAAGATAATAGATTTTTCTTAACTTGTTCTATTGTAATACCCGCACACTTGAATAACCCGCATAATTCATGTATAAAAAGCAAATGATCACCAGGATGGACAATTCCATCTCCAAAATAGTAGTTATCCATAACACGATCAACAATTTTCGTAGGTATTTTAAAAAGATCTATTTCAGCAGGTGGTGGTTCATCTATTACCTTAGAAGTGGTAGTAGCTTTTCAAAATAGGAAACCAAGTGTGTTATCCATATTCAAATAAAATAACAAACAGAAAATAAAAAATAAAAACAATACTCACAGTAGAAATTTTCTTTACCAATCCTACTCTTTAATAGCGCTTCACTCCCCGGCAACGGCGCCAGAAAATAGTGTTGATGACCCACAAGTATAGGGGGTGTATCGTAGTGACGAGGTTTGATCTCATCAATGCCCATTGTTATGGACTTGGGTTTTGGAGAAGATGGGGATGCTAGAGATCGCGGAACGGTTAGCAAACAAGCAACACGGGACACGAGGTTTACCCAGGTTCAGGCCCCCGGAGGGAAAACCCTACTCCTGGTTTTCTGCTCTTGATTACGGCGTAACCAGTGATTACAGGGGTGCGCAGATGCAATCTGGCGTGGAGGTGCGTATGCGAAAGTATGAGAGAGAGATCTAGGTCGTGCCCTCCTAGCCTTTATATAGACTTAGGCAGGTCCCAGGCACAGATCTAGTCGGTTATAGGTTCTAGGGTTTACCCCTTTGAATTTCCTATCTACTCTAGTCTTGCTCTCCAAGGATCTGAAGGCGTCATGGGCCTTGACCACCTGAAAATCTTCATGGGCCGGTGTATATTTGCCGTGGGCCTTCCTTGGGCTGGACCAGGTATGCTGAGATCATGTACTCGCGGGTTATAACCATGTCAGTAGCCCCCGAGTGTTCAGTCGAATCGTAGATTCGGCTGAGGACTCTTCAATCCTTCGGGTGCAACTCTGTCTTTCAAGAGAATGTGTAGGGATTGTTGATGTGTGTGCCTGACTCTCCGGCGGATCGGGTCGATTAAGCATCTTAGGACAAAACAACACGACCTTCTTCAGGTTCGAGTCCCTCGACTCGAACCCGGAACATATGCTGGCGTAATTCGAATCAGGCCGCGGAGGACTTACAGGAGTGGAATTCCAAGGAATTTAATTGATGTACCCAATGCGTCCGTCGGGATTTTTCATCGCGCATGTTGGCACGGGTTTACACTAGCAGAGCGCAGTCATGTACGTTACCAGGCCATCAGATGATATCTGTAGGTCTTATCTTTGCGTCGCAGATACAGCATCCAAATTTTATCACCGCGGAGGTGTTTCGGGTAGCCAAGGAGAATGCTACTCACTTAGCGTTTAATTGGGGCAGAGTTGCCGAAAAGTTTTTGCGTACTGATCCGAAGGATCGCAGTCGAAATTTTATAGGGTGCACGATCCCTATGGGAGTAGCCCCCGAGTGTCTGTTCGAGTCGTAGACTCGAGCAGAGACTTTAATTCAGCCATTGTTCAGTGTCAGGTCCGTAGGACACAAATTTTTTCGGATGCTTAAATCCATCCTCCCTATGGGAGTAGCCTTCGAGTCCGTAGTGGAGTCGTAGACTCAACGTAGGACTCGAAGAAACAGTTAACTATTGTAACGTGTTGTTCATTTTTGGTCTTGTGCCAGCTCGATAGGAGTAGCCCCCGAGTAATTAGTCGAATCGTAGATTCGAGTGAGTACTCCTAGCTTTGGAGCCAAAGAAATTGTGACTGTTGCTAGTATAGCTTTTGATGACGTCAGTGCTGATGATCGATGACCTCAAGCGTCTGCTGCGCCAGAGATGACTTGACTGGACGAACATGGGTCCCACTTTCTGACCTTGAATTGACCGGTCACGCGTGGCGTGGAGATAATTAAAGCGTCGCCTCGATTTCCGCGCGTAGTGTACGGCGTGTTTGCGACAGTTCGTTGCGATGCTGACACATGTATGGCCAGATCCTGCCGTTGGCGTTAGGTCTTCTCGATGGACGGTTGTCGTGCATCGTCTTCGTCTTTATAATCATTGGGGGAAAACATTAGTCTGATTTCACCGCAGCCATTATTGTTTCACTGCTCCCTTGTTCTCTAAGAGTTCTTGTTGCGCGCTGGAATATCCTCGGACATTTCCTTCTTCCATCCTACGTCCTCACCGCCGGTGCCGCCGTACCGCAATGGGAAAACCAAAGAAGTCCTCCTCTGCAGTTGGTACCAGCGCTGCTGGAGGCAAGAAGAGTGATGCCGCTACCCGTGTCACCGACGGTGGCTGGTGGCGATCGGAGACGCGGGAGAGTGATCTCCGCAAGCTTCATGAGCGGGGCTTGATCCCGCAGGATAGGGAGGCCGTAAAACTCCCAGGCAACGAAGTAATCCCCTGTCCCCCCACTGGGTTTCGGGTTATGTTCCTCGCCTTCGTTATTCGTGGCTTTTCCTTCCCAGTCCACGACTTCCTTCGTGGATTGCTTTTTCTTTACGGTGTCCAATTACGTCATATTTCCCCCAATTCTCTTCTTCACATTTCTTGTTTTATCACTTTCTGCGAGTGCTGGCTCGATATCGATCCACACTTTAGCCTCTTTCAGAAACTCTATTCCGTGAAGAGGCAATCTGGTTCGGATGGTGTTCATCCCATTGGGGGTTGCATCATCTCCCTCAAACCCAATCTGCTTTTCTTTTCTTTTTCCATGTCCGAATCTGTCCAGTACTGGCGGAGGCGATGGTTTTATATCCGCGACTCCACAGTGGTTGGGCAGGATTTTGGTCTTGATCCTTTCGACCCCTCCCAAAAGATCAAGCCGAAGAGGTCCTGGAAAAACCAGATCTTGGATGGCGAGGTAGCGGAGATAGAGGCTCTCTATCATCGAGTGGAGGATCTCCAATTGATTCCGGAGAAGGAAGTGAACAGTGTGGATATCATCCGCACTTTTCTTGAGCGTCGGGTGCAGCCACTCTAGGCTAGGGCGCACCCAATGTTCCTTTATGCTGGCCGTCATGATCCGACTAGGGTTTTGGCTGAGAAATTGTCCAAGGGAGATCTCGACAGGGCCCTTCGTTCGCTGCTGAAATTCAAGGCTGGAGAGGATATCCCGGGGAAGTCGTTGACTTCTCCGTTTTCTGCTTCGCTTCCTGTTCCACAGGTGTAGATCCGTGCGCGTAGTGCTATTTTTGACTGCATTGTATTTGCACTTGTTTGCTAACAAATTTTCTTCTCTTGTGCAGGACTTCAAAGTACCGGGCATGTCGCCTCCATTACCCGAAGTATTTCCAGATGCTCCAGATAATGAGGTGGTGGATTCCATGTCCGAGCTGCCATCGGCGCGATCTCCGGTTGAAGAGGCCAAGGAGTCGAGCGAGGACCACACTCGCAAGCGGACACGGAGCTCCAGCGAGTCTTCGGATGCCTCGACTCCTCCGACTCCTAGGAATCCGCTGTGTCTTGAACGTCACAGTGATGGGCATGGAGGCTCTTCCTCTCCGATTCCTGTCGTTCCCGTGCGGGATGTGGCACCGCACACGCCGGCAAAGCGGAAGAAGGAAGAAAAGAAGGAAGAGAAGAAAGAGGAGAAGAAAATCTGGAGGACCCCTCCTGTCTTTGACCTGAGCGAGCTTGACTCGTAAATTTCTTTAGTCCTGCACTGCTTTTCCTTGCCTGTTTACTTTGTACTTGTGCTAATTTGTCCTTGTGCAGCCACTCCTCCAACGACTCCTCCAGTGATGGTGCTCGGGAGATGATGGGGGAGTCGAAAATCACGTTTCCTCCTCCTCAGACGGTGGCTACCTCTGAAGGCGCTGCTCCAGACCCTTCTCCGCAGGAGGTTCAGGTGGTTGCGCCTCAGAAGGCTGCAAGCGGACCTTCGGAGTCAACATCGGATCATGTGAGTAGTTCTGCCTCCTGCCACGGGGAAAGCCCCCGAGCATCTGTAAAGGAGTTTTGTTGTTTGTTCCCCATTCGGGTCTCGGGGGGAGCCCCCGAGCGTTTTCGTGTGTGTAGTTTGCTTCTGCTCTTTCTTTTGGGCATAGCCCCCGAGTCCTTCTCTTGACTAGTAGGTCTTTTTCCTGTAGCCTTTTGTGCAGGATGCCAAGCAGCTAGACTGGCGCTGGAGGCCAGCCTCAAACAGCTTCAAGGTACTTTTATGCCTTGATCTTTTCTTCTTCTTGTATTCTTGTCCTATTATCCGACGTTTGTATTATTTGAATGCAGAGGAGCACAACACCTCCCTTCGTGAGATTGATGCTCTCAAAAAGAGCCTCGGTCAAGCAGAAAATAAGGCCGAGGTCGCCGTTGGTGCGAAGGAGCGCCTCGAGCTGGAGCTGGCTACTGCGGCCGAGGATAAGGAGCGCCTGCAGCGGGAGGCCACGGACCACGAGGAGCAGCTTGCCACCACCACGGCTTCGCGCGAGAGAGAGGTGGCCGGCAAGATTATGGCGGCTGCCAAGGTTGTCTCGGGTGAGTATCTTCACCTGCCTCTTTTGATTTCCTTGTCTTTTTTTGTGGTGTTGTCGTTCATTCTTCTTCCTTGTTGTCTTAGATGTCGCAGGCATCGAGTTTGATCGCGATGCTCTGGAGCACGGGAGTGCTCTGGATGATGATGATGCGGCGGTCGAAGATCGCTACAGCACCGTCGTCAGCTCGCTTGCCAAGGCCAAGGAGGTCCTTGGGTGCTTCTACAAGGAGCTTGTCCCCAAGGGCGCGGCCCTTGATGATGTTGATGCCCTGGCGAAGGCACTGTCGGCCGAAGCACCTGCGGCGTACAAGCGCAAGCAGAAGGGCATTGGCGCATCCGTCGGGCTGGCAATGGCCTTGGCGGCTGGAGCGGAGCTGGACCTTCCCCAGGTCACTTCCCGGATGCCGACGACTGCTAATGGATCCGAGGTAGCCTTCGCTACCTATGCTGCTCGCTGTAAGCGTTATGGGTCGAAGCCGATTGATCATTGGCGATTCTGGCGAGCAGGAGGAAGCCAAGGCGAGGCAATCCGGCTCCGAGGCTACTCAGGGTGCCACGTCTTAGGCGCTGTAGCTGTAGGATAGTTGTAGTCTCTTTTGTTGTAATTATTTTGATGAACAAATCCTTGTGCCATGTAGTGGCTTTTGATGCACTTAATGAATTTGTTGAGTTATGTGCTCCTTCGTCTGCGTGTTCATGTCTTTGCCTTTCTGTTGATCTAGGGTCCTTCGTGTGCTGATCCCGTTGACACCTCGCCTGCGGCGCGGCTGCGACCATCCTTGGATGATTCGTCGCAGCTTGCGTTTCTTCGAGACCGTGTTCGTAGTCTCGAGAAAGAGATGCTGGGGGTGTGTGGCCATGCCGACGTTTGGAAGTCTAAGGCAGATCGAGGTGTTGCCAGAGAGGAGTACTTGATGGCAGAATTGCTTCGATTATCCGAGCAGCTTCAGTGTAAGTTTTTTGGGCTGTTGCCCATTTCTTCGGATGCGCCTGATGGCCTTGCCTCTTACTTTTTTGCAAGTATTTCAGGTGCTAACCTTGCTCCAAGGGAGGAGAAGGAGCGTGTTGCTGTTCGGGTCAATTGCTTGACTCAGCAGGACATGGAAGCCGGCGGGTTCTTCTGGATGGATCGTGACCGTGCCATGGTCCTTGCGACGGTGCAAGATCACGTTCACCAAGTATCGTGGGTGCTTCGTCAGGTGCAGACTTCACTCGCGTCGGTGCTGCATGTGATGTTTCCGCTGGATGCTGCACCTTCAACCCTCTCTGGTCTTCTATCGAAGTTTCGGAACGTGCATCATGTCAAGGAATTGGTGCGGCAGCAGCTCGTCGCAGGGGTGAAGGCTGCGTTGTCCCTTGTTAGGCTGCATCATCCTGATGTAGATCTGTCCGCTGTGGCGGCTGGGCCGCCCCTTCGGCCGGATGGTGGTGTGTGGGATATGCATCCGCATTATGCTGTTGTAAGGCAGTATGCCGAAGAGATCGTAGATCTGTTTGAGCAGCGTGCTCAGGTTATTCTTCAGAGTAGGTAGTACCTGTAAAAGAGATAGATGTAAAATTTGTATATATTTGACTGGGCGTGTTTTGCCCTTTGTTATAAAGGTTTGGTTGTTGTTTGAGCACGTAGTGCTTTGTTCGCATACGTGTCCTTTTCGTTAGCCTAACGTGGTCAGCTACTCAGGTGTACACGTGTTATCCTCAGTCGATGAAATCGTGAGGTGCGGGGAGCCCCCGAGTGCGTTTGTAGCATGGAGTAAAAGTGCGAATAGAAAACAAAATTTTGGGGCGAGGCACTTAGCTTTATTTATATCGTAATAGAGGAGGTACATTGTTCGGCTGGGTAGCCTTGGCTGAATAGCCTTATTGAAAGTAAAGGGGTAGGTATCTAGGGGTAGAATCGTAGTAGTTGTGCGACGTTCCATGGGTTGGAGTATGCGACTCCAGACTCCACGTGCTTGAGGCGATAGGCGCCACCTGGGATGACTTCGGTGATGATGTAGGGTACTTCCCATGGTGACTCGAATTTGTTCGGTCGCTCTTGCTTGAGTCGCAAGACGAGGTCTCCTTCAACGAAGGACCTTGGGCGCAGCCGTCGGCTGTGGTAGTTGCGGAGACTCTGCTGGTACACCGCTGATCGAGCTGCTGCTATGTCTCGTGCTTCATCGAGTGTGTCGACGACGTCTTCGAGTACAGCCGTGGATTTGGCTTCGCTATAAGCGATGACCCGGGGGGCCTGGTGGCGTACTTCGGCTGGTAGTACGGCTTCGGCTCCATGCACCATGAAGAACGGCGTGTAGCCGGTGGAGCTGTTTGGCGTGGTACGCAGGATCCATAGGACGGAGGGTAGCTCTTTCGTCCAGGCTCCGGCGAGTCGCTCGAGTGGGCTCATGAGGCGCTTCTTGATGCCAGCGCCGATTAGGACGTTGGCCTTTTCCACCTGCCCGTTCATTTGTGGGTGCGCCACAGAGGCGTATGTGATGTTGATTCCGAGGCCTTCACAGAAGTCTTGGAATTCTTTGGATATGAAGTTCGATCCATTGTCGGTGATGATGCTATGCGGTACGCCGAACCTGTAGACAATGGATTCAAAGAACTTGACGACAGTCTTGCCCTTTTGGTTAGTGACCGGCATGGCTTCGATCCACTTGGTGAATTTGTCGACTGCGACCAGGAGGTAGACGTGCCCTCCTTTCGAGGACCTTGGCAGTTTGCCGATCATGTCGAGGCCCCATTGGGCGAAGGGCCAGGCCAAGGGTATGGGCCTGAGCTCTGACTCGGGTGCGTGTGGTTTGTCGGCAAACCTTTGGCACCCTTTGCATCTTCGGACGATGTCTTTTGCGTCGTTCATGGCCGTTGGCCAGTAGAATCCAGCTCGTAGAGCTTTGGCGACAAGGGAGCGACTGCCTGCGTGATGGCCGCAGATGCCCTCATGGATGTCTTGAAGTATGGTTTTCCCGTCACCGATGGTGACGCATCTTTGTAGTACACCCGAAATGCTGCGCTTGTACAGCTCGCCATTGATGATGGTGAAGGCTTTTGACCGGCGAGATATGCGCTGGGCATCTGTCGGGCTATCAGGTAGTTCTCCGTTTATCAAGTACTGGAGGTATGGCCGTGTCCTGGTTTCTTTGACTGCCATGACCTGCATTAGGTTGACCACGGCGACTTCTGTGTCCAGTTTTTTGGGTCCTTCGTGTCCTTCGGGTAGCATAGCCCCCGAGTGTTCTGCTTCTTCTGGTGATCCCTTGGGGAATTTCTGCTTGATGGATGGCACGCAGATCTGTTCGAGGAACACACCTGGTGGCACCCTTGCGCAGGTGGAGCCGATGTTGGCGAGTCTGTCGGCCTCCTCGTTGCTTTCTCTTCCAACATGCCAAAGCTCGCAGCCGTCAAATTCTCCCTCGAGTGAGTTGTAGAGTGCGCGGTACGCGATCATGTTTTCGGCGTGTGCGTCGCACTCATTCATCGTCTTTTGGACGACGAGGTTGGAGTCACCGTAGATGACCAGGCGAGTTGCACCGCAGATCTTTGCCATCCTCATGCCGTGGATGAGGGCTTCGTATTCGGCCTCGTTGTTGGAAGCTCGGAATTTCATCCGAAGGACGTACTTCATCCTGTAAGCCTGCGGGAGGTCAAGATGACCCGGCTCCGCTCGACTTCGGCTTGGAGCTGTCGAAATGCATCGTCCATGACTGCGATATGTCTGGGGTGTCTGGCAGCTGCAGCTCCATCCATGTACAAGGAAGTCCGGGAGGACCTGAGACTTGATTGTGAGTCGCTTCTCGTAGATGATGTCTAGGGGTGACAGCTCGATGCCCCACAGGGCCACGCGTCCTGTGGCCTCCGGGTTGTTCAGGATGCTGTTCAGGGGTGCTTCGTTGACGACCATCACCTGGTGCTCCTGGAAATAATGGCTCAATCGACGAGCCGTCATGAACACGCCGTAGGGGAGTTTCTGGTAGTGAGGGTACCTCTGCTTTGTTGGCGTCAATACCTCGCTGAGGTAGTAGATTGGGCGTTGGACCCCGTGGGTCTTACCTTCTTCGGGTCGCTCGACCACCAAGACCAGTGCTTACCACGGTGTGTGGCTGCTATGTACTGTGATGGGGCTCGCGCTCTTTTGGTGTAACCAAGGCAGGCGAGGTGGAGAGCAACGCCAGATCTTCTTCGAATGCATCATCCACTTCGGGTGTCCATTCGAATTTGTCTGCCTTGTGTAGTAGCTGGTAGAATGGCAGGGCTTTCTCGCCCATGCGGCTGATGAACCTGCTCAATGCCGTTATTCGTCCTGCGAGCTGCTGGACACCCTTGAGATTCTTCGGTTTCTCCATGGTCATTATGGCCCGTATTTTCTTTGGGTTCGCCTCGATCCCCCGCTGGGAGATGAAGTAGCCAAGCATCTGACCCGATGGGATGCCGAAGGCGCACTTTTCGGGGTTGAGCTTGATCCTGTAGCAGTCGAGATTATCGAACATCTCGCGGAGATCGTCGATGAGTGTTCTCGCCTCCCTGGTTTTGATGACTATGTCGTCGACATAGACTTGGACATTGCGACCGATCTGTTCGTGCAAGCATGCCTGCATGCACCGCTGGTACGTGGCACCTGCGTTCTTTAGCCCGAAAGGCATTGTGTTTTAGCAGAACACTCCGAACGGCGTGATGAACGCCGTTTTCTCTTGGTCTTCGACCTTGAGTCGAATCTGGTTGTAGCCTGAGTAGGCGTCGAGGAAGGAGAGTTTCTCGCATCATGCGGTCGAATCGATGATCTGGTCGATCCAAGGAAGAGGGAAGTGATCCTTTGGGCAGTGCTTGTTCAGCGACGTGAAGTCCACGCATATCCGCAGGATGTCTGTGTCCTTTTTGGGGACCATCACTGTATTGGCGAGCCACTCGCTTTCTTTAATCTCTCAGATGAAGTCTGCAGCGAGTAGTCTGTTGATTTCCATCCCGATGGCTTGACCCGGCTCGGATCTCCGGATGGGACTTGACGGGCTTGGTGTTTGGGAAGACGTTTAGTGCGTGCTCGGTGAATTTCCTGGGAACTCCTGGCATGTCCGCAAGACACCAGGCAAAGATTTCCCAGCGCTCATGGAGGAATTCGACGAGCACGCTTTCCTATGCGGGGCTGAGATCGTTAGCGATCAGCGCCGTCTTGGAGGCATCCATCGGGTGGACCTGCACCTTCTTTGTGTTGACGGTGGAGTCAAAAGACATATCAGGTGCATTTTGTCGTGCGACTGGGGGTGCCCCGTTGTCCGTCACCTCGCGGAGCCTTACGAGCTCCTCCTGCATGCCGAATGACTGGGAGATTTTGTTGAAGTCCACATGGTGGTCCGTCGGGTGAAGCTCCGGGGCCGTGATGGCGCCAGGTCCTGGCATCTTGAGTAGCAGGTACGCGTAGTGTGGTACGGCCAAGAACCTTGCGAATGCTACGCGCCCGAGGATGGCGTGGTATTGTGATGGCCAGTCCACCACTTCGAATTCGAGCCACTCGCATCAGAAGTTGTCCGGCTTGCCGAAGATGACGTCGAGCCATATTTTTCCCAGGGGGAATATGCCCTTTCTTGGGACGATGCCGTGGAACGTTGTGTCTGATTGTTCCAGGCTGCATAGCGGGATCCGCATTGCTGCTAGAGTGCTTGCGAACATCAGGTTGATGCCGCTGCCGCCGTCCATGAAGACGTGGCTCATCTCAAAACCTCCGATCTGCGCCTCCAGCACCAGGGCAGCATGACCTGGGCGAGGGATCTGGCAAGGGTGATCCGAACGGCTGAACGTGATGCAGGACTCCGATCCGCTGAGGTACTCAGGGATGGCGGGTGGAGTTGTCACGGCCAGGTTGATCTGACAGGTGATTTTCTTCTGCACCCTATTCATTGGGCACCCCTTCTGGATCATCAGTGCTCCTTTCGGCGGGGGATACCCGTGCCCAGCGTTGTTCTGTGCTGGTGCGACCGGTTGGTTCGGGCCTCCTACGGGTGGCGGTGGAGGAGCTCCATGCGCTATCTCTCCTGGTGCGGGTGCGTTCCCAAATCCAGGGGTGGAGCTTGCTGCCTCATCTGAACCATGCTTTCGCTGAGCTTTTGGAACTCGCGGCAGTCCTTGAGCATGTGCTTGCCTTCTTCTTACCATCCTGCTTGTCGATGTAGAAGTGGATGGTGCATGGACCCGACAATTTTTCGTATGCCGAGGGTCCGTTGTCGCGACTGCGGCGCTGCCATGACTGCGTTGGGCATCCTCCATCACGAAAGTTGCCTCCGCGGTATCCGCCGCTGTTGCGCTTGGCATCGTTGCGGCGATCGGCGTAGCTGGCCGCGACCATGTCGGGTCCATCGCGATCGTCGTAGACTCGCGGTCTCCTCTTGTTACAGCGCTCACGTCGTCGGTCGTAATCGTCCTCTTCCTCCGATTGTGCCCAGTGGACGGAATCTTCGCCGTCGGCCCACCTGTTGGCGATGTCCATGAGGTGGTCGAGTGTCTTGGGATTGACTCGCCCAAGTTCCTCCTTGAAGTCCTGGCGCTTGACGCCGTCCTTGAAGGTGTCGATGGCACTTTATTCGGAGATGTGCGCCATGGAGTTTTTGGTGTTGGACCCGTGTAGTATGTACGAGCAAATGGATTCGCCCGTTCGTTGAGTACAGGCTCGCAACTGCTCGATCGAGGCGAGCCTCTTGCTGGTGCCTTTAAAGTTTTGGATGAAACTGTAAGCCAGCTCCTCCCAGCTTCGGATGGATCCTGAAGATAGGTACGCTAAGCGGATCCAGACTCTTTGTCACTGCGGTGAAGGCATTGCATGGCGGTTTCCTTGTTTCCACCGTGCAGCTTGACGGATGACAGGTGGTCGCTGAGCCATGCCTTGGGGTCCTGTGTGCCGTCGAACTTTGGAGTATCCGAAGGAAGCTTGAAATTTCGTGGCATCCGTGTCCTTCGAACAGATCTGCTGAAGCACCGGGCTCCGCAGAGTTCTCCTTCGTCTTCGTCCATCTCGGATTCAGACGAGCATGCGCGCTTGGCTCGCGCTTTGTCGATTTTGCGCTGTGTGAGTGCGTCTCTGGCATTGTAATTGCGGTTGCGATGACGCGAGCTCTCGTGCCTTCGAGGAAGGTCATGGTCCTCCTCTTCGGATGAAGGAGTGGGGATGCGGTCAAACCTGACCATAGCTTTCTTTTTCGGCTCCGCAGGAGCTTATTGATGGAGCGCAGCTCCGACGAGTCCGAGCCTGGTGAGTGCAGACTTGTGCATGGCTCTTTTCGGGTCCCCCTCCGGAGGTGGGTGGGACGCGAGGTACACAGTGGCTGCCATGATCGCAGCTTGCGGTGTCTTCGGGATGATGTTGCCGTCGGCATCCATCTCCATGAAGGATGCGTGGAGGGTTCGGGTCACCTCACGGCGCTCCATGGGGTCCATGTTCTCCGTCCGGGAGCGGTGCTTGTTGTCGTGGTTGCCATTCGAGCTGGAGCCGATGCCCATGGCGGAGAGCGCAGCTCGTCGTGCGCTGGACTCCGAGGCTTCTTGCTTGCGTTTGTCAAGCACCTCTTGCATCTTGACCTGTTTCTTGTGCTCCTCGATCAGGAGCAAATGGTATGCCATCAGCAGGTCCCATGAGGCGTCTGCAGGAAGGATCGTGCTCACCGCCACGGCGGCGCGTGCCTGGGCCCATCCTTCTTTGCTAAGCTCGGATGACATGGCCGGTGTTATCCCCTTCGGGTGGGGGAACTGGCTTCTTCTGTTCCCGCCGTTTCGGTCCTGCGGGTTAGGTGGCGGGTTGGCCGTTTGCTGATCCACGTCGCCCTGGATGACTACGGCGCATTGGTAGCGCTCGTAGATTGGTCCGCTGCTGTCGCAGCTTTCGGATCCGGAACCGTAGGTCCCTTCATCCGATGGCGGATCGCACATATCGGAGTTGCAGCTGCTGCTGTCGTATGACTCATCTGTTGATGATGATGTGCGTAGCACAGGATGTGGGGCCCATGAAGCGGGCCTGATTGATGGTAGGGGCACCCGCTCTGGGAGGCGGAGGGTGCCAGTTTGCCCCACCTGGAAGCATAAACTCCCAAACAGGATCTCGAGTCCATCGCCTACGGGCTCGAAGTCCTTCATGGTGGTCGGTGAGTGGGCGGTGAAGTCGAAAGCGCCGAAGAGGAGGTGGCTCTCCGTCGCCGCAGAGTTGTAGATCGCTCGGGTTGGGACCGTCACGATCACACAATCAGCATCCCCAGTTCCCACAGACGGCGCCAATTGACGAGGTTTGATCTCGTCAATGCCCATTGTTATGGACTTGGGTTTTGGAGAAGATGGGGATGCTAGATATCGCGGAACGGTTAGCAAACAAGCAACACGGGACACGAGGTTTACCCAGGTTCAGGCCCCCGGAGGGAAAACCCTACTCCTGCTTGTCTGCTCTTGATTACGGCGGAACCAGTGATTACAGGGGTGCGCAGCTGCAATCTGGCGTGGAGGTGCGTATGCGAAAGTATGAGAGAGAGAGAGATATAGGTCATGCCCTCCTGGCCTTTATATAGACTTAGGAAGGTCCTAGGCACAGATCTAGTCGGTTACAGGTTCTAGGGTTTACCCCTTTGAATTTCCTATCTACTCTAGTCTTGCTCTCCAAGGACCCGAAGGCGTCATGGGCCTTGACCACCCGAAAATCTTCATGGGCTGGCGTATATTTGCCGTGGGCCTTCCTTGGGCTGGACCAGGTATGCTGAGATCATGTACCCACGGGGTATAACCATGTCACGTAGTACTTTTGATAAATAAGAGTGTCGAACCCAACGAGGAGCAGAAGGTGTTGAGAAGTGGTTTGGATCAAGGATTCACTATAAATACTGACAAACGGATTTTTAGGGGTTTTTGGTAATACAGATAAATAAAGTGCGAGTAAATAAAAGACAATAATAATAATTGCAGCAAGTGTCCCAATCCTTTCTTTAGCAAAGGACAAGCCGGTTGTATTACTTAAGATGACCAAACGTTCTCGAGGACACATGGGAATATTGTCAAGTGCTTTCGCTTCATATAGTTGATTAATCTTCTTTGGTTGGAGAAGTGTTGTGTGGGTGAACCTATGAATATGTACTGACATTACTTGGACTAATACATACTTGTGATTATACCCCTTGCAAGCATCCACAACTACAAGAAAGTACTCCCTCCGATCCTAAATAAGTGTCGCCATTAAGATAGAAACCAAACCATAGCATTAAACTCTTAGATCCTACACTCCCTCGTGCAATGGTTTCCTAACGGGGGTTTAGGTTTCTATCACTCCGGCAACCCCACAATTAGTAGCCAAATACACAATGCATTTCCCTAGTCCCATAAAGGTGAAGTATCATGTAGTCGACGTTCACATGGATCCACTAGAAGAATAGCACCACAACTTAAATATCAAACCATTAAATATCTCTCAACACAATTCCACTACTAACAACATGACTCCTCCCATGTCCTTAAGAACTAAACGAACTACTCATGAGACATTATATGGATCAAGATCAGAGATGAAATAATGATAAGTAACAATCTGAACATGAACAATAATCCAATGGTTCCACTCAATAGCATCAACTACAACAAGTAATCAACACTAGGAAAGTTTCCCCTAAGAACTATGCAAGATTCAACCCAATTGTTATAACGGTACAGAGTGGTGGTACTGGTGCTAGTGGAGATGATGGTGAATATGATGATGATGATCCCGATGAAGTCTAGCTTGATGATGGTGTTGATGGTGACGATCTTCCCTCTCCGTGAAGGAATTTCCCCGATAGATTTCTGCCTGCCGGAGAGCTCTTTCTCTCTCTGTAGTTTCCGCCCCACAGAGGCGGCGGAATCTTTCTGTGGTCGCCCCCCGAGTCTTAGGGTTTCGGGAGGATTATATACTCTAAAGGGTGATGCCAGAGGTGGGCCAGGGTGGCCACACCACCTGGTGGTGCGGCCCAGGGGGACCCATGCCAGGGGGTGGTGTGGGCCCCATGTGGCCCATCTCCACTCCTCCTTCTGGCTATCTTCGTCTTCTAGAAAAATAGGAATTTCTGTATATTTTCTAGGATTTTTTATCTTCGAAAATATTGCATCTGGACAGTGTTTTTTCTATCATAATCCTGACTCCAGCGGTTCATCCTCCAAAAGTCATCAATCATGCAAAAATAGATGAAATAACATAAGTATCATCTCTTAATAAGAAATATATCAATGAGTAACAGTAAATTATGATATAAAATAGTGATGCAAAATGGACGTATCATAGACCTAGGTTTATCAAATCCTTGGGAAGTAGAAAGAAAAGTGAGATTACCTTAACGGACCTTCGAGAGTTTTAGAATTCCTATTGCATTTTCACTGGACCAAGAGTTTGCGATCTTGTTGTTGTTGATGATGGGGAGAGAGGGCCTAGGGTCTTCGGTTTTCACCAGTAGTTGTGTAAAACATCTAATGGGAATAATAGATAATAATAAAGTACTCATGTAATTGTTAGAGCAAGATAATTATATGTGGGCAGTGCATCCATAAATGTTATCACCTCCGTAACCGCTTATGGCAATAACCTACTAGTATCATCCATGGAAGAAAGAGAACTAATGATATGCATAATGATGTTACCGTTAATCCCAAGTAAGTTCCTCACGTACAGTCATACTACCCTTTGTGTCACTGGGGTTCCTATCCTGCAGACCAGTCGTTACTCACACTCCCTTTACCTGGATCAATCCTCGGGGCCTTGGGTACCTGACAAGTCCTTAGATTGAGGCGAGAGAGGGTACTATAATAATCATGCCATACAACCTAATACATGATCCCATCTATGATAAATAACATGCACAAAACCTACATGGCTAGGCCGAAGCCCTTAGCCCAAGGAGAATTAATCACACATAGAGATGAAATCGACAATCATAAACATTGTAATAGAGATCATAGAGTTGATAACAAATAGTCTTACAATATCACCAATTGGAGATGAGATCTACTATTACAAGTAGTGGAAGATGGCTATGGTGGTGGAGAAGGGTTTAAAGGTTTAGATCTAGATCTATTCCTCCGGCGTGGCGACATGGACAATTGAGGATGAAAGAAGTGATGTTGTGGAGTCGGGGGGCGGCTGTTTCTCGTCACTTGAAGGCTCTTTTTATAGGGGTCCCTTCACGAAAGTTGTTCTGTGTAACCTAAGGAGGTCGATGCCAACTATACGGCCACAACTATACGACAGCAGGCCGTATAGTTGGTCGTTAAACTTGCAGACGCCTCCTCACGGCTCCTGGTTTCTTTGGAGTGTTGGAAATCTTGTATCTTTGGCATTTATATAGTGATTCCCTTCATAATACGTCATTATCTGCGTAGGCAAAAATAACAAGAAAGGATGGCATACCCCTCTGATTATTAGGCATCAGTGGCAGGAAATAAAGAGATATTTCATCAAATATATGAATAATATCTAGTTTAAATGCAGATGTGGATGGCTATATTTCACAGCCATCATCCTCCCACTTATCTTTTCACAAAAAATTCCTTCTAAAGAAACTTGACGTTCTAAGCGACAAACACTTTTGTCTTCGTTGTTATGGAGGAATACCCAACTGTTATTTGAAATAACATACAAATATATGCTCATCTATCTTTGGTTGTAAACATTTTACTTATGCCTAGCATACCAAAATTTTAAGAAAAGACAACATGGGTTTTATCCCAAACCATAACTTATATGGTGTCATTTCAACGGATCACTATGGTGCTCTTTTCAGTGTAAAATCGGTAGTCACTAAAGTTTTTTTTAATATTTTAAGATATAATAGCAGTTTTATAACTTACACATTTAATCTTACCATGTTAAACAAAGTTTCATTACATATCTCGAGCACTCCATACTCGTATGGTGTTTCAGGAAATGCAAATCCATGGAACGATTCCTCAAATCTTAGGTGTTATGCTAAACTTGTAACTCAAATATCTTCCTTTATGATCCAATCATAAACTATTTATTTTCTTGTTACAATGATTTTCCACTTCATCTTGAAAGTCTTTGAACATTTTCAAATATTTCAAACTTCTTCCTTACTAAGTAAATATACACATATATTCACTCAAATTTCCGGAGAAAGCATATGAAGTTGAAACCCATCGCCCATGACTACACATAATGGACTACATACATCAATATATACAAATTCCAATAAGTTAGTCATTCGTTCTTCTAGGCCTTTGAACGAAGTTTTAATTATCTCCAGGAAAGTCTCACAAGCGTTATTTGATCAAAATCAAAAGACTCCAAAATTCCATCAACATGGAGTTTCTTCTTGTTTCCTTTCCAATATAATTTAAACGGCGATGTCACTTCTTAAGTGATCTTTCAATCATTTGTCTTTCAACATTTTTAGCATTAGTTTTATGGACGTGATTTATCCAACCATATTTGTAAATCATCCATATTTTATGGATTACGGCAGTTATTTGAACAACCCTTTTGTTCTCAAAATACCTGATCGAAATAAAAATTATTGAAACAAATCTTGAAGGTAAGCTTTGATGTTAATGAGCAACACAACAACACTTTGTTTGTTTTCAATGAACACATATTTTCTTGCTGGTTACTTAGGCCATTGCAATACATGAATTGTGTTATTCTGTATGACATTTCACACCAACCAATTTGGTATCCAATACCCAAAACAACATTGTTTAACAAGCAAAGAATACAACCATAACATGTATAACATCTATATACTTATGCTGGATAATTCCAGTCTCTTTCATTTCTGCCAAATATTTTTGAGATTCTCTTTCAGCATTTCCTTTTCCGTTTTAGAATAATATATCAACACCAACAGTGGCGCCATACAAATGACACATAGTCCAAAGCATGTATAATCAAATACTAATATATTTCAACTTGCACTTTTGGAGTAGATCACCATCATCAAATGTTTGGCATTCTTTCTAATTCCATTCTTTAGTAATCTTTTAGTGTAGTAAATATTTTACCTACATCTTTTATTCATCCTTATCATGACAATTTTCATGATCAAGCCGATTTAGCTTATAACGGTGAATCGCAAGTATAATGTTGCTTTCCAAAACCTTTTGGAGGATTAGGACGAGTAGCGTCTCCAACCTTTGCAAATTCTCATTAAATATGAGAACATATATTTTGCCAAATTATACTCTATCATGTTGCAACCAAAACATTGTTTCAGATGTCACAATATCTTCCACACGTGATGGTTTCTGAAACAATTCTTTCAACTCGTAGATAACCTTGATATTAAAACAATATTTTGAATATCAAGAATCATGGAAACAAACATGATACTTTAGATACTAACACTGAAATTGTTACTCTTGATTTAATACTAATTATTAAACTTCACTGAGTAATTTGAGTTTGCTAAATGTTTGCAATAGGACTTTTAAACTTTAGATTAACACTCAAAACAATACGATACCAGTTCATAAAGTAACTACCCAGAATGCTATAGTTCTATTATCTCAATTATAACTAAGCGTGAGGTGGTGAGCGGATGCCAATGACTACAACAATTATGCAAATTAACTTTGATTTAATTTATGATAAAATTGTGTTCGACTTTTAATCATACTGTTGAACTCCCACTCAAAGAAACATCCCTCGAGTTGTTTTGGTGATTACACGAACCAAATCCACTACACCAAGTCCGATCATCACGAGAGATGATGTAGCTTTAAAGGCGAAAAATCAACATTTCATCATATCATCCATATGACTCATGCTTTACCTCTAAGTATTCCGTGTTTCGAGGCCATGTCTGTACATGCTAGGCTCATCAAGGTTAACCTTAGTATCCACATATGCAAATCTGGCTTGCACCCGTTGTATGCACACGTAGAATCTATCACACCCGATCATCACGTGATGCTTCGAAACGATGAGTCTTAGAAACGGTGCCTACTAAGTACGAACACTTTATTATTTGATATTTAGTGAGAGGGATCATCTTATAATTCTACCATCGCAATCTAAGCAATACAAGATGCATAAAAGGATTAACATCACATACAATTGATGACCCACAAGTATAGGGAGTGTATCGTAGTACTTTTGATAAATAGGAGTGTCGATCCCAACGAGGAGCAGAAGGTGTTGACTAGTGGTATGGAGCAGGAAATCTCTGTAAATACTTAGCAAACGGATTTTTAGGGGTTTTCTGATAAAGCAACAAAACAAAGTGCAAGTAATAAAGACAACGAACAAACACAGCAAGTGGCCCAATCCTTTTTTAGCAAAGGATAAGCCGGTGGAAATACTTATAAGGACCAAACGTTCTCGAGGACACATGGGAATTCTGTCAAGTGCTTTCGCTTCAAATAGCTGAGTACTCTTCGTTGGTGTTGTAAGTGTTGTGTGGGTGAACCTGTGCTAATGTACCGAACTTACTTGTACTAATACATACTTGTGATTAAACCCCCCGCAAGCATCCGCAACTACAGGAAAGTAATTAAGATATAAACCTAACCATAGCCTTAAACTCTGAGATCCTACGCTCCCTTATGCAATGGTGTCCTAACGGGGGTTCAGGTTTCTGTCACTCCGGCAACCCCACAATTAGTAGCCAAATACACAATGCATTCCCCTAGGCCCATAAATGGTGAAGTATCATGTAGTCGTCGTTCACATGACACCACTAGAAGAATAGCACCACAACTTAAATACTAAACCATTGAATAATAACTCAACACAAATCCACTACTAACAACATGACTTCTCCCATGTCCTTAGGAACTAAACGAACTACTCACAAGACATCATATGGATCAAGATCAAAGATGATATGGTGATGGATAACAATCTGAACATAAACAATAATCCAATGGTTCCATTCACAAGCATCAACTACAATAGTAATCAACGCCGGAAAAGTTTTCCCTAAGAACTAATGCAAGATCCAACACAATTGTTACAGTGGGATGGGGTGGTAATGATGGTGCTGGTGGTGTGGATGATGATGATCCCGATAAAGTCTAGCTTGATGACGGTGTTGATGGCGACGATCTCCCCCCTCCGGGAAGGAATTTCCTCGACAGAAATCTATCTGCTAGAGAGCTCTTTCTCTCTCGGTGTTTTTCGCCCCGTAGAGGCGGCGAAATCTTTCTGTGGTTGCTCCCCTAGTATTAGGGTTCCGTGAGGAAGATATAGGCGAGAGGGCGGAGTCGGGAGCCGGCCAGGTGGGCCACACCTGTCCTAGGCGCAGGGCAAGGTGGGCCCGCGCCTAGGGGGTGTGGGCCCCTTGTGGCCCAGCTACGCCTCCCCTTCTGGCTTCCTCCGTCTTCTGGGAAAATATAATTTCCAATATTTTTCTGGTATTTTTCTGATCTTCGCGAAATTGCATCAAAACACCTCTTTTTCCATCAGAAACGTGACTCCGGCAGTCCATCCTCCAAGAATCATCCAACATGCAAAAACAGAGGAAAAGACATAAGTAACACCTCATAATAAGACATATATCAATGAATAGAGGCAAATTATGATATAGAATGGTGATGCAAATTGGACGTATCAACTCCCCCAAGGTTAGACCTTCACTTGTCCCCAAGCGAAAACTAAGCTCAGTAAACATGTCCATAGGTTTATGGAGTGAAGTGTCGATAAAAGAATACGGACAAGAAGCATCACACTTACCATTACACAACTCATAGAAGAAAGCAACTCACCATTATATAACTTAGCTTGCAACAAGTACATGAGTCACAATAGCGATGCATAAAGATAAATCATAATTGGAACTGGAAAACTTTGTTCCTGGTCAGAGAACAGTTGGCAAGCAGTTTCACAAAAATCTTTTTGTAGAAGTTTTATAATAGGAGCACTCTTTGCTCAAAAAGGTTTTTCACAATGAAGGCTTCAAAGTAATACTCAATAGATAAGAGTCTTGTGAAGACAAGGAAGATAGAGAACATGATTGAATAAATCACCACATGAATGCTTGCAACACAACAACTCAAATGCTTGCTGGAGATGGAGAGGAAGTAGGTTTACTGACTCAACTTAGAAATAGGAGAAAGGTCCCTTCATAGAGGGTAGCAGGGATTTCAAGTCATAAAGAGCTTCCAAAAGATTATGGTACTTACTAGCTTTAAGCCCTCATTGCCCCTATCATAGGCATCTTGAGATGATTAAGGTTAAAGTGAACAAGGATGGAGTATATGCTTGACGAAATATAAGTTGACAATCTCATGTCCCTTGAGTAGGAGGGTCGCTCCTCATGCTACTCAACTTTAGTTACCGGTAATTTCTTGTCATTGTAAGTACATGTGTATCATAAAGAACCGCCAACGGGGTACCCCTTGCACATGGTACAAGAGATATCCCATAACCAAAATGACAAGGCAAGCAGACAATGAGCATCTCAGCGATCTTTTTATTTACTATGTGCATAGCTTTTTATTGAGGATGCTTCATAGAATGCTCATTATGGTGATGCTGCAAGTTTCCACCATGATTAGGCATGGCTTAGGCTAGCGGCCCAGGCGTTTCTCTAACACACATATATCACTCCATGGACTTACAAGTTCCCTCTTTATTTCACACCGTCGACATCCGCAAACAAAAGAGCATAATATCAACCGTGTACAACATACATGTGCAATGTTGAAAGCATTCCCCGTGACAGCACGGTTCTACTAATCCTAACGTATAGATGCAAGCATATACAACTTCGATGACACAATGGTTCAAGTATATTAGGGGCAAGAAAATAAGGTGTGCCATCAAGTTCGTGAGAGCTTTACTAACTAGTTTTCACATAACAAAATACATTTTAATTCAAAAGATAGATGAAGCTTGAGAATTTTCTTGGAATAGCAATAGTGCTAATAGGTAGATATGGTGGACACAAATGGCAAAGGTTTTGGTTCAAAGGGATTGGAAACATGAGAAGTAAGCCTTCTCAAAACAGGTTTTTGGCTAGCAAGGCTGGGAAGCAAGCAAAAGAGTTGAAAGAAACAAGCAAACCTACAAGTGATAAAGCCAAACATGCAATCTTTCTTGAAGACACAAAAGATCTTAAATAAAGAATACTAAGCTTATGAGCCAACAAGAAAGAAAATAAATGATACAAAATACCTGTAAGATTTTTCTCTTTTCTTTCAAACCTCAAAAAGTGTTGCTACTAACCAGAGCTCGGTTTGCCAAAACCAATTTAGATTTACTTGATGCTCCCAAAGTGATGCCAATACTGATCAACAAGATCAATCATATAATAGAGATTGCAAACTAAAATAAGAAGTGCAAAAAGTAAAAGATGAAACTTCTCATTAATTTTCCATAAAGGCACTCACACCAAGGGATACATAGATAATCAATTAAAGGAGAGATACTTCCACATGCAAACCAACCTATAAGATAACTCCTCTACCAAAGACATGAATCCACTAAAAAGGTAAAAGATAAAAGATAATGATGTGATACCGCGGCACTCCCCCAAGCTTGGAACAAGTCAAGGGGATGCCAAACCTGATGAAGAATTACTCCTACGGTGGTGGTGGTGTTCCCTTGTTTAGGGTCAGAAAACCCTCTAGCATCTCACGAAGCCTGTCATTCTCCTCTTGAAGTATATCCACCTTCATCCTCAAAGCACGGTACTTATCACAAAACTCGGCAGTGGTTTGAAGGGCTTCCACTGCCTCAGGGCAGGATCTCAAGTCTGGAACAGAGGCTATGATCCCCTGCATGTTACGAGAAAAAGCAAGTCCAGTGTTAATTGCTCCTACAAAAGTAGGTTTCCTTGCCCTTGACCTGCGGCGGTTTGTTCCTCCAACTTTACTTCCTCCACGGGCTTCTTGCCTTTGTCATTGGCAGAGACCATGGTGCTCTAAACTTGAGAAGATTTCCTGACAGAAACAGATCGAAACGAAAACATGACGAGAACACGATATACAAACCTCGGGGGATCCATGGGGTTATATATTACGAAGTTTCAATGCATAAGGAAGGTACTGATATGAAAACGAGGCGAAGACGGAGCTCGGGGGGCTTACACCCCCTCCAGGCGCGGCCAGCTGGGGCCCGCGCCTAGGGTGGGTGTGGCTGCCCCGGCCTCCATTTACTCCTTTGTTTAGTTTTGTAACCTTCCACATGTATTAAAAACATAAAAAAATATAAAAGATTAGGCTTTCACGAACCTTCTGTTTTCACCACTTTTACCTATTCAAAGACGAACTCTGCAGACTCCTTTTCTCCTTCTCCTGGAAATTCCTTTTCTCACAAGGCAATACACAAACTTCAGTGACAACATTAGTGTAAGCAAAAACAATAAACCTTTAGGTACACACTTCAACTGAAATCCATCAAAACAAAGGCTTATGTGAGAGGCAAATGCAAATGATAACAGAAATCTGTCAAAACATACCAGCAGGTAAAGATTGTTTTTTTTGAAAACCTTCTGTTGCTCAAATCAAAAAGTTCAAAACTAATGAAAGTTTGGTAACAACTTGGAGAACAAGCTCAGAAAAATACAGCTCCATCCATCGTACTGAGATCCCTCACGAATTTTTACAATGCAGCACAAAAATCTGTCCCAGGACAGCCACTTTTCACAACTCCCCCACTTCTCAAAAGTAGTTGAACTTGACACAAAAACCAAAACAAAAAAGGATAAGGAGCGGTTATTACTGAAGTAATAACTTCCAAGACTCAACCAAACTCTTGGGTTATCTCCCAACAAGTACTTCTCTGTAATGCCTTTAAGTTAGGCTTGAGAGTTTCAAAGATGCTCACTTAGGAGATAAATATTTGAAGTGAAAGAGAGCATCAAGAAGCAAATAACCAACACATTTGAGTCTAACCCACTTCCTATGCATGGGGGTATCATGAGAAAACAAATTGTTGAAACAAAAAGTCATTAGCATAGGAAGACAAAACAAATGCAACTCCAAAGCTTTCAACATAAAACGGAGAAACTTGACATTATTGAGATGCATAAAACCATGTTTCCCTCTCTCATAATAACTTTCGGTAGCACTTTGAATAAATTTGACAATATAACTGTCACAAGAAACAACTCTATCATCGGAATGAGCATACTTACAGTCATCAAAAAGAGGCCCAAGGTCATAAACTGGGTCAATAGAAGCAAGTTGTTCCATCCTAAAATCTTTATTAGGCAAGCTGTTTTCACAAGGAGCTTTAGCAAATTTGGAAAAGTTAAACTCATAAGAATCTCCATCAAATTTAGTTAAAACTTTTTCCTTCTTACAATCTATAATAGCCCCACAAGTGTTCAAGAAAGGTCTACCAAAAATGTTAGGACAAGTTTTACTTGTTGCTGAATTAAGCACTAGAAAATCAGTAGGATACTTAATCATACCACAAAGAACCTCCACATCACTTACAATACCAATAGGGCAAATGGTTTCCTTATTAGCAAGGTGAATAACCACATCAATGTCCTCAAGCTCACAAGGACCAATTTCATGAATAATTTCCTTGTAAAGCTCATAAGGAATAGCACTAGAACTAGCACCAATATCACATAAACCATAATAGCAATGATCACCAATTTTAATAGAAAACACAGGAACACTAGTTTTTATAGCTTTTCTAGGATGAGAGACAATATTAGAAGCGTCTTCACAGAAGACAATGTGCTCATCCTCTATATTTCTAGCGTCAAGATCTTTCACAATGGCTATCACAGGTTCAATATTCAATTGCTCATCAGGCTCCACAGTTTTCTTAGTACCTTTATTATTCGCACTAGTAATCATATAATACTCCTTTACCTTAGCTGGGAAAGGTATTTTCTCAACATAAGGTTCAGGCACAATATGATTAGTAGTACAAACTTCGGTGCTTCTAACAGGAACATGACTAACAACATCTATATAAGGTGCATGGTACTTATTCCACTTCTTTTTGGGAATTTCTATGTAAGAGGCAAAGGCCTTAAAACAATTGGCAATACTTTGGGAATCCAGACCAAACTCATTACTAATATCACAGAAGTTATCAGTTCCCATAAAAGATTTAATGCATTCATAATCATAATTTATACCTGACTTTCTTCCTTTGTCATTCTCCCAAGCTTCAGTGTTCTCTTGAATACGGTCTAGTAGATACCATTTAGCTTCTTCCTTCATACGTGTGAATGATCCAGCACAAGAAGCATCTAGTAAATCTTTATCATGAAGAGAAAGCCTAGCATAAAAGTTATTGATAATAATATTGTTAGGGAGTTCATGAATAGGACATTTAAGCATTAGTAACTTCAATATCCCCCAAGCTTGAGCTGTACTCTCTCCATCACGAGGCCAAAAGTTATATATCAGATTCCTGGGAGGATAGAATTTAGAATAAAAGAGAGAAGCCATTTCCTCCCATTCCATGGATTGTCCATTCTTCAGCAGCTTATACCATTCTTCAGCTCTCCCTTTCAAGGATATAGAGAGTAACTTCTTCTTCACCTGTTCAGTTGTGATACCTGCACACTTAAACAACCCACATAATTTATGGATAAAAAGCAAGTGATCACCAGGGTGGACAATTCCATCCCCAAAATAATAATTATCCATAACACGGTCAACAATACTTGTAGGTATATTAAAAGGATCTATCTCAACAGGCGGTGGTTCATCTACTACCCTAACAGTGGTAGTAGTTTTCCCAAATAGAAAACCAAGTGGGTGATCCATATTGGAAACAAAGTAACAAACAGAAACAAAAGGCAATACTCACAGTAGAAGTTTCCTTTACCAGTTCCACTCTTAAATAGCGCTTCACTCCCCGGCAACGACACTAGAAAATAGTCTTGATGACCCACAAGTATAGGGGGTGTATTGCAGTACTTCAGATAAATAGGAGTTTCGATCCCAACGAGGAGCAAAAAGGTGTTGACTAGTGGTATGGAGCAGGAAATCTCTGTAAATACTTAGCAAACGGATTTTTAGGGGCTTTCTGATAAAGCAACAAAACAAAGTGCAAGTAATAAAGACAACGAACAAACACAGCAAGTGGCCCAATCCTTTCTTAGCAAAGGATAAGCCGGTGGAAATACTTATAAGGACCAAACGTTCTCGAGGACACATGGGAATTCTGTCAAGTGCTTTCACTTCAAATAGCTGAGTACTCTTCTTTGGTGTTGTAAGTGTTGTGTGGGTGAACCTGTGCTAATGTACCGACCTTACTTGTACTAATACATACTTGTGATTAAACCCCCCGCAAGCATCCGCAACTACAGGAAAGTAATTAAGATATAAACCTAACCACAGCCTTAAACTCTGAGATCCTACGCTCCCTTATGCAATGGTGTCCAAACGGGGGTTCAGGTTTATGTCACTCCGGCAACCCCACAATTAGTAGCCAAATACACAATGCATTCCCCTAGGCCCATAAATGGTGAAGTATCATGTAGTCGACATTCACATGACACCACCAGAAGAATAGCACCACAACTTAAATACTAAACCATTGAATAATAACTCAACACAAATCTACTACTAACAACATGACTTCTCCCATGTCCCCAAGAACTAAACGAACTACTCACAAGACATCATATGGATCAATATCAAAGATGATATGGCGATGGATAACAATTTGAACATAAACAATAATCCAATGGTTCCACTCACAAGCATCAACTACAATAGTAATCAACACCGGGAAAGTTTCCCCTAAGAACTAATGCAAGATCCAACACAATTGTTACAGCGGAATGGAGTGGTGATGATGGTGTTGGTGGAGATGATGGTGTGGATGATGATGATGATCCCGATGAAGTCTAGCTTGATGACGGTGTTGATGGCGACGATCTCCCCCTCCGGGAAGGAATTTCCCTGGCAGAAATCTATCTGCTAGATAGCTCTTTCTCTCTCAGTGTTTTCCGCCCCGCAGGTGTGGCGGAATATTTCTATGGTCGGTCCCCTGGTATTAGGGTTTCGTGAGGAAGATATATGCGAGAGGGCGGAGTCGGCCAGGTGGGCCACACCTTCCCTAGGCACAGGGCAAGGTGGGCCCGCGCCTAGGGGGTGTGGGCCCCCTGTGTCCCAGCTATGCCTCCCCTTCTGGCTTCCTCCGTCTTCTGGGAAAATATAATTTTCCAATATTTTTCTGATCTTCGCGAAATTGCATCAAAACACCTCTTTTTCCATTAGAAACCTAACTCCGGCAGTCCATCCTCCAAGAATCATCCAACATGCAAAAACAGAGGAAAAGACATAAGTAACACCTCATAATAAGACATATATCAATGAATAGAGGCAAATTATGATATAGAATGGTGATGCAAATTGGACGTATCAACAATTCATAATATGTGATATGATATGTCATTTCTTATTGTGCCTTTGATCTCCATCTCCAAAGGATGAACATGATCTCCATCATCACTAGCTTGGCGTCAAGGTCAATGGCACTGCTTCATGGTTGTCCATCACCAACAACAACTATTACAACTACTTGGAATAAAGCGATTACATGATGAATAGACACGCAGGTCTTAACGAATTTAAAGAGAACCATAAGGCTCCTATCGGTTGCAAACTTACAATAAGGATCATTGCATACATCATATACAATCACAATCACATCATAGCCATGTCACATCACAACACAAGCCCTGCAAAAACAAGTTAGACGCCTCTAATTTTCTTTGCATGTTTTACGTGGCTGGGGCTTCAAATAAGAACCATTCTAACTTACGAACATGAACCACAATGTTGATACAAGTATTGTCAACTGCCCGTTGTAAATTGAATCTTAACTATGGTGGGAGATATAAACACCCACAAAGCCACTTGTGCAATGCAAGTTACACGTTGAGCGTGGAGCAAGTCTCATGTACGATGACATATAAGGTTACGCCGGGCCGCTTCATCCCACCATCCCGCAAGATGCAAAGTACACAAAAAGCAAGCGACAACAAAAGCATCAACGCCCACAAAACCATTGTGTTCTACTTGTTCAACAGATCTATGCATAGGCACGGCTCTGATACCACTGTAGGGTTCGCAACATGGAAAACAAAAAAATTCTATCGCGGGAACACACAAAAGCCAAGATCTAATCTACGAGATCGGTGCAACGAGTTTGTAGAGTACCAACCCTCGTAAATACAATGCGTTTAACGAGATTGGATTCTCGTGGTTGATGTAGTCGTTCACTTGCCGATCTCAAGATCACGAAGATGATCCTTCTGGTGCCACTTTCCGGCAGTGCTTCCGCAGTCGATCACACGTACGGTATTCGATAAAGACCTTCCTCTCCCTTCTTCCAGCAGGCAGCAGAGGTAGTAGATCTTCTCGGAATCCCATCAGCATGACGGTGTGGTGGTGGTGGTCGAGAAGAATCCCTGCAGGGCTTCGCCTAAGCTGGAGCAGGTCAATGGAGGAGGGAGGAGGGAGGCGGCCATAGGTGGTGGCCCCTAGGGTTTGGGGTGAGCTTGTGGGGGGGGAACCCCACCCCTCCTTATATGGGTGGAGGGGCGGCGGCCAGGGTTCCCAGCCCTAGCCGAGTCTTCCCCAAACTCCTCATGGCCAGCGACAATGGCGAGGAAAAGGGAAACCTTTTCCCTCAAGGTTTCCTTTCCTTCCTCCACTAGGACTATGACTTTCAAACTAGGATTTGACTTCTCAAACTAGTGTTTGACTATTCAAACTAGAGTTTGATTCTCTCTTCCATGTCCTTGGCTGACTTGACCGAGTGGTCCATGATCCTATCCCATTAGGGTATTGTGCATTCCAAGTACCCCCTCCCAGGGTGGTGGACCTTCTAGAACATTCTAGAAGCTTCTGGTCAAAACACCAAAAACATTTCTGAACCCCAAAAATTGTCTTTCATTATATGAATTTTATTCTCTAGACCATTCCGAATTTCCTCGTGATGTTCGAGATCCAATCCGAGACTCTTGGGCATAATAATAACCATTTTATTATTGCCTCTTAGGAATATCTCCAACAGAAGAAACTCCATTAATTCTGATGGACTTCTTGAATCATTTGATTTTGAATCACTTGATAGATGCGACGCATGTCTAATGGAAAAAATGACTAAGACACCATTCTCTAGAATAATGGAGCAAGCTATGGACTTGTTGGAGATCATAGATACCGATATATGCAGTCCAATGAGCACGCGGTAGATATCGTTATGTTCTTACTTTCACGGATGACTTGAGTAGATATGGATATATCTACTTTATGAAACATAAGTCCAAAACTTCCAAGAAGTTGAAGGAATTCCAAAGTGAATTAGAAAATCAATATAATAAGAAGATCAATTTTCTGCGATCTGATCGTGGAGGTGAGTATCTAAGTTACGAGTTTGGCATGCATTTGAAAAAAATGTGGAATACTTTCACAATTGACACTGCCAGGAACACCACAGCGTAATGGTATGTCCGAACGTCGTAATCGAACTCTCTTAGATATGGTTCGTTATATGATGTCTCTTACAAATTTATCATTATCCTTTTGGGGTTATGCATTAGAAACAACCGCATTTACTTTAAATAGGACACCATCTACATCCGTTGAAAAGACATTGTACGAATTATGGTTTGGTAAGAAATCTAAGTTGTCGTTCCTTAAAGTTTGGGATTTCGAAGCTTATTGTCACATCCCAAAATTTTCCAAATTTTGAAATGTGAAAAATAAATAAACAAAAGAAATAAATGTTGACATTTAGGGTGAAAAGAAACTTTTTGTTTCTAAATGGAAACACCAAAAACCATTATTGAACAAATTTGAATAAAAGGGAATCCAAAAAATTTCAATCAGGTGAAATGCATTCATCAATAATTGTATCTTGAAATTTAAACACTTGAGAACATAAACCAAAACCCTAAAAACCCTAATGGAAGAAAATCATTTCCAAGATCTCCCTAAGACTATGAATTTGGTCCATATAAAAAATTAGCAACAAACATTTATAAATGGTCAAAATGATAAACAAAAATATTATAAAACCATAGAAATTGGTTTCATTCAATTTGGAGTCATGGATAAAAACTGATGAATTTAATAAGGTTAAAAAGAAATAATTTCCAAACCTAATAAAGCTTCTAACTAAATTCAAAACCAAATTGTGAGCAAAATAATCCTAAAAGGATTTAAAAAGATAAACAAATATTAAATAATATATACAAATTGGAATCACCAATTTTGGATCTATAAATAAAAAGATATGGATTTTATAAGGCAAAGAAAGAAAGAAATAAATAAATAAGGAATATTTAAAAGCCAAATTAAATCTTGGCCAAATCCATAAACAAATGAAAGTTTACTGAATAATAAAAGGGAGTAAAATATTATTTAAATAAAATCATAAGGATTGAACAATATCCAATTTCATTTAAATAAAGACAAATTGCCTAAACTAAATAATAAATTCCAAGGAAATTATTTAGAAGACAATTTAAAACTTGAATTAAATCCATAAGCAAATGGAATAAAGATAATCCAAATAAAATAAAGGGATAAAGAATATCCAAATAAAATTATATGGCATTAACCAAATTCAATTCTATTTAAATGGAGACAAAATCCCTAAAGTAAATGATTAATTAAATCATGGGAAAATAATAAATTAGAATTTGCCAAAGTGGATTGAAAAGTTATCTAATTAACTTAAAAATAATTATTTTAATAAAATTAATATGGGTTTAAAACCATATATGATTTTATTTGAGTAAAGACAAATGGCCAATTTAAATGAACATTAAACTATATTAAAATATTTTAAATAATTCAAAGTAAATTATTTGCACTTTTGAATAAATAAAACCTACTCAAAAAGGTTTGGCAAAAATTAGAATTCAAATAGAAGTTTGAAAATATATTTAAAATCTTATTTAAATAAAGATAGGTGCCTGTTTTAAATAAATAATAAACCATAAATGAATAAAAGAATTATTCCAAAATGGTCTTTAAAATACATTAATAAACACTATTAAAACTTACTGAAAGTTTGGAAAAGTCCTGAATTCAAATGGGTGTTTGAATTATTTGAACAAAATGAAAACAAAAAATGAAATCAGAAAAAGAAAAAGATTTAGAAAAAAAGTAACCCATCTAATCCTACCCAGCCCCTGGCCCAACGAGCCCATTACCAGCCCACCTGGCTCCTCTCTTCTCCCCCGAACCGTTCTTTTCACAATGTCACTTTCGGCCGTTGTGACACTGCACCCCACCGAACCTCCCTAACACGATCATGGGCCCCACCGCGCCAAGATCATCGTCTCCACCTCACGACCACGCCTCCCGGCCATTTCTCGATCAGAATCCCCAGCGTAAATTCGCCTAAATGCCACGATTAAACCACCAGCGATCACGCCCTACTTAATCGCCCTGCTTCCCTCTCCCTTTCCCCTCAGTCGCCAGCTCCTCTAACACCACCAGGCTGCTGCAATTTCGCTTGCAAACCCCACTGCCCCGACGAGCTACTCTGGCCAAATTCCGGTAACTCCGACCACCTCTCCGCTCCCAGTACCCACTAGCTTGATCCCCATCTCCGTACGCATCCGCCGGTACCTCCCTTTCGCCCACGCGTGCCCCATAGCATCGGCAACGACGACGACAGAGCGCCACCGCTGTCTGCCCCCTCTCCGATGAGCTACCCCGGTAAAGTCCGACCGCCCCTCCCCATATCATTGATGCTCCAGTACTCACCTCTTTCGTGCGCATCTAACGCCGCCTTTTTCGTGTCCTAGCGTGCCTTGTAGCCTCATCATCGACGATGCCAGAGCACGCCCGTCGCCAGCAGCCACTCCGGTGAGAAATTGCTGTCACGTCTGAGCGCCCCTCGACCTATGACGACAACGACGAGCATCCCTACGTCACGGCGAACGCTGTAAGCCTCTTCCCCCTCTCTCTAGCTTCTTGAAATAGCCAGAGCGCCGCTGACAGAGCCGCACGCTGCTCGCCGTTGCATAGCGCCACCAATCCATGGTCTAGGTACTGTGAGCCGTTGGATCTTGATCTGGTGGATACAATAGAATCTTAAACCGAAGAGGTATGCATCGATCTGTGCCACATGATTTACATTAGATCCAATGATCCACATCGCTTGATCCACGCGAGCCGGTACCGGCGAATAAAAACAAGACACGTGGCCCTGAAATGGATCGTGTGGGCACCTAGAGGGGGGTGAATAGGTGCTACCCAATTTTTAGTTCTTTTTCAATTTTAGGCTTGACACAAAGTAAATTCTCTAGATATGTAGCTACGAGAATTTCCCTATATGCAAACCTATGTACTAAGCACGTAAAGAGAGGAGCGAGGGAACCGTAGTGGAGCACGCGAAGACACAGGGATTTGTTTTATCGCAGTTCCTTCCTTGTTAAGGGAAGTACATCTGTGTTAGAGGGGTGGGCGGTTCTAAGACCACCACGCCACAATAGGCCTCACCCTATTCTGCGATGGTTCTCGCCACGAAAGGTCTGATCCACCTTCTCCACTATTGGTACCCTTCGAGGCGGGAACCGTTGCCTTTACAATGCTACCGGGGCACACACCCACAACTGAATTGGGGACTCCCGAGATGACAACAAGCTGTCACAAGAACAAGGTTTATCAATATAAACAAAACAAGGATCTAGGTATTTGCAAGAAATACTAGATCGGTGATTCTCCAAATGAATGGAGAGGAGATGAAGCGCTTGATTGCAGTTGATGAAGATCGAGTCCTCCTCCTTCGATTCCCCAAGGGACGGGGCCTTTGGGTGGATCTAGGTGGAGCTCTCTTGGATGAAGGTTGCAGATCAGATCTTGACTTTTTCGAATAAACCAAGAGATCTGGCAGGAGGGGAAGGCTGGCTTAAATACCCCTGCACAGATCTGGCCGTTGAACAAGTTTGGGGGCGGATTATCCACCCCCCACTAGGGGCGGACTATCCCTCCCCCCCCCCGGGGAAAACTCCGCCCACAGGGCGGATATTATGGGGAGAGAATCTGCCCCCTCTCTGGGGATGGCGCCTAAAGAACTTGATGAAGACCTTGGGGGGCGGATTATCCGGCATGGCCGGAAAGTCCGGCCGAAACTCCGCCCCCTCCTCTGGGGCTTGCGCCTTGGCAATGAGCATGAGGGGCGGATTATCCGGCGGGGCCGAAGAATCCGGCCGAAACTCCGCCCCCCTTCTAGGGCTTGCGCATATCTAGGAAAAGGGTGGGGCGGATTATCCACCCCCCAAAGGCAGATTCCTTTTCCTTTTTTTTCTTAGAGAGAACTGCAACACTTCAACACACATTAAATAATCATTGATATTGTTATCTAACACACAAAACACTAGGGATTATGAAATGTTCTTTCAATCTCCCCCTTTTTGGTGTTAGATGACAATACTAGGATTTGCAATGAAACAGGCCAACGCCACCTTAAAAAAATGAAAGAGGCTCCCCCTAGATGTGTGCATATTTACAATTTGCATTTGAATACACATATACACACTAGAGAGAGCGCAACTTTCATAGCAACGATAATTGAAACAAGGTGGGTTAGGAAACAAGGTCATACCACCGGGATGTGATTATAGTCAAAGGAAATAATGAGATTGTCAAGCTCCAAGCACATCCCACAATATTGATGCATACATTAGATAATCCCATGATTCCATATGCCATCAAATAGACTTCATAGATAAATCCAGAATTCCATGAGAGTAGATCCACAATATAAATCCGGAATTCCCGACGACCAAACAGAGTAAAGGACGACATAGTCTTACATAAACTAAGCACAAATAACAAATAAGTTCACGCTAAAAGGGGCACAAGCAAGCAAATAAACGACTGAAAGACAAGTGCTTGCGCCCGACCCTTGCAAATCCACGAGACCTAATAGAACTACTTCTCCCCCTTTGGCATCGAAACGCCAAAAAGGAAGAAGAGCGATGCTAAAGCCCCAGAAGATCACGCCTCCACATCCTCGTCGTAGTCATCTTGTCCCCTTCCTCTTCATCATACTCATCATCATCATCAGCTGGAGGAGTAGGTGCCCTCGGAGGTGGAGGAAACAGGCAACTCTCGAGCTCACCATAGTTGATCCCTGAAGTGTTCCACTAAGCATATGGTTCCGGGGCAGTGGTAGGAGGTGGATGGCCAGTGGCACCTTGAAAGGATACAAATGTCGCCTAGAGGGGGGTGAATAGGCGATTAAAACTTTTCCGAGAGTGGCTCGACAAAGGCGGAATTAAACTAGCGTTTACTTTGTCAAGCACAACCTAGAACAACTATGGTTCACCTATGTGCACCAACAACTTATGCTAAGCAATACAAGCAACAATGTGATATCAAGATATATATTACTTCAAACACGAAGGCTATCACAATGTAAAGTGCATAAGTAAAGAGCTCGGGTATAGAGATGACCGAGGCACGCGGGGACGACGATATTTTACCGAGTTCCTCCCAACATGGAGTACGTCTTGTTTGGAGAGGGGGTGGTATCTAACCACCTACGCCACAAAAGGTCTCCCTTATTCTCCGGTGAATCTCACCCTAATGGGATCGATCCATGCTTCCACTATCGGTGCACTTGTCGGTGGCAACCGGAACCTCTCACAAGGTTGGGGCACTTCTCCACAACTTAATTGGAGGCTCCCAACAAACGCCACCAAGGCCTCAACAAACACCAACAAGGCCACAACACCACCAAGGCCAAAAAACCGTCTAGGGTTCCAAGAACCCAAGAGGGACAAGCTCCAATGAGCAACTGAAACCAAATCCTCCGAGGAGAACTCAAACTGATGCATCAAATGCAAATGGCAAGAACACCAAAAAGATGCTCAAATCCCTCACTCTCAAGTTCCAACAAAGCTACTAAAGCTATTAAGGGAACAAGAGAGGAGGAATCAAAGAGAGACACAAAATCCCCCAAAATCTAGATCCCCAAAGATACACTCACAAAGAGATAAATCGGTTAGGTCAAAACATGGATCTAGCTCTCCTCTCTCTTCCACTCAAATATGGGCAAGAATAATCGGAGGGAAAAGACTAAACAAGCTTCAAGATCTAGAGCAGGTGTGGACAAAGCTTAGCCTAATAGAAGAGGAAGAAGCTTACAAAACACAAAACGGACAAAGCTATAAATAGGGCTAGACAAAATCTATCCGTTGGGGTGTTTTTCAGAAAGGGCCGGTAGTACCGGTTCCGGTAGTACACAGGAAGCAGCACTGGATCGTGAGCCTGCATGCGCGGTTGCAAGTGGGGCTAGGCAGCGCAGCAAGTAGCAGTGCAAGCGCACGCAAGGCAGCGAAGCAGCAGCTCGCGCGAGGCACTACGCAGGTCAACGCACGCGCAGCCAGCAGCATGCGCGCAGAGATCGCAACGCAAGCAGGCAGGAGCGAGGCGGGGCCAGTGGCTGCATGCGCGAGCCAAGCCAGGCGGCTGCGCGCGCGGGATCTGCGGGCCCAGCAGCAGCGCGGCGCGTGCGAGCGGCAGCAGGCGCGCAGCAGTGCAGGCAGCGGGGCCAGCGGCAGCAGTGCAGGCAGCAGGGCCAGCGGCAGCAGTGCGGAGCAAGCGAGGCAGTAGCGCGCGCGGGATCTGGCGGGTCAACGCGGGAATTGGGGCGGCGGCGCATGCGCGGCACGCGGGCGGGACTTTGAGTGCGGGCGGGCTGACGCGGTGAGGCTGGCTGGGCTGGAGTGGGGAGGCTAGCCGGATGGACCGGATGGTAGTACCGGCCCACCCGGACGGTACTACCGGGCCGGTCCGGTAGTGTCGGTACTAACTACTGTCTGGGCCAGAAGGGAAGCGGGCTGGGTCAGGCATGTCCGATACTGGGTCTGGTAGTATCGGACGGCCTAGTAACACTGTTTTTCCTTTTTCTTTTTAGAATTAAATCGGCAAATATTCAAACGCTCATAACTTTTAAACGGTAGCTCCGATTGACTCGATTCCAATTGCGTTGGAAAAAAGACGACATGAGTTACCTTATAAAAAGTTAAAATATTGGTTATCACCAAGTGAGAATATATCAAGTACAATAATGTGAGATACCTCACTTGGTGAGAAACCGAAAAACAGCATAGATCAAAATCACAACAAGATATAAAAGAGAGATCCGATTTCGATAAACAAGAGCTTGTTATGGAGATTACCACAAGCTCTATATCCTCACATGGATAAGACCAAATAACAACCAAATATGATGATGCAAATATGCAAAGGTTTAAGCTCTCTTCGAACGATGTGATCGAGTTACTCATTCGAGAGCCCCTCTTGATAGTACGGCTATCTATCCTAAACCCGGTCTCCCACACACAATATGAGACCGGCAAAAGGGAAAACCTATCAAGATTATACCTTTGCCTTGAGCATTCCACTTGAGCTCGATATAGACGAACTTGACCTTCTCAAGATGGAACGCCTTTCTTGATTCCACATCATCGAACCATCATCACCGAGGATGGCAAGCATCAAACATAATATCTTCTATAGGTGGATCATTTTGAGCGTGCACAACACATCTTCTTCTTATTTAATCGACCTTGAAGCCAACACATGCTCCAAGCGAAGCCAATGGACAATTCCTACAAGTACAACTTAATACACACACTAGTCCATGAAGATTGTCATTAATTACCAAAACCACACATGGGGGCCCACATGTTCTTTCACACCTGATACATGGTGAAGAATAAGCTGCTGAGTATGAGACCTCTCATGACTCCTCCGGCCTCATACTATCCCTTGTGAGTGTCAATGCCCATGCAAAGGATGTGCCGCTGAAACCAAGTGAGTTGTTTAACCTCGCGTGCCATTGGGGACACCGCGGAATGACGACCACTCGCATGTGCATCACGCATGAAGGACTCAGGGTCAGTGGAAGGGTGATGGGTCTTCTGAGCCTTGTTGTAGATTTTCTTGGGCTTGTGAACACCATCCAAATCAGTGCCAAAGTCCTCAAGGGGCAACATATGCTTAATGAGCATCAAAATGAAAGGAGCATATGGGATAGAGAGCCTGCTTATCATAGCATCCGTCATCTCATGATATATGTAGTCCATGACATCCAGTTTGTACCCTGTAGCTGAACCAGAATTGGTGGCACACTCGTGAGCAAAAGCAAGAAGAGGAACAAGGTGGCCACGGATCTTGTCATTATTGCCCCCACTTGGATCTATGCTTTCCCTAAATATGCCAACAAGGGAGGCATACAAGGGAGAGAGTCCAGCGAAAGTACCAACAATACCATCAGGAGAAAGGCAAGGAGCGAGCATAATGTCCTTGGATGGGTTCAGTGGAGAAATGATGCGGTGACCAGAAGGGGTGTCACGGCCATGGAAATCATACCCAAGAACCTGCCCAAAAATGCGGAAGTCCGACTGAATCATTATTGTCCCGGTCATCCACTTCATGGTACGGCGCTCATCACCGCAAATCACAAGTGTCGAGAAAAACTGCCTCACCACGGAGGAATCATAGTTGCATTGGAGAGTCATAAGGTGGTGAAGCCCATCTTGTTGGTCACATCCAATGCCTCAAGGAGCCTTACCTTGGATTGGGCCTCAGTCATATTGATGGGGTGCATGGGGCGAAGCTTGAGAGTGGCATACACATCATCATGAATAGCCCGAAAGTGGGCATTCCAAAACATAGAGTCCTCTGGGGGACCATCACTGTCAGCCTCATCATAGTAATCAGTCTGGCAAATGGAGGCATACTAAATACTGTCCATAGCCTTGTAGTTGGGCCGAGACTGTTTTCCCTTGCGAGATGCGGTCCTCTTTGTTTTCTTTCCTGCCTCTGCCATCCGTTCAGCCTCTCTTGCTGCTCTGCTAACTTCTGTTTCGTCAATGAACGTCCTTTCTGCAATGGGCTTGAGATAACGGGCACGGGGACGACGAGAGAAGGTTTTAGTAGCCTTGGAACCACCTGTGAAAAGCATGAGAGGGATAGCATGGAGATAAGCACACACAAGTCCAGGAGAATGGTAGAAATAGTAGAAAAGCAATCCATAAGCCAATGATGTGCATTGCAGAAATCAGGACCAAACTAGACCAGATGTTAATCTCCAGGCCGTATTATCCGGCCCTGGCAGGGGCAGATAATCCGCCCCCCACAGAAAAATTCTAGAACGGCCCAGATTTACCATGGCAAAACAGATCGGGCACTAGGGTTGCAATACTACTGATTCTAGCAAGCAAGGAAAACACCAAGGATCTTCTACAACGAGATTCCACCAAAAAAATGAATCCCATACAAAAGGAGAGAGATGAGGGAGTTACCTTCACTCATTGGAGGAAAATCGCGGAGGAGAAGATACCCGGAGGCGAGGTGAAGAAGATCCGGGGAGGGCCCAGAGAATCCGGTGGTCAAATCGACTCGGGAAGCCCAGGCTGGCTGCTATCGGGGAAGAGCTAGGGTTGGGGGAGGGCTGGCTGCTCTGTTTGAGCCTGGCCTCCCCGACCCAGCCCTTAAGAGGCAGAATTCTCCCGGGGCAGATAATCTGCCCCCCACTTGGGGCGGATAGTCCGCCCCCTCTGAATTTTCTATTTAGTACAGATTCAGGCCGGAGCACCCTTGCAAAACCCCTCGATGGTGTATAGAGGACTTGTGTGCAAGAATAGATGGTTCAAGGAGGGAAAGAAGGCTTGGTTTAGAGCAACAAACTGAGATGGTACTACACACCCAAATTTCCAAGAATCAAATAAAACAAAAACTAAAGTTGAGTGTGTTTTCCATAAGAACAAGAAATATGCAAGAAAATCCAAAGAGAGACATAAGAAACCAACTCTTCTCAAGGAAGAGGGCGGTGGCCGAAGCCATCATGTTGGAGCGCATGGCATGACACCGCGAAGATGTATCTTGAGTTCAAAATCAATGCTCATCAATAACCCACATATCACTAAATGATATTAAGGGAAATGATTTTGCTTGCTTTCGGCATTATGGGGGGAGGGTTAGCCCAATCAATTAGGACCACACTCCACCTATGTCTATGCCCGCATCTAAACCAAATACATGAAAAGAGTAAGTGAGTGTGCAAGGGTAGTCAAGCCAAGCTCCTTGAATCTATGATATTTAGCTCATTCCTCAAATAACAAAATCTTGCTTCATCAAGAGGCTTCGTGAAAATATCAGCAAGTTGGTTCTTCATGCTCACAAAGGATAGGCCAATATCGCCACGAGCGACATGATCCCGAATGAAATGGTTGCGAATCTCAATATGTTTTGTTCTTATATGCTGCACGGGATTGTAAGCAATTTTGATAGCACTTTGATTGTCACATAATAGAGGCACTTTGTCACAATTGACCCCATATTCCTTTAAAGTTTGCCTCATCCATAATAACTGTGTACAAGCACTTGCAGCAGCAACATATTCAGCTTCGACGGTTGAGAGTGAAATTGCAATTTTGTTTTTTTGAAGACCAACACACTAGAGATCTGCCCAAGAATTGACATGCACCAGAAGTTGATTTTCTATCATCTTTGTCACCAGCCCAATCTGAATTAGTGTAACCACATAGATATAAACTTGAACCTTTGGGATACCATAACCCAAAATTTGGGGAATGAACCAAATATCTGAAGATTCGTTTGACCGCCACTAAGTGGATTTCTTTAGGAGCGGCTTGGTACCTTGCACACACTCCTACACTTAACACGATATCGGGCCTAGATGCGCAAAGGTAAAGGAGAGAGCCGATCATGGATCGGTATACCTTTTGGTCCACGTCTTTACCCTTGGGATTGAGCTCAAGATGACACTTTGTTTGCATTGGAGTCGCAACGCCATTGAGATCCGTCATCTTGAACCTCTTGAGCATGTCTTGGATGTACTTAGCTTGATTAATAAAAGTTCCCTCTCTAAGTTGTTTGATCTCGAATCCAAGAAAGAACCTCAATTCACCCATCATCGACATCTCAAGCCTGTTAGTCATAAGCTTTGAAAATTCATCGTTAAACGCTTGGTTAGTAGAGCCAAAAATAATGTCATCTACATAAAGTTGGCATACAAAAAGCTCCCCATTAACCCTCTTAGTAAAAAGAGTGGGGTCGATTTGCCCAACTTCGAATCCACGGTCTAACAAAAGCTCTTTAAGGTGCTCATACCACGCACGTGGGGCTTGTTTAAGGCCATAGAGCGCCTTATCGAGTTTGTAGACATGGTTCGGAAATTTGGGGTCCTCAAAACCGGGGGCTTCTTGACGTATACCAACTCATGTAGTGGACCATTAAGAAATGCACTCTTAACATCAATTTGTTGTAAGTTAAAATTATGATGAGTGGCATAGGCACGAAGGATACAGATGGACTCAAGACGAGCCACATGAGCATAAGTCTCGCCAAAATCAATTCCTTCCACTTGAGAGAATCCTTGAGCCACGAGTCTTGCTTTATTCCTCACAACAATGCCATTTTCATCTTGTTTGTTCTTGAAAATCCACTTGGTGCCGATAACATTGCGGCAATCCTTGGGTTTTTCTACGAGCTTCCAAACTTTGTTGCGCTCGAAGTTATTTAATTCTTCATGCATTGCAACAACACAATCGGGATCTTCAAGAGCATCAAAGACCTTCTTCGGTTCAACCATAGAAATGTGAGCTTGATGATCACAGAAGCTTGCAAGTTCTCTTCTCGTAGACACCTTCTTCGAAGATCACCAACAACCTTGTCAAGAGTGTGTCCTCTAAGCTCAAGGTTCCGATCAGCACGAGCCTTGCGACGAGTCTCGATATCCTTATTGTTTCTAGGAGGAGTTGATTCAACATTGGTGTCCTTGTCTTGTCCACTACCTTGCCCTTGATCTTGATCTTGCCCTTGATCCTGTTCTGAGTTTACAACAGGAGCTTGCTGCTGAATATTTTCTTCAGGGCCGGATAATCCGCCCCTTGGTGGGGCCGGACTATCTGGCCTGGGTGAAGTAGCAGCAACATCCTCTTCCTGAGAGTGCCTGGAAGAGCTGGGGAATCTAGGGCCGGATAATCAGCCCTCGGGGGCCGGAGAGTTCGGCCTAGAGTCTTCTTGACAGATTTCATCTTCTTCTGATCCCCTGGGACGATTTGGTGTGCCAGGGGCGGTCTGTCCGCCGCTTGGAGGGGGCGGATAATTCGGACTAGGACAGTCATTTTGTCCAGGAGACTGATGAGCTTCAGAGAGTTGTGGTGTTGGTGCAGAGTTTTCTCCAGCAGTAGGAGCTTGTTGATATTGTGAAGATGAGGGCTCCACTAGAGTGGAGCATTGTCCTTCCCGATCCACCACAAGGGGTTCCTCAATGGGGCGGAAGAATCCCACGCCCATTCTTCTTATGGCATCTTGGGGTATTTCAACATCTGCATCACAAACATTAACTTGCCCCCACATAGGAGCCGTTATTTTCATCGAACTCCATACTACAAGATTCTACAACAGTTCCGATGAGCTTGTTGTAGACTCTATAAGTGTGGGATTTGGCACCGTAACCAACAAAAATACCTTCTAAAGCCTTGGACTCAAATTTAGACAAGCGGGCACATTTAATAAGAAAGAAGCACTTATAACCGAAAACCATGAAGTATGAGATGTTGGGCTTGTTACCAGTAAGTATTTCATATGGATTTTTGTCCAAAATCTTTAGGAGGTAAAGCCGGTTAGATGAATGACAAGCGGTGGATATGGCTTCAGCCCAAAAGTTGTAAGGAGACTTGAATTCAGCCAACATTGATCTTGCCATGTCCATCAAAGTCCGGTTCTTCCTCTCGGCTACACCATTCTGTTGAGGGGTGTACGCAGCGGAATATTGATATCTTATCCCCTCTTCGCTTAGAAACTCATTCAAATTGTAGTTCTTGAATTCGGAGCCGTTGTCACTTCTTATTTCCAAGATAGGAACATTGTGTTGACGTTGAACTTCATTGGCAAAGTCAATGACCGTTTGTTGAGTCTCACTCTTTAGCTTGAAGAAATAGACCCATGTATATCTTGAGTAATCATCGACAATGACCAAGCAATATTTCTTCCCACCTAGACTGGCATGAGATAGAGGACCAAATAAATCCACATTAAGTAATTCCAAGATCCTCTTTGAAGACACAATAGTCTTCCTCTTGTGGGGAGAGTCATGCATTTTGCCTTCAACACAAGCCCTGCAAACACGATCTTTGGCAAAGGAGACATTGTCTTTTAGTCCAAGGATGTGGCCACCCTTGTGGAGACTTTGTAAAGTTCTCATGTTGACATGGGCTAACCGGCGATGCCATAACCAGCCCACGTCGGCCTTTCTGAATAGGCACATCGGACCCGAAGTGGTTTTCCCCGAAAAGTCCACCACATACAGGTCATTTTCAACATACCCAACGAAAGCGACCTTTAGAGACTTGCTCCACAAAAGTACCACCAAATCATCATCAATGAAAACAGCAAAACCCATCTGGCTAAGGGCACGAACAGAAAGAAGGTTGTAACCGAGGGTCTCAACAAGCATGACGTCCACGAGATAGATATCGTGGGCAACCACAACCTTGCCAAGACCTAATACCTGAGATTTAGACTTATCACCATAGGAGACTGTAATATTATCATGATTGGGACACATTTCCGTGATGATCTCCTTGCTTCCGGTCATATGACTAGTGCATCCACTATCCAGCACCCATTTCGACCCACCGGAAGCATAGCCCTGCAAGAGAATTACTTCTTGGTTTTAGGTACCCATTTTTCAATGGGTCCTTTCATGTTAGTAACAAGGGTGTTTGGAACCCAAATAGACCAAGAAATATATTCATCAAAGGGACCGACATAATAAGCATAAACATCGCCATAATCATCACAAAAGAGTTCATAATTTGGATTGTGAGACCCTGCAAAACCAATATTGTTAGTTTTGTCTTTTGTGACATTCTTCTCAGCGGTGCTTGTCTTTGATTGTACATTATTGGTCTTGTTCTTCTTGTTTTTCTTATTCTTGGACTTGGTAACATATCCAAGTCCCTATTTACCATGATTTGACTTTTGCTTGCCAAGAACTTCATCAAGAACACTCTTATCTTTGGGAGTGATGTCCTTGACAAATTCTTCTTCCACACTAGCATTTTCCTTGTGACTATATGTTGAATTGGATGTGCTAGGAACATCATACTTGGCCAATCGAATTTGGAGCTAATCATGTGACTCATTGAGAATGGAGAAATCGCTTTTCAACGCCTTGTGAGCGATGTCAAGTTTCTCCAATTCCTCGGGGAGTCTATCATGAGCATCCCCAAAGTCAATCTTTTCCTTCTTTAACTTCTTTGCTTTGGCGACCGCATTGTCACGTTACTTAACAAGTTTAGCCACTATTTCTTCATGTGACTCCTCAATGGACTCAATCCTCTCTTCAAGAGAAACCCGAGCCTCTTCTTCTTCTTCAATTCTGCCCTTTTCTTCGAGGAGAGCTTCATTTTGGGCAAGCTGGTCCATAAGAGCTTCAAAACGTATTTTGTGCTCACCTTGCAAGTTAGTGAAGAAAAAGTCCAAAGCAATAATCTCTTCTTTAACCTTAAGACTAGTAGGATCATCCATGTCAATCATAGCCTTAGGAAAAGAAGAGTTAGAAGAAGTTACCTCGGAGCTTCTTGCCATGAGACAAGTAGCATTCTTGTTGATGATGTTTTCGTTCGGAGAGTCAAAGAGAGATGTTGATGCAGATGTGGTGACTATAGCAGCCACCTCTTGAGAGCTATCATCCTCGTCCTCATCTTCACTTTTCGAAGAATATTCTTCTTGAGCTACTAGAACAATCTTTGGTTGCTTCTTGAAAGGAGCATTCTTCTTTACAAACTGTTTTTTCCATGGAGCCTTTGACTTGTATTTGAAAATAAGTCTTCCTTCATTATCTTCCCTACTTTAATATGGACACTTAGCTACAAAGTGCAGCCGGTCTCCACAGTTGAAACATGTTCTTAGCTTGGGACCATTTTCCTTTCTTCCATAGGCTCCACTCTTGCATTCTAGTTCAGCTTTAGCCTTGGCCGGGTCTTTCCAAAAGTTTCTAGCATAAAGAGCCAGGTATTGTCCGTGGATCCTTTTTATATCCTCGGATACCCATACCTTCTATGGCATATTCATCATGATCAATCACACTAGTCTTCAAGGCCATGTTGACCCCCTTTTGCATCCCCATAGCTCGTGCACGAGCATCTTCGGCATTCTTGGTAGCCACTTTGAAAGCGAACATTTCTTGCATTACCTCATTGGATGTCATAAGGTGGTAGTTATTCCTACGTTGGAGACTTTTCAAATCTTTGGGCTCAAATGGCATAAGAGCACTGACATACTTGCGCTTGATCCATGCATCATCAACGTGAGCGGCACCATGGTTTATGAAAGTTGTGTCTATTTCCTTGAGCCTCCTATACATGTCCTTGTGGTTTTCTCCATCCAACATATAAAATCCTTCAGCTTCATTGCTCAAAGCATCATATCTATTCCTTCTCATACTTTCATTTCCGATGAAGAGCTCGGTGAGAGCATCCCAAGCTTCCTTAGCTGTACTAAGATGCTGAATGTGTGGCATATCTTTGTCACCCACACCAAGTTGTATCATGTGTAGAGCTATAACGTTGAGTTGACTATCGACAACTTCTCTTATTGTGATATTATTGGGATTTCCAACATGAAGACCATTTTCTATGATTTTCCACAACCCAATGGAGGAACTGCACACATGCGACTTCATCAAAAATTGCCATTGAGTAAAAGTAGATGCTGGAAGTTTGGGTGGATCACCCCTATTATGTATATGAGGGTGAGGGATAGGTGGATCAGGAGAATACACATGAGAAACCTCATTGTATCCATCCTTACCACTATCCTTTTTCGAGGAGGAGCTCTTGCTAGTGTCATCACCAACCACTTCGTTATCTTTGGAATCGGTTTTACCCGTTTCCTTGGATTATGTGGTAGCCTCAGAGTTAGATGGAGGTGATGCTGCGGATGTGGAGAGACGCATTATCGATTGACGCATCTCTTCCATCTTAGCCTCCATTGAAATCACCAAGGTTGTTTCCAACGTCTTGAGATCGTTCATGGTGACTACCTCCAGAGCATCACTCCCATCTACCTTGGAACCCATACCTCTCTTAGGCGGTTAAGCCCGAAATAAGAGTCGGGGCTCTGATATCAATTGAAATGGATCGTATGGGCACCTAGAGGGGAGGGTGAATAGGTGCTACCCAATTTTTAGTTCTTTTTCAATTTTAGGCTTGACACAAAGTAAATTCTCTAGATATGTAGCTACGAGAATTTCCCTATATGCAAACCTAGCTACTAAGCACGTAAAGAGAGGAGCGAGGGAACCGTAGTGGAGCACGCGAAGACACGGGGATTTGTTTTACCGCAGTTCCTTCCTTGTTAAGGGAAGTACATCTGCGTTGGAAGGGTGGGCGGTTCTAAGACCACCACGCCACAATAGGCCTCACCCTATTCTCCGATGGATCTCGCCACGAAAGGCCTGATCCACCTTCTCCACTATTGGTACCCTTCGAGGCGGGAACCGGTGCCTTTACAACGCTACCGGGGCACACACCCACAACTGAATTGGGGACTCCCGAGATGACAACGAGCTGTCATAAGAACAAGGTTTATCAATATAAACAAAACAAGGATCTAGGTATTTGCAAGAAATACTAGATCGGTGATTCTCCAAATGAATGGAGAGGAGATGAAGCGCTTGATTGCAGTTGATGAAGATCGAGTCCTCCTCCTTCGATTCCCCAAGGGACGGGGCCTTTGGGTGGATCTAGGTGGACCTCTCTTGGATGAAGGTTGCAGATCAGATCTTGACTTTTTCGAATAAACCAAGAGATCTGGCAGGAGGGGGAAGGATGGCTTAAATACCCCTGCACAGATCTGGCAGTTGAACAAGTTTGGGGGCGGATTATCCGTCCCCTACTAGGGGCGGACTATCCGCCCCCCGAGAAAACTCCGCCCCCAGGGCGGATATTCCGGGGAGAGAATCCCCCCCTCTATGGGGATGGCGCCTGAAGAACTTGATGAAGACCTTAGGGGGCGGATTATCCGGCGTGGCCGGAAAGTCCGGTCGAAACTCCGCCCCCTCTGGGGCTTGTGCCTTGGCAATGAGCATGAGGGCGGATTATCCGGCCCCCTTGAGGGGCAGATTATACGGCGGGGCCAGAGAATCCGGCCGAAACTCCGCCCCCCTTCTAGGGCTTGCGCCTATCTGGGAAAAGGGTGGGGCGGATTATCCGCCCCCAAAGGCAGATTCCTTTTCCTTTCTTTCTTAGAGAGAACTACAACACTTCAACACACATTAAATAATCCTTGATATTGTTATCTAACACACAAAACACTAGGGATTATGAAATGTTCTTTCAGGCCCTGCCTGCTGTTTAAAACAGAAAATAGATCTATTAGATGGTTAGATTTGTAAAATTCATAACTTTTAATCTACATGTCCAAATTTTGCAAATTTTATATCAGTGGAATCATAAAAATGTGAACTTTGCAACCATGCCCTTAGTTTAGCATTTTGCCTCTGGAAAATAGGGTGTTTTTGCAGAAACACTTCTAGGCTTATTTTGTGTATAAAATTTATTCTAAAAATGTTTTTAGGGTAAAATCTTTTGAAAATGGTTTGTTTTGAACCTACTGACCATAAAAACCAACTTTTAGATTTAAAAGTATATTTTGTGACACTAAGGAATTATTTCTTGAACAAAAGCATTTCTAGTAAAACAAAAATTGTTGATTATGTTTTAAAAATAATTTTAGAGTAAAACCTTTTGCAAATGGTTTAATTTAAACTCTCTGACCCTAAACACTAAGTTTTGGATTCAAAAATGTATTTGATTAACCATAGAAAATTATTCCTTTGAATAAAGGCATTCCTAGTAAAATAAAATGTTGCTTGATTTAAAAATGGTTTTTGGGTGAAACCTCTTGTAAATTGATTTGCTTTAAACACTTTGATCCTAAAACATTAAATTGTGTTTAAAAACATATTTGGCTAACTCTACAAAATATTACTTTGATTTAAATCATTTCTAACAAAACAAAAATGATTTAAATGGCCTATTTTCACTAACCTGTCTTTAAATGGTTCTACCACTTTTATATATGACCAATAGGTGTTTTAAAATGTTTATAACTTGTTAGAAACCACTTTTCCAATAAAACAATCTTTTGCATGCTTGCATGTATTGTTTTGTTTTCTTTATTCTATGTGATGAATTGCTTGAATGCTAGATTGAATGTGTGCCTTGATTGAATTGTAGTGAGCTTTGAAGTGTGTGACAATTACAAGATCAAGGAGTGAATCTATATTCTCTACTAAAAAGGCAAGTGGTGCTTCATACATTTTGTCCTATTATTTTCACTATGCATTAGTGATATTTTGAGTAGGACTTGCATGGAATTTTCTAAGTATAAACTATGCCTTGGGAAATCCTAGTAGATGATGCCTTAGTAGAATTTTCCCTAAGTTAAGATTCTTGCTACTATTATGCTTAGCCTAGCTAGTAGATAACAAGGGTGGATTATATTCATGCTATGAAATATTTCTAAGTCTATGACTTGTGTTTTGTTAATAAAACAACTATGTGAATGAATCACCTGGGTGGAATGGAATGAAAGGTTTGTGTTGAGTGGTTACACAAGTCCAGTATTCTGGGGAAAACTTGGGCATCACCAAGTCCAGTATATTGGGGAAAACTTGGTATCACACTTGTGGAAAGCCACCCAGGAACAAAGAGATTTGAGATGTCAAATGTTGAGAAGCTTCAAGTGCAGCCACATGGAAATATGGGCTCTGCCTGGATCATATAGGTTACAATAACTTAGCCAGATGGACAGAAGGTGGTAGGGGGCGATAGGATGGAACGCATTCATTTGGTCTAAGGGAAGGCTTCTGAAAGATCTTGTCTCGATGCATGTCGAGTCTTATGGGGAAAGTGCACCACCTCTCGAGAGAGTAAAATCTAAGTACTTAGCTGTGTCCCCGACAATGGACAATTTGAGCATCAAGACATGGAAGCTATCAAGGATCTCCTCATCCCAATTTCTAAGTTAAAAGCTTATGGTTAAACAAGGGCTAAAGGATCACCAATTTTCATTGGTAGATGCCTTGGGTGATTTTGACAAACAAAAACTTAGTGTTTTCAACTTATAAGGAAAACCTTATTTTGAGCAAAGCAAGCCTAAGTTCCACTTAGCCAAATGCATATAGATGATAGAAACCACTATTTTACCATAGTATCACTTGCCAATACAATTCAAATGTATTAACCCGTGTGGCTATAACTTATTATGTTGCAGGTTTTGTTTGATCTTAGTGAAGTGTGTTGAATAGGATTACAAGTCTAGAACCAACATGATTTCCTATGGCACTTTGAAGATGAAGGACTCCATGCTATATAGTTATTTCTGCTGCATTGTAATGAGATAGCCAAATGAGCTATGTAAGATGTAATGAACTATTTTATTCCTGGTTATAAAGTTGTATTATGACCCTTGTTTCTTGATATTACATCTTAAACTGTGGATGCTAGCTATTGATCCAGGGACTAGCATTGTAAACACATGGATCTCTACCTTATCAGGTTGGGACCTCCTACACTTATGTAAAGAAGTTACACCCGACAAGCTTGAACCCAAAGCGGAGAAATGCGTCTTCATAGGATACCTAAAGAAAAAATTGGGTATAGCTTCTATCATAGATCCGAAGACAAAATTTTGTTGCCAAGAATGGATCCTTTTTGAGAAGGAGTTTCTCTCAAAAGAAGTGACTAGAAGGAAAGTAGAACTCGATGAGGTTGTTGAACCTTCTCAAGTATTTGAGAGTAGCGCAGCACCGGAAGATGTTCCAATGCCGTCTGCACCAATAAGAGAGGAAGCTAATCATAATGATCATGAAACTTCGAAATAAGTTACTACTGAATCTCGCAGGTCAATGAGTGGTCGTACCACTCCAGATTGCTATGACCGTGTTATGAATGTCATGGTTATGGACAACACATATGACCCTGCGACGTATGAGAAAGCAATGATGAGCCTAGATTCCAACAAAAGGAATGAATCCATGAAATTCGAGATTGGATCCATGTATGAAAACCAAGTGTGGACTTTGGTGGACTTACCGGATGGTCGCAAGTCTGTCGAGAACAAATGGATTTTCAAGAAGAAAACAAATGCTGATGGTACGACTTGTCGCAAAAGGGTTTCAACAAATTCAAGGAGTTGACTACGATGAGACTTTCTCACCGGTAGTGAAGCTAAAGTCTGTGAGGATTTTGTTAGCAATTGCTGCATATTATGATTATGAGATATGGCAGATGGATGTCAAAACGGCGTTCCTCAATGGTGACATCGAAGAAGAGTTGTATATGATACAACCCAAAGGTTTTGTCGACCCTAAAGATTATAACAAGGTATGCAAGCTTCAACGGTCCATTTATGGATTGAAGCAAGCATCCCAGAGCTGGAATCAACGTTTTGATAAGGTGATCAAAAACTTTTGGATTTATACAAACTTATGGAGAAGCTTGTATTTACAAGAAAGTGAGTGGGAGCTCTATAACATTCCTAGTACTATATGTGGATGACATATTGTTGATTGGGAATGATATAGAACTTCTTAAAAGTGACAAAGACTATTTGAATAATAGTTTTTCAACGAAGGATCTTGGCGAAGCTACATACATTTTAGGCATCAAGGTTTACAGAGATAGACCAGGATGCTTAATAGCACTTTCACAAAGTACATATTTGGACAAGGTTCTAAAGAGTTTTGGAATGGAAGAAAGCAAGAAAGGATTCTTGCCCATGTTTCCCAATACGACCTTAAGTAAAACTCAAAGTCCAGTTACGGTAGAAGATAGAGAGAGGATGATCAAAACCCCTTATGCCTCAGCCATAGGTTCATCATGTATGCCATGCTATGTACAAGACCAGATATTGTATATGCTGTTAGTTTGACTAGCATATATCAAAGTGATCCAAGAGTGGATCACTGGATAATGGTCAAAAATATCCTAAAGTACTTGAGAAGGACTAAGGATATTGTTCTTTCTTATGGAGGTGATGAAGAGCTCGTTGTAAATGTTACACCGATGCTAGTTGGAACACCGATCCGGATGACTCTAAGTCATAGTCTGGATATGTATTTACTTTGAATGGTGCAGCAGTGAGCTGGAGGAGTGCTAAGCAAAGCGTTGTGGCAAGATCTTCAACTAAATCGAAATACATAGTTGCTTCAGAGGCTTCACAAGAAGCGATATGTATGAAGGAGTTCATTATGGAGCTTGGTGTGGTTCCTACTGTGTTGGACCCAATGACCATCTATTGTGACAACTTGGGTGCCATAGCAAATGCACAGGAGCCAAGGTCATACAAGAAGCTGAAGCATATCAAGCTACATTTTCATGCTATTCGCGAGAATGTTCAGGATGGTTACATAAAGATTTGCAAAATACACATAGATCTGAATGTGGCAGATCCATTGACTAAACCTCTCCCTAGGGAAAAGCATGACCAACACCAGAATGCCATGGGTGTCAGGTATATTACCATGTAATCTAGATTATTGACTCTAGTGCAAGTGAGACACTGTTGGAGATATACCTAAGAGGCAATAAAAAAAAATGGTTATTATTATATCCTTGTGTTTAGATGTTTTCATAACATGCTATAATTGTATTAACCGGAAACATGTGTTTTGTAAACATAAAAAAGTCCCTAGTAAGCCTCTTGTTAAAATAGCTTGTTGATTAATAGATGATGATGATTTCCTGATCATGGACATTAGATGTTATTAATAACAAGATCATGTCATTAGGAGAATGATGTGATGGACACACTCCTATAGTTAGCATAGCATAAGATCAATCCATTTAGAGTTCGTTTGCTACAAGCTTTCAAATACATAGTAACCTAATCCTTCAAGCATGAGATCATGTTAATCACCATCACCAGATGGATGGTTTGATGACATCAAACATCACTTCCGTAATTGGGTGGTTATAAAGGTGGCATTAGGTATTCTGAAAGTATGTGTTGAAACACATGGATCAAGAGTGGGATTTGTCCATCCATTCTTACAGATAGATATACTATGTGTCATCTCGGTGGAATGTCATACAATTGGCTTGCAGGCATGTGACTAGGTCATAAGATATGTCATATCACGAAACGAGTAAAGAGTACTTATCGGTAACGAGGTTGAACTAGGTATAGAGATACCGACGATCGAACCTTGGATAAGTAAAGTATCGCATGGCAAAAGGAATTGATATCATATGTAAATGGTTCATTCGATCACAAAGTCATCGTAGAAATATGTGGGAGCCATATGGATTTCCAGATCCCTCTATTGGTTATTAATCGGAGAGGTGTCTCAATCATGTCTGCATAGTTCACGAACCGTAGGGAGACACACTTAAGGATTCGATGTTGTTTAAGTAGATATGGAATGTGAGTTGGAGACCAAATGTTGTTTGGAGTCTTGGATTGGATCCAGGACATCACGAGGAGATCCGGAATGGTCTGGATAATAAGATTCATATAAGTAAAGTTAATTTCCTAGGTTAGGAAATGTTTTCGGTGTTTTGACCGGAAGCTTCTATAATGTTCTAGAAAGTCCACCACCCCGGGAGGGGTCACTTGGGATGCGGCATGCCCTAAGGGGCTGGCCGCACCAAGCCCAAGGGCAACTCGTCCAAGGACTAGGAATAAAGGGTCAAACCCTAGTTTGGGAAGGAAAGGGAAAACTTGAAAGGCAAGTTTCCAACTCTTCTCTTCCAAGCCAAGTTGGGGAGGGTCTCTACCCTTGCTAGCCTAGTTGGGGGGCAACTCGGCTAGGGTAGGGAGGCCCTTGGCCGCCGGCCCGCCACCCATATAAGGAGGGGTGGGGCGCCCCCTTGTCCCCTTGTACCCTGGCGCCTAAACCCTAGCCGCCGCACCTTTCTCTCTCGTCCATCGTCCTACTCCGGCTTAGGCGAAGCCCTGTAGAAATCTCTCCTCCACCACCACCACCACACCGTCATGCTATTGGGATTCCGTGGAGATCTACAACCTCCACTGCCCTGCTGGAACAATGGAGAGGAAGATCTTCATCGACTACCATACGTGTGACCGACTACGAAAGCGCTGCCGGAACGTGGCACCGAAAGGATCGTCTACACGATCTTGAGATCGGCAAATGATCAATCACATCAACCACAAGATACAAATCTCGTTAAACGCTTTGGATCTACAATGGTTAGTTCTCTACAATCTCGTTGCACCGATCTCGTAGATTAGATCTTGGTTTTGTGTGTTCATGCGATAGAATTTTTTTGTTTTCCATGCTATGAACACTACAATTGTCCCTTTAGGGAGCTTGTGATAAGTGCCTCATACTCTCTGTTTCAGAATATATATTTGACTTTTTAGGATCACTTTTTCCCAAAATAATTGACGTTCATGATTAATAAAAAGATCGCATGCATCTATCGATGCAGCGGCCGGAGCTAAGTCTCCATTTGGAAAGAAATTAATGTTATCGCTAACCATAATACATGTATACTATTATTTTTCGATTTTACCTTCCTCCCTCTATCTCCACTCTCTCTCTAGTAGAAACCAATCGCGCACTAGATCTGATTCCAGGATTAGAGATAGTGGGATGTTCAAGTGCCCAGGCATCCGCTGCCGCTTTTGTAGTTGGTGGAACGAACCTTGCTCTCGGACGACACCATCCACAATAGTCCTCTTCATGTGCCTTCTCTAACGGGGCGATGCCACCCTCACAGGTGTCATGCTTGCAGGATACTCGCCTCTTCCCCTACCTTTAGTTTGCCCTCGAACTTCGCCTTCTTGATATCACTACCCCTCTTGCCTCCAGGTGCGCTCCCACCCGTGCTTCATGAGTGCGATGACGTTGCCCTCCCTCTTCTCTCTCCACCTTTGCGGGTGCCAAGACCTTGCCACACGCTCACCATGCTCGCCGCAGGTCACACCATGTTGACGAGACTTTGCGAGAAATGTGGCACAAGACCACTTCTTTCTTCCGGAGTAGTGATTGCTAGAATTTTCGATTAATTTGATCGCTTAATTTTTGGTTTACTTGCTAGAACATCAATTAAAATAGAACGGCGGGAGTCCCTAAAAAACCAAAATCTAAGGAGAAAACGTGTCCTCCCTAACCTCTCGGAGCACACACACACAATATAAGTTACCAAGGTATTTTTTATTTTTTTCATGGATTTTTTTATTTTTATGGGGTTCTTTGTGTTCTTTCTTAAGCCAACAGATCTTCATCACGCACCGTGCTAGCACGTCTTAAAAAATGGAATGGTGGGAGTATGGTAAATGTTTACGTCTTAAAAAATGGAATGGTGGGAGTATGGTAAACTTTTTTTCCAAACTGTTCTATGATACAATGTTCCTACCTGTATATGTTTTTTTTGGGGAGTGAGCCTAGCTCAACTAGTTAGGGGAGTGGATGTACAAACCCAATACCCGAGTTTAAATCCTCACGAAAGCGAATTAAGGTTTCTATTTATACTTGAGGACCAGGCTCTCCTGGTACTCATGCAATTTATGTTGAGGACCAGGCTTGGTGCTTAACCAAGTATAAAAATCCTGGTACTCATGCTTAATGGCCGTGTGCATCCCTAGTTGGTGCAGAGGCCAGAGAAGTGAAATCCTCCCTCTAACCAGAAGGAAATCCTCCCTCCATTTTTAGAGATGAGTGAAAACTCCCCCGTGTTATGGGGTAACCCCTTGGGGTGGCCCGATCTTTCACGAATTCCACGAGAAACGAGGGGAAAGCGGTGGTCGAGGGAGGAAGGGGATGAAAACCACGAACACACGCACACAAAACACGATACACGCCGATTCCTCACGCCGGTGGCAACCGGTCCAACATAATCTCTAGGATCGGTGTTGGGCGAAGCTCTCTCTCCATGCCAACAACGGGGGACGAGGTGCTTGGTGAGATCTTGACGACTTGGGGGCGAGAAACCGAGAACCCAAGGCCTTGTACAACTTGAACGCACTAGGAAAGATCCAAGAGGAGGGTGGACAATAGGTGCTCCTTGGTAGGAGCATGAGACCAATAGATTGAAGATCCTCAAAGGGGTGTCTTAATCTATCATTATCCAAGTCTAGGGTTTACATATGAGGGGTGGGGCTATATATAGGCCAACCACATAAACAGGGGTAGTTCTGGAATAAAACTGGAAGTTTGGGCGAAATTGGGGGTTACATGGGCCAGGCCCAAAAGGCTTTAACATGCCTGGCGTCGGTCGGTCTGGAGACTCCGGTCTGGGGTCCGGAGACTCCGGTCTAGGCCGGAGACTCCGGTAAATCTCCGGACCTGCCTCGAGGAGGGCTTCGGCTCCCGGGCTGGGTCTCCGGTCTGACCGGAGGAAGGTCCGGAGACTCCGTGTAGGAGACTGAGACTCTGCTACACCAGACTCCGGTGTGAGCTCCAGCAGCTTCTTCTCCTGGTCCTGCTTCCTTGGTGGCTTGGTGTGGTGATGTTGCTTCATATCTGAGGATACACAACGTAGATGCATGAAGTAGCAAGCCATCCAAAGGTAGGCCAAAATCACATGAGGAAAGGAGCGAGTTAACCTTGGCTTGTAGGAGCTTGGCACAGGCGCGAGTCATTGGTCCACTTGGGGGACTAGGTGTTGTAGATGGAGGTCCAGTAGGACGGCCGCATCAGCTCCCTTGGGAAAGAGTCGTCCTCGACTCTTCAACCTTCTCAACTTCATCTTCGCCATGGTAGGGTGATAGGTCCTTGACATTGAATGTCGGGCTCACAAGATACTTGGATGTTGGGATATCTATGATGTAGGCGTTGTTGTTGATCCTCTTTAGCACTTTGAACGGTCCATCACCTCTTGGCTTGAGTTTGGAGTCGCGGTCCTTGGGGAAGCGGTCTTTACTCAAGTGTATCCACACGAGGTCGCCTTCTTCGAAGATCATCTCTTTCTTGTTCTTGTTTAGCCTTGATGCTTGGCGAAGGACTTGTTTCTCGATCGTAGCTCTTGTGTCGTCATGGAGTTTCTTCATTGTTTAGGCACGCTTGACCACGTCCATATTGGCACGTTCATGAAGGGGTAGAGGAAGGATATCGAGCGCGGTGAGGGGCTCGAAGCCATAGTCGATCATGAACGGGCTCCGCAGGGTGGTGGAGTGCTTGGCGCGGTTGTAGGCGAACTCGGCATGTGGAATACATTCCTCCCAGTCTTTAAGGTTCTTCTTTATCAACACCCGGAGGAGTGTGCCAAGACTTCGATTGACGACCTCGGTTTGTCCATCGGTTTGAGGATGCGAGGCGGACGAGAAGAGGAGCTTGATGCCGAGCTTGGCCATGAGAGTCTTCCAGAAGTAGCTCATGAATTTTACGTCGCGGTCGGAGATGATTGTTCTTGGTACACCGTGTAGCCGAATTATTTCCCTAAAAAACAAATTTGCTACATGTGAAGCATCATCGGTCTTATGGCACGGAATGAAATGTGCCATTTTTGAAAAGCGATCCACTACTACAAATATAGAATCATGACCATGTTTAGATCTAGGCAAGCCTAACACAAAGTCCATGCTAATGTCCGACCAAGGTGCATGAGGAATAGGCAATGGCATATAAAGACCAAAGGGGTTGGACTTAGACTTAGCTTGGATACATGTAGTGCATCGTTGGACGTGGCGCCCACGTCGCTTCATCTTTGGCCAAAAGTAGTGAGTGGAGAGCATGTCATAAGTCTTGTCACGGCCAAAGTGACCCATAAGGCCTCCACCATGGGACTCTTGAAGAAGCAAAAGTTGGAGAGACGATTTCGGAATGCAAAGTTTGTTTTGTTTGAAAAGAAAACCCTTATGCAAATAGAAATCATCAATCCCTTTGTCTATTGAACATGTTGCAAAAATTGGTCCAAAGAAAGGGTCGGATGCGTACAAAGATTTGATGTCATCAAGACCCAAGACATTTACTTCGAGTTGTGTAAGAAGGCTTGTGTTTTTGCGAGACAAAGCGTCCGCTACCATGTTTTCTTTGCCCTTCTTGTATTTGACAATGTAAGGAAACGACTCCATGAACTCAACCCATTTTGCGTGCCTTTTACTCAAGTTGGCTTGGCCCTTAAGATACTTCAACGACTCATGGTTGGAATGGATGATAAATTCTTTGGGCCAAAGATAGTGTTGCCACACTTGAAGGACTCGAACCAAGGCAAAAAGTTCTTTGTCATAAATGGGATAGTTGAGGCGTGCGCCATCAAGTTTCTCACTATGGTAAGCAATAGGACGCCCATTTTGCATAAGGACGCCACCAATGCCAATACCACTAGCGTCACATTCAATCTCAAAGGTTTTGTGAACCGTAATGCAAGAAGTGGTGCTTCGGTGAGCCTCTTTTTGAGCTCATCAAAAGCCTTTTGTTGTGCTTTTCCCCAAACGAACGTGACATTTTTCTTGGTCAATTCGTTGAGGGGGCAAGCAATGGTAGAAAAGTCTTTCACAAAGCGACGGTAAAAGCCAGCCAACCCATGAAAACTTCGAAGTTCACTAACATTGGTAGGGATGGGCCAATCTCGTATGTCCTTGACTTTTGAGACATCAAATTCAATGCCATTGGAAGACACAACAAAACCAAGGAAAATCAGCTTGTCTTTGGCAAAAGTGCACTTTGGGAGGTTAGCGTAAAGCTTTTCATGGCGAAGGATTTGAAGGACCTCCTTAACATGGGTAACATGCTCTGCTAGTGACTTGCTATAGACAAGGATGTCATCAAAGTAAACAACTACACTCTTCCCAATGAGAGATCGCAAAATATGGTTCATGAGGCGCATGAAGGTAGATGGAGCATTTGATAAGCCAAAAGGCATAACCAACCATTCACAGAGACCAAGCTTGGTCTTGAAGGCGGTTTTCCACTCATCACCTTTGGCCATGCGAATTTGATGGTAGCCACTACGAAGATCAATTTTCGAAAATATAGTGGCTCCACATAACTCATTAAGCATGTCATCAAGACGCGGTATAGGATGTCGATAACGCACGGTGATAGCATTGATTGGACAGCAGTCCATGCATAACCGCAACGTATCATCCGTTTTTGGGACTAGAATCACGGGAACCGCGCTTGGACTAGTGCTTACTTGGATCAAACCTTTGGAGACGAGTTGGTTGATTTGTCGTTCTATCTCTTTCGTCTCTTCCGGGTTAAAGCGCTGGCACGGGTTTGGGAGTGGGGCGCCGGGTATGAGGTCGATGCGGTGCTCGATTCCACGAAGAGGAGGTAGTCCATGAGGAAGCTCTTCGGGAAATACATCTTGGAATTCCTGCAAAACAGCCATCAAAGAAGGAGGAACATTTGTCAAGTCATTAGTTCCTTGCGCTAGTCCCTTGCATACAAGGACATAGTGCAAAATGGATGGGTTGATCCGCACTTCTCTCATCTCACTTTTGGTGGCAAGAAGAACACTCTTAGTTTTTCCACTCGAGTTTGGCTTGTGGCACTCACTCACTATAGTGTGGTTCTCTCGCTCACCACTCTTCTCACAAGATGGTTTTGTGTATTGCGCCCTCGCTAAAGCCTTTGCATTGTCCGCAATTATTTGGTTAGGAGTCATTGGTTGCAACACACAAGTTTTGTCAAGCCATTTGAAGGTATAAGTGTTTGAGTGACCATTATGCAAAGCACGCTTGTCAAATTGCCACGGCCTTCCTAAAAGCATATGGCAAACCGTCATTGGGACCACGTCACATTCCACCGTGTCCTTGTATGGTCCAATTGAGAACGTTACCAAGACGGTGTGTTTGATCTTGACGGATCCTTGGTCACTTAGCCATTGTATGTGGTAGGGGTGTTTATGCGGATGGAGGGTGAGGTTGAGCTTCTCACACAATTCCGTTTATAGATTGTGGCAACTCCCTCCATCGATGACAACTTTGATGGACCTCCCATTGATACCGGCACGAGTTTGGAAGATGTTTGATCGTTGGTCTTCATTCTCATTGGCTTGAGTAGTTAAGACCCTTGTGACCACAAGCGATGGACTTGCGTCATGCTCACACATGAGTAGCTCTTGGTCCTCTTCCAAATGTTGCCTTGCCATGGCTTCCTTGACCCTTGCATCAAACTCATCTTCACTCAAGTATTCTTCATCGCCGTTGTCATGGATGAACAAAACTTTCTTGTTCCCACATGTGGCCGACTTGTGTCCTTTGCCTCCACACTTGTAGCACTCACCATTGAATGGTTGTTCATCTCTTGTGTACTTGCCACTTGGGGGCGGTTTTCCTTGAGGAAGTGTTGGCTTGAAGGGAAGCTTGGTGGTATTTGAGGAGCTTCCACTTGGTGTTGTAGAAGTGGTGGTTGGAGCTTCATTGAAAATGAAGTATGTCTTTGGCTTGTTGAAATTGATGTCCTCTTGCACTTGACGCTACTTTGATGCAATGTGCACAAGCTCAACCATGTTGTTGTACCTTTGGAACTCGGTGATGCGCTTGATAGGATGGTTCAAGCCATTGAGGAAACGTGCCATTGTTTGCTCATCACACTCTTCAATGTTGGCACAGATCATGTTGAGCTCCATTTGCTTGAAGTACTCTTCCACGGTCTTTGTTCCTTGACTAAGCGTTTGAAGCTTGTTGAAGAGGTCACGCGTGTAGTGTGAAGGAACAAAGCGGGATCTCATATGAGCCTTCATATCTTGCCAAGTTGAGATTGGAGGCTCTTCTTTTGATTCACGAGCGAGTTGGACTTGTTCCCACCAAAGGTTGGCATATTCATCAAACTCGAGGGATGCCATGGCCATCATCTTCTCGTTGCTAAAGTTATGCATGCGAAAGATCTTGTCAACCTTGAGTTCCCATGAGAGGTATTCTTCGGGACCATTGGAACCGGTGAACTTGGGTATGGTGAACTTGAGCTTGCCGAAAGTTTCTTCCTCATTGCGGTTCCAGTTGCGACGGTTGCCATGATTTTGGCGGCCATCGTCATCATCCGAGCTCTCATGTCTTGCTTGTTGATGGTGGCGTTGCTCTTGCGGTTGTTGAGGTGTTGCGTTTGGTGGTGGAACTTGGTTTGGACGACGAGCTTGGGGAGCTTGCTATTGTTGTTGGCGCGGTTGAGGACGAGGAGGAGGTTGTTGGTCCTCACGGCGAGCTTGGGGAGCTTGCTCTTGTTCTTGTCGTGGTTGATGCCGAGGAGCATTATCTTGCGCCATGTGGCGAGGAGGACGTCGAGCCGCTTCTCTTTCTTCTTGATGTGGAGGAGGCTCGTCATGAAGATCATGTTGACAACGTTGACGTTCATGTCGAGGAGGACGCCTTGGTGGATCTTCGAGTGCTTCACGCCGCCGGCGAACTTGTTCTTCCACTTTGGATGTTTCACTTGTTGTGGAAAGAACATGTCGATGGTGATGGTCTTGATGGTCCATGTGAGGTTGTTCTTGTTGAAGCACAAGTGCCCTTTGTTGTGTCCGGTCCGCTTCACGTCGTGGAGGTCTTGCAGAGAGGTCACCATCATAGCTTGATGTTGCGGCGTGTCGCGGAGATGGTACCGCTTGAGAAGAGCTCATGGATTGAAGGACGGGTCCATCCCGGTGCCTTGAAGCGTGACGGCGAGGAGCACTTGATTCACTTGAGGAGTGCCGTGATGATCTTGAGTCGCGCGAGCGTGGCCTTGCCAACCCATCAATGAGGCATTGAAGCTTCTCATCCGTTGAGGCTAGGGCACGGCCAAGGGCTTCATTTTGATCACCGAGGTTGTGTTGCATGGCATGCATTTGGCCTCGGACTTCCTCGAAGCGGTTGTCGATGTTCTTGAACTCCACTCGGGCTTCGCTAAATTGTTCATCTTGGCGCCGCTCAAGGGCTTCACAACGGTAGTTGAATTCTCCTCAAACCTTCCAATGGTCCCATCTTGTCATGTATGGGTTGTCGTCCTCCGTAGGTGGTGGTGGTTGGGACGGCTCGCCATTCCTGTCCATGATGCAAAGCCGACAAGGGTTGTATATGGAGAGTAAAGGTGCGTAGAGTTAGCCTTTTACCTCACCTTGGAGATTATATCAAACCAATTGCCACACAAAGGAGCGAACAGCGTGCAAAGTGAAATGGCAAAAAAACTCACACACAAAGGAGCTACACTCTCAAAAGCCTTTGGTGGATGGGTAGGATTGTGGACAAGCCAAAGAACCAACCGAACGCAAAGGATAGTCAAAAGTGGAGAAGATCCAATAAAACGCAAGTCAAAAGGAAATGGTCAACTCAAAAGGTGACGAGAACCTACGACTACACACACGCGTGGAGAAAAATGGGGTTAACACGACTATGAAAGTGAGCACGAAATGGCCTAACGAAGACTACGCTCGGGTGTCGTGCCAACGCAAGGAGAGACCACGACTCGTTTGTCAAAAGAGGGTAAGCAACGGATTTGTGCACTTGCCTTGGCGCGCTTCTTCCTCGCTCTTTTGCTTACAAGCTTGATGCTCTCTTTGTATTGGGAGACTATGTATCTTTCTATTTTTCTTTTTCTTTTTCTCTTTTTTTCTCCCTTGCTATGCTACTATGTTAACTTTTGTATTTGCCCTCACACTCTCACTTTCCAATGGCAAGTGCACAATGCTTAGACAAACACAAAATGAGTTGCTCTTATAGGATAGGTACACACAAAGTAAGATATGGCTACAAGGGTTGACACAAGTTATACCTTAGTTGATGGTGATGATCTTGTGTCGATGGAGCGGGGAAGAGTTTGGGGTCCGTGGTGTCGAAGAGCACGACGATGTTGCGGAAGCTATCTGTTAGTTGGTGACACGCACACGAAAAACAAACTACAAGTGGATAGATTAGCCAATGCAGAAAAGAGGAAAAGAATGGGCAAAACTGGCGTTCAGGGCCGGAGACTCCGGTCTCAGGCCGGAGACTCCGGTGTGGGATGTCTGCTCGTGTTCTTGAGCGGAAATCCACGCCTAGAGTCCTCAAATCCGCGAAAATTTGGCCAAAATTGGGCTGGGAAACGCAGGCAAAAGCTGAACCAACACCTTAGACAAGATTTGGTCGGATCAAAACCATCAAAAACACTCCAAAACGATAGATCGATCCAAAGGCAAATTGGGGCTGTTTTTTGGGAAATTTTCGAATTTATGGTGGATAGAAGAAAAATTGGGGGGAAATTCGTGATCAACCTTGCTCTTGATACCAAGATGTTATGGGGTAACCCCTTGGGGTGGCCTAATCTTTCACGAATTCGACGAAAAACGAGGGGAAAGCGGTGGTCGAGGGAGGAAGGGGATGAAAACCACGAACACACGCACACAAAACACGATACACGCCGATTCCTCACGCTGGTGGCAACCGGTCCAACATAATCTCTAGGTGTTGGGCGAAGCTCTCTCTCCATGCCAACAACGGGGGACGAGGTGCTTGGTGAGATCTTGACGACTTGGGGGCGAGAAACCGAGAACCCAAGGCCTTGTACAACTTGAACGCACTAGGCAAGATCCAAGAGGAGGGTGGACAATAGGTGCTCCTTGGTAGGAGCATGAGACCAATAGATTGAAGATCCTCAAAGGGGTGTCTTAATCTATCATTATCCAAGTCTAGGGTTTACATATGAGGGGTGGGGCTATATAGGCCAACCACATAATCAGGGTAGTTCGGAATAAAACTGGAAGTTTGGGCGAATTGGGGTTACATGGGCCAGCCCAAAAGGATTTAACATGCCTGGCGTCGGTGGTCCGAGACTCGATGGGCCGGAGACTCGTCAATCTCCGGACTGCCTCGGAGGGGGCTTCGGCGTCCCGGGCCTAGGTCTCCTGCTGGACCGGAAGGTCCGAGACTCGTGTAGGAGACGGAGACTCGGTCTACACCGGAGACTCCGGTGTGCAGAGCTCCAGCAGCTTCTTCTCCTGGTCCTGCTTCCTTGGTGGCTTGGTGTGGTGATGTTGCTTCATATCTGAGGATACACAACGTAGATGCATGAAGTAGCAAGCCATCCAAAGGTAGGCCAAAATCACATGAGGAAAGGAGCGAGTTAACCTTGGCTTGTAGGAGCTTGGCACGGGCGCGAGTCATTGGTCCACTTGGGGGACTAGGTGTTGTAGATGGAGGTACGTCCGTAGGACGGGCTGCATCACCCCGTGACAAAAAAAACCCGCGTGTCTCACACCAGGGCGACAAGCGCCGCCACCGCCAAATCTCCCGTCGCTGCTCCTTACGCCGCCGCTTCCTTCATGCGTCGCCGCCGTCGTCCTCGCCATGGTGGCGGCTGCCCATTGAAGGTGGTTCGGGGTGGATGGAGGCCAGAGTTAGCCACCATGGCTACTGGGGAAGATGTGGTTGGATCGACGACGGCTGGCAACCAGGACGGCGTCCCTGGTTAGGATGGTGGCGGAGGTCCTTCCCGGCGACGCCATGCCCTATGGTGGAAGTCCAGGGCCAAGCCGGCTGGTGCTGGAAACCCTAGATCTTGAGATCTGGTGCTCTGGCGTCGCCTTCCCGAACCTCTTCGCTGCTGGTAGGGCCAGATCCGGTAGAGGTCGACCCTGCTCTGCTGCCATATTTCTCGGTACTAGCCTAGCCGCAAGGCTGCTGATAGGGTTTGGTGCGGCGGATCTTGCAGGTTGCCGACGGGTGGCGAGGGGGTTGCCAGCCCGGGTTAAATAAAGGGGGTGGTCCTTGGATTCCTCTCACACCAAGACGAAGATCTACTTGATGCGTTTCTACATTGATTTGGCCGGAGTGGCTGGTTCCGGAAGGTTCCGCCGACGAACTCCAATGAGCGCATATGCCTAGAGCTTGGTGGATCGGAAGGAATTCGGTCATGCGCACCTGTGTTTTTTTGCTGGCTGTTTGGTTTCAGTGGGAGCATGGTGAAGCTCTGCTACCTGTTACCATCATATGACATGTCTATGACGATACATATGGTGAAGTCAGATGCGGAGAATGTCATGAAGCTAGAGACATGTGGGTGAGCTATGGTGGATTGAGTCTTTATGTCGATGAGGATCTGGCTTGGTTATCTGTGATTCGCAGTAGCGTCTGTTAGGGGGCGATATCATAGGAGGAGTTCATAGTCTTACCTTGCAGGGTGAAAACCTAATGTCTGGCCTTTATTGGTTGTGTTTGGCAATGGTCTTGTAGAACGCATTGTTTTGCGAGTGAAGACTTTTTTCAGGGTGAAAACCTAAGATCTTTGATCGGGCGATGACAGTGCTTGTGCACCATTTATTTCTTCAAGGCGTTGCTTTTGGAGGGGTTGAACTTCTGGTGTTGTTTTTGGTGGTGGTAGTGTCACTGCTGCTAAGGATCAGATTACTATAGCAGGACTTTTCTTTTTTCTAATTTCTTTTTCCTTTTTTCAGCTATGTGCATATGTATTGCCAATAAGACATGAATTATTGCAGAGGCTGGGTGTAATTGTATCTGCGTTATATATATATACTTATTCGACAGTGCCGTTTGCAGTATAGCAGTTTAAGGGTGAGTAAATACCATCTATTTGATGGCATTTGGGAGTAGTTTACATGCCATATATATGGAAGGACGTGGAAATGGTGTTCTCGCCAATCAAATCAGAGATGGAGCCTGTTGGGCAAGAAAGAAAAAACAAGGGTAAATGAGTAGAGGAGATATAGTTAATCTTACCATAATTGCACCTAGATACGAATGTCTAATTTGTTCTTCAAATTCAGTTTGGAAGCAGCTTGTGACGGGCTATTCAATCTGTGCTGCAATTTTTTTAACAATGCAATTTGTGGTGCAAATTAATTAGTTACAATTGCTTCAGTTATACACTTTGGTAATAAAGAGCTCGAGATTTGTTTATAACATTTAGCTCGCCGCTGCTATTAAAGTTGGATATAGTGTGTATTAGTATTTTTGGTCACCCGTAGCAACGCACGGGTATATTTACTAGTGTATACTAAAAAAACGGACTAGAAGCTGTTATTTGTATTGGGCCTAAGCCCGAGGGAATCCATTAGGTCGGAAAATCAGTGTGTGTGCTGAAAGCTAAAACCATCCATGCAGGTCCAAAACAATTTCTCAAATAAAGCCCATTAGCTTGGCTTATCTGCTGTACGCAGAAGCTCAATAATAAAACAAGTCCACTATTCTAAAAAAAAAGGCCACAAAAAAACAAGCAGGCCCAAGTTACCCATTCGCAGTTTCGTACAGCTCACCTTGCTCTCTCTTCTCTGTCGTCGGCCAAAGTCCCTACTCAGATCTCCCCGACCTTCCCAACCCCCGCGAGCTCCCACAACAAACAACACTGCCCCTCTCCTCTGCTCCTCCGCCGGATCTCCAGATCTCTCGCTCTCACGCTTATTCCTGTTCGTCGCCCGCCACGACGTCGCCGCCGCACGCGGCGATATGCTCCGCCTCAGGGCGTTCCGGCCGACGAGCGACAAGGTGGTGAAGATCCAACTCCACCCCACTCACCCCTGGCTGGTCACTGCGGACGCCAATGACCGCGTCTCGGTCTGGGACTGGGAGCACCGCCAGGTACCACTTGCTACCTGAGATCCCGCTCTGAATTGGGCCCTCTTATACTTTCCGTCCCCATTTGTTCTCGTCGTCCTGAACCAGCTTAGCAACCTCTGTCTGCGATTAACTGATCTCCACTTGCTTTGTAATTCGTTGGTGTATGGGGGTTAGGTGATCTACGAGCTGAAGGCGGGTGGCGTCGATGAACGGAGGTTGGTCGGCGTGAAGCTTGAGAAGCTCGCAGAGGGAGAAACTGGTATGCTGTGCAGTAATTATGGTTGAAATAGCTTGTTAGGCATGCCAGCGCGGTTGCAGTGATAATGCTAGATTTGCTGGTTTTCTCTTTTGTTGAATAGCAATGGACTGTTGCTTAAATTGGTCAAGTGCATGATTTTAACTGATTGCTAGGAGTTGGGCCTGCCCAAGCATGATGTGTGTGTGTGTGTGGAACTAGTGTACTTATTTACTTAATTTCATGTAATATTATTAAATTAGTCATAGAAATTTAATAAACAACCGTCTGCTTACGCATTCATCTTCAAAAAGCAACAACAATGATAATTGTTTGAGAAACCTTAGATTTACTATCTTAGAGCTAATACGCAATCCAGTCCTTGAACTGTCACACGTAGCTCAGTTGCATCCTTGAACTACAGAACTGACCTAAGCAGCCCTTGAACTTTGAATTTTGGCTTGCTTACTTCTTGCCGCTCATGTGGTGCTATATGTGAATCACCTGACTCAATACAGCCAAGTCATTGCCCAGTCATAGCGTGCAAAAAATCCCAATGCTCATCCATCCTTTGAGCTTATTCACTTATGAAGTCCAGACCGAAGTAGCCTCGAAATTCCTCTCACATTGACCCCAACAAAACCCAAATTTTCTGTGCTGGTGGGCTGCAGCCTTTTGTTGGTGATGCCAGTCTCAAAGCTGGAACAAACAGGTCCTAAGAATTTCTTATGTGTGTCAACTCTTTTGTGTGTTGCAAATTCGTATAATAATATATAATGGATGCATAATATCTTAGTAACCTGGTCTGAATGCAATTGTATCTGTAACACAGTCTATCAGGGGTACTTGGTTTTTTTATTGTTATGACTGCTGTGAGACTTGCCCTACTGCGTTAGCTTGTCCACGTATAGTGACACATAATGACGGGATGAAGAGAGCGAAATTAAAAATTCAGGCCTTCATGGGTCTGGTTGGTGCTTATCTAGTTCAAGAACTAATGAGCCCCAAGTGATATTTCAAGAGCCAATCTTTTTTATATTGTTTATATGTCGGTAACATATGTAGTATAATTTTGAAAGTAATTTGTAAAACTTATTTGAAAAACATTCCTTGATCCCAACTCTCAGGTGCAAGCTAAATTGTAATCCCCATCGAAGCTGGTTTTAATTTAGTTTTTACGTAAATAGTCTGTTTTCTCGCTTCACAATGTTCCCCTCAACCTTCGCTATACATTGTTTTAGTTATTTGCTTTATTTTCTCATTATTTCTTTTCAGGATGGGCATGTAAAAGTAACACACCATATGAGATATATACTTTTGGCTTACTATGACTCTGTCCAAATCTATGCAGATTCAAAAGGAAAACCCACTGAGGCAATCCGAGGCGGAAGGTATTTATTTGACAGTTTTGTTATTTTCCCATGGCCATTTTACATGTTATCTTGACTGACATCCCTACCACCCAACTGTTATACTCCCAAGTGTAAAGCAGATTTCCTTTTATGACGACGATGTTCGCTTTTGGCAACATTGGCGCAATTGCTCTGCTGCTGCTGAGGCTCCAACTGCAGTTAATCAACAATCATCCGCTTTCAGTGCACCTGCACCATCTACAAGAGGGAGGCATTTTGTTGTCATTTGTTGTGAGAACAAAGCAATATTTTTGGACTTAGTGACTATGCGGGGCCATGATGTTCCAAAGCAAGAACTCGATAACAAGTCACTTTTGTGGTACAATTACTTTTCAGAGTACCCGTCCTTACGTCTATATGCATTTCTTTTCATTCATTCATGGTGTTTACATGGGCCTAAATAAATTGTGCATGTCAGATTTAGTTTTCCTTTTAACTAACATTTTGGGTTGGTGATGTATGGCATAAAATAGGAAAAACATATTTTACTTGTGATGCTTGTCCTGCACCATTTATAGCCTACAGACTCTACTGGCTGGGAATCATTTCCGCCGGCTGCATATCCCTGGGTCAATGTTTCTTGGAAACAACAACAACCACCACCACCACCACCACCACCACAACAACAACAACAACAACAACAACAACAACAATAATAATAATAATAATAATAATAATAATAATAATAATCAACCAATCATTATAGGTAGGTATCATATTCTTAGTTTTTGCAACAGCATATTTGTTCCTAAATCCTCATTACATGCACTTATTTGAACTGAACTGAAATGTTACACTCATAAACCTTATGCTCCTTAATTGGTGCTGCTGCATTTCCTGTTATATTTTGACCATACAGTAATACATGAGAAAATGAATCAATTACCACCAAGTCCAATACACGATTAAGGAATACAGACAGCTTGGCCTATGTTATGTAGTTATCTCCAAAACCCAGGTCAACATACGTCCGTTGAACAGCAAAAGTACTTTAAAACTTTAGGTTAGTGCTAGCGTTGACTTGGATCATGTTTGTGCTTTTGCAGTATGGAGTTCCTCTCCAGGTTATCTTCTAGTGATGCCCCTCTTGTTGCATTCGGGGCACTTTAGATTAGTGCTAGTGTTGACTTTGATCTTGTTTGTGCTTTTGCAGTATGGAGTTCCTCTCCAGGTCATCTTCTAGTGATGCCCCTCTTGTTGCATTCGGGGCATCCGATGGTGTGATCAGAGTTCTCTCAATGATGACATGGAAGGTTACGCATCTTATACTTGCACCCTCTGCTTCTTTGTAATTGCATCTCAAACCTGGCTGTATGTTCCTTGCAGCTCGTGCGAAGGTATACTGGTGGGCATAAAGGAGCAATAGCTTGCTTAATGACATTCATGTCTGCGGCTGGCGAGGTAATTTTTCTCATAGTTTCTTTTGTTTTAGGTTTTGGTCTATTCTGTTTGGTCATCAGACTGTGATTTTCCCCTTGACTGTTGTGTCCATATGCTATGTGCTTGTGTTGTTTCTTGTACTTATCATCTATTTCATTGTTGTTAGTTTGTGCAGCATTTTAATTTTCCACATGTTACTGTTATATCTTTACTGATCAATAATTATGCGTGGCTTCAGGTACATTTAGTTTCTGGTGGTAGTGATGGTTTGCTGGTATTATGGAGCGCTGATCATATCCATGATTCTCGTGAACTTGTACCTAAGATTAGTTTGAAGGTATCATTTCTAACACATTTTTTTGTTTCTGTTTTTTTTAAATGCAGAATATTTAGGTTAATCGTAAGTAAATTTAATAAGCAGTTTATCATGGTTTTTTGATACTGGTTAATTCTCTTTGGGTATCTGTCCAAAGGCTCATGACGGAGGGGTGGTTGCGGTTGAACTTTCAAGGGTTATGGGAAGTGCCCCACAACTCATTACGATCGGGGCTGATAAAACTTTAGCCATATGGGATACCGTTACATTCAAGGTATGTATACTCAAATATTTCTGTGAAACTGTGTTCTGTTATTCTAGGAAGCGCTTATTCAATAGCATATTTGCTGTGCAGGAAATAAGGCGAATTAAACCAGTACCTAAGCTTGCCTGCCATAGTGTTGCATCTTGGTGTCATCCTCGTGCACCAAACCTTGATATTTTGACTTGTGTCAAGGACTCTCATATTTGGTATGATTTTCTTTGTGTTTGGAATTAACCGCAGATTGTAGATATTCTATATAGTGATGATTTTTACATGCATAATTTTGCATTCTGGATTGTTACAGGGCCATAGAACACCCGACTTATTCTGCTTTAACAAGACCGCTCTGTGAATTGTCCTCGCTTGTGCCTCCACAAGCCCTTGCACAGCATAAGAAACTTAGGGTATGCTTCTGGACTGCTATCTTTAGTAGAAAATATCATTTTGTCATTTCAGGTCAAGCTATTGTGTTTATGGCTATTATCTTATGCTTCCACAATATTGTGTTAGTATTTATTTCCTTCTCATTTTCTCCGAGCTTTAGTAACTCTAGTGCTGCAGAGCTAGGCATGTGTATTGTGTGTAAGAATGTGGCACACAGCCAGAGTGTAAACATTCAATCACTGGTCATGTTGTTAATGTTGTCTCCAGTCCTATTTGTAGGACACATCAGATTTCGTTTAAGACAAGATTTTGATGAAGAATAACTCCATTAATACGTAGTTCATATGATACCAGTTTCATGTGATTAAACACATATTAGAAAAGTGATTCTTGGTCAAAGCCTTGTCTGAACGAAACGTTATCTGCCTACAAATGGGAACAAAGGGAGTATTAATTATTTAGGTGTTAACATATGTCTCTACTCTCCAGTGATGCAGTTTGCAAAAGCTGCATACCACATCATTCTGGGCTTAAAAAATGGAAAGCGAGTTATCACACATCAGGGAAAGATAACTTGAATGTACGTAATGTAAAAAAACAAAATCTGGTTCACAGTACCTTGTTGCTGATGAAATGCTGGTTTCCTTATAAAGATAAAGCCACTGTAATGCATTTTCTCAAGCATGCTAACATAGACTGAACTTTGTGACTACTCTAGGTTTACTGCATGGTGGCACATCCCTTGCAACCACATCTTGTTGCTACTGGAACGAATATTGGTATTATCTTAAGCGAGTTTGATCCAAGAGCACTTCCAGCTGTTGCTCCTTTACCAGCACCGGCAGAAAGCAAGGAACACTCTGCTGTTTACATTGTTGAAAGAGAACTTAAGTTACTGAATTTCCAATTGTCAAACACAGCAAATCCATCCCTAGGAAGTGCATCTGAAACAGGAAGATCAAGGAATGACTCTATGGATCAGCTGATAGTAAAGCAATCCAAGAAGCATATCAGCACACCTGCTCCGCATGATTCGTATTCAATCCTTTCAGCTAGCAGCTCTGGAAAGTAAGTATTTATGCCATCTCATCCCAATATTGCCTAGGACTTGAGCACTAAAATAGACAGACATCATGTACTGGGGTTTGTCTATTTCATGAATGTCACGTTGGCTGCAGCACACACAGGCCCTAGCTTAATTCGTTCTAGTCTTCATTCTGGACATTGTTGCAATGTGTGTGAGAGGTTTAGTGTTGCATAGTAGTTACTCCACCGTTATGTGCTGTGAGTTGTTCATTGCAACATGTCGGTTTAGAAGTCAATGTTTCGGATGTCTAAACTGTTTTGCATTTCCTACCGTCTTATGGTGCAACATGTCTAAACATATTTAGTTGCTCCTTTGTTATGAGTATATGCTATGATTTTTGTAAAAAAATTATTTATTTATTTGCAGGTACGTTTCAGTTGTATGGCCAGACATTCCATCGTTCGCTGTGTACAAAGCTAGTGATTGGTCAGTTGTTGATTCAGGTACAGGAAAACTTTTTGCATGGGACAGCTGCCGTGACAGATATGCTGTGGTCGAGAGTGCATTGGCCCCAAGGATGCCACTTATTGTGAAAGGAGGTTCTTCTAAAAAGGCAAAAGAAGCAGCTGCAGCAGCAGCTCAAGCAGCAGCTGCAGCAGCTAGTGCTGCTTCTGCAGCCACAGTACAAGTTCGGATTTTGTTAGATGATGGAACAGCCCATGTTTTGCAGAGGTCCATTGATGGCCGCAGTGAACCGGTTGGTAATCATCATTTATGATATATCCTTTATGAACTTAACGGAGACCATTAAAATTCCTATGGATTGCTTTCCTACACCCCACTTCTATAGGATTCATAGCAAGAGGTTTGACCACATGGAAATTTCTCTTTATTTCCTTGATGCAGCTTCTATCTTTTGAAATTCTTACGAAAATCCTTTGGAGCACCCAAATGCGAAGTTTACAAAATTCCTCTTTCATCTTCCTTTCCTGTAGGATTCAATAAATCATGAAATCTCAATCCTACTGTTTTTCCTATTCCTGCGTATTTAAAATCCCATGTTCCAGAGAGGCTTAGTTTAGCGTGTAGTTCTTAGCGTTCTGTTGTTTCAAGAGGTTTATGGTTGTACTCTTGCAGGTTGTTGGCTTGCATGGTGGTGCTCTGCTTGGTGTCACATATCGGACATCTCGTAGAATCAGTCCTTTGACAGCCACAGCTATATCAACTGTTCAATCAATGCCCCTATCAGGGTTTGGCGGAAGTGCATCATCATTTGCTTCCGATGACCCATTTTCCACCAGAGAAGGGCCGCCCCAAAATTTCCAGCTATACAGGTATATATGCACCTACTTATTTCATGCTTCCTGGATATCTAGAAAATTGTTGGCGAGATGATTGCTATGCTATGTATTACATATATTAATCTTTAACATTTTTACTTCATATACCCATGATATTTGCAGCTAATGTCTGTTACCCTAAAACTGCCTACTTAGCTACATTTGATTCGTGCAGCTGGGAGACCTACCAGCCTGTAAGCGGCCTACTTGCACAGCCTGAGTGGACCGTGTGGGATCAAACTGTTGAATATTGCGCATTTGCTTATCAGCAGTATATTGTAATTTCATCCCTGCGACCTCAGTTTAGGTATCTTGGAGATGTTTCAATTCCCTTTGCTACTGGTGCCGTTTGGCACCGTAGGCAGTTATTTGTGGCTACTCCAACAACCATCGAGTAAGTTAACTCTTCTCTGTACAGTCTGAATTGTTCATTTAGTGTGCCACAATATTTTTGTTATCATGTGTTCCCAACTTCCACTGCTGTGTCTGTTTCAAGCTCTTGGCTGTCTTTTAATAATGCTATACTTGTGCGTGATGCAAGCTGGTAAGTAGAAATCGAAGGTGCTGTAGATTAGGAGTCCTTGTACGATTCATGCTATATTATCCAATGAATTCTGAAAAACTATATTATATTTATCAAGTTGCATAATAATATATTATACAATCAATGGCGTAAAAAGTGGCAGTGCTAGGATATTGAGAAGGCAGCTACTTTTAAATGGATATCTGGTAAAGGTATAGTTTTACTAGCAAACAGTTTTTTGATGCTTTGATGGCACTCCCAGTACTTGAAAAAAAACTTAGATAGCCCATGGGACATCTTGCTATATCTTGAACTTCTGAACATATTTTCCAGGTGCGTTTTTGTTGATGCTGGAGTTGCTGCAATTGATATCGAGACAAAAAAGAGAAAAGAAGAAATGAAAGCAAGAGAAGCTCAGGGTCGAGCAGTTGCAGAGCATGGAGATTTGGCGCTTATCACAGTTGAAGCTCCCCAGGTTACGGCAAGCGAGAAAATCTCATTAAGACCTCCGATGTTGCAGGTGTGTATTTGTACATGTTGAATACTGTTAGTAACCCATTTTTACCTTGAATATTTGCTTCTGCGTTCACTAAATATTAATGGAAGTCAGGGTTACTAGTATAGTTTCTTAATTTGAATATACTTACTGCGTTATGTGACTTCTGTTTAACCGTGGCCTGTCTTTGTACCTTTCTTTATATTAGCTAATATTATGAGATCTTGTTGATTCAGCTTGTACTTCATAATTTTCCAGGTTGTTCGTTTAGCCTCTTTTCAGCATGCTCCATCAATACCACCGTTTGTAGTGCCAAAGCAACCCAAAATAAAGGGGGATGATTCAATATTTCTGAAAGAATTGGATGATAGAAGATACGCTGAAGTTGCTGTTGCTGGAGGAGGGGTATCGGTAGCAGTAACCCGCTTTCCGGCAGAGCAGAAAAGACCTATTGGACCACTTGTCCTGGTTGGTGTCAGAGATGGAGTTCTGTGGCTTGTTGACAGGTAATACATACTCTAAGGCATCAAGAGCAGTTCCATGATCCTGTGTGTGCAAGAGAGTGCTGGTGAAAATAACATTTGCTCAAATAGAACTAAGTTTTTATTTTTATTTGTTCTGGTGATATGTGATGCTGATTTGGGTCCAATTCTGACTTCTTGCAATATTCTTCAAAGGTATATGTGTGCACATGCCTTGTCTCTCAGCCATCCCGGTATAAGATGTCGGTGCCTTGCAGCATATGGAGATCCAGTTAGTGCTGTCAAATGGTATGTTTTTATGGCTTGGAGCATTTTGTTGGCTTTTGCAAGCGGTGGGAGTGACAACTTAAAAACCAATCATGCAGGGCTACTAGACTTGGCCGAGAACACCATGATGACCTTGCTCAGTTTATGCTTGGAATGGGCTATGCTACTGAAGCACTTCATTTACCTGGAATATCTAAGAGGTGAGAATTCTTTGCTGCCTGAATTTTTCTATTATCAGATATTCATGTGTTTCTCTTTATTTAATTTTATCCTCATGTTTCTCTTCGCTAGATAGATGCATACCATTTTCATGAGTTTAAATTTGTGCTGATATTCCTCAGGTTGGAGTTTGATCTTGCAATGCAGAGCAAGGACTTGAAAAGAGCACTTGCATGTTTGCTGACAATGAGCAATAGCCGAGACGTGGGACAAGAAACTACTGCTACAGATGTTACACAGATTCTCAATTTAGCAGTAGCCAAGCAGGCTAAGCAAGAAAGTCTTGCAGATGCTGTGCAGGGAATAGTGAAATTTGTCAAGGAGTTCTTTGACCTTATTGATGCGGCAGATGCCACCGGCCAGGCTGAAATTGCTCGTGAAGTTTTGAAGAGATTAGCCGCCGCAGCTTCTGTAAAGGGAGCTCTACATGGACAAACCTTACGAGGCCTGGCACTCCGTCTTGCAAACCATGGGGAGCTTACTCGACTGTCGGTAAGCTACTCTCACCTAATAATAGTTTATTATTGGAACTTGGTTCTCACCCATAATGATGATTTTCATCTGGTATGGTAGTTACAAAATGTCATGATTATGGAGTACACAATAGCCGTCATGTTCACTATTGGTAATTGTTTCTGGAATACGGCGAGGCTCCTTGTTCATGCATGCATGCTAAAACCTGACGTTTCCTTTCTGTTGATGTATTATATTTCGTTTATGATGATTTGCACATGTTGAAAATTTCTTAGGAGCAACCACTAATACTGTTGCACCTTTCCAGGGTTTGGTGACCAATTTGATTACAGCTGGCCATGGCCGTGAAGCAGCATTTGCAGCTGCAGTTCTGGGTGATAACGCCCTCATGGAAAAAGCATGGCAAGACACAGGAATGCTGGCGGAGGCTGTTTTACATGCTCAAGTAAGTTTTATATTGAATTCTATTCTTTCATCTATGCTTGCTAATTTATACTACTCCCTCCGACCCATATTAGTTGACTTGGATTTGTCTAGATTTGGATGAATCTAGACACTATTTAGTATATAGGTTCATCCAAATTTTGACAAATCTAAGTCAACTAATATGGGTCGGAGGGAGTATAAGAAACATGAGTTTGGTGTGAACCAATCAGTCTTAAACATTCATATTCCTTAGGTCCAATGGTTGAGTGTAGAAGTTGATCCCTTACCCCTAATATCTCTCATACTTATCGTCTTACTCCTCCATTAGTTGCTTAAAAAATTCAGAACATATTCCTGCCAATAGTTCCTAAAACCTAAAGCACCACAGACATCCTGCCTCAGACACATGTGTTTTCTGCTCGGGCTATACAACCTCTTCTTCCTCTCCATCCCCTAACACCATCTTCTCAATTGATTCTGTATATTCAAAAATCCAAATCCATCATGTGTAGATGAGAAAAAAGAATGGAGTTGATGTGCTTCCTTGCAGTTTCAACTAGCATGAAACTGGTCCATCTATTGTGAAGCACTGGTTCTCCAAACAAAAATAATATTGTGAAGCATTGTGGCTGGAGGTTGGGTGGTATATATTTTGTGCAAATACTCCCTCCGTTCCAAAATATAAGATGTTTTAGATTTGTGAAGCAAATGTATCTAGATGCCTTTTAGTGTAAATTCGGAGTGAACCTAAACATTAAAAGGGTCTAGATACATTCACTTCACAAAGCTAAAACATCTTATATTTTGAAACGGAGGGAGTACATTGCAAAGAACTTATATAATTTCTAGTGACATGATTGCTTATGAGATAAGCTAAACATAATGAGTTGTCCGTAACTTTAATATACATCTGGCCTTTTCATTCGGCCAAATGACAATGAGTATTATTGTCAAATTCTTACAAGTTTTTTCCACTCTCTAGGCCCATGGTCGTCCATCATTAAGGAACTCAGTCATAACATGGAACAAGGTGCTACAAAAGGAGCTGGATCACACACCAACGGTGAAAACCGATGCTGCCGCAGCATTCTTGGCTTCTCTTGAGGACCCGAAGCTTACTAGTTTGGGAGAAACTGAGAAAAAGCCACCTATTGAAATACTTCCTCCTGGAATGCCGCCACTATCTGCACCTCCCATTGTTATTAAAAAGGCTGCTGCAAAACCTGGGCTTCCTAATGCGGCACAGACCCTAAATGCAGCTATAGGTGCTCCCATGAATCAAGGCACCCCTATGGCTCAAGGTACACCGATGAATCAAGGCACCCCAATGGTTCAAGGTGCTCCCATGGCTAATGGGTCTCCTGCTCCGGCACAGAGCACTGATGAGGTAAAACCGTCGGAGGCAACAACAGCTCCTGACAATGTGGAGGCTGCAGCAGCTACCAGCAATGCGGAAGCTACTGCAACCCCTGGTACTGCGGAAGCGACAGAAGCTCCGGTTACAGACCAAACAAGTAGTCCTGACACTGCTGCCGCTTCAGCTCCACCAGCTGGCCCCAGTGGCACTGATGCACCTGCTGTTCCTCCCGCTGAAGCTACAAACGATGCAGCTTCTACCGAGCCACCAGAGACGCAGGATAAACCACCTTCAACAGAGGCATCGCCATCTCCTCCACCCAGTGATTCTGCTGTATAAAAATTCTTTCTGATTCATTTCTCATAGTTGTGTGCCATTTTTGTGTGTATGCTGATTCTTTTGTTCCGCTGTAATTTTTCTGTTGGTATAGATATTTGTTAATCCTTAGTACTCACGACGAGCAGTATGTGATTAGCCGTGTACATCTGCTGCTCTTGTCGAAAAGAGAACTACTGCCACTGCGACGGTAGCTCATGCTGTTTGTGATTAGTTGAGATTACGTAGCTGGTGTTTTGCGTGATGATTTGATCATGTTTGGATGCCAATTTTTGTTTGCTTAATGGTGATGTGCGTCAGAACTCCTGTCGCTTGACCAGTTTGTATATCCATTTTCGTTCCTTGCCTATTGACTACTACTGGGCATGTCGTGAGGACGAAGACATGGAAAATCCAAATTAAGCATCTTTATTTACGTTATCTGCGATTCATGGAAACCGTCTCAAATCGCTGGCAAGTCTGAAGTGGATGCCGTAAGGAGGGGGAACGAGATATCAATCCCCGAGAGTTCCCTCGAAGCCAGCACACCGCGTATGCTGGGGCGGGTCAAGGTCAACCCTGTGATGCTCTCTTGCTTGCTTAGCAAAAAAGCATTCTTCAACTTGAAAAAGCTATGACACTTTCCGTGCTACGCACACTTCAGTGAACATGTTTTTTTTATGCGAAATTTTACAGATCTATTAATAATCATACCGTCTATTTATTAAGATATCGTAGTCGTATGAAAATATGAGTCTACAATTGATACATCCTAGTGATTCATTGTGTTAATCATCAAGAGAATTGCATACCAAAGTACATTTGTATACATAAGTATTGAGACCCGATTAAAATCTACAGCAGTACAGATAGCTGACCAGGGACAGGCAGTTCACTGAGAAAAAGAAGGCGAAAGAGAAACATCATATAACCGTACTAGGGAGTACATTCGTATTCGTATGATTATTAAGCACATGCACGGAGTGGTGACAAAACTAGTCGAACTCGGAGGGGTACCCGCAGAATGACTCGTTCTTGACGCAAAGGAAGAGGCGCTCGTACGCCAGGGCCATCTTGGTGGCCGCGAACATGGACTTGGCGTACTCCCTGCACGCGCGGCCGCGCTCCGCGGCGCGCCGTGCGCCGTCCTGCACCACCGCCTCCAGACTCTCGAGAAGCGAGTCCACGTTGGGCGCGAACATGTGGCCGAACTCGTCGTCCACCACGATGCTGCCCTTGATGCTCGGGAACCGCGTGGCCATCACCGGCTTGCCGCACTGCATCGCCTCCATGAGCGTCAGGTCCAGGCCCTGCGGGCGCAGCGTCGGGTCCACGAACACGTCCAGCGCGTTGTAGAACGCCCTCAGCTTTCCCGGCGGCACGGCGCCCAGCACCTTGGCGTTGCGTCCTAGGTCCATGTACCGCGACTCCCACGGCCCCTTGCCGGCGACGAGCAGGTACACGTTCGGGTGACGGAGAGCGAACTTGGAGAAGGCCTCGTAGAGCAGCCCGTGGCCCTTGTCCTTGACGAGCCTGCCGGACACGCCCAGCACGAGGTCGGCGCTCTTGGGCAGCCCGATCTCCTCCCTGAACTCGCGGCCGAGCTCCGCGTCCGGCGTGAACTGCGCCTCGTCCACGCCGTTCAGGATGACGTGCACGCGGCGGCCCGGGATCTGGTACACGTCGCGTAGCATCTCCCCGGTGGAGTCGCTGATGGCCACCTGGTGCGCGTAGCTCCGGAAGAAGCGGACCTCGGACAGCACCCTCCGCACCGACTCCGACAGGCTCTGGTTGAACGCCGGCGACATGGGCTCGTCCTCGCCACGGGCGAGGTCCTGATATATGCCCGAGTGCAGCGCCTCCAGGGAGATGCCGTGCCACGTCACCACCAGGTTGGCCACGCCGCGCGCGTACCGGTGGAACACCGCGACGCTCTCCGAGTGGATGACGTCAAACGGGTCGTTCTCGCCCTCGGCCTCGTACAGTTTCCACGCCTCGTCGCAGCGCCACTGGCCCGGGGGGCCGTCCAGGAAATGCAACTGAGGCCCGTCGGCGGAAGGCGAGGGCGCCGCCTCCGTGTGCGGCGGAGGGGAGGTGAACACGTGGACGCGGTGGCCCCGCGCAGCGAGCGCCGTGTGCAGCGTGTGCGCGTGACGCTCCATACCACCCGGGGCCGTGGCCACGGGCCACTTCCGCGAAAACACGGCGATCTTGAGCTTGGCCAGGGGCGGCTGGGACGACGTGAACGGCAGGTGGTTCCACGAGAACTCGATGTCGCGAAGGTCTCCAGCGAAGTCGCCCACGCTCGACGATGAGCGCCCCACGGTCGTGAGGTGGCTGAAGAGCGGGGAGCACGAGGAGCGGTGCAGGAGGATGTATAGGAAGGGGACGATGAAGAGAAGAGTGAGGAGGGCCGGGGAGAGGGAGAGCATGGGGTGGGACGGGCACCTCCGCTTCCTCCACTTCTGCAGGGAGGTTGTTGCCATCACCTCATGCACTAGCTCTACTGCTCTAGCTACCTAGTCACTCATACATGCATACGCAGGAAGTTACAACGGAGAGGGGATAAGGGCGGAAATGAGCAGATCCTTAGGGGCAGTGCACGAGAGCTTTTGGAAGGAGGTGGAGTGCTTCGCAGGCTATTGACATTTGGGTCCAAGCTTCATGCTTTGCTTTCCATGGCTGAAGTTACTTAGGAAGATGGCCATGCAGGGGACGTAGTCTGTGTTTGGTTTGAGCCCAAGCTAAATACCACAATTTTGTTGGCTAGCCAACATTGTGGTTTCCCATATATTGGGTTAATGTGGGCAAACAAAGTGAACGATACTTCGTTCGTTGGTATGGTTTGTTTTGGTCACTTAGTACAACTCATTACGGCAAAAATTGCCGCTGCCGTCGCCCCTCTCCTTTGCCATGACATGCACACGGCAAAGAAAACATACACGACACATTACACAAAAAGAACACGACAATAGACAAACTATGGCACACAGCAAAGAAAAAAGACACGGCAAATTCACTGGGGATACACGGCAAAGATTTGTTCACGACAAAGAAGTAGGCCCCGCGGCCTCGCAGAGTCACCCGCCGACAGGGGCGGACGACAGAATCTTTGCTGTGTGCCCTCGCCGGTAGGTATACGGCAAAGATTAGCTTTGCCGTGTGTATTCTCCTGTTTACACGGCAAAGCATTTTTCACCTTTTACTTTTATTTAGTTAGCAAGGCTTTTATTACATATATGTTTGGTGATGTTATTTCGTAGGATCATGAGCACACACATATGAATATGTTGTTGTGGTCTTGATCACTACATGCACCCCCTTATACGATCTGGTTTCACCAAAACGGGGAGTTCCCCCCTTATACAAGTCCAGAACCTTCGCTTCTAGGTTAGAGCGTATGCATGAGAGGGGGGACACATGCAAGCATCTACCAACCTTGCACCACACTCACACACATATGCTAGGGACACATGCAAGTTCTCATCTGATTCCGACGTTCTCGTGGTCTTCCTCCGGCGAAACCCTGATCTGCGGGTCTCGGATCGTATACCCCCTAGACATTCTTCTGATGGGGTAGCGCGACATAGCTATCTCTTGTTTTGTGTTTGATTAGGTCATAGGATGATGTAAAACCATGTTGGTTCACAAGTTGGGGCACTATCCTACCTGGTTTCACCGGAACGGGGAGATTCCCCCTTATACAAGTCTAGAACCTTCGCTTCTAGGTTAGAGCGCATGCATGCGAGGGGGGACACATGCAATCACCTACCAACCGTGGACCACACTCACACACATATGCTAGGGACACATGCAAGTTTTCATCTAATTCCGACGTTCTCGTGGACTTCCTCCGGCGAAACCATGATCCGCGGGCCTCAGATCGTCTACCCCTAGACATTCTTCTGATGGGGTAGCCCGGTGTAGCTCTCTCTTGTTTTATGTTTGATTAGGTCATAGGATGATGTAAAATCATGTTGGTTCACAAGGTGGGGCAATATCCTACCCGGTTTCACCGGAACTGGGAGTTTCCCCCTTATACAAGTCCAGAACCTTCGCTTCTAGGTTGGAGCACATGCGTGCGAGGGGGGACACATGCAAGCACCTACCAACCGTGCACCACACTCACACACATATGCTAGGGACACATGCAAGTTTTCATCTAATTCCGACGTTCTCGTGGTCTTCCTCCGGTGAAACCCTCATCTACGGGCCTCGGATCGTCTACCCCCTAGACATTCTTCTGATGGGGGTAGTCCGGCGTAGCTCTCTCTTGTTTTGTGTTTGATTAGGTCATAGGATGATGTAAAACCATGTTGCTTCACAAGTTGGGGCACTATCCTACCTGGTTTCACCGGAACAGGGAGATTCCCCCTTATACAAGTCCAGAACCTTCGCTTCTAGGTTAGAGCACATGCATGCGAGAGGGGACACATGCAAGCACCTACCAACCATGCACCACACACACACATATATGCTAGGGACACATGCAAGTTTTCATCTGATTCTGACGTTCTCGTGGTCTTCCTCCGGCGAAACCCTGATTTGTGGGCCTCGGATCGTCTACCCCCCTAGACATTCTTCTGATGGGGGTAGACCGGCGTATCTCTCTCTTGTTTTGTGTTTGTTTAGGTCATAGGATGATGTAAAACCATGTTGGTTCACAAGGTGGAGCACTATCCTACCCGGTTTCACCGGAACAGGGAGATTCCCCCTTATACAAGTCCAGAACCTTCGCTTCTAGGTTAGAGCGCATGCATGCGAGGAGGGACACAATGTCTTAACTAATACTAATAACAAATAGTCAACAAAAAGTTCACTAAAAACTTAAAATAAATATAATTGAAAGAAAAAATGGAAAGAAAAATAAAAAAAGCAAAAGGCACACGACAAAGGATAAAACACACGTCAAAGGTCCTTTGCCGTGTGCCCTCGCCATCATGCACACGGCAAAGGTCCTTTGCCGTGTGTTTTCCTGTGGTACACGGCTAAGAATTGCAGCCAATAATTTCCGCGGGCCCGTGCGATCTAACCCTATCCACTCCCTAGCCTCGCCGCCTGACCCCGCCCCTCTCACGCTCAACCGGCGCCCCTCCTAGAACAGCGCCGCCGCCCGACCCTGCCCCCTCCCCCGTTACTGGCCGCCGCCGCTGGCCCCTCCCCCGCCCCACCCAACCCCGACCCGCCCCTATCGCCCCCTTCCCCCCGCCGCAAATCCCTCCTCCTCTGTCTCTCATGGCCTGTCACGCCGTTGTATATAATAGTAGAGCCACTGGCCAGCTAAGGGAGGAGCCCGGGAGGGCTCCCACAGTCGAATCACCTTGTCGCCCATCTCCTCCAATGACGGCAGCGGACAAGGTAAGCCATTTTTTTTAGTTTGTCATATATTACTAGTATGACGTATTTAGTGGTAGTTCTAGTGTTGTAGTAAGTTATTAGTAAATTATATTTAGTGATAGTTTTATTGTCATATATTACATTAGGGTAGTTTTAGTGGTAGATTTAGCAAAATAGACAAGTTACTAATATGTTGGATATAGTGGTAGTTCTAGTGTTGTAGATATGTTAGTTGTAGTACATTAGGGTAGTACATTAGGGTAGTATGTTGTTTCATATATGCATGTGTATAGTAGTAATTTAAGAATTATATGTGTAAAATTTGGCTTGTATTTTGGCATATATAAATACATGTGTATATTAGTAATTTTTCTTCGTGCAGGATATGTGTCGAGTCTGAGGGTGGGGCTGTCGACAGCGTAGGTCATTTTGCGGGAGGGTCGCTGATCTTCTTCACCTCTCGATCACGCTTCGAGGGTAAAAATCTGTTCTCCTATCTTGTACCTAGGGTTATTTTCGTGTGTAGATCACCAAGTCTGTCGCGTTACCTAGGCGCCTCTTCCCGGACATAAGGGTTATGCGGATAAATATGCATTAGTGGTCTCGCATATTATGAACCATAACTCTTACGATATTTATCGGGACAGCCGACGGATGCGTAGTTGGGTATGTTTTCCTTGTTCTACTCTGATACGAGATAGGATTTCGGCAGCGTCTCTCCGTTGTTCTCTGGATGTGAATCCCTCTTGGCTTTTTGCCGAGACGTGTATCGGGAGAGCAGCGGGGAGGTGCTGCCGAAATTCTGTCTCGGATCGGGGTAGAGTAGGGAGAACATACTCAATCTACGGATCCGGCAGTTGATAGGACCCTCTTTACCTATTAGAGAGATAGGTGGATATATGTATGGCGTAAAATATATGTTGCTAAAATTAACCAAACTAGTACCGGATTTATTTATATGTCATGATTAATTGAAAGCATTATATATGTCGTTTTTGGTACTGATTAGTGTAGGGTTCGCAGCATAGAAAACAAAATATTCCTACGATGGAAACAACTATGTACCAAGATCTATCTACTAGATACAAACAACGGGCGGATGTATATCCGTAGAGAACATACCCTTGAAGACCGACAAAGCTTAACGAGTTAAACTCGTGGTTGATGTAGACGATCTCTTGCCGATCTCAAGATCGAGAGGAAGTCCTAACGCCGCAAATCAGCAGCGCATCTGTGCTCGCACACACGTACAAGACACCGAGCAACCTCCGCCTCCTCGCTCCAGCGATGCAGCGGAAGCACAACTTTTTCTTGCCGAAAAGCCACCGGGAACATGTATCTCGCTAGTCCGAGACCATGGGGGATAAATTCTAGAGGGGGAGAGAGATCCTTCACGAGGAGGTGTGAGTGAGAAGTGAGGAGGGGGTGCCTTTCATAGGAGAGGGGGGGGGGGGTACCCCAAGGGGGTGGCCGGCGCATGGGGGCTGCCCCTTTCCCTCCCCTCATTCATGTGGGTGGACACTCCACTCACAAAAATCCTTTCAATTCCCTCCACTCAAAATCCCACTCAAATTCCCATTAAATTCCCACCAAATTTAATGCAAACTCTCATTAAATAAAACTCCTTTTATTTATTCAGAATTTTGGCAATTACTTTAATGACAAACATTCACATATAAACCCTTGCTAGTATTTCATTTCACATGAAAAAACACTTTCTGCAATTTCACCCGAAAACCTGTTTCAGTATCTAGTGAAATAAATTCCCGTGCTTGTTATTCTTTTCGGCATGAAACTTTTGCTCCAATTGGATGTAGGTGTCTCTTAAGTGTGCCACCCTATGGTTCGCGAATAATGCGGACATGATCGAGTCCCTTCTTCGATCAATAATCAGAAGCGAGATCTGGAGACCCATACCGACTCCCACACATTCAACAATGACTTTCATGTGATCGTCAGAACCTTTACTCTAGTATCTTAATACCTTTGTTTTGCGATATATTACATGTTCGAGATTTGATCATCGGTATCTCCATACCTAGTTTGATCTCTTTACTGACATGCACTCTTTTCTCGTTCCTGTGATATAACATTCTAGTGATCAAATCACTTGCTTGCAAGCTAACCAATGTGATATCACCGAGAGGGCCCAGATTATATCTATCCGTCATCGGGATGAACAAATTCCACTCTCGATCCATGGGCCTCAACATAACACTTTAGTATTTCCGAATCCATCTTTACAATCACCCAATTACGGTGTGACGTTTGATGTTATCAAGAAACTCTTCCGGTGTTAGTGATTGACATGATCTCATGGTCTAAGGATCAGGATCACTTTGTAAGTTGTTATAGCAATATAAACTCAATGACTTTGATCGTAATGCTATACTTCGGATGAATGTTCATCACACCATTACACTAATGTTGTGACCTCGTTATTAACAATATCCAATGTCTATGATCAGGAAACTTTGATCATCTTGTTAATCAACGAGCTAGTTTATGAGAGAGGCATAACTAGGAACTTTCTATTTGTTTATTAAACACACATATATTAATGTTTACGTATTAATACAATTATAGCATGCAAAATAAACATTTATCTTATACTTAGAATACACATAATAAACACTTTATTATTGCCTCTTAGGACATATTCCCTTCAGTCTCCCACTTGCACTAGAGACAATAATCTAGTTACATAGTGATGTATCTAACACCCATGGAGTTCTAGTGTTGATCATGTTTTGCTCTAGGGAGAGTTTTAGTCAACGGATCTGCTACATTGAGATCCGTATGTACTTTACAAATCTTTATATCTCCATCCTTGACATGTTCACGGATGGAGTGAAACCAGCGCTTAATATGCTTGGAATACTTGTGAGACCTTGGTTCTTTGGCATTGGCAATGGCACCATTGTTGTCACAATAGATCACCATTGGGTCCAACGCGCTTGCAACCACACCTAGTTCGGATATGAACTCATTCATCCAAACTGCTTCCTGAGCCGCTTCCGAAGCAGCGACATATTCGGCCTCCGTTGTTGATCCCGCCACCACGGGTTGTTTGGAACTCCTCCAACTAACCGCTCCACCATTCATGAGAAATACATATCCGGATTGAGACTTAGAGTCATCCGGATCGGTGTCAAAGCTAGCGTCGACATAACACTTAGCAACGAGATCTTCTTGACCTCCGTATACAAGAAACATATCCTTAGTTCTTCGCAAGTACTTAAGGATATTCTTGACCGCTACCCAGTGTTCCGAACCTGGATCCGATTGGTACCTACTAGTCAAACTAATAGCATGTGCCACATCCGATCTTGTACATAGCATGGCGTACATTATAGATCCTATGGCTGAAGCATAGGGGAATTTGTCCATTATCTCTCTTTCTTCCGCCGTAGCCGGACTTTGAGTCTTACTCAATGTCCTGCCTTGCAACATAGGTAAGAACCCCTTCTTACTTTTGTCCATTTTAAACTTCTTTAAAATCTTATCAAGGTATGTACTTTGCGATAGCCCTATTAGGCGCCTAGATCTATCTCTATAGATCTTTATGCCTAATATGTATGACGCTTCACCTAGGTCCTTCATTGAAAATTTGCTATTTAGATAACTTTTAACACTGTTTAAAAGATCTATATCATTTCCGATCAATAATATGTCATCCACATATAATATCAGAAATGCCACATTGCTCCCACTCACTTTCTTGTAAATACAAGCTTCTCCATAAGTTTGGAAAAATCCAAACTCTTTGATCACCTCATCAAAGCGGAGATTCCAACTTCGTGATGCTTGCTTTAGTCCATAGATGGATCGCTGAAGCTTGCACACCTTGTTAGTATCCTTAGGATCGACAAAACCCTTTGGTTGTATCATATACAACTCTTCTTCAATATTACCATTGAGAAACAGGTTTTGACATCCATCTGCCATATCTCATAATCGAAATATGCAGCAATTGCTAACATAAACCTAACTTATTTTAGCATCGCTACAGGAGAGAATGTCTCATCGTAGTCAACTCCTTGAATTTGTCGAAACCCCTTTGCGACAAGTCGAGCTTTATAGACGGTCACATTACCATCAACATCAGTTTTTCTTTTGAAAATCCATTTATTCTCCATGGCCTTTCGGCCATGAGGTAAGTCCACCAAGTTCCAAACTTGATTTTCATACATGGATTCCATATAGGATTTCATGGCTTCTAACCATTTGTTGGAATCCGGGCTCATCATCGCTTCTTCATACGTCGCAGGGTCATCATTTTCATCAACCATGAAATTCATGACAGGATTTCCGTATAGCTCGGGAGCTCACGCGTCCTTCTAGACCTACGAGGTTCGGTAGTACTCTCTTTCAGAGTTTCATGATCTTTATCATTAGTTCCCTCTTCAACTGGTGAAGCCAACTCCAGAACAACTTTTGGCGCTGTGCTACTCGCCATACTTTGAAGAGAAGGTTCAATAACCTCTTCGAGTTCTACCTTCCGACTACTCACACCTTTCGCGAGAAACTCTTTCTCTAGAAAGGATCCATTCTTGGCAACAAAAACCTTGCCCTTGGATCTGTGATAGAAGGAATACCCAATAGTTTCCTTAGGGTATCCTATGAAGATGCATTTTTCCGCTTTGGGTTCGAGTTTATCCGGTTGAAGTTTCTTCACATAAACATCGCAACCCCAAACTTTAAGAAATGATAGCTTAGGTTTGTTTCCAAACCATAATTCATACGGTGTCTTTTCAACGGATTTAGATGGTGCCCGATTTAAAGTGAATGCAACAGTTTCTAGTGCATAACCCCAAAATGACAACGACAAGTCCGTCAGAGACATCATAGATCAAACCATATCCAATAAAGTATGATTACGATGTTCCGACACACCATTTCTCTATGGTGTTCCGGTAGGTGTGAGTTGTGAAACAATTCCACATTCTTTCATATGAGTGCTAAACTCGTAACTTAGATACTCACATCCACGGTCATACTGTAGAAATTTGATCTTTCTATTGCGATGATTTTCCACTTCACTCTGAAATTCCTTGAACTTCTCAAAGGTTTCAGACTTGTGTTTCATCAAGTAGATATAACCGTATCTACTCAAATCATCCGTGAAAGTAACAAAATAACAATATCCACCTCGCGCCGACACACTCATTGGACCACATACATCAGAATGTATGATTTCCAATAAATCTGTCGCCAGTTCCATTGAACCGGAAAACGGCGTTCTAGTCATCTTGCCCATAAGGCATGGCTCACATGTATCAAATGATTCAAAATCAAGTGATTCCAAAAGTCCATCCGAATGGAGCTTCTTCATGCGTTTAACGCCAATATGACCTAGACGGCAGTGCCACATATATGTGGATATATCATCATTAAGTTTAACTCTTTTAGCATCAACATTATGAATATGTGTATTACTATTATCGAGATCCAACAGAAATAAACCATTCATCATCGGTGCATGACCATAAAATATTTCATTCATATAAATAGAACAACCATTGTTCTCGGATTTAAATGAATAACCACTTCACATCAAACATGATCCAGATACAATGTTCATGCTCAGTGCAGGCACCAGATAACAATTATTCAAGTTTACTTCTAATCCCAACGGTAAGTGGAGAGGTAGCGTTCCGACGACGATCACATCAACACTTTATCCTTTGCCGACACGCATCTTGACCTTACCCCTTGCTAGCCGTCGCTTGTTCCGCAGCCCCTGATTCGAGTTACAAATATTAGCAACTGAACCGGTATCAAATACCCAGGTGCTACTGCGAGTACTAGTCAAGTACACATCAATAACATGTATATCATATATACCTTTGTTTGCCTTGCCGGCCTTCTTGTCTGCCAAGTACTTGGGGCAGTTGCGCTTCTAGTGGCCAGTCCCCTTACAATAATAACACTCGGTATCAGAATTAGGTCCAACTCGGGGTTTCTTTTCAAGCACGGTAACCGACTTGCCGCCCTTACTTCCCTTCCGTTTTCCCTTCTTGTCTTTCTTGAAACCGGTGTTCTTATTGATCATCAACACTTGATGTTCCTTCTTGATCTCCACTTATGCAGTTTTAAGCATTGACAGAAGCTCGGGGAGAGACTTCTTCATGCCTTGCATATTATAGTTCATCACGAAGCTCTTATAGCTAGGTGGCAGAGACTGCAGAACACGATGGATGCCTAAGTAAATGGGAATCAATATTCCCAAGTACACAAGCTTATCGGCGTAACCCTACATCTTGAGTACATGCTCACTTACGGAGCTGTGTTCTTCCATCATGCAGCTAAAGAACTTTTCTGAAGCATTGTAGCTCTCTACAGCAGCATGTGTGTCAAAAATCATTTTCAACTCACCCATTGTATCAAATGAATTGCTGTTTTCGAAACACTTTCGAAGTTCTGGCTCTAGCCCATACAATATTCCGCAATGAACTAAGTTGTGGTCCTCCTGTCGAGTCTGATAGACATTCTTCTCCTCGTCAGGGGAATCATTGAAAGGTGGGGGGCCTAGCGGCGCTTCTAGCACATATTGCTTTTGTGCAGCAGAGAGGAGAATCCTCAAATTCATGGCCCATTCGGTAAAGTTGCTACCGTTCGTTGCAAGTTTTTCTTTCTCCATGAACACATTGAAATTAAAAGCAGGTGGTGCCATCTACAACAGAATTTGTAAAGTTTAGACTAAGTTTATGATAGATTGAGTTCAACTAATCTACATTACGAATGGACTCTCACTCAAAATGACATCCCTCATGCCTTTTTGGTGATTACATGAACCAAATCCACTACACCAAGTCCGATCATCATGTGAGTCGGTGTAGCTTCAAAGGCGAGCATCAAATGGGCATCATATCTACTATATGACTCATGCTTAACCTTTCGGTCCGTGTTCCGAGGCCATGTCTATACATGCTAGACTTGCCAAGTGAGAACCTTAGTATTCGTGTGTGTAACTGTCTTACACCCGTAATATGGTCGTGGATCCAAGAACACCCGATCATCACGTGATGCCCTGGAGCGACGAAACATAATCAATGCATACTTAAGGAAGAACACATTCTTATCTTGATATTTAAATGAGGGATCATCTTATTATGCTAATAAAATGCCAAACAAGCAATATAAGATGCAATCAAGCATCACTTGTTTGTAAGTAAAATGATATGGTTCCCGCATATGATCTCCATCATGTGCTCCTTGGTATGATCACTATCATACCTCTATGTGTAAGGCCAAGGTCTATGGAACTTACACGTTGTGTGTGTTGTAAGAGTATCATATCATACTTATACTTACAACATCACCATATCATAACACTAGCCCAGCAACAATCTAAACTAGACGCCTCTAATTTATCCATTGCAAGTTTTACGTGTCTTAGGGATTTCGAAGATAGAACCGTTCTTACCTACGAACATGAACCACAACAAGGATAACCAAATTGTTGACAACTCGTTGCAAATTAGATATTGACTATATTAGGAGAGACAGACACCCGCTAGCCACTTATGCAAAACTAGTTGCATGTCAAGCGTGGAACAGGTCTCATGTGCGAGGACATGTAAAGTTTGTCTGGGCCGCTTCATCCCACTATGCCACCAATATCCAAAATACAACTAAGAAGCAATAACATGATCATCATCGCCCACATACTCATATGTGTACTACCTGTGTAAAGCATCTACGCATAGATCCGACTCTGATACCACTGCAGGGTTCGCAGCATAGAAAACAAATTTTTTTCCTACGATGGGAACAACTATGTACGAAGATCTATCTACTAGATACAAACAACGAGCGGATGTATATCCGTAGAGAAGATATCCTTGAAGACCGACAAAGCTTAACGAGTTAAACTCGTGGTTGATGTAGACGATCTCTTGCCGATCTCAAGATCGAGAGGAGGTCCTAGCGCCGCGAATCAGTAGCGCATCCGTGCTCGTAGACACGTACAAGACACCGAGAAACCTCCTCCTCCTCGCTCCAGCGATGCAGCGAAAGCACAACTCTTTCTTGCTAAAAAGCCACCAGGAACATGTATCTCGCTAGTCCGAGACCATGGGGGATAAATTCTAGAGGGGGAGAGGGATCCTTCATGAGGAGGTGTGAGTGAGAAGTGAGGAGGGGGTGCCTTTTATAGGAGAGGGGGGAGGACCCCAAGGGGGTGGCCGGCGCATGGGGGCTGCCCCTTTCCCTCCCCTTATTCATGTGGGTGGACACTCCACTCACAAAAATCCTTTCAATTCCCTCCACTCAAAATCCCACTCAAATTCCCATTAAATTTCCACCAAATTTAATGCAAACTCTCATTAAATAAAACTCCTTTTATTTATTCAGAATTTTGTCAATTACTTTAATGAAAAACATTCACATATAACCCCTTGATAGTATTTCATTTCACATGCAAAAACACTTTCTGCAAATTCACCCGAAAACCTGTTTCGGTATCTAGTGGAAATAAATTCCTGCGCTTGTTATTCTTTCTGGCATGAAACTTTTTCTCCAATTGGATGTAGGTGTCTCTTAAGTGTGCCACCCTATGGTTCACGAATAATGTGGACATGATCGAGACCCTTCTCCGATCAATAATCAGAAGCGGGATCTGGAGACCCATACTGACTCCCACACATTCAACGATGACTTTCCTGTGATCGTCGGAACCTTTTACGCTAGTATCTTAATCCCTTTGTTTCGCGATATATTACATGTCCAATATTCGATCATCGATATCTCCATACCTAGTTTGATCTTGTTACTGACATGCACTCTTTTCTCGTTCCTGTGATATAACATTCTAGTGATCAAATCACTTGCTTGCAAGCTATCTGTAGAGGTGCCAACCTGATAAGGTAGAGATCCCTGTGTTTACAATTCTAGTCCCTGTATAAATAGCTAGCATCCATAGTTTAAGATGTAATATCAAGAAACAAAGGTCATAATACAACTTTATAACCAGGAATAAAATAATTCATTACATCTTACATAGCTCATTTGGCTATCTCATTACAATGTAGCAGAAATATCTATATAGCATGGAGTCCTTCATCTTCAAAGTGCCACAGGCAATCATGTTGGTTGTAGACTTGTAATCCAATTCAACACACTTCACTAACATCAAACAAACCTGCAACATAATAAGTTACAGCCACAAGGGTCAATACATTTGAATTGTATTGGCAAGTGATACTATGGTAGAATAGTGGTATCTATCATCTATATGCATTTGGCTAAGTGGTGCTTAGGCTTGCTTTGCTCAAAATAAGGTTTTCCTTATAAGTCGAAACACTAAGTTTTTGTTTGTCAAAATCACCCAAGGCATCTACCAATCAAAGATTGAAGATCCTTTAACCCTTGTTCAACCACAAGCTTTTAACTTAGAAATTGGGATGGGGAGATACTTGATAGCTTCCATGTCTTGATGCTCAAATTGTCCATTGCCAGGGACATAGCTAAGTACTTAGATTTTTCCTTCTCGAGAGGTGGTGCACTTTCCCCACAAGACTCGACATGCATTGTGACGAGATCTTTCAGAAGCCTTCCCTTAGACCAAATAGACGCGTTCCAAACCTATCACCCCTACCACCTTCTGTCCATTTGTCTAAGTTATTGCAACCTATATGATCCAGGCAGAGCCCATATTTCCATGTGGCTACACTAGAAGCTTCTCAACATTTGACATCTCAAATCTCTTTGTTCCTGGGTGGCTTTCCACAAGTGTGATACCAAGTTTTCCTCAGTATACTAGACTTGTGATACACAAGTTTTCCCCAATATACTGGACTTGTGTAACCACTCAACACAAACCTTTCATTCCATTCCACCCAGGTGATTCATTCACATAGTTGTTCTATTAAACAAAACACAAGTCATAGACTTAGAAATATCTCATAGCATGAATATAATCCACCCTTGTTTTCTACTAGCCAGGCTAAGAATAATAGTAGCAAGACTCTTAACTTAGGGAAAATTCTACTAAGGCATCATCTACTAGGTTTTCCCATGGCATAGCATACTTAGTAAAAATTCCATGCAAGTCCTACTCAAAACATCACATGCATAGTGAAAATAATAGGACAAAAGTATGAAGCACCACTTGCCTTTTTAGTAGAGAATATAGGTTCACTCCTTGATCTTGCAATGGTCACACTCTTCAAAGTTCACTACAATTCAATCAAGGCACAAATTCAAACTAGCATTCAAACAATTCATCACATAAAATGAAGAAAACCAAACAATGCATGCAAGCATGAAAAATATTGTTTTATTGTAAAGTGGTTTCTAATAGGTTATTAACATTTTAAACACATATTGGTCATTTATAAAAGTGGTAAAACCATTTTAAATCAAGTTAGTGAAAATGGCCATTTAAATCATTTTTGTTTTGCTAGAAATGATTTTAATCAAAGGAATAATTCGTAATGTGTTCCAAACATATTTTTAAACACAAATGTTAGTGTTTATGGTCAAAGTGTTTAAAACAAATCCATATACAAAAGGTTTCCCTCAAAAACCATTTTTAAGCCAAAGTAACATTTTATTTTTCTAGAAATGCCTTTTAATCAAAGTAATCATTTTCTAGGGTTGATCAAATACATTTTAAATCCAAAACTTAGTGTTTAGGGTCAGAGAGTTTAAATAAAACCATTTTCAAAAGGTTTTACTAAAAAAATATTTTTAAAACATAATCAACAATTTTTGTTTTACAAGAAATGCTTTTATTCAAGAAATAATTACTTAGTGTAACAAAATATACTCTTAATTCCAAAAGTTGGTTTTCATGGTCAGTAGGTTAAAAAAACCATTTGGAAAAGATTTTACCCTAAAATCATTTTTAGAATAATTTTTATACTCAAAATAGGCCTAGATATGTTTCTGTAAAAACAACCAATTTTACGGAAGCAAAATACTAAAGTAATGGCATGGTTGAAAAGGTTTCTTTTTTCTGATTCCATTGATATAAAATTTGCAAAAATTGGACGTGTAGATTAAAAGTTATGAATTTTTCAAATCTAAACATCTAATAGAACATTTTGTGTTTTTAAAACAACGTCTGGGCCACGTGTCTGAATCCTATTGGCTGATAACGGTTCGCACGGATCAAGCAATGCTGGCCGTAGGATTTTATTAGATCTATACGGTTCAGATTGGCTCATACCGTTTCAGTTAAGTTGTTCTATCCTGTCGACCAGATCAAGATCTAACGGCCCTAATCTAATTAACCACGAACTGGCGGCGCTGCGACGGCGGACGACGGAGGCGCGCTCGGGCAGTGATGTTGCCGACGAACTAGGAAGCGAGAGAGATGATGAGGTGGCTCACCAAGTTCGCAGTGAAGTGGGGATGCTCGAGGTGGTCGTCTTCGACGAAGGGGCACACGACGTTGACCTGAATCGCTCGTCAGAGTTCTTGTTGCCGTCGGGTGCGCACAATCGTCGATGGAGGCGACAATTCAGGGCATGCTAAGACAAACAAAGGGTGCCGTTAGATGCGTAGGAGAGTTGCGAGTATAGTAGCATCAAAGAGAGGGGAAGACGCGGTCGGGTTTTACCAGTAGAGGTCGCCGGAGCTGAGTTAGCCATCGGTGACGAGTTGGCGTCGTCGGAGGTGACGTTTTAGAAGCGCGTCTTGTATGACGAAACTTCCTCTTGGCAGCCTGGGCTGGAGATCAAACTCATGTGGTCTAGGAGGTAGGAGAGGGTTGGGGTTCACTGGAATTTGACGGAAAGCTCGCCGGAGCAATGGTGGTTTCGAGCAGGGATTCTTGCAGCCTGGGGGCGGGGAGAGCCTAGCGAGTGAGGGGAAAGAGAGAGAGGGAGGATGCGCTTTAACGAGCGTGGAAAATTGAGAGATTAACATCGCCATTTATATGAATTAATGCCGCAAAATCAACACAGAGAACGGCCGGCGTGATTTGGGGATGAATGGTTCTCGCGGGGATGGTTGTTAGCGAGGTGAGGGGAAGTACTGTGGAGTCTCTCGGTCAGTGGGTGAGCGGGTGTGCGTTTGAGTGAGAAAGGGCTCACGGGGAAGAGAGGGGTGGGTTGCGAGTTGGGCCTGATGGGCTGGGGTCAGTTAGGCTGGGTCCGTTTCTATTTTTTTCTTTCTGTTTCTTTTTCCTTTTCCTTTTCCTTTTCTGATTTTTCTGTTTTGAATTCAAACCTCATTTGAATTCAGATTTCTTTTCAAATCTTTTTCTAAACTTTTAGTAGGTTTTAATAATGTTTATTAATATACTCTAAAGTCTATTTTGGAATATTTCTTTGTATTCTCTTATGGTTATTATTTATTTAAATAGCCAATCATTTTTATTCAAACCATTTATTCAAGCCTTCATTTAAATCCCAATTTTCATCAAACCCTTTTAGTAGGTTTATTTATTCATTAGTGTGTTTAAATAATTCACTTTGAATTATTTTAATATGATTTAATATCTATTTAAAAGAGGCCTTAGTCTTTATTTAAATGAGTTTGAATATGGTTCCAAACCATATAATTCTATTTATTTAATCCTTTATTCTTTTTAAGTTAATTAGATAACTTCTAATTGATTTTGGCAATTCCAATTATTTTTCCCATGATTTAATTAATCATTTATATTGGGGATTTTGTCTTTATTCAAAACAATTATGGTTCAAGTCCATATAAGTTTTTATCCAAATAATATTTATTCCTTTATTTTATTTGGATTATTTTTATTCCATTTAATTATGGATTTAACTCAAGGTTTAATTTGTCTTCTAAATAATTTCCTTGTGATTTATTATTTAGTTTAGGAAATTTGTCTTTATTTAAATAAAATTGGATATTGATCAATCCTTATGATTTTATTTAAATAATCTTTTACTCCTTTTTATTATTCAATAGTCTTTCATTTGTTTATGGATTGGGCCAAGATTTAATTTGGCTTTTAAATATTCCTTATTTCTTTCTTTCTTTCTTTATCTTATATAATCCATATCTTTTTATTTATAGATCCAAAATTGGTGACTCCAATTTTTATAATTTTATTTAATATTTGTTTATCCTTTTAAATCCTTTTAGGATTATTTTGCTCATAATTGGGTATGGATTTTAGTTAGGAGCTTTATTAGCTTTGGAAATTATTTCCTTTTAACTTATTAAATTCATAAGTTGTTATCCATGGTTCCAAATTAAATGAAACCACTTTCTATGGTTTTATAATATTTTTGTTTATCAATTTCTGATCATTTATAAATTCTTGTTGCTGAATTTTATATGGATCAAATTCATAGTCTTAGAGAGATCGTGGAAATGATTTCTTTCATTAGGGTTTTAGGGTTTTGGTTTAACTTTCCCAAATGTTTAAATTTCAAGATACATTCATTGATGAATGCATTTCACTTGATTGAAATTTTGTTGGATTCCCTGTTCATTCAAATTTTGTTCAAGAAGGGTTTTGATTTTTCCATTTAGAAACAAAAAGTTTATTTTTACCCTAAATTTCAACAATTATTTATTTTGTTTATTTATTTTTCACATTTCAAAATTTGGAAAATTTTGGGATGTGACACTAACCAATGTGATATCACTGAGAGGGCCCAGAGTATATCTATCTGTCATCGGGATGAACAAATTCCACTCTCGATCCATGGGCCTCAACATAACACTTTAGTAGTTCTGAATCCATATGTATAATCACCCACTTACGGTGTGACATTTGATGTTATCAAGAAACTCTTCTGGTGTTAGTGATTGACATGATCTCATGGTCTAAGGATTAGGATCACTTCGTAAGTTGTTATAGCAATATAAACTCAATGGCTTTGATCGTAATGCTATACTTCGGATGAATGTTCATCACACCATTACACTAATGTTGTGACTTCGTTGTTAACAACATCCAATGTCTATGATCAGGAAACTTTGATCATCTTGTTAATCAACGAGCTAGTTTATGAGAGAGGCATAACTAGGAACTTTCTGTTTGTTTTTAAACACACATGTATTAATGTTTCTGTATTAATACAATTATAGCATGCAAAATAAACATCTATCATATACTTGGAATACACATAATAAACACTTTATTATTGCCTCTCAAGGCATATTCCCTTCAATTAGAGGATGGAGAATCGTGACTGGATGTATGATGGCTATGTTAGTAAGTGGGACTTTACCTCAGAATGGCAAGAAAAGGCCGAGGACTTCGTGAACCGGGCATTTGCCGTCCCTAGCAGACCCAGAAGAATTTTCTGCCCCTGTGCAAGATGCAAGAACCTGAATACACATTCGAAGGATGATGTGAGTACTCACCTGGTCAATTACGGGTTCACACCATCCTACAAGACTTGGACATTCCATGGTGAAAAGTTAGCAAAACGTGCTAGGATGGAGTCACGGCAGAGTCAACAACAGAGTTAGCCAAGGGGAGAATTTGATGCTGGTTTTGATAGGTGCATAGACAACTTTGTGAATGCTAATGCACCTGAAAGCCCTCATGTAGAGGCAGAGACACCTCAGGAGGCTAAGACAAGTGAGGAGCCGGAGGAAAACATGACAAAGTACTACGAGACTTTGCTTGCCTCGCAGAGACCCCTTCATGCACATACAGATGTTACCCAACTGGATGCCATAGCTCGCCTTTTGGCCTTCAAGAGCCACATGAACTTGACCAGAGAGGACTTTGATGATATGCTTGTCGTTGTTGGTAGCATTCCGCCAAAAGGGCACCTCTTGCCGGAGAACTTCTACTATTTGACCAAACTCCTCCATGACCTTAAGATGTCATATGAGCCGATACACGCTTGTCCGAAGGGATGCATGCTATTCACAAAGGAGCATGCTAAGACAAATTATTGTATCCACTGCAAATCCTCTAGGTACTTTGAGGTCGATCCCAATGGTGATGGTCAGAAGAGGTAGACCGGGGTTGCCCAAAACATCCTCCGGTATCTTCCAATCATACCGAGGCTCCAGCGACTCTTCATGACCGAGGATACTGCCCGAGATCACGCGATGAAAGGAACAGATACCTCAATAAGATGATACATGCGTCGGATGGTAGTGCATGGAAGAACTTTGTCAAGAAATATCCTGAGAAATCTGGTACAAGAGGAGCGTAGCAGTTTCCATATCAACCGATGGGTTCAATCCATATGGTATGTCGGCTTCAGTATACTGTTGTTGGCCAGTGTTTGTTATTCCCCTAAACCTTCCCCTGGCGTCTTCATGATATCAGAGAACATGTTTGTCTCGATAATAATCCCAGGGCCAAAATACCCAGGTAAGAACATGAATGTGTATCTAGAACCGCTGGTGGATGACTTGCTTCGTGGCTAGGAAGGTCGGGGGATCCGAACATTTGACGCTTCAAACAACAAGCACTTCGATATGTATGTCTGGTACCATACCTCCCTGCATGACCTACCAGCACGTGCGTTGTTCTGCGGCTGGTGTACACATGGGAAGTGGCCTTGCCCAGTGTGAATGCAAGCTCTGACTTTCTTCTGGCTGTCAAAGGGAGGCAAGTATTCGTGCTTTGATCAACATCGACAGTGTTGTGAGCCGAATCATCCATACAGGAGTGACAAAAAGAGGTTCAAGAAAGGCCATGTTGTCCATGATCCAAAGCCACGTCTAAAGACTGGAAAGGAAATCAAGGCTGAGTTAGAAGCTCTCCAGCCAAGCTCCGATGGGAATGGTTTCGTGGGATATGGGGATACACACTAGTGGACCCACATTCCGTGCTTATGGAAGCTCCCTTACTTTGAGGATCTTGAGCTCCCGCATAACATTGATGTAATGCACACCGAAAAGAATATCGGTGAGGCCCTTTGGAGCACCATAATGCAAACCAAGAAGATGAAAGATAACATCAAGGCTCGAATTGATCAAGAAGCATTGTGCGATAGGCAAAAGTTGAACATGCAGCCACACAGAGCCAAAGGCAGAAAAAGGTGGTATAAGCCAAAGGCTCCTTTCTACCCAACAGAGCCCTAAAGAAGGGAGATCTTCCAGTGGATCGTGCAAAGTTTGTTTTTCCCTGATGGGTACGCGGCCAACTAGATGAGGGGTGCGAACATGGAAA